>CM038682.1:707707168-708307168 GCA_021605205.1 Aegilops longissima
ATAACATGTATATCAAATATTCCTTTCACTTTGTCATCCTTCTTATTCGCAAAATATTTGGGGCAGTTCGACTTCCAGTGACCAGTCCCTTTGCAGTAGAAGCACTCAGTTTCAGGCTTAGGTCCAGACTTGGGTTTCTTCTCTTGAGAAGCAACCTTTTTGTCGTTCTTCTTGAAGTTCCCTTCTTCCCTTTGCCCTTTTTCTTGAAACTAGTGGTCTTATTGACCATCAACACTTGATGCTCCTTTTTGATTTCTGCCTCCGCGGCCTTTAGCATCGCGATGAGCTTGGGAATAGTCTTGTTCATCCCTTGCATATTATAGTTCATCACGAAGACTTTATAGCTTGGTGGCAGTGATTGAAGAACTCTATCAGTGACACAATGAACTGGAAGATCATCTCCCAGCTGAGTCAAGTGGTTATGGTACCCAGACATTCTGAGTATGTGTTCACTGACAGAACTATTCTCCTCCATTTTGCAGCTGTAGAACTTGTTGGAGACTTCATATCTCTCAACTCGGGCATTTGCTTGAAATATTAACTTCAACTCCTGGAACATCTCATATGCTCCATGACGTTAAAAACGTCTTTTAAGTCCCGATTCTAAGCCGTAAAGCATGGCACACTAAACTATCGAGTAGTCATCAGCTTTGCTCTACAAGACGTTCTTAACGCCATCAGTAGCATCTGCAGCAGGACATGCACCTAGTGGTGCTTCCAGGACGTAATTCTTCTATGCATCAATGAGGATAATCCTCAAGTTACGGACCCAGTCCGTGTAGTTGCTGCCATCATATTTCAACTTAGCTTTCTCTAGGAACGCATTAAAATTGAAAGGAACGGTAGCATGGGCCATTGATCTACAACAACATACACATGCAAAATACTATTAGGTACTATGTTCATGATAAATTAAAGTTCAATTAATCATATTACTAAAGAACTCACACTTAGATAGACATCCCTCTAATAATCTATGTGATCACTTGATACAAATCAACTAAACCATGTCCGATCATCACGTGAGATGGAGTAGTTTTGAATGGAGAACATCACTATGTTGATCATATCTACTATATGATTCATGCTCGACCTTTCTGTCTCAGTGTTCCGAGGCCATATCTACATATGCTAGGCTCGTCAAGTTTGACCCGAGTATTCTGCGTGTGCAAAACTGGCTTGCACCCGTTGTACGTGAACGTAGAGCTTATCACACCTGATCATCACGTGGTGTCTCGACACGACAAAGTGTAGCAACGATGCATACTCTGGGAGAACACTTGTACCTTGAAATTTAGTAAGGGATCATCTTATAATGCTATCGACGTTCTAAGAAAAATAAGATGCATAGAGGATAAACATGACATGCAACCAAAATATGTGAAATGATATGGCCATCATCATCTTGTGCTCATGATCTCCATCACTAAAGCATCGTGGTGATCTCCATCATCACCGGCGCAACACCTTGATCTCCATCATAGCATCGTTGTCGTCTCGCCAACTATTGTTACTACTACTATCACTACCGCTTAGTGATAATGTAAAACAATTACATGGCAATTGCATTGCATACAATAAAGCGACAACCATATGGCTCCTACCAGTTGCGGATAACTTTGTTACAAAACATGATCATCTCATACAACAATTTATATCACATCATGCCTTGACCTTATCACATCACAACAAGCCCTGCAAAAACAAGTTAGACATCCTCTACTTTGTTGTTGCAAGTTTTACGTGGCTGCTACGGGCTTCTAGCAAGAACCGTTCTTACCTACGTATCAAAACTACAATGATTTTTTCATCAAGTGTGTTGTTTTAACCTTCAACAAGGACCGGGCGTAGCCACACTCAATTCAACTAAAGATGGAGAAACTGGCACTCACCAGCCACCTATGTGCGAAGGATGTCGGTAGAACCAGTCTCGCGTAAGCGTACACGTAATGTCAGTCTGAGCCACTTCATCCAACAATACCGCCGAATAAAAGTATGACATGCTGGTAAGCAGTATGACTATTATCGCCACAACTCTTTGTGTTCTACTCGTGCATATAACATCTACGCATAGACCTGGCTCGGATGCCACTGTTGGGGGACGCGGTAATTTAAAAGAAATTCCTACGATCACGCAAGATCTATCTCTAGGTGATGCATAGCAATGAGAGGGGAGAGTGTTTTCTACGTACCCTCATAGACCGAAAGTGGAAGCGTTATGACAACGCGGTTGATGCAGTCGTACGTCTTCACGATCCGACCGATCCTAGCACTGAAGGTACGGCACCTCCGCGATCTGCACACGTTCAGCTCGGTGACATCCCACGAACTCTAGATCTAGCTAAGGTCGAGGAAGAGTTTCGTCAGCACGATGGCGTGGTGATGGTGATGATGAACTTACGGGCGCAGGGCTTCGCCTAAGCACTAGGACGATATGACCGAGGTGGAAATCTATGGAGGGGGGCACCGCACATGGCTAAACAATCACCTTTTGTTTCTAGAGTGCCCCTGCCTCCGTATATAAAGGAGCAAGGGGGAGGCCGGCCAGCCCCTGTAGGTGCGCCCCAAGAGGGGAGTCCAACTAGGGTTGCTAGTCCTAGTAGGATTCCACCAAGAGGGGAAGAGGGAAAGGAAGGAGAGGGGAAGGGGGAAGGCAAGGGGGGCACCGCCCCCCTTCCTTGTCCTATTCAGACTCAAGGGGAGGGGCCGCACGGCCTGCCCTGGCCGCCCCTCTCTCTCTCCACTAAGGCCCATCGAGGTCCATTAGTTCCCCTGGGGGTTTCGATAACCCTCCGGCACTCCGGTTTTATCCGAAACTTCTTTGGAACACTTCCAGTGTCCGAATATAGTCGTCCAATATATCAATCTTTATGTGTCGACCATTTCGAGACTCCTCGTCATGTCTGTCATCATATCCGGGACTCCGAACAACCTTTGGTACATCATATCACATAAACTCATAATACCAATCGTCATTGAGCGTTAAGCGTGCAGACCCTATGGGTCTGAGAACCATGTAGAAATGCCCGAGACATGTCTCCGGTGAATAACCAATAGCGGAACCAGCATGCTCATATTGGTTCCTACATATTCTACGAAGATCTTTATCGGTCAAACTGCATAACAACATATGTTCTTCCCTTTGTCATCGGTATGATACTTGCCCGAGATTCGATCATTGGTATCATCATACCTAGTTTAATTTCGTTACCGGACAGTTTCTTTACTCGTTCTGTAATACTTCATCCTGCAACTAACTCATTAGTCACAATGCTTGCAAGGCTTATAGTGATGAGTATTACCGAGAGGGCCCAGAGATACCTCCCTGAAACACGGAGTGACAAATCCTAATCTCGATCTATGCCAACCCAACAAACACCATCGGAGACACCTGTAGGGCACCTTCATAATCACCCTTTTATGTTGGGAGGTTTGGTAGCACACAAAGTGTTCCTCCGGTATTCGAGAGTTGCATAATCTCATAGTCTGAGGAACTTCTATAAGTAATGAAGAAAGCAGTAGCAATGAAACTGACACGATCATAATGCTAAGCTAACTCGCTTGGCCATCTAGAGAAGATCGATAGCTACGCCCCTGGCCATCAGGTCAGATTTGGAAGCCTGAATTTTGAGGTCGATATCCGCCGAGACTTGATCTTAGATGGATTCGAGCCCTTGACGGCTGTCCTCGGCCACCACTGTCGGTGTCAAAACCGGCAGATCTCGGGTAGGGGGTCCCGATCTGTGCGTCTAAAGCTAATGGTAATAGGAGGCAAGGGACACGAAGTTTTACCCAGGTTCGGGCCCTCTCGATGGAGGTAAAACCCTACTTCCTGCTTGATTGATATTGATGATATGGGTATTACAAGAGTAGATCTACCACGAGATCGTAGAGGCTAAACCCTAGAAGCTAGCCTATGATGATTATGATTCTGTCCCTAAGGACTAAACCCTCCAGTTTATATAGACACCGGAGAGGGCTAGGGTTTACATGGAGTCGGTTACAAAGAAGGAGATATAATATCCGGATCACCAAGCTTGTCTTCCACGCAAAGGAGAGTCCCATCCGGACATGGGACGAAGTCTTGAGTCTTGTATCTTCACGGTCCAATAGTCCGGCCAAAGTATATAGTCCGACTGTCCGGATACCCCCTAATCCAGGAATCCTCAGTAGCCCCTGAAGCAGGCTTCAATGACGACAAGTCCGGCGCGCAGTTCTGTCTTCGGGATTGCAAGGTGGGTTCCATCTTCAAATACTCCAAAGTAGTTATCGAACACTTGAGTCGTGTCCGGATCTGCAAGATGATCTTCACTACATAGCACTTCATAAATCTGATCTGCTGGCAATTTTTGCACGGCGTGCTCCTGCATCGTGTTCCGGCCCAACACGAACCGGTTTTAGTTGGCCTCCCCCGATACGCGTTGCGAGGCGGTTTTACTGGCACGCCTTGCCAAAGCAGAGATCGTGCTCCCCTTAGCGTGGGATTTTCCATTAATATAGGTGCACGCGTCCCCATGATGTCTGTTGGTATGATTCTGTGTTTTGGGTAAATCCCGAGCAGTTATGCTGAGGACGCTTGATATTCACTCCCTATATAAAGGGGCCGAGGCCTATCCCTCTTTTACACCACCCTTGCACCTTTTCGCATCTCGAGTTCTAACATCCGAAGCCCAAGCTCAAGCACCTCAGATCCTTAACCATGTCCGGATCCGAGCTTCAAGGCTAGTGGGTGGCCTCCTTGGTCACAGAGGAGGATATTGCGGAGCTTAGGGAGGTCGGATACCTAACCACCGACATCAAGCACAGGCTTCCTGCTCCAGGGCAGGTCATCCCTACTCCCGAGCCCAACGAGAGCGTCGTATTTGTTTCCCACTTCCTCCGCGGCTTGGGCTTAACCCTTGATCCCTTTGTGAGTGGGCTCATGTTCTATTACAAGTTAGATTTTCACGATCTAGCTCCGGACGCTATCCTCCATATCTTGTCGTTCATTGTTGTGTGCGAAGCTTTTCTCCACGTCACTCCACACTTCGGCTTATGGCTCAAGACCTTCAATGTGAAGCCGAAGATGATTGAGGGGCGACACATGGAGTGCGGAGGTGCTGTAATAAGCAGGAATGCCGATGCCCCATGGCCAGAGGGCTCTTTCCCAGAGGTGTCCAATCTATGGCAGCGGAGGTGGTTTTACGTCACGGCTCCCAGAGGTACAAAGTCGGTGGCTGCCCCCAACTTCCGTCCGGGCCCTCCTTCTCAACTGGCGTCATGGACCGATGTAGGACGGGATTGGGGATCTGCTAGTGATGTACCAATACTACAGAGCCGTATTCGGGAGCTTCTTGAGCAGGACATTAGCCTTGTCAGCATAATTCAAGTAATGCTAATACGACGGATGTTGCCGTGCAAACGCCGGCCTCTCCGGATGTGGGAGTTCAATCCGGAAGGTCCGCGGACTATTCTGCACTTCTTCGACCTGACACTCGAAGGGATGTGTAAATTATTCTTCGGACCGCAAGTGAAGTTTCCGGACACCATCGAGGATGCGGGACTGAGCTGCAATTGCCCAGATACCCAAGTAAGTAACCCAGAAACCGAACACTTCGTCTATTTTTATCATAGTCTTTATTCTGAAAATCCTCCGTGGCCAGGAGTGGCTCAGCAAGGCGGAGAGAATCAGGTGTCCGGCCCCGCTTTCCGAAGGCTCGCCAAGTCCCGCCATAGCCAAGATGCTTGACCGTGTGCTAAGTAAAGTGCCCTCAGGGAAAGACGAAGGGAAGAACAGAGGAGCAGAACTTCACATATTGCGCATCCAAACCGGGGGAATTGCTACCTCCCCAAAGGAGGATAGTCGGGAAGGGGAATCTAAGGCCTCCTCCCCTCGCATGAAGAAGAGGGCCGCCTCCGAAGACATGGAGACGGAGGTGCCCAAACAGGGGAATAAAGCTTCACTAGGGGGCCCTGCCCCGAAGGGCGTCCTCACCGCGTCATGCCCGCCAACAGGCCAGCCCTCAACCGAGCTGTAAGTTAATCGTAAATACGAAGGTACTGCTTTTCTCCGAGAACAATAACCAGGATCCATTCTTTGCAGTCCGGCTAGCAGCTCTTCTCGATAGAGTTCGTCTTCGGGGGATCTCCTTCTAGAGATGATGGAGAGTGAGACCCCACCAACCTCTCCGCCTCATGAGGCGGGCGACCCCGAGGTGTCGTCACGGAGGAGTCCAGATCTGCCGGCTGAAGCTAATCCTTGGCGCCACGAGCCGGGCATTCGGCTCCCGCGGACACTGTAGACGGACCTTACGAGGCGATCTGCTCTCTCGGAGGAGAACTGTTCATTAATGAGCACGGTGCTCGAGAAGATTTCCTCTGCCACAAGCGGGTTGAATGAAGCCTTTACGAGATTGCTCAGAGGCTTTGAGGTATGTAATAAAAAATATGCAATTTTTGGCTGTCATGCACACGCTAGGTGTGCTCCATATGGATAGTAGCCCCTGAGACTCTGCTTGCCTGCCCTAGGTGGCAAACGGAGGATCATATTGTTTAAGTAATGATTGCGCTGTATTTATGCGCAGGTGTCTAAGGATCCGGCAGCCGACCGGGTCATTGAAGTTGCCGAACTAAGGAGGCAGATTGGAGCTATTGATGTCGATATCACACTGGTGAACGAGCGGCTTAACGAGTCACAAGGTATGTGCTCTGCTTTCCTTATTATTTTTTATAGGAAAAACTGAGAGGGGCATAATGCTAATGTTATATGCTTGAACTGCAGAGCGGTGCTGCTGCCGTGGAATCCACGAGGCGGAACTTGCCTTGGCCAAGGAACAGGCCCGGCGAGCAATCTGACTGCCCTAAAAGCGGCCGAAGAGTTGAGAGCCAAACAGGCTGCTCGTCGCGGGCGAACAGAATGGCGAAATGGCTGTGGAGCTAGAAAATGCAGCCCACGGTATGAGCTTCTTGAAAAAGAAAATCATGTGAATAAGGCTGACTGAAGAAGGCCCTTGATGCGGCCAAGGAGGCGTTGCTCGACCTTAGGGATGCGGGAGGAGCTTCGACGGGAGAAATCATGGTGGAAACCCTATTTGTTGCGGATGTAATTTTTAGATCTGAAGTACGCTCCTCTGGATCGACGCTGGAGTCCTGCGGAAGCCTATGCGGATTTGTCAAAGAATACGGCTGAAGTGGAAAAGTTGTTCTGGTCGCAGTTCAGCGCTCCAACGTGCATATTCCCTTTGAGTGAGAAGATGGCTGCTGTGGCCGAGCTCCACAGGCTGTCCGGTCTTGCAATGCGGTCTGTACTAGACCATCTATGGCCGAAGCCGGACAATTATTTTGGTTTAGTGCAACAATTCCTTGGTGTCGTATCGCGGATCGATGCCATGAAGAGGTCAACGTGCATAGAGGGTGCCCGGATGGCTCTTGCCCATGGTAAAGCATACTGGATAGATATGGAGGCCACCATCGTTGCGACCCAGAATCCGGTAGGGGGCCAGGATCCGGCCGAGCACATCTTGGAGCAAGTAGCAGAAGGTGCTCGCTTAATAGAGGCTCAGTGCTCGAAGAATGTCATATTCGAGTGACAAATCGTGTCATTGTAAAAACAATGTTATTTTGATTATGAGGCTATATTTATACTTTTTGCACGAAAGTATTATTGTGCCTCATGTGCGGCCGTTTTTATGTATATATGTAATCTGAAAGTTAGCGTTCGTTGGCTTATTTACGCGCCTAAGCGGGGGTGTTCGCGAAAAACAATATGCGTAATCACACTTGATCTAACGTCTTGGCACATTAAGGAGGTGATCGCACGTCGAACTAGGCAACCAGACTATATAGCTGTAACACTTTCACTTAGCCATAGGAGTTTGACGGTGGGGCTACTATGTAGCCCATGGTACCTTTGCGTGCATCCGAATACGGGCATGTGTGTACATGACCGGAAAAGCGATCGCCGTTAAGGTGGCGAATCCTAAAAGATTCGATAAGTCTTGAGTGGTTGAACAGTCTCGCTATATCATGACATCGGTTTTGGCTTTCTCTCTTGAGTGCGGTTCTACTTTGGCCGCCTTAGCGATAAGAAGCGGAACATAAAGGCGGCGAACCGAGGCCGGGCAAACCCAACATTTGACCAAAGACATGATTCGGAGCTGATGCATATATGGCCAAACTCGCGACGCCGAACACTCCCGAAGGTATTCGGACGTTATAACATATACTGAGCTGAGTAACGCCCTTTATTATGAACCCTGTATTCCCAGGTACGTGCATTAGTCCGTCGTGGCGAAATGCCAATAACGGCAGTGTCCTCTGTGGGTGTAGTACCCAAGGGATGTGTAAGCAACAAGAGACAATAAATATGGTTTACATAGGGGCTTAATCTAAAGAGAAACCTTTGAGCGGGGCCCTGCTACATGTCTGCGCCTTTGTCCCCATTGTGCCGTGTCCTGGGAGGGTGTCGCACGAATGGTGTCTGTAAAAAGAAAAACTCATGTAGAAGAGTATGACGTAAGCGTGCGAAAAGTTGGCTATCACTAATGGATAGTAAAATTGTAAGACATTGGCTTGTTAATAAGGTCAGGCCAAGAATTGGGCTTTATTAATTATCTATAGCCCCTGGTGTCCTCTATGGGATTACATGTGTTGCGCGTAGATAAGGTTTATCTGGGCTGCCGGACTCGTCTAACCGTGTCCGTGGTCTTAATGACCAGTCATGTTTTCAGGTATTAGAGGCCGCTTAGAGTCCGGCGGCTGGAGCCGTCGCGTAAGGAACGCTCTGTGTTTCCATTAACGGTGATGATGCCACGTGGACCGGGCATCTTGAGTTTAAGGTAGGCGTAGTGCGGTACTGCGTTGAAGCGGGCGAAGGCCATTCTCCTAAGCAATGCATGATAGCTGCTTTGGAGGGGGGCGATGGTGAAGAGTAGTTCTTCGCTTCTGGAGTTTCCTGGGGAGCCTCTGTAGTGGGCTTCGACGCCTGGTATCACCCCTTCAAAGGTGGTGTTACTGTGGTTGATTCTGGATGGGTCTATCCCCATCCTGCGGATAGTGTTCTGGTATATTAGATTAAGACTACTACCGCCGTCCATGAGGACGTGAGTAAGATGGTATCCATCGGTTATTGGGTTGACCACCAAGGCAGCTGATCCTTCGTGCCGAATACTAGTCGGGTCGTCCCTTTGATCGAAAGTGATCGGGTAAGCCGACCAGTGGTTAAGTTTGGGTGCGACGGGCTCTATAGCGTATGTTTCTCTGAGCGCGCATTCGCGCCTTCTTGTGGATATGTGAGTCGCGTGGATCATGTTTACTGTTTTTACCTCTTGTGGGAATTTTTCTGTCCCCCAGTGTTCGGCTGGTGAGGCTCATCCTCGTCTTCACTTGGTGTTTCCCTTCCCTTGTGTTCGGCATTTAATTTGCCGGCCGGCTTGAAGACCTAGCATTCTCTGTGAGTGTGGTTCGCAGGTTTTTTGGGGGTGCCATGAATTTGGCACAGTCTGTCCAGGACTTTGTTCAGGCCGGACGGTCCTTCTTTGCCACCTTTAAGTGGCTTCTTGGGTGGAGTTGGTCGAGAGCCCCTGAATCCGGCGCTGACCGTTGTGTTGTCCAGACTTTCTTCCTTGCTTTGACATTTGTTTTTGTTGTGTCGTGGCCTCCCATTGCCATCCCTGATTTCGGATATACTTGGGCTGCTGTTGCCTTTACGGGCCAACCAGCTATCTTTGCCTGCGCAAAAATGGGTCATAAGGCTTGTTAAGGCTGCCATTGTCCTCGGTTTTTCTTGGCCGAGGTGTCTGGAGAGCCACTCGTCCCGGATGATGTGCTTGAAGGCCGCTAGGGCTTCGGCATCCGGACAATCGACGATTTGATTCTTCTTAGTGAGGAATCTGTTCCAAAGCTTGCGGGCGGACTCTCCGGGCTGTTGAATTATGTGACTTAAATCGTCCGCATCCGAAGGCCAGACATAGGTACCTTTAAAATTGGCCCTGAAAGCATCCTCGAGTTCCTCCCAACTTCCAATTGAATTTTTGGGGAGGATTTTCAACCAGTGTCGAGCTGGTCCCTTCAACTTGAGGGGATTTGATGGCGTGGAGGTCGTCCCCACGAGCCATGTGGATATGCAGGATGAAATCCTCCATCCAGACCACGGGGTATGTCGTTCCGTCGTATGCCTCTATGTTCACAGGTTTAAAACCCTATGGAAATTCATGGTCCAGCACCTCTCCGGTGAAGCACAGGGGGTGAGCAGCCCCTCTGTATCTAGACGTGTTGTGGCATGCTGTCGGCTGTTGTTGTGTCCGGTGCTGATTCCGAACTGGTATCCGATCGGTATGATCGTTTTGGTGACCACAGTCCTGCGCCGGGGTGTGTCCTTTAGATCCATAGATGGACCTAGCCGCGACGACCTTTTTATCCAGACGCTCGCGTAAATCTTGTGCAGCGTCGGTAGCTGCTCTATTGTGGTTACGAAGTGGTTTGTTCGGCCTCCTGGCCATATTGTTCTTTGGCGGAACAACCTCATCATCGAATTCTTGCAGCAGCTTGCGTTTTGGATAGCTCTTTGTGTGGCGATCGTCGCCGTACTTTTCTTCAGTGTCTAGCACTTTATTCCATCTGCGATTGAGCGTTTCCTGTGCGGCCTTAAGCCTTTGCTTCTGCTTCTTTAGACTACTCTCAGTGGCCATAAGCCTTCTGTGGTGGTTATCTTGTTCCAAGCGTGTTTCCGGGATGATGAACATTGTTATCCGCACTGTGCTCTTGTCCCGGTGCGGTTTGATGAATTCGTCCCTCGGGATCATTGTGATCGGGCGTCTACTCCAAGCTGTGTTTGGTGTGACCTGGCTCATCCTGCTCCATTGTTGGGTCCATATGGTCGTTGTTGCCTTCGGAGCTGACTGGGGTGTCGATCTTTCTAGCGTTGTTATCGCTATTTTTATTGTTGCTGGACTTGGAGCGGCGTCTGCGCCGTCGTTTTGGCTTTTGTCCGAGGGTTTTATCCTCCGGTTTGTTGCCGTAGTCTTCTTTAGGCGTATCCACCATGTAAATATCATATGACGAGGTGGCAGTCCAGTGCCCTGTTGGTTCTGAATCGTCTCCTGTGCCAATGTCCATACCGTCGGTATCATCGGAGTCGAAGTCAAGCATATTTGATACATCGTCGACAGTGGCTATGAAGTGGGTGGTGGGTGGGCGATGGATTTCTTCGTCGCCTTCTTCCCGTTTGAGCCCGACATAGTTCGGCCAAAAGTCTCCTGACAAAGAGAGAGACTTTAATGAGTTTAGCATGTCGCCAAAGGGCGAGTACTGATAGATATCTACAGTGGTAAACTCCATTATCGGAGCCCATCCAGATTCGGCGGGCTCGGGGGTGCGTGGACTGGGACCTACAGCCCGAGACGAGTCCGGGGGTCCGGTGTCACAGGCTTCATTGGGGGTGAAGTCTGTGTTCGGTCTACCGCCGATGAGTGTGTGGCCATCGGGGCGGGGTCCATCCACCCGTCCTCGGGCGACGCAATCTTCTACGGATTTAGGTCCGGGGCTCCTGCAGGGGCGATATCCCAAGCATTGTCCGACAGCAGGTCTAAGCTGTGCTCATCGTGACTGTCTGGCACTATTAGCGAAGGACCGAATCCATTGAAGATCAAGTCTCCGCGGATATCGGCCGTGTAGTTCAAGTTTCAGAACCTGACGTGGCGGCCAGGGGCGTCGCTGTCGATCTGCTCCAGATGGCCAAGCGAATTGGCCCACAGTGCGAAGCCGCCGAACACGAAGATCTGTCCGGGGAGAAAAGTCTCACCCTGGACTGGCCCTAGAGCCGGAGCGGACTGCATAGGATGAAGACGAAAAGCTTAACCCACCACGGAGGCCACAGACTGAGCGGTCCTCGAGCCGCACACAGACCCAACATTGAGCTGGGCTTGTGTTACCGGAACCTCGGACCCGTCTCCAGCCATGGGTTCTGGACCGCGTGCATCTGCGCCCATCGAACCTAATTGGGCGCCGGTCTTGGAGTTCAGCTCCACGGACACCTTCGAGCACTCGCCTTTTGGCGACGTGTTAAATTCATTGAAATCCCTCTCCCTGTCAGGGGATTCTCGACCGAACTATGTACGACTCCAATGGGAAGCGGATGACGAAGAACTTCATTTCCCACCCACCACCCAATTTGTAGCCACTGCCGATTACTTAATCGACATGCTTGATTACGACTCCGAAGACATCGACGGTATGGACGATGATGCCGGAGTGGAGCAAGAACCACTTCCTACAGGGCGTTGGACAGCCACCTCCTCGTACAATATATACGTGGTGGATACACCCAAAGAAAATAACGGCGACGATGAAAATCTAGTCGAGGATAAACCTCCTGAGATACAGCCAAAGTGCCGACGTCAGCGGCGCCGTTCTAAATCACGGCGTAGTAAAAACAGCAATACCGTCACAGAAGAGGACAACACTCCGGACGGTGCCAAAAACAATGAAGACCCAGTTCAGCCGACCTCCGAACAGGAGGAACGGGAGGGTGGGCGAGATAGCCCTGGCGAACAGGACATGAACAAAGACTCAGAGGATAGCAACTACCTTCCTCTCTCTGAAGACGAGGTTAGCCTCGGTGATGAAGATTTCATCGTGCCTGAAGAGCCCGCCGAACAGGAACACTTTAACTGACAGCTAATTGCCACTGCAAGATGCCCGAAAAAGAAGCAGCAGCAGCTTCAAGCTGATCAAGATCTGCTCAATGAAAGGATGACTGATCTCCTGGCAGCCGAGGAATACGGCCTCGAGCACCCAACCAAAAGCTACCCGAGCAAACTGTTACCACAGTTCGATGATGAGGCACTGGAGCCCGTCCTACCAAGGTACAATGCGGCTGACTGACCACCTCGTGGCTGGGATAAAGCGGCACCTCGAGCCAAACACCAGCCCGCACTGCCTCGCCGAACAAATAGAAATACAACAGCTCGGGGATATACACATGACATGCGGCATGATTTGAAAAACAGAGCAGGTCAGACAAGATCGATCTATGGATCACGGGGGCGTGCCTCGACGCGCGATGACGGCCATCTGGCTGAACGCGAAAACATAACCACGTCCGGGCTGAAAACTGCAGATGAGCTCCATCCAAGCTACGTCACGGCTTGGCCCGATATAGAGGCGCCGTACACTCCCTTTGTTTCACTGACGAAGTAATGGGACATGATTTCCCATAAGGGTTTAAACCCGTAAACATTGAATCATATGATGGCACAACAGACCTCGCAGTGTGGACTGAGGATTTTCTTCTCCACATTCATATGGCCCGCGGCGATGATCTTCACGCCATCAAATACCTCCCGCTCAAACTCAAGGACTAGCTAGATACTGGTTAAATATTCTGCCCGAAAACTCCATTGGTAGCTGGGAGGAATTGGAGGGCGCCTTCCTAGACAACTTCCAAGGCACATATGTCCGACCTCCGGATGCCGATGACCTAAGTCAAATAATCCAACAGCCCGGAGAGTCAGCCAGGAAATTCTGAACTCGGTTCCTAACTAAAAAGAACCAGATCATCGATTATCCGGATGCCGAAGCCCTAGCAGCCTTTAAGCACAGCATCCGCGATGAATGGCTGGCCAGACACCTCGGCCAGGAAAAACCGAAGTCCATGTCAGCCCTTACGGCACTCATGACCCGCTTCTGTGCGGGCGAAGACATGTGGCTAGCCCGTAGCAACAAAAATTCAAGCGAACCAGGCACTTCTGAAGCCAGAAACAGCAACGGCAAGCCCCGACGCAATAGGCATAAGCGTCGAAACAACGATGATAGCACCGAAGAAATGGCGGTCAATGCCGGATTCAGTGGCTCTAAGTCCGGTCACCGGAAGAAGCCATTTAAAAGAAACAATCCAGGCTCGTCCAGTCTGGACCGCATACTTGATCGACCATGCCAAATCCATGGCACTCCTGATAAACCAGCCAATCATATTAACCGGGAATGCTGGGTTTTCAAACAGGCCGGCAAATTAAATGCCGAGCATAAGGAGAAAGGGTCGCAAAGTGATGACGATGACGAGGAACCCCGACCAGTGAACACAGGGGGACAGAAGAAATTCCCCCACCCCCAAGTCAAAACGGTGAACATGATATACACCACCCATATCACCAAGAGGGAGCGCAAGCGCGCACTCAGGGACGTCTACGCGATGGAGCCAGTCGCCCCAAAGTTCAATCCATGCTCCTCATGTCTGATCACTTTCGACCACAGGTACCATGCGACCTGTATCCGTCGTGGCGGTTCAGCCGCACTGGTCCTTGACCCAACTATCGATGGATTCCAACTTACGTGAGTCCTCATGGATGGTGGCAGCAGCCTGAACCTTCTCTATCAATATACAATGCGCAAAATGGGTATCGATCCCTCAAGGATCAAGCCCACAAAAACCACCTTTAAAGGTGTCATACCAGGTGTAGAGGCCTATTGTATGGGCTCAATCACACTGGAAGTGGTCTTTGGATCCCTGGATAATTTCCAAAGCGAAGAGTTAATCTGCGATATCGTCCCCTTCCGCAGTGGCTAGCATGCACTGCTCGGACGAACCGCATTCGCTCAATTCAATGTGGTACCGCACTACGCCTACCTTAAGCTCAAGATGCCCGGACCACGTGGTGTTATAACAGTCAATGGAAATACAGAGCGCTCCCTCTGTACTGAGGAGCACACCACGACCCTTGCAGCAGAAGTACAGAGTAGCCTTTTTAGGCAGAACCTCAATTCGGCAGTAAAGCCTCCGGACACCGTCAAGCGAGTCCGAACTACTCTGCAGCAGGACCATCCAACTCGTCCAGAGCTCGACTAGCAATTCGGCCTGCGTCCCAGTCCCAATCAAGCGGTGAAATTCGTGCCGCGCGTACATCACTACACACTTAAAATACCATGGGCATGGACGGAGGCACAGCTAGACCGCGGTCCACAATGCAGCTCAACCGCCCTGGATCTGCATGCCTTCACTCTTTTCTTTCTTTCAGGTTCTTTATCTTCTCGAGGCCTTTTCTGATAACCTGATCATCGGACCCATCACAGGACGGATACACCAAGGAGCTTTGACATACAAGGGAACCCCTAGGTGGTCTCTGTTAACGATCATTATACCTGTTTTGAATACCCGCACGCAGCTCGCCCTTGGTCATGGCATGTTAAATTGCCTTATTTGCTTATCGCATTACTTGTACAAGTACGCCTCGATGTATTAATAAAATTACAATGGAAAATAATTTGCAGCGTCAGCTTATTACTTGATTCTTTCCTTGTCTTAGTATTTATTACATATTGCACCCGTACACTATGGTACGTATTTTTATGAGGGCTTCATCATGCCCATAATCTGACAATAAAGTCCGAGCACTTTTGAGTCAAGACAAGTTCGGCACCCTGAACTTATAGCATTATATGCATCAGCTCCGAATCATGTCTTTGGTGAATAGTTGGGTTGCCGGGCTCCTGTGCTTACTACCTTACGTTCCGATATATCGGCTAGGGTAGTAAAGGGAGAACTACTGCGATTGTGTCGGTTCTTCGGACAAAGCACCTCGATGAAAGCCAGCGGCTATCATGATCTTGATGCGAGAGCTGGTCAGCTGCTCGAGAGGTTTTAAAATCCTAAGATATTTTTTCTGCTTTATGCGAGCAATCGGTTCTTATCCGATTAGGCGCATATAGCACCCTGAGTTCGGACTTCTGAACACCAGGGGATGCGCAAAATTTTCATTGTCAAACTCCTATGGCTAAGTGAGGTTGATAAAGCCGTATAGTCTGATTGCCTTGTTCGTTGCGCTAAACACCTCCTTTAAGGACCAAAAGGTGGAGTAAAGAGTGTTTAGATTTATCCCGAACACTCCCGTACTATCTACGTGGGGGCAGAAGGCGACGACTGGCCAACTCTCAGATTTTCATAAACGGCCGCACAGGAGGTAAAATTTTGAACTAACAGCCATTATATTACATAACAGATCTGTTTAATATTACAGAACAGGATAACATGAATGTTTTCACGGGAACATGATATCCTTGGCACATTGCTCCGCCACAAGGCGGGATCCCTCCAGGACGCTGTCAAAATACATCTCAGCTCAGTGGTGCTCCTTGCCCTCAGGCGGCCCCTCGGTCATCAGCTTCTTGGCATTCATCTTCGCCGAGTGCACCTTGGCGCATGCAAAGGCCATCCGCGCACCTTCGATACAGACCGACCACTTGATGGCTTCAAGCCGTGGGCAGGCACTCACAAGCCGCTTCACGAGTCTGAAGTAGCTACTGGGCATGGGCTCGGCAGGCCATAGCCGGACTATTAGGTCCTTCATGGCTAGTTCGGCTGCCTTGTGCAGCTCGACCAGCTGTTTCAGCTGGTCGCTGAAGGGCACCGGATGTTCTGGTCCAAGGTATTGAGACCAGAACAGCTACTCCGTAGAGCTCCCTTCTTTGACTCAATAGAGCATTGCAGCATCTGATATGCTGTGCGATAGATCCGCAAACGCTCCTGGAGAGCTCAAAATTCGTGTAAGTAAAAGGAACATCTCCTCCACATACTTGCTTTGCATAACAAAAGCCTTACCCGCCGCGATCTTCTTGGCCGCCTGGATTTCCTGGAGGGTGCTCTGGGCTTCGGCTCGGGCATCTTGCATGCTCTGGCGGGCCTTGGCAAGTTCGGACCCTTGAGTCCTAGAATCACGCTCCAAGGACTCGTACTTCTTGACGGCGTCCTGGAGCTCTTGCTGGACCTCGCTGGCCCGGGCCTCTTGCTTCTCGCGCGCGGCGTGTTCCTAGGCCGAATTGTCCTAGGCCTTGGCCAACGCCTTCTTGAGGGTTGCCACCTCGGTCGTGGCCCCTAATAAAGTTCATGACACTTTAGTCAGCACGAACCATTCATCCTTCATAATTATACACGCATGTTACTACATACCTTTGTTTTCTTCCAGCTGCTTCTTCATGAGGCCGAGCTCTTCCTCTGCCAACTCTAGGTTCTGCTTCAGTCCGGAGACCTCCGTAGTATGAGCGGCAGAAGCTAGCAGCGATGCCTGCTTATTCACATAGACATATTATGTTAGACTCTTGCGAAAATTATTTTGATCCGCTGTTCGGCTTTTCTTTCCGAACAACGAACAGAGCATCAGGGGCTACTGTCTACACTATGATATTCTTTTACAATTATATTACTTACCTCAAAGCCTGTTAGAAGGCTAGTGCAGGCTTCGGTCAGTCCGCTTTTGGCGGACTGGACCTTTTCAATCACCATACTCATAAGAGTACGGTGTTCTTCCACAATGGAAGCGCGTTGCAGTGCTTCCAGTAATCTATCCGGTGTCTCTGGATGGACAGAGGTCACCGGTGGAGTTGGCTCACCCCCTCATTCAAAAGACGCGGCCTGCCTGAATTTGGAGCCACTTGGGTCTCCGGAGCGGTCTTCGGCTGGGGGCCGAATTGGATACGGCCTCATCGTCAGTGTCCATAGGGGTCTGTACCCCCGTGTGTTTGGCAACCGGGGTTTTACCCTCCAGCACCACCAGGACGGCCTCCTGATCCTCTCCCTGGCCTGGGATCCTTTGAGACAACACTTCGGTGTTGTCAGCGGCCTTGGGGGAGGTGGCCATCGGAAGGGACTCGTTATTCATCACCGACGGGTCCAGCGATCCCTCTGAAGAGGAGGACAGTGTGATGTTGGACTGGGCCGGGCTGCAAGTCCATGATCCAGCACAATAAAAATAATAAAGTAAAATGCTGGATATATTACTATGTCCGGACACTTGCGAGTTGGCTAAGGGCTTGACCCTGGGCTCCCACTCCCCGCCTCTGTTGGTGGCTGCCGCGGAGTTGTCCAGAAGGTAAGTTTTCAAATTCTTGGATTCCTCGGAGTCCCCAAGTGTGGAGGCCCTCCTCTTGTTTCTCCCCCCAGCAGCGGGGGAATGGATTTCTTCTTCCTCTTCCTCTTCCTCGTCGTCTTCGGTGGAGGAGTGTGTCTTGGCATCTTCGGTCGTCACGTCCGAAGTGCCCTTGCGACGGAGACCACTTCCGGACCCCTTGGCCGTCTTCCTGGCCTTCTTCTCCCGCACCTCATAAGGCGCCAGAAACATCATCTTCGTCAGAAGAGGCGTTTCAGGATCTTCGGGGAGCAGAGCCGGATAGTTAATTTTCTCCGCTATCTCTATCCAGGCCTGAAAAATTGGTAGGGAGGCTTAGATTCCACCCTCAGATATGCCAGTAAAGGATATACCTTGAAAACATGAAGGAACTTACCGGATTAGCCCGGCGTTTTGAGCTAAGCCCACGACCCTCGGTCGTGGGCGGTGGTACCTCACCGGCCTTGAAGAGCACCTTCCAGACATCTTCGTGCATCGTGCTGAAGAGCTCCAGCAGCGACTGGTGCTTGGCCGGGTCGAACTCCCACAAATTGCAAGTCCAGCGCTGGCATGGAAGGATCCCGAGGAAGAGCATAACCTGAACCACGTTGACAAGCTTGATTCTCTTGCTTATCATGTTCTGGACACATGTCTGGAGCCCCGTCAGCTCGTCCGAAGAGCCCCAGGCTAGGCCCTTCTCTTGCCAGGATGTGAGCCGCATTGGGACTCCAGATCAGAATTCGGGGGCCGCCGCGCAGTTGGTGCCGCACGGCTCAGTGATGTACAACTACCCCGATTTCCACCCCTTTATAGTCTCCACAAAGGAGCCTTCGGGCCAGGTGACATTTGGCATCTTGCCCATCATGGCGCCTCTGCACTCCGCTTGTTGGCCGTTCACCACCTTTGGCTTCACATTGAAGGTCTTCAGCCATAGGCCGAAGTGAGGTGGGATGTGGTAGAAGGCCTCACACACGACAATAAATGCCGGGATGTTGAGGATGGAGTTGGGGGCCAAGTCATGGATGTCTAGCCCATAGGAAAACATCAGTCCGTGGACGAACGGGTGGAGGGGGAATCCCAGCCCACAGACGGAGTGCATGAGAAACACCACCCTTTCCTGGGGCTGCAGGGTGGGGATGATCTGTCCCTTGGCGATGTCCTTGGCCAGGTACCCGGTCTCCCGGAGCTTCTTGATGTCCTCCTTCTTGACGGAGGAGGCCATCCACTTGCCTCCAGCTCTATATTCGGACATGATTGGAGTGCTTTTTTGTGCGGAGAAGGCAAGAACTTGGGCACTGGAGCTTGACAATAGATGTGCAGAGGGAGGAGAAGGCGTGGGTGAATGAGGATGAATCCTTATCCCTTTATAAAGGCAGTAAAAGTTATGCGCCTCCCTGCTTGCCTCAAAATCCACCTATTCCCCAAGCGCCATGCAGAAGACGCGGTTGGGTTACCCATGCCCGTATTGATGAGAATCCCATGATAAGGGGAGACGATCTCTGCTTAGACAATATGTGCCAGTGAAACCGCACCTCGAAATACGGAGCGGCATGCTAAAAAACGGTTGGAATAATGGCCGGGCAGTGGCATGATGTCACGCTACAAAAAGTTGTCAGCAGATTGGACTCGTGGAATATTATACTCTCTACGGTTGTGTGTGGTACTTGTTTTGCAGAACCGGACATGTTTTGTATGTTCGGACAGCTATGTTGGAGTATTCGGAGAAGGAACCTGCCTTGCAATGCCGAAGACAATCTACGCGCCAGACTCATCGTCATTGAAGCTTGGTTCAGGGGCTACTGAGGGAGTCCTGGACTAAGGGGTCCTCGGACAACCAGACTATATACTTTGGCTGGACTGTTGGGCTATGAAGACACAAGATAGAAGATTTTGTCCCATGTCCGGATGGGACTCTCCTTGGCGTGGCAGGCAAGCTTGGTGATTCGTATATGTAGAATCCTTTCTCTGTAACCGACTTTGTACAACCCTAGTCCCCCCTGGTGTCTATATAAACCGGAGGGTTGAGACTTCTAGGGTTTAGCCACAACAATCATAACCTCATAGGCTAGACTTCTAGGGTTTAGCCATTACGATCTCAAGGTAGATCAACACTTGTAATACTCATATACATCAAGATCAATCAAGCAGGAAGTAGGGTATTACCTCCATAGAGAGGGCCCGAACCTGGGTAAACATTGTGTCCCGTGCCTCCTGTTACCATTAGCCTTAGACGCGTAGTTCGGGACCCCCTACCCGAGATCCGCCGGTTTTGACACTGACATCCGTGTATAAACAGTAGTAGCGCATGTTTCGAGGACCACGCTACTGCTACTTCCTTAATAGTAGTGCGTGTTCTCCACCCGCGCTGCTGCTACGTACCAGTAGCGCCAGGTCTCCAAACCGCGCTACATCTAAGGTTTGTGTATA
Organism: Aegilops longissima; assembly: GCA_021605205.1. Lineage (NCBI taxonomy): Eukaryota > Viridiplantae > Streptophyta > Magnoliopsida > Poales > Poaceae > Aegilops > Aegilops longissima. Next base: position 707,727,448 of record CM038682.1, read on the forward strand.
AGCTTTTCCCTAGTAGTGTCATGTGCGTAGGAGTGATCACTATGTTGGCCAACGCCCTTGTTCTGAACTACAGTCACCTTCGCCTCCATTGTCGGTAACACCCTTGTTAATATTCATGTTCTTACTAGTGTAGGAAGGGTAGTAGTTGCTACTTGTGAACAACGTTAATTTTCCTCGAAGTGGAGACGAGATGCAGTACAATAGAGATAAGTATTTTCCCTCAGTAAGAACCAAGGTTATCAATCCAGTAGAAGAATCACAGAAGCCTCGTGAACAACTCCTGCACACGCAAAAGCAAATACTTGCACCCAACGCAAACAAGAGGGTTGTCAATCCCCTTGGTGGTTACTTGCAAGGATTAAATCTTGTGGTGGTAGATAGATAAATTACAAAGATAAAATAAAAGGAAATATAAAACTACATCAAATATATTTATTGTTTTTATATATGATAAAGGTAGACCCCGGGGTCATAGTTTTCACTAGAGGCCTCTCTCTCGAACACATAGCATATTGTAGGTAAAGAAATTACTATTGGGCGATTGATAAAGAAATGCATAGTTATGATGATATGAAAGGCAATGATCATGAAAATAGGCATCACGTCCGAGCCAAGTACACTGACTCCTACATGCATCTACTATTGTTACTCCACCCATCGACCACTATATCCAGCATGCATCTAGGGTATTAAGTTAATATGTCCCACTGAAGATAAATCAATCTAGTTAGCCAAACCAAATAGATAGATCGGAGAGAAAGACAAAGCTATAACAATCATGCATAATAAAGTTCAAAAAAGACTCAATTACTTGTCATGAATATTTAGATCATAAACCCATAATTCATCAAATCCCAACCAACAAACCACAAAAGAAGGAGCCATGGTATTGAGGATCAAGGATAGAGAAAAAAGCCATCTAGCTACTAGTTATGGACCCATAGGTCTGTGGTTAACTACTCACGCATCATTGGTAGGGCAGCTATATTAATGTAAAAGCCCTCTGTGATCGATTCCCCCTCTGGAAGAGTATCGGAGAAGTCCACCAGATGGGATCGCGGCAGAACAGAGTCTTGCAGTAACAAAAAAATTGTTTAGGGTGGCTCTCTGTTGGTTTGGGAATATTTGTGAATTTATAGAGGAAGAATTAGGTCACGTGGTTCCAGAAGAAGCCCACAAGCTCAAGCCACCCCCCCCGAGGCGCGCTCTACAAGCTTGTCGCTCCCTCATGACTCATCTATTCGTCTTCTGAACCTTCTAGGGTCCCTTCGGTTCCAGAAGAAATTAATCCAAAGATTTTATTTTTCGTTTGGACTTCGTTTGATATTGATTTTCTGAAAATCCAAAAAGAAGCAAAAAATAGGTACTGGCACTGACACAGTTAATATATTAGTCCAGAAAAATGTTATAAAATTGCATTTAATTATATATAACACATCCAAGATTCATACTATAATAGCATGGAACAATAAAAAATTATAGATACCTTGGAGACGTATCAGTAGTTCGTAATGTCCGTTATTGCATTAGAATTCCTAGAGTGGCACACTTGTTGCCTACACATATGCTTGACCGTTGCTCCATCGAGCATGGACAATTTCATTATGTTGCACAGGAAGTAGATGCAACTTTTGACCAAGAAGGCCCAAAACTAGAACAAGTAGATGAAGCAGAAATCACCAACGGCGAAGAAGAGGAGCCCCAACAAAAGTACACTACCTATGCGGACCTCGGCAACATACATGGATTCATTGATGATATGAGAAACCTTCCCACATCCCTTTGAAGCACGTCCGCCTACATGAACATGAACTTCTCCAACTAGACCCAGTAGTGGGCTCCTGAACAACCTGCTAAATAATCTCGTAGGTTTGGGCTTGCAAAATCCTAAGCTTGGGGAGTTTATCACCACTTCTACCTTAATATATGGGGGTGAGGGAGTCCTAGATTAGGGGGGTGTCCGGATAGCCGAACTATCACCGTTGGCCGGACTCCTGGACTATGAAGATACAAGATTGAAGACTTCGCCCTGTGTCCGGATGGGACTTTCCTTGGCGTGTAAGGCAAGCTTGGCGATACGGATATGTAGATCTCCTACCATTGTAACCGACTCTGTGTAACCCTAACCCTATCCGATGTCTATATAAACCGGAGGGTTTTAGTCCAGAGACGAACAACAATCATACCATAGGCTAGCTTCTAGGGTTTAGCCTCTCTGATCTCATGGTAGATCCACTCTTGTACCACCCATATCATCAATATTAATCAAGCAGGAGTAGGGTTTTTACCTCCATCGAGAGGGCCGAACCTGGTAAAAACATTGTGTCCCTTGTCTCTGTTACCATCCGCCTAGGCACGCGATTCGAGAGACCCCCTACCGAGATCCGCGGTTTTGACAATCGACATTGGTGCTTTCATTGAGAGTTCTTCTCTGCTGCGTCGCTGTCGGAAAGGATGCCTCATCCCGCCTTTTTAAAGACGGCACCGTTACTAAAGGAGCTTTGGCACCGGCCAAACTCTCCGGCTAGGCGGTTTTCTTATGACCGCTGTTACGGCTACCGCACGATGACTTCTCGGGTCATCGAAGCAATCTTCACATTAACTCGAACTCGCCGAGCGCGTTAGATCCGATGGAGCTCTCTTCCTTAAGCGAAGCTCTTGGATCGTATGCCTACTCGGGAGTCGCTACAAACTATGATCAGATTGGGCCTAAAACCGATCTGAGAGAGATCAACTCTCCCCAGACTACCCACCACGTTGCTGTGGTAGAGGATCAATATGGTGACTCTTCTCCTACCTTAAGGACTAGCTATGTCCGGTTCACTGACCCTCCATGCCGGATTCCCGCGGAAGGGAGGACACCAGTCAAGCCCTGAACTTAAAGTCAGGCAACGGGCTAAATTCATTGAACAACCTCAAAGAACCCAAGCTTCCAAGTTCAGAAACTTCTTGGCCCCTGAATCTTAGATCGGACGGGGTTCGGAATTTAATTCCGCCCGCCCACCCAAACATAAGCGATCTATCCCAAACCCGGCAAGAGCCCAGTGAAACAGTACATCATTACTGGGCCAGATTCCTCCTAGTTATGGACAGGATAAAGTATTGCCGCGAGGAGGACGCAATCTCATTCTTCTGCAATAATTGCACGGAAAAGGGAATCCTAAACGCCATAAGTCATCGTGAAATTACACACTTCGCTGACTTGGCATCCATAGTATGAAAGTACTGCGCGATGGAGAGCGCCTGGAAAACCGAAATCAAATTTTGGGATAATCCGGCCCCGAATACGACCCCTAGTCCGAAATAAAGGTGTATCATCACCAGCACCCGGTTACATACCAAAAGCAAAAAAAAACCCCCAAAGGGCATGGAACCGTACTGGAGGGATGGCTCAATGGACCCTGCAAAATTCATAGCACAGAGGGCGCCACTCCAACTCATAGCCTTAGAGCATGTTGGATACTACGGCAGGTGGCCAAAAGTGGCGAAGAGCTTTTAGCTCCAGAGCACTAGCCCAGCAATACCAGTACAGTATTAACAATCTTTGAGACTTCCGCATCAAATAATATGCGGAAACGAACACTCCGTAGCCTTGCCCAAGTCTACTAGATAGCAACAATAAATCCATGGAGTGATACGGCTATTACCTTTAACATCAGTGACGAACCTAAAATCCGAATAGCTCGAGCACCAGCCGCATTGGTCCTCAGTCCAATAGTGGACGGCTTTCGCATTACCAAGGTACTCATGGACGGCGGGAGCGGATTAAACCTCATCTACGAGGAAACCCTTCGAAAAATGGAAATAGACTGGAGCCGCATTGAGCAAAGCAGCATAACCTTTAGAGGAATAATCCCTAGTCGGGAAGCATGCTATACAGGAAAGATCACACTGGATGTGGTGTTCGGCACTGTTGGAGATATGCCCTAGAGGCAATCATGTATGATGATATTTCCTATGTGTTTATGAGTAAAGATAGTCCTTGGACATTATCAATGATGTGTATCAGCAAGTACGTGACTTGTTTGTGGGACTATGCATTGTATGATGACTGTCCTAAAAGGTCCCTAGTCGAAAGGGCTGTGTGTGACGCCGTTAACCCACTAGACTAGCATATGACACGGTCGATGGCTCGGTCTCACTAGCCATGGAGCATAGGATGCTAACTGGATAATATGGACTTGGAAAGGTGCTGGTGGATTCGACATAGTCGGATCCAGTCGAATAAGGTCCGAGTCGAGACGGACCCAACTATGAGATGCAGCGATATGTCATCTGTGAGTCTCTAGTACAACATCGTTCTATGTCCTAAGACCTGAGTGGCGCATGTACTCGAGATGGTGATAGACTTGCTTTGGGCCGACCAAATGCTACTCCGTGGTAGGTAATTACAAATATAGGTTTCGGGTTTGTCCAATCCCATGTTGCGAGACATGGTCGAGCAAGATGGGATTTGCCCTCGATCGGGAGAGATATACTCCGGGCCCCTCGTGTGATCCGACCAGAACAGCATGGCCATGCGACAAGGATTATGAGATAATCCCGATAGTGATCGGTATCAACTTTGGAGCGAGAATGAGTCGAGTTAGCACAAGGATGACAGTCGCCTTTGAGCCCGACAACATATATCGTCTTGCGCAAAGGAGAATGTAAGTGTGACACGTTGTAAAGTTACGCCTAACCAGCTTCGTCGTTGCGCTTGGTGGTAAAGCGCCTTGCTAGAGGTCGCTACCAGCCATATAGTCGGAGGTGATCGAACTGCGACCAAGCGGCTTGAACCTAAGAAATCGGCGCTTAAGGGAAGGAACCTCTCGAGGTCGGTTCGTGGTCAACGCAGTCGGATGTGATCCGAACTGGACTAGGAACGTGACCGGGTGGACTTTGGGCTCTAGGGTCCGTGCGAGGCCCAAGTGTTTAGCCCGCGACGAAGGCCTATATAAAGTGGAGGTGCAGCACACTCGGGTGGTTGATCGCTTCGGCGTTTCGGCTAGGGTTTGCATGTGTGCGAATAGCCACCTCCACTCATTGCCGATTGTGTGATCGAGACCTAGCAGTCCGCGCCGGACGTTCCTCCCACGCAGCGGATACCGTTAGGCGGTGCACTTGCGCCGCTCGGCGAACTTCGTCACGTGGGATCGGACGACCGGCCGCTCTAGGGGAGATCGGACGAGGAGAGATGATCCACTCGACGCGCTGCCCCTAACTCTTCTTCGCTGCGGCACGCTGCGCGTCTAGTGGTAACAAGCTGTGATCCATCTCCGTAGCATGTTCACGGATGTTACGTGCATAGGAAAATTTAAATTTGCGATCGGCGCACCTACCAGTATAACCCAAATGTACGCCGGAAAATTATAGGTCCGAGGAGGTCACATTCCAAGTGGCCCGTTCAGCGCGGATACCACGCTCTATTAGAGCGAGAGGCATTCACAATTTTTCAAGCTATACCCCATTACGGGTACATGAAGCTCAAAATGCCGGACCCATGGAATTATCACTCTACGCTAGTGACCGGACATAGCGCCGCTGAAAATAAAACAACCGCACTTGCCCTTGAGGCACTATCAAAAGCCCTAGCGGCGAGGAACTCAACTGTGATGTGCTCCCGGTGAGCAGGGGCGATGTGATACTCGATAAGAGATCCAAGTCCACCTCTTTTAAACCGGGATACTGAAATAGTCAAATTCAAGTCCATCCAGCGGACCCTACAAAAATGGCCTCCATCGGGCACAATTAAACCCCGATGTGGGCGCTTTGCACTATGAAAATCTTCTGCGAAAATTGGGACATTTTTGCACACCCTTCAGACATGCCGGGAATCCCACATGGCTGGCCGAGCACAGCCTAAATATCCTAAAAGGATTCAAGCCGATCAAACAAGCTCTTGGCGTTTCTCGAACCCAAGAGATAGGTCATGGGAGAGAGCTAGCCAAACTATTGGAGGCGGATTCATCGAGACATTAAACATCGGACTGGCTACCAAACCTGGTAATGGTACCAAGAAGGACAAATCATTAGGCGCCTATGTGTCGATTTTAAGGACCTTAACAAGGCTTGCCCAGGATCCTTCCCCCCGCATCGATCAAATTATCGGCGCTACCGCATGACACAATTCATTGTGTTTCCTTGACACATACTCCGGCTACCACTAAATTAAGATGGCGAGCGAGACCAAGCCATAGCGGCATTCATCACTCCATCGGCCCATTCTCGCTTCTTGTGAATGCCCTTGAGCTCAAAAAGCGGCGCAACATACCAGCGCATGATTCGAGACATGTCGGCAAACCAGATCGGCAAAACAGTGGAGGCATCGTGAGCGATGTGGTCGTCAAATCCAAGCATGTCGAAACCTAGTCGATGACTTGAGGCTCACATTCGATAATCTCCGAACATATGACATCAAGCTCAACCCGGGAAAAATGCGTTTTCGGCATACCATCGAGAAAGCTCTTGGGCTTCATTGTATCCGGTGAGGAATTGAAGCAAACCCAACCAAGATCGAGCTCTGTCACAATTGGATATCCCCAAAGACCTCAAACAAATACAAAAATTGACTGGATGTGTGGCGGCTCTAAGCCGCTTTATCTCCCTCTTAGGAGAAAAGGCATTACCCCTTTATCTCCTCCTCCGGCGCACCGAACACTTCGAGTGGGCCGGATGCATACCGCGGGACTCGAAGAAATCAAAGCCATATTGGCAACAAATCCGGTCCTGGCCGTGCCCAACATGGGCGAACCAATGCTACTATATATCACAGCAACCCATCAAGTTGTAAGCGCGGTGCTCGTTATCGAACGAGAAACGGACGGACACAAGTTCCCTCTCCCAAAACCAGTTACTACGTGTCCACTGTCCTAACTCCATGCAAGTCCACGGTACCGCATTATCAAAAGATAGCATACGCAGTGTTCATGGCATCCGGAAGCTGACACTACTTTCGAGAGTGTTCGATAGCGTAGCCTCGAAGTACCTCTTAATGACATTATAAATAACGCGACCATAGCGGGCGGATTGCTAAATTGGCCATTGAGCTCCTCCGTTCGACTTAACCTACAAGCCACGCGAGCTATTAAGTATGCTAAGTTTTGGCTGACTTCGTGGCGAATGGACTGAAGCCGAACTCCCTAAAAAGTGCGGCGCATACTTCAACTGGATCATGCACTTGACGGCTCCAAAATGTTGGCGGCACAGGGGCTGGTGTCATTACGGCGTCCCCAACCGGAATACAGATCAATCGTACTTCAAATAATGTACACGGACTCCAACAATGCAGCCAAATCTGAGGCCCTTCTACATGGTCTCTGGTGGCGGTCTCCATGGGCATTCAACGCCTAGAGGTGCTTGTGAGGATTGAACCTCGCGATATCCCAAATAAATGGGAACTTGATGCCAAGTAACGAAAATGGCAGCTTATCGCAATGTCGTCCTAAAAATGTCAGCTCGGTTTGAGGGGCTCGAATTTCACCATATAGCAGGGATAACAACCACCAGCGGACGTGTTAGCGCGCATTAGGCATAGCGCGATGTCTTCCCCAACATCTTCCTAGAGAGCTTTTCAAGCCATCCGTATTATGGGAGGAGAGTCGGAAATAACAACGGACCCAACCACACTGCCCACACGAACATTCCGACATAGTTGGTGGTTCCTGTGAAATAACACCGTCATTACGCATAATAATGGCAGTTATTGCCCGTGGACAGAACCATTCCTAGCCTACCTAACTAGGCAGGAACTTCGGAGGACCAAAGCGAGGCCTGCTACATAGTGCGGCGGTCTAAAGCCTATAAGGTCCATGAGGGAGAGCTTTATAAGAAAAGCACAACCGAAGTCCTTCAAAGGTGTATCTCCGAAGAGGAAGGGCGGAATCTCCTAGCGGAAATTCATGCCGGAATCGGTGGGCACCATGCCGCAGCCTGGGCCCTTGTAGGCAAGTGTCGGGGAAGCTGATCGAACCCACGAACACCTATGGGACCGGCGGACTGAGCCCCTTTCGGTTCGGTGGGTGGCGGAGGTCGCACGAAGAGCAGATCGAGGTGGAGCACACGAGCAGTTTACCCAGCTTCAGAGATCTCCGGAGAGATAATACTCCTACTGCTGCTTGTCTGATTGTATTGTGTTCTTGCTAGGGAGCGCTGAGAGCTACAACACCTAACGTGAGTGTTCTCAGGTTTGAATAGACGAACCACCCCTCGTTAGCATGGGCCTCCTTTTATATGCTCAAGGGTCTCCGACAGGTGGAAAGCGTTGACAAGGGTAAAAAGCGTAAAAGGAGTAAGTGGTTGGTACAGCTACTTGTACGATGTATCCTACCTAGCCACGGCGGCGGGGGACAAAGGCATTAAATGCCCGTCTAAGTTGACTAAGCAGATGTAGAAAGGGACCGTCGGGGCGCCACGCTTACCCGCGATGGCAATCTTGTCGACACCGCTTGCCACGCGCTCGGCGGCGGCCGCACAGCCTCTTGCCACAGCGTGCACGGAAGGTCCCATGGTGACACGTTGGTGGATGTCTTTGGAGCGCGAGGAGCGGAGTGGTGATGCAGTCGCGGCAAGCGCCTTGCGCAGATTGTTGCCTCGTCGCGTCCGGGAAGCTTGTCGCTCACGGGCCTTCCGGCAAGCTCCTCTTCTTGGGGCCTTGTCTTCTAGGTGCCTTGAGTGGCCTTCCGGCAAGCTCCTCTTGCCGGGGCGTTGTCTCCTTGACTTAAATACTTTGTTCTTGAATGGCTCCAATGTAGCCGCGGAGGGCCTTGGCGGTCACCAGGCAAGTCTTGCCTGCGGGGTGCTGCGACTTGCCCGTACCGATTTGGGATACTAGGGTACCCCTACTCTAGTACACGGCAGAGCCCCGAACTGGGCCACCTGCAGTCTTGCAGTTGTTGGGCGGGCCCAAAACAGGCTGCAGACACCTTGCAGCGGTCTAGGGAGCGCCGTAACGCCACGGACCCACCACGTCCCCCACAGGCAGCAGCGTCGAATCGGCATCTTAGGAGAGATGCGTGGGGGGGGTTTCTTTATTCGGAAGCGATCGTCCCCTCCTCTCCCTCCTTATAAGCAGGGAAAGCAGGGGCAGTTCGCCCACCTCGCCATTTGCTGTCCAATCTAAAAACCACCGCTGCTCCCCCTTCTTCCCAAGTCTGAAGAGCAGCGCTCCACCCCACCGCCACGGCACCACCAGCGCCGTCGACCTCCCCCACCACCTCCGCCATTTCTCCGGCCGACAAGGGAAGGCGTGAAGTCGGCTTGGCGCAGCGGCTCATGGCCTTCTGAAAGGCGGGCCATCTTCCCCCTCCCCCAGCTGCGCGCAAGGGAGCGAGGGAGAACTACTACCTCTTACAGTCGGCGGAGGCAGCGCATCCAGCGCACGAAGGTACTCCCAGCCGCTGCTTGAATTAGCTAGCTGGGTACCCTTTCTTCGCATTGTTCTTCTATTGCGGGCTCTGCCCGCCCTTCTCTGAATTCTTCTGCGATATCATGAACACCTATGGGTTCCGCCTTCTTGACTTCACCCCCAATGTTGTCCTGACCATGGCAGTTTTCGCCCATCTTAGCGAAAACTTTGTCGGAGTCCACCCAAACGTAGCCCTCTTCCGCCACTTCTTCATGCCCGAGTGAGAGAGAGAGCCACTTGCCGGACGAATCGCTTGGATCTCGAGGATCGCCAAAAGGAAGCCTATCTGGAAGGAGAGCTCCACGACAAGTGGGAAGAGTGGAGGGGCAGATTGGTGTTGTGTCGTGAGGAGAACCGCAGCCATTTACTACCCAGCGCCAAACCCCAATAGTGGCGGCAGCGATTGGAGCAACTTGGCGCGGAAGATGCTAGATTGAAGATTGCCGTCACCGGATCCTGCGCCTCGGGCTTGCGGACTCACTTGTGCGCCGTTGGCGCAATTTCCTCGCCGCGCGCCGCCCCTTGCGGAGAGGAGGAGACCTGCTTGGAGTTCGAATGCGGCGAGATATCATGAGGCTGCGCCGGGCCTCAACTTCAATTTCACCGTCTTGGAGTTAGATCACGATGCTCACGGAGCTGTTCAAGCCGCGACCACGATCATCGAGAATGGTTCAGGTTGCGAAGTCGTTCCATTGTGCAACAATTCCTCGCTCGACGCATCCGTGCAATGATGCCGTTATGCGACTCGCATGGAATTGTTCCAACCTGGCAAAACTGTAGATGGCGTCGTCGGGTGTTCTTGATAGCTTGGAAGAAGTCGATCCACCCGATGAAGCGAAGGGCCTCACCTTAACCTGGCCCGCTGACGAGATCAGCGCATCGCCACCAGGCTGGAAGAAGCGGCAGCAATCTGCTGGCGGGTCGGGTTCACCGTGGAGGAGGTAGAGGCAGCGGCGGCAAGCCTTGTCGGCGAAGGAAGTTTGCGGCGGGAGGAGCTTGCGAACCTGAAGCCGAGTCGGCGAGCCTGCGAGGCACCTCCTCCCCACCATCTAGCGACTTCTTGCGCAGCGGTGCCAGCTCCACCAAGAAGGCGTCTTAAAGGCTGGAGCCAAGCAGAGCGGCGAGCGGGCCCAAAACCGTCGCGCCCGCCTGCAGCAGCTCCACCGCGGCAAGCAACTGTGGCGGGAGCACCTCACGCTGCTGCAGCAAGCCCGGAGGCCAGGCCCTCCCAGCCCACCGCTGCTGCTCCGTAGCGGTCAGGAACCCACTCCTCGCCTCGTCGCACGGGGCGAGCAGTGATCTCTCAGCTCAGCTCCGGCGAGGAAGGAGAAGAGTAGCTCTGTGTTGTACTTGTATTTCTTCAATTTTGTTGCTTTGTCTTGTATCTAATTTGCTCCATTACGAACCCTTTCCTTTTGAGGGCCTGGCCCGAAGGCGTCGAAGAGCCAAGACCCGGTGGTTGTCATCGAGGGCGATCCCCAGCGGCAGGAGGCGTCAAGAGACCACCTTGCCAGACCCGCGGCAACTCTTCCTCAAAGCAGCCCCAGCACAGCCCAGGCGTAAGTATATGGTTTACTTCTTCTTGTGGGGCGTGCATGGGTGCCTTTGTTCTTGATATGTATTTGTTGGTTTGTGTAGGTGCGAGCAGCCTCACCATGAGTGCCGGACGCCCGCTCGGCGTGCCATCTGCGTCGACTACACCGCCAAGGAGGATCCCCGACAAGGGGCGTTCTCCGGCAAGGGAGGCTTCTCCGGCAAGGGCGGTTCTCCGACGAGGGATAGCACCAACGACCCTCCGGTGGATGAGACCCGGCTGCGGATCGCCTCGCGGTAATCTTCTTACTGAAAATTTCCCTTGGGTTCTTTTTCTTGACTTTTCTTTTTGAACATTTGCTTGACTGTTCTTTCTTTTCTGGTCGTCGAGATCCATCCGCCCTTGAGCGATGGAGACTAAGGTCGCGGCGAGGAAGGCGTCTTGCTAATCTTGGCGGCCTTCCGCCATTGAGAAGAAGGCGCTGATGAGTCCGCCCGGCGAAGAGGCCGCCAAGGCTGCTGCCGCGAGAGGCTGGCGAGTCGGCGATTGCAGCAGCCACGAGGCCGCGAGGCGCGCCAGGCGCTTCGCCGACGCCGATCCCTCCGCCACGCTGCAGCGTCGGGCTCGAAGCCCCAACCAGCGCCCTATCTGAAGGTGGCGATGGCGTCTTCATCAAGCTCCCACAGGCGTCGAGCTCGGCGCGGTCGAAGAGAGACCTTGACGAAGAGCTGCTCGCCTCCGCTGGGCTGACATTGGTCGGCCAGCGCAAGCAGCAGTGGCGAAGTCGAGAGGAGGAGCAGCTCTTGAGAAGCTCTTTGTCGCTCTCTGCGCGCCCGACAAGCCAAGCTGGAATCCGGGAAGCGCTTATCATGGCGGGAAGCGGAACATCGAAGCGGAGGAGCTCCGGGGCATCAATCGGGAAGCTCTCGGTCCTTGGCGGAAGGCGGGAAGCGACTCGTCGAGCGCAAAGGCCTTCATCCTCGAGAAGGCTGAAGTTGAAAACAACGGCGACTTGCTGCCGAGAAGCTGTCTGCGGGGAGGGCGAGTTGGCGCAGCGGAAGATCAATCTTGACAGCCATGAGGAGGAGCTTGCCGTCTTGCGAAACACTTGGCGGGGCTCTTAAGGAAGCAAGGATGCTTCGAAGCTGCGAGCCGCCAAGAAGGAGTTGGAGGCGAAGGTGGCGCTGGCTGGAGGCCAATCTCGGAAGAAGCGGCGAGGCTTGCTGCACTCAAGCACGGCGAAGGGCGCCTACACTCTTGGCGAGCTGCAGGGGCCGTCTCGCCCGAGAGGAGCAAGGCTCAAGCGCCGCCAAGGACTCTAAAGCAGATCTTGAGCTGAAGGCTGACCACCTTGATCACGAGGCTGGGCGGGCGCCAAGGAGGCGGGAGGTGGCCTTGTTGGAAGATCAAGGCCGGCCAGGCGCTGGCAGCAGCCTTCTGCCGCCAGAGCACCTTGAGGAAAACTTGGAGCCTTGGACCGAGGTCTCGTGAATGTTGCGCCGCCATCGACAAGGAGCGCGGGCTGGGGATGGTGGATCTCGGGTACTCCTCAAGCCGAGCACCTCAACCCCAGCCTGGCTCAGCTTGTTCTTCAAGGGCATGGTGGCGGCTCTCCAGCGAATGGGAAGAGATCCCAAAGCAGCTAGCCGGGAATCGCGCCCGGATCGTGCGGGAGCTCTCGAAGGTCTTGATGAAGGTGGCCTTCCTCAATCAGGCCTCAACCTCACCGGCGTCCTTAAGTCCGTGCCTCCGGATCTTGATCTTGAGCGCTCAAGGCCCTTATCGCACCCATTGTGGACAAGGTGGGCAAGATCAAGAGGGTTGATGGCGACCGCGTAGATTAGGCCGCCAATTTTATCTTTTCCTTGTCGCTGCTGGTCATGTTATGAGAACCATCTATTAGAGCTGCGACAAGCTATCTTGTAATATAACTCTATCTCGGGCAATAATTGCAATGTTATTTCCTTTACTTGATTCCTTCCTTTGTATGTCTTTGCCCTACGCTTTTAGGGAACTTGTCGGCGCAGGAACCTTTGCCGCGAGCGCTGAGTGCAGAACGTCAGCCGCCTGCTGGCGGTGCTGCTTCCGACTAGTTGCAGCTCACTTAAGTTGTTGAGCGGACTCGAAACAAAGTAAGGGTGCAACTAGCTACGAGTTGGTTCCTCCGCGCATAGGTTTTCCATACAAAGTACAGTCGTTCGAGGAAGATAACTTAAGAATTTAAAAACTGATTGCTCAAACTTTAGCAACTTAGCTTTTCTGTCGTTTGCTTCCCGATGGTGAAAACTTCCTCAAGCGGCGCTTGGCCCACCACCATTATCTTCTCCTTCCCCGGCTAACTTGTGGGCGAGGATCCTTCCTTTCTTTGAGAAGAAAAGAAGAAAATAAAGTTATGCAGCCTTGCGGCTCGTTATTGCTTACGGGTGTAGGTGCTGCACAAAGTGCGGATAACACATGCAATAAAATGATGAAAGCATGAAATTGACAAGTTGTGCGGAGCACATGAGCTTCTTATGCAGGATCTGTGCGGCTTTGTACAAAGGATTACATGCAACATCGACAAGACTTGTACAAAAGGTGGTTGCGGAACAGGTTCCGGCAACAGCATCTGAGTAAAACTTACGAAGATGCTTTCGATGTTCGAGTTTGCTCACGGAATGCCATCTTGGTCTCAAAGCGGACAGCGCCGGGCCTAGTGACTCGTTTCACCCGATAAGGGCCTTCCCGCCGGCGTCAACTTGTTGGAATTCTTGGCGGACTGAGCAGCGCCGAAGAACAAGGTCGCCTTCCTCGAGACTTCATGCATTAAGTTTGCGGCTATGGTAGCGGCGCAAAGCTTGCTGATATCGAGCAGCTCGTACAACAACTGAAGGCGGTCCTCCTCAAGGAAGCGGTCGTCATCTTATGCATACTGCTCTTGCTCAAACTCATCATAGCGAGCACTCGAGGTGAACCGAATCTGAGTTCCGTGGGGAGAACGCCTCTGCTCCATAGACTAGGCGAAAGGTGTCGGCGGTGGCTCGATTTGGCGTCGTCTGATCGACCAAAGAACCACCGGCAGCTCCTCAATCCGATTTCTTCCGCACTTGTGTAGCACATCGAAAGTTCTGGTCTTGAGCCCGCAGCACTTTAGCATTTGCCCTCTCCGGCTTGGCCGTTACTTCTTGGATGAGCAACGAAGCAAAGCAGACCTTGGCGCCAAGATCTTGGGCGTATTGCATGAAGGTGCGACTCGTGAATTGCGTGCCGTTGTCGGTGAGGATCCTGTTAGGAATCGAAGCGGCAAACAATCGACTGAAGAACTTATTCTATGTTGTCTTTGTCACCTTCCTCCTTTGCTTCCACTTCCGGCCACTTTGTGAACTTATCGATTACAGCGTATAAGTACTCAAAGCCCCGACGGCTTTCGGGGAAAGGGGCCGAGGATGTCGAGCCCCAGACCGAAAATGGCGGGATAAAGGGATCGTCTGGAGAGCTTGAGCTGGCTGGTGTATCTGCTTGGAATGGGCCTGCACGCTTCACGCTTGGTTACTTGTGCGATTGCATCTGGAGGGCTGTCGGCCAAAAGAAACCTTGCGGAATGCTTTGTCGGCAAGTGCTCTTCTTGCGCCAATGTGGTAGCCACATATGCCTCAATGTATCTCGCCAACAACTTCATCCATCTTCTGGTGAGTACACTTCAATTTCACACCGTTGAGTCTTCTTACATGCGATGTGTTGTCAACAAACTGATGCGTGCTTACTTGCCGAGCTACTCTTTCCGCTTCTTGTTGCTCTTGGGAAGTTCTCTGTCTGAAGAAAATGGACAATCTGCTGTGCCCATCTTTGGAGCTTGCGGCTCGACAACAAGGACTAAAGGCACATCTGCTGCTGCGGGAGCATCCGCTTCTCTGGCGAGAACACTGCGGCTCAGCCGAGCTTGGCGTTCCCGGCAAGCTTGCGGAGCAAAACTTGTCGGGGCGTCGCTTCAAAAACAAACCCTTGAGCTTGTCAGACAGACTGCTCCTCGGCGATGTCGGTGTTGATCTTGGGGACCTTCTTGGCGGCGGCTTGAGGGGAGCTCTGCGGAAAATAGTCTCAAAATCAACTTCCTTTTCTTGTTACATCCGATTGATGGCGTTACGATCGGTTGAGTCAGCTTGAGCACAAAATCCCTGGTTCCACAAGCAAATTGAGTGCGGCGCACTTTGACAGACCATCAGCAATATCATTCTGAGCTCTTGGAACATGTTCCATCTGCAGGCCGTCAAAGTGCTCCTCTAGCTTTCTCACTTCATCAACATAGGCTTCCATTAACGGACTCGATAATCCTTGTTCACTTGGCGGACGACAAGCTGTGAGTCACCCGACAATGAGCTTCTTGATCCCAAGGTCTCTGCGATCTGAGACCGGCAAGCAAACCTTCATACTCTGCGGTATTGTTTGTTGCTTGCTCCTTGGGAAAGTGCATTTGGACTATGTACTTGAGGTGCTCTCCGGTGGGTGCTACAAGCAGCACGCCCTTACCGGCGCCTGCAGCGAAGGCACCATCAAAGTACATTAGCCACTCTTTGCTTGCCTCCTTGGCGGGATGCTCGTTTACGGAATTTCTTCGTCTTGGGTTGGCGTCCATTCTGCTATGAACTCTGCCAATGCTACTGCTTTGGATAGTTGAAGTGCTTTCAAACTTGAGGCCAAAGCTTGGCGGTTCCGTGCCCTTTCGACAATCTGCTGTTGCTACGGATTTTGCAGTATCCTCTTTAGCGGAAAACGAGTGACGAATGTGATCTCATGTGCTTGAAAGTAATGGCGCAGCTTTCTCGAGGCCATGAGAAGGCCCAAAAGAAATTTCTGCACACCAGAGTACCTTGACCTAGCCCCCTGCAGAAGGGAACTAACAAAGTAAACTGGGCGCTGCACCATCCTTTTCTGCATCCTCTCATACGCTTGCGCAGAGCCATCTTTGTTGGGACCAGAGCTTACCGGTGAAGTTCCTTGCTTGTCGCTGGATGCCTCTGCCGTGGTTGTCGGCTCATCATCCGCCTCCCTCTCCGCTACTAACGCAGCACTAACCACTGTTGGAGATATGCCCTAGAGGCAATCATGTATGATGATATTTCCTATGTGTTTATGAATAAAGATAGTCCTTGGACATTATCAATGATGTGTATCAGCAAGTACGTGACTTGTTTGTGGGACTATGCATTGTATGATGACTGTCCTAAAAGGTCCCTAGTCGAAAGGGCTGTGTGGATGGCATGAGCCGACTAGACTAGCATATGACACGGTCGATGGCTCGGTCTCACTAGCCATGGAGCATTGGATGCTAAATGGATAATATGGACTTGGAAAGGTGCTGGTCGGATTCGACATAGTCAGATCCGAGTCGAGATAAGGTCCGAGTCGGACGGACCCAACTATGAGGCAGGCGATATGTCATCTGTGAGTCTCTAGTACAACATCGTTCTATGTCCTAAGACACGAGGTGGCGCATGTACTCGAGATGGTGATAGACTTGCTTTGGGCCGACCAAGCGCTACTCCGTGGTGGGTAGTTACAAAGGTAGGTTTGGGTTTGTCCGGTCCCATGCTTTCGAGACATGGTCGAGCAAGATGGGATTGCCCCTCCGTCGGAGAGATATACTCTGGGCCCCTCGTGTGATCGACCAGGAACAGCATGGCCATGCGACAAGGATTATGAGATAATCCGGACGTTGGTCGGTATCCTTTGGAGCGAGAAAGAGGTCGGGTTAGCACAAGGATGACAGTCTAGCCTTGAGCCCGACACCATATATCGTCTTGACAAAGGAGCAAGTGTGCCACGTTATGCAGAGTTCGCCTAACCAGCTTCATAGTGCGCTTGGTGGTTGTACGCCTTGCTAGAGGCCGCTACCAACCGTACAGGTCGGAGGTGATCGAGCTGTGACCAAGCTGACTTAAACCTAAGGGTGCAGCGGCAAGGAAGGAACCTCGAGGTCGGTTAAGTAGGACACTTTGGTCGGATGTGATCCGGCTGGACTAGGAACGTGACCGAGTAGACGATGAGCTTTAGGGTCGTCGCGAGGCCCAAGTGTTGAGCTCGCGACGGGCGCCTATATAAAGTGGAGGTCACGGCACACTCGAGCGATTGATCGCTTCAGCATTGCGGCTAGGGTTTGCATGTGTTGCGAATAGCCACCTCCACTCGCCGCCCGGTGTGTGATCGGACCTAGCGATCGGCCATACGATGTTCCTCCCTTGCAGCGGATACCGTTAGAGCGGTGCACTTGCGCGCTCCTGCGAACTTCGTCGTGGGATCGGACAACCCGAGCACTCGAGGAGATCGAGCGAGGAGGAGAAGATCCACGCGGACGGCGCTGCCCCAACTCTTCTTCCGCTGCCGCGACGCTGCGCGTCTAGTGGTAACGAACTGTGATCCATCTCCGTAGCATGTTCACGGATGTTCGCGCTTAGGAATTTTTAATTTGCAGTCGACGCACCCTACCGTAGAACCCAACAACCACTTGATTGGTTGCCGCTATATATAGCAGCAACTTCTCTTGTGACTTAGGTGCGACAAGTATTGGAGTGGAGGACAGGTATCTCTTTAAGTCTGCAGCGCAACCTCCGCTTCGAGTCCATTTCATTAGACCTACCTTTTTCCATATTTTGAAAAATGGTAGGCGCTCAGCAGAACCTAGAGATAAACCTCTTTGAGGCGGCCACGCAACCGGCAAGTCTTCGTACATCCTTGGCGCTTTGGTGCTTCAATCTGCTCAATGGCCTTGATCTTGTCGGGATTGGCTTCAATTCCCGCTGAGACCACGAAGAACCGAGAAGCTTGCGGAAGGGACTCCAAACACACACTTCTCGGGGTTGAGCTTGAGGTTGATCTTGCACAGATTTGCAAAGGTTTCATTTAAATCTTGAACCAGAGTTGCCCTGTCCTTGCTTTTGACCACTATGTCATCCATGTAGGCTTCTACATTTCTGTGCATTTGCGGTTCAAAAGCGTCATGGACTACTCTTGCAAATGTTGAACCAGCATTCTTTAAACTGAAAGGCATCCGTATGAAACAGTATGTGCCACATGGGGTGATGAATGCGGTTTTCTCTTCATCCTCTTCTGCCATGAAGATCTGAGGATATCCTGAGTATGCATCAAGAAATGAAAGCAAATCACATCCGGCCGTGGAGTCAACAATCTGATCGATGCGTGGCAAGGGAAACGGCTCTTTGGGACAAGCTTTATTAACATCGGTAAAGTCGATACAAAGCCTCCATTTTCAGTTTGCCTTACGCACGACTACATGATTGGCCAACCACGTAGGATGGAGCACTCCTCTGACAAGGCCTGCTGCTTCCAATTTCTTGATCTCTTCTGCGATGAATTCTTGGCGCTCCACTTCACCTTCTGACTTTACGCTTGGCCGGGCGTAGCGTGAGGACAGGCGGCAAGATGGTGCTCAATTACTTTCCAGGAACACGGGGATGTCGGGCGGTTGCCATGCAAACACGTCGGCGTTACCCTTGAGAAAGCAACGGCCAGCGCTTTCCTATTTAGGGTCGAGAGTGGCACGATGGTGAAGGTACCACCGATGGCGTCCTCCTTAGCGGACACCTTCTTGGTCTTTGGTGGAGCTGCCATCGTCTTCTTACACTTGCCGGTGGAGCTCGATGGTGCGTCCTCGACGGTAGCGCAGCACTCCGAAGAGGTGCGCTTGCCGGAGTGGGCATCAGAGCTCTTGCCGGACTTGGTCTTCTTCTTCCCCCCGGGAGCTTCAGCGGCAAGGACACTGGTCGGATGTGATCCGAACTGGACTTGGAACGTGACCTAGTAGACTTTGGGCTTTAGGGTCCGTCCGAGGCCCAAGTGTTGAGCTCGCGACGGACGCCTATATAAAGTGGAGGTGCGACACACTCAGGCGATTGATCGCTTCGGCATTGCGGCTAGGGTTTGCATGTGTTGCGAATAGCCACCTCCACTCGCCGCCGACTGTGTGATCGGACCTAGCAGTCCGCCGCCTGACGTTCCTCCCTTGCCTTGCGGATACCGTTAGAGCGGTGCACTTGCGCCGCTCGGCGAACTTCGTGCGTGGGATCGGACGACCGGCGCTCGAGGAGATCGAGCGAGGAGGAGGCGATCCGCGGACGCGCTGCCCCAACTCTTCTTCGCTGCCGCACGCTGCGCGTCTAGTGTTAACGAACTGTGATCCATCTCCGTAGCATGTTCTGGATGTTCTGCGGCGTAGGAATTTTTAATTTGCGATCGGCGCACCCTACCGTAGAACCCAACGGTGGTATCGAGCCTCATTATAGGATTTGGATTCAGATAGTATGCATATTAGATATGTGGAGGCGGCAGATGAGATATGTTGTCCTTGAAGAAATCGGCTATGTGCACGGTTGATGTGATCAACTGCACATGGGGATCGTTGAGGCTATGTTTTCTGTAAATCGGGATCGATGAGGTCGTGACACGATCTACCCCTACCGGTCGGTCATCCGCCATCGGGGTTAACATTGAAACGTAAATTGGGACCACCGTGTGCATAGCGCCGTGTATTTCGTACCCGACACACAAACCGGTAGAATGTGATTCTATGCATAACTTTGTTTTGCAGGTTTGATGTCAATAGTATGGCTCATGTGTATGTGATGCATGTGTGTAATTTATCACGGCCTGCGTGTCATGTTTGTCGACGGCGAGAGCCAAAGTGCTGTCATTATAATGTATAACGACCTGCGTGTCGACTTGTGACTCTATGTAAATTCATTACTAGTTGTAGTAGTTGGATAATAGAGATCAGGTTGGTGGCTTGGCGTCCGGCGTGACAAACAAGATGGAGTTAAGTAGATGGTCATCGAATCGGAGCCGACACGGAAGAACGTCCATGAAGGAGCCATACTATTTCACAATATGTGTTATTTTGTGATTGTTATGCTTCTTTGTTTCTATGCATGTTAGAATGGTAGAAAGATCCCTCATGAATATCAAGTGAATTGCCATCCCGATGTTGCACCTTCGCACGTCAAATACGTCTAGTAGTGGGCTCATAAAATTGGGGTGCTGCTGGGTGTCCTTGAATCTGAAGGGTTCATGTCGGACACGGACATACCT
The DNA here is from genome assembly GCA_021605205.1 of Aegilops longissima. NCBI lineage: Eukaryota > Viridiplantae > Streptophyta > Magnoliopsida > Poales > Poaceae > Aegilops > Aegilops longissima. The sequence goes on from CM038682.1 coordinate 707,747,445, forward strand.
TGCATCGAGTTAACTTGACAAGGCTATCAAAAGCGGTTTTGGGCCTTGTGGCAAAGAAAGGTTGGGAGCAGGGTATGAGATACCTTCTCGACCGGCGAGTCGTATAGAGATACAATTAGCAAGGAGTTGCTTACGGATAGGTATGTTGGCTAGCGATGATGCTAAAGCTCACTAGTCGCATCGCTAGTCGGATCTGAATCACCGAGAGTTTGCGGAGGATCTTGACTTGAGGGGAGTATTTACTGTTTAGGCTAGAACTACTCTACATAAACACATTGCTTAGTGATTGCATGTTTTACATTTGTAGATCAATGGCACCACCTGCTCAACCCAACTTTGCATTGAAATCAATTACGGAAAAGGATAAACTGAATGGAACAAACTTTACCACCTGGTATAGAAATCTGAGAATTGTTCTCAAGCATGATAAAAGGAACATGTTCTAGAGGATCCACTTCGGAGGAACCTGCTGATAATGCTAGTGCCACGACTAAAAATGCCTACGAAACTTCGTTGATAAATCAGCGGAGATCAGTTGTCGATGCTTTGGCTTGTATGGAGCCGATTTGCAACAGCATTTCTAAAGCGTTGAGGCTTACGATATGATCGAGAGTCTCAAGAGCATGTTTCGAACACGAGCTAGGACCGAAAGGTTCAACGTCTGGCGATCCTTGATGGATTGCAAGCTGAAGGAAGGTGATCCATGAGCCCACATGTGATCAATATGATCGGATATGTGCAAGCTTTGGATCGTTTGGGCTTCCGCTCTTGGATGAGCTGCTCGATGCAGTTCTGGGTTCTCTTCCGCCCAGCTATGGGGCGTTCATCTCGAACTATCATATGCATGGCATGGATAAAAGCTCACTGAATTGCATGGGATGCTCAATGTGGCGAGCAGGATATTAAGAAAGGCACGCATCAAGTGTTGATGGTGCAGAAATCGCTAAGTTCAAGAAGAGTTGGTCTAAGAAAAAGGCTAAGGCAAAGGGCACGGAGATGGTAACCTCTGCGCTGCGCGCCAAGTCTGGACGGACTCAAAGACCGTTTGTTTTCATTGCAAGGAGACCAGTCCTTTGGAAGAGGAACTGTAGCAAGTGGCTTGCGAGCATGGCAAGAAGGCGGAAATGCTTCTTGAGGCAAAGGTACACTTGTTGCATATGTTATAGACATTTACCTTGCTGACATACCTAGTAGCTCTTGGGTATTTGATACGGATCGGTTGTTCATATTTGCAACTCGATGCAGGGGCTGGTAAGAACTAGGCGTGTGGCACAAGGGAGATTGACATCGGGGTGGGCAACAAAGCAAGAGTTGCTGCGTTGGAGGTCGACACGATGCAGCTCGACTTCCTACGGATTCATTATGGAATTGAATAATTGTTATTACATTTCTGCACTTAGTCGAACATTATTTCTGCCTCATGTTTGATGAGTCAAGGTTATGAATTCAATTTAAAGGACAATGGTTGTTCGATATTTTTGAATGTTATGTTCCACGGCTATGCACCCATTGTTGATGGGCTATTTATATTGAATCTAGAACAGGAACCGGTCTATAACGTAAATGTCAAGAGGCATAAGCCTAATGAGATAAATCCGACATACTTACGGCATTCCGGCTTGGACACATTAGTCTCGAACGCATGAAGAAGCTCCATGATGATGGGCTCCTAACCCGTCCGACTTGGTCGTTCGAGACATGTGAATCATGCTTGCTCGGCAAGATGACTAAGTCTCCTTTCGCAAAGAGTTGCGAGAGGGCGTCCGAGCTATTGGAACTTATACATAGTGATGTGTGTGGACCAATGAGCACAACCGCCGGGTGGCTATCGATGCCGTGACTTTTACCGGCGACTTGTGTAGATATGGATATATCTATTTGATGAGGCACAAGTCGGAGACTTTTGAAAAGTTCAAAGAGTTTCAAAGCGAGGTTGAGAATCAGCTCGACAAGACTATAAAGCTTCGCGATCTAATCGTGGAGGTGAGTACATGATCCGGGAGTTCGATGATCATCTGAAAGGTCGAGTATAGTACCTCAGCTCACACCTCCGATGCATACGGAGAAATGGCGTGTCGAGCGGAGGAATAGGACCTTGTTGGACATGGTCCGGTCTATGATGAAACAAATCGGATTTACCCTTGTCATTTTGGGGATCGCTCTAGAAACTGCAGCTTTCACACTTAATAGGGTACCATCAAAATCCGTAGACAAGACACCACATGAGATGTGGACCGGGAAGAGTCGGTTTGTCTTTTCTAAAGATTTGGGGTTGTGAAGCATTTGTCAAGCGACTTATGTCGAGACAAGCTTACACCCAAGTCGGATAAATGCATATTAAATGGGATATCCGAGAAACCTTGGGATATAGCTTCTACAACCGGAAGAGAATAAAGTGTTTGTTGCTCGGAGCAGGGTTTTCCTTGAGAAAGAGTTTCTCGGTCGGGAGGCCGGTGGGAGGGCGGTTCGACTCGAAGAAATTCGAGGACCACTCGAGGGCGGCTCGGTGGTGATGAAATCATACCGAGTCGATCGGGGAACTTCGTAGTGGGCGGCACGGAACCACGGAGGTCGGAAAGATTGCACAAAGTCGCGATGTATTGTTGCTAAGCGGCAGGCGAGCCCGCGTGTCACGGCGATGGTGAGCCAGATTCGAGGCATGGCTAGAGGCCATGAGATCGAGTTAAAGTCCATGGATGAGAATCAAGTCAGGACTTGGTTGATCCGCCACTGGCGTAACTGCCATTGGTTGCAAATGGGTCTTTAAAAAGAAAACCGATGTGGATGGAAATGTTCAGATCCACAAAACTCGGCTTGTCGCTAAAGGTTATGGACAAGTTCAAGGAGTTGACTACGACGAGACTTACTCGCCGGTAGCGATGCTGAAATCGGTAAGGATCATACTAGCTATAGCTGCATATTTTGATTACGAGATATGGCGGATGGATGTCAAGGCGGCTTTCCTTCACGAAATTTAACCGAGGACATGTATATGATACAGCCGAGGGTTTTGTCGATCCGACTAGCACTAGTAAGGTATGCAAGCTCAAGAGATCCATTTATGGGTTGAAGCAAGCATCTCGGAGTTGGAACATTCGTTTTGATGAGGTCGTCCACTGGTCTCGGTTTCATCAAAAGCGAAGGGACTCTTGTTTATACAAGAAGTTAAGTGGGAGCTTGATAGTGTTTTTGATCTTGTATGTGGACGACATACTACTGATCGAACGATGTTTCTATGTTAAACTTCGGTCAAGGATCATTGAATGGCAAGTTTTCGATGAAGGACCTTGGTGAGGCAGTCTATATTTTAGGCATTAAGATCTATAGAGATAGATCGAGGAGGCTGCTCGGCTTAAGCGAACACGTACATAGATAAAGTGTTGAAGCGGTTCAACATGAGTGAAAGCGAAGAAAGGGTTCTTGCCGCTCTCACATGGTATAAGGCTAAGCGAGACTCGAGTCCTTCGACATCGATGAGCGAAGCGGGATGAGTAGGATTTCGTATGCCTCGGCAATCGGATCCATCATGCATGCCATGATATGTACAAGGCCTGATATTGCTTTTGCAATAAGCCTAACAATTAGATACCAGGCCAACCCGGTGAGAGTCACCGGGCAGCGGTAAAGACTATTTTGAAGTACACGAAAAGGACTAAAGAGATGTTCCTAGTTTATGGAGGTGAGGAAGAGCTGCGTCGTGAGGGGTTCTGGCGATGCTTGTTTCCAAACCGGCGAGATGATGTCGATCACAGTCCGGACTCGTGTGCGTCCTAAGCGAAGGAGCAGTGCCTTTGGATGAGTTCCAAGCAGGATCGGTGCCCGATTCTACCACGAAGCGAATACATTGCGGCTTGTGAAGCTGCAAAGGAAGGTGTTTGGATCCGGCATTTCTGGATGATCTTGGTATTTTCCCAGCCTCGGTGAAACCGTTGGACCTTTATTGTGATAATTCGGTGCCATCGCACAAGCCAAGGAGCGAGGAATCACCACAAGGTCGGACACATAGACCGGAAATATCACGTCTGAAAGATCGTAAGAATGGTGATGTAGAGTTATGCAAGATTCACACGGATGCAAATGTTGCAGATCCATTGACTAAGCCGCTTCCACAACCCAAGCACGAGGGGCACGTTAGAGCTATGGGCATTCGATGTCTATTTGATTGACTCTAGTGCAAGTGGGAGACTGTTGGAGATATGCCTAGAGGCAATCATGTATGATGATATTTCCTATGTGTTTATGAATAAAGATAGTCCTTGGACATTATCAATGATGTGTATCGGCAAATGCGTGACTTGTTTGTGGGACTATGCATTGTATGATGACTGTCCTAAAAGGTCCCTAGTCGAAAGGGCTGTGTGGACGCCTTGGCCGACTAGACTAGCATATGACACGGTCGATGGCTCGGTTTCACTAGCCATGGAGCATTGGATGCTAACCAGATAATATGGACTTGGAAAGGTCTGGTCGGATTCGACATAGTCGGATCCGAGTCGAATAAGGTCCGAGTCGGACAGACCCAACTATGAGGCAGGCGATATCTCATCTGTGAGTCTCTAGTACAACATACATTCTATGTCCTAAGACACGAGATGGCGCATGTACTCGAGATGGTGATAGACTTGCTTTGGGCGACCAAACGCTACTCCGTGACTAGGTAGTTACAAAGGTAGGTTTGGGTTTGTCCAGTCCCATGCTGCGAGACATGGTCGAGCAAGATGGGATTGCCCCTCCGATCGGGAGAGATATACTCTGGGCCCCTCGTGTGATCGACCGGGAACAGCATGGCCATGCGACAAGGATTATGAGATAATCCGGACGGTGGTCGATATCCTTTGGAGCGAGAAAGAGGTCGGGTTAGCACAAGGATGACAGTCTCGCCTTGAGCCCGACAACATATATCGTCTTGACAAAGGGCACAGAAGTGTGACACCTTATGCAGGTTCGACTAACCAGCTTCATAGTCTGCTTGGTGGTCGCACGCCTTGCTTGAGGCCGCTACCAACCGTGCAGGTCGAGGTGATCCGAACTGTGACCAAGCTGACTTGAACCTAAGGGGTCAGCGATTAAGGGAAGGAACCTCACGAGGTCAGTTCGTAGGACACTGGTCGGATGTGATCCGAACTGGACTAGGAACGTGACCGAGTAGACTTTGAACTTTAGGGTCCGTCACGAGGCCCAAGTGTTGAGCCAGCGACGGACGCCTATATAAAGTGGAGGTGCGGCACACTCGAGGCGATTGATCGCCGGCATTGCGGCTAGGGTTTGCATGTGTTGCGAATAGCCACCTCCACTCGCCGCCCGATGTGTGATCAGACCTAGCAGTCCGCCGCCGACGTTCCTCCCGCAGCAGCGGATACCGTTAGAGCGGTGCACTTGCGCCCGCTCCGCGAACTTCGTGCGTGGGATCGGACGACCCGGCGCTCGAGGGAGATCGAGCGAGGAGGAGGCGATCCGCGCGGACGCGCTGCCCCAACTCTTCTTCCGCTGCACGGCACTGCGTGTCTAGTGGTAACGAACTGTGATCCATCTCCCGTAGCATGTTCCTGGATGTTCTGCGCGTAGGAATTTTTAATTTGCAGTCGACGCACCCTACCGTAGTGTTGGGGAACGTAGTAATTTCAAAAATTTTCCTACGATCACGCAAGACCATGGTGATGCATAGCAGCGAGATGAGAGTGTTGTCTCGTACCCTCGTAGACCAGCAATGGAAGCGTTGACGCAGCGTAGAGGAAGTAGTCGTACTTCTTCCCGATCCAACTGATCCAAGTACCGAGCGTCGGCACCTCCGAGTTCTGCACGTTCAGCTCGATGGCGTCCCTCGAACTCCGATCCAGCCGAGTGTTGAGGAGAGTTTCACGACCGACGGCGTGGTGGCGATGATGATGTTCCACGGCGCGGGCTTCGCCTAAGCTCCGCAGCGGTATATTCGAGGTGTAGTTTGGTGGAAGGGGCACCGCACGGCTAAGGAACGATCTCAATGATCAACTTTTGTGTCATGGGGTGCCCTCTGCCCTGTATATAAAGGAGGGAAGGGAGGGGCTGGCCGGCCACCAAGGGCTGCGCAGGGAGTCCTACTCCCACGGGAGTAGGATTCCTCCCAATCCTAGTCCAACTAGGATTGGCCAAGTGGGAAGGGAGAGAGCGCCACCCCTTCTCCTAGTCCTAATAGGACTAGGGAAGGGGAAGGTCTGACCAGCACTTGGGCCCCTTTCCTCCTTTCCACTAAGGCCCATCAAGGCCCATTGACCCCCGGGAGGTTCAGTAACCCCGGTACTCGGTAAAATTCCCAATTTCACCGGAGTGATTCGGAGTCAAACATAGGCTTCAATATATCAATCTTTATGTCTCGACCATTTGAGACTCCTCGTCATGTCCGTGATCTCATCCGGACTCGAACAACCTTGGTACATCAATATCATATAAACTCATAATAAGCATCATCGAAGCGTTAAGCGTGCGGACCCTACGGGTTCGAGAACTATGTAGACATGACCGAGACACCTCTCGGTCAATAACCAATAGCGGGACCTGGATGCCCATATTGGTTCCTACATATTCTCGAAGATCTTTATCGGTCGAGACCGCATAACAACATCGTTGTTCCTTTGTCATCGGTATGTTACTTGCCCGAGATTCGATCGTCGGTATCAATACCTAGTTCAATCTCGTTCTTGGCAAGTCTCTTTTCTCGTTCCGTAATACATCATCTCACAACTAACACATTTAGTTGCAATGCTTGCAAGGCTTATGTGATGTGCATTACCGAGAGGGCCGAGAGATACCTCTCCGACAATCGGAGTGACAAATCCTAATCTCGAAATATGCCAACCCAACATGTACCTTCGGAGACACCTGTAATGTACCTTTATAATCACCCGATTCGTTGTGGCGTTTGGTAGCACCAAAGTGTTCCTCGGGCAAGCGGGAGTTGCATAATCTCATAGTCATAGGAACATGTATAAGTCATGAAGAAAAGCACTAGCAACAAACTATACGATCAGGTGCTATGCTAATGGAATGGGTCATGTCAATCAGATCATTCAACCAATGATGTGATCCCGTTAATCAAATAACAACTCCTTGTTCATGGTTAGGAAACATAACCATCTTTGATTAACGAGCTAGTCAAGTAGAGGCATACTAGTGACACTCTGTAGGTTTATGTATTCACACATGTATTATGTTTCCGGTTAATACAATTCTAGCATGAATAATAAACATTTATCATGATATAAGGAAATAAATAATAACATTATTATTGCCTCTAGGGCATATTTCCTTGAGTCTCCCACTTGCACTAGAGTCAATAATCTAGATTACACAAGAATGATTCTAACACCCATGGAGTCTTGGTGCTGATCATGTTTTGCTCGTGGAAGAGGCTTAGTCAATGGGTGCGCAACATTCAGATCCGTATGTATCTTGCATATCTCTATGTCTCCCACGGACCAAATCCGGATGGAGTTAGGCGTCTTTTGATGTGCTTGGTTCTCTTGTGAAATCTGGATTCCTTTGCCAAGGCAATTGCACGATATTGTCACAAAAGATTTTCATTGGACCCGATACACTAGGTACAACACCTAGATCGGTTATGAACTCCTTCATCCGGACTCCTTCATTAGCTGCTTCGAAGCAGCTATGTACTCAACTTCACATGTAGATCCATAGCGGCGCTTTGTTTGGAACTGCACCAACCGACAGCTCCACCGTTTAATGTAAATCGTATCCGGTTTGCGATTTAGAATCGTCCGGATCGAGTGTCAAAGCTTGCATCGGCGTAACCGTTCTGACGAGCTCTTTGTCACCGCCATAAATGAGAAACATATCCTTAGTTCTTCTCAAGTACTTAAGGATGTTCTTGACCGCTGTCCAATGATCCACTCTGGATTACTTTGGTACCTGCCTGCTAAACTTACAACAAGGCACACATCAGGTCTGGTACACAGCATTGCATACATGATAGAGCCTATGGCTGAAGCATAGGAACATCTTTCATTTTCTCTCTATCTTCTGCGGTGGTGGGGCATTGAGTCTTACTCAACTTCACACCTTGTAATACCGGCAAGAACCCTTTCTTTGCACGATCCATTTGAACTTTTCAAAACTTTATCAAGGTATGTGCTTTGTGAAAGTCCTATTAAGCGTCTTGATCTATCTCTATAGATCTTAATGCCCAATATGTAAGCAGCTTCACGAGGTCTTTCATTGAAAACTCTTATTCAAGTATCCCTTTATGCTATCCAGAAATTCTATATCATTTCCGATCAATAATATGTCATCCACATATAATATCGAAATGCTCTGAGCTCCACTCACTTTCTTGTAAATCTGAGGCTTCTCCAAAAGTGCATATAAAACCAAATGCTTTGATCACACTATCAAAGCGTTTATTCCAACTCCGAGAGGCTTGCACCAGTCCATAAATGGATCGCTGGAGCTTGCACACTTTGTTAGCTCCTTTGGATCGACAAAACCTTCGGTTGCATCATATACAACTCTTCTTCCGAAATCCATTCAGGAATGCAGTTTTAACATCCATTTGCCAAATTTCATAATCATAAAATCGGCAATTGCTAACATGATTGAGACGGACTTAAGCATCGCTTCTGGTGAGAAGGTCTCATCGTAGTCAATCCCTTGAACTTGTCGAAAACCTTTTGCAACAAGTCGAGCTTTATAGACGATAACATTACCATCAGCGTCGGTCTTCTTCTTGAAGATCCATTTATTCTCAATTGCTTGCCGATCATCGGGCAAGTCAACCAAAATCCATACTTTGTTCTCATACATGGATCCCATCTCAGATTTCATGGCCTCAAGCCATTTTGTGGAATCTGGGCTCACCATCGCTTCTTCATAGTTAGTAGGTTCATCATGTTCGATAACATGACTTCCAAAATAGGATTACCGTACCACTCAGTGCGGATCTTGCTCTGGTTGATCTCTGAAGTTCTGTAGAAACTTGATCTGAAGTTTCATGATCATCATCATTAGCTTCCTCCTATTTGGTGTAGGTGTCACGAAACTGTTTTACGTGATGTACTACTTCTCAATAAGGGAGTAGATACGATTATCTCATCAAGTTCTACTTTCCTCCCACTCACTTCTTTCGTGAAACTCTTTCTCCAAAAAGTTTCCGAATTTAGCAACAAAATCTTGCCTTCGGATCTGTGATAGAAGGTGTACCCAACTGTCTCCTTTGGGTATCCTATGAAGACACATTTCTCCGATTTGGGTTCGAGCTTATCAGGTTGAAGCTTTTTCACATAAGCATCGCAGCCCCAAACTTTCAAAAGCGACAACTTTGGTTTCTTGCCAAACCACAGTTCATAAGGCGTCGTCTCAGCGGTTTAGATGGTGCCCTATTTAAAGTGAATGTAGCCGTCTCTAAAGCATAACCCCAAAGCGATAGCGGTAAATCAGTAAGAGACATCATAGATCGCACCATATCTAATAAAATACGATTCGACGTTCGGACACACCATTACGTTGTGGTGTTCCGTGGCGTAAGTTGCGAAACTATTCGCATTGTTTCAAATGTAGGCCAAACTCGTAACTCAAATATTCTCCTCCACGATCAGATCGTAGAAACTTTATTTTCTTGTTACGATGATTTTCCACTTCACTCTGAAATTCTTTGAACTTTTCAAATGTTTCAGACTTGTGTTTCATTAAGTAGATATACCCATATCTGCTCAAATCATCTGTGAAGGTGAGAAAATAACGATATCCGCCACGAGCCTCAACATTCATTGGACCACATACATCGGTATGTATGATTTCCAATAAATCTGTTGCTCTCTCCATAGTTCGGAGAACGGTGTTTTAGTCATCTTGCCCATAAGGCACGGTTACAAAGTGCCAAGTGATTCATAATCAAGTGACTCCAAAAGTCCATCGGTATGGAGTTTCTTCATGCGCTTTACACCGATATGACCTAAGCGGCGATGCCACAAATAAGTTGCACCATCATTATCAACTCTGCATCTTTTGGTTTCAACATTATGAATATGTGTATCACTACTATCAAGATTAAGTAAAACAAACCATTCTTCAATGGTGCATGACCATAAAAGATATTATTCATATAAATAGAACAACCATTATTCTCTGATTTAAATGAATAACCGTCTCGCATCAAACAAGATCCAGATATAATGTTCATGCTCAACGCTGGTACTAAATAACAATTATTTAGGTCTAATACTAATCCCAAGGTAGATGTAGAGGTAGCGTGCCGATTGCGATCACATCGACTTTGGAACCATTTCCCACGCGCATTGTCACCTCGTCCTTAGCCAATCTTCGCAATCCGTAGCCCTGTTTGAGTTGCAAATATTAGCAATGAACCAGTATCAAATACCAGTGCTCTGCGAGTATTAGTAAGGTACACATCAATAACATGTATATCACATATACCTTTGTTAACCTTGCCATCCTTCTTATCCGCCAAATACTTGGGGCAGTTCCGCTTCGGTGACCAGCCTGCTTGCAATAGAAGCACTCGGTTTGAGGCTTAGGACCAGACTTGGGTTTCTTCTCTTGATCAGACAACTTGCTTGCGCTCTTTTGAAGTTTCCTTTTCTTTCCTTTGCCCTTTTCTTGAAACTAGTGGTTTTGTTAACCATCAACACTTGATGCTCCTTTTGATTTCTACCTCCACGGCTTTCAAAGATCGCGAAGAGCTCGGGCATTGTTTTGGTCATCCCTTGCATATTATAGTTCATCACGAAGCTCTTGTAGCTTGGTGGCGATGATTGGAGAATTCATCAATGACGCAATCATCCGGAAGATTAACTCCCGGTTGAATCAAGTGATTGTTATATCGGACATTACGAGTATATGCTCACCGACAGAACCGTTCTCCTCCATCTTACAGCTATAGAACTTATTGGAGACTTCATATCTCTCAATCCGGGCATTACGCTTGGAATATTAACTTCAACTCTGGAACATCTCATATGCCCCATGGTGTTCAAAACGACGTTGAAGTCCCGGTTCTAAGCCGTAAAGCATGGCACATTGAACTATAGAGTAGTCATCAGCTTTGCTTTGCGAGACGTTCATAACTTCGGCGCAGCCCTTGCACCAGGCCTGGCACCTAACGGTGCTTCGGGGCGTAATTCTTCAATGCAGCAATAAGGATAATCCTCAAATTACGGACCCAGTCCGTGTAATTGCTACCATCATCTTTCAACTTTGCTTTCTCAAGGAACGCATTAAAATTCAACGGAACAACAGCACGAGCCATCTATCTACACATCATAGACAAGCAAGATACTATCGGTACTAAGTTCATGATAAATTTAAGTTCAATTAATCATATTACTTAAGAACTCCCACTTAGAAAAATATCCTCCAATTCTCTAAGTGATTGCGTGATCCATATCAACTACACCATGACCGATCATCACGTGTGATGGAGTAGTTTCAATGGTGAACATCAATATGTTGATCATATCTACTATATGATTCACGCTCGACCTTCGGTCTCCGTGTTCGAGGTCATATCTTATATGCATAGCTCGTCAAGTATAACCTGAGTATTCGCGTGTGCAACTGTTTTGCACCGTTGTATTTGAGCGTAGAGCCTATCACACCCGATCATCACGTGGTGTCTCAGCACGAAGAACTTTCGCAGCGGTGCATACTCGGGAGAACACTTCTTGATAATTTAGTAAGGGATCATCTTATAATGCTACCGTCAATCAAAGCAAGATAAGATGCATAAAGGATTAACATCACATGCAATCAATATAAGTGATATGATATGGCCATCATCATCTTGTGCTTGTGATCTCCATCTCGAAGCACCGTCATGATCACCATCGTCACCGGTAGCGACACCTTGATCTCCATCGTAGCATCGTTGTCGTCTCGCCAACTATTGCTTCTCGACTATCGCTACTCCTTAGTGATAAAGTAAAGCAATTACATGGCGTTGCATTTCATACAATAAGCGACAACCATATGGCTCCTGCCGCCATTGCCGATAACTTCGGTTACAAAACATGATCATCTCATACAATAAAATATAGCATCACGTCTTGACCATATCACATCACAACATGCCCTGCAAAAACAAGTTAGGCGTCCTCTACTTTGTTGTTGCAAGTTTTACGTGGCTGCTACGGGCTGAGCAAGAACCGTTCTTACCTCGCATCAAAACCACAGCGATACTTCGTCAAATAGACTCCGTTTAACCTTCTCAAGGACGGGCGTAGCCACACTCAGTTCAACTAAAGTGAGAGAGACAGACACCCGCCAGTCACCTTTAAGCAGCGAGTGCTCACAGCGGTGAAACCAGTCTCGCGTAAGCGTCTGGCGTAATGTCGGTCCGGCCGCTTCATCTCACAATACCGCTGAACCAAAGTATGACATGCTGGTAGGTAGTATGACTTGTATCGCCCACAACTCACTTGTGTTCTACTCGTGCATATGACATCAACGCATAAAACCAGGCTCGGATGCCACCGCTGTTGGGGAGCGTAGTAATTTCAAAAATTTTCCTACGATCACGCAAGACCATGGTGATGCATAGCAACGAGATGAGAGTGTTGTCTCGTACCCTCGTGAGACCAGCAGCGAAGCGTTGGCGCAAGCGTAGAGGAAGTAGTCGTACTTCTTCCCGATCCAACCGATCCAAGTACCGAGCGTCGGCACCTCCGAGTTCTGCACACGTTCAGCTCGATGGCGTCCCTCGAACTCCGATCCAGCCGAGTGTTGAGGAGAGTTTCGTCGACCGACGGCGTGGTGGCGATGATGATGTTCCACCGGCGCAGGGCTTCGCCTAAGCTCCGCAGCGGTATATTCGAGGTGTAGTTTGGTGGAAGGGGCACCGCTGCACGGCTGAGAACGATCTCAATGATCAACTTGTGTGTCATGGGGTGCCCTCTGCCCTGTATATAAAGGAGGGAAGGGAGGGGCTGGCGGCCACCAAGGGCTGCGCTGGAGTCCTACTCCCACCGAGTAGGATTCCTCCCCAATCCTAGTCCAACTAGGATTGGCCAAGTGGGAAGGGAGAGAGAGCGCACCCCTTCTCCTAGTCCTAATAGGACTAGGGAAGGGGAAGGTGCGACCAGCACTTGGGCCCCTTTCCTCCTTTCCACTAAGGCCCATCAAGGCCCATTGACCCCCGGGAGGTTCCGTAACCCCGGTACTCGGTAAAATTCCCAATTTCACCGGAGTGATTCGGAGTCAAACATAGGCTTCAATATATCAATCTTTATGTCTCGACCATTTGAGACTCCTCGTCATGTCCGTGATCTCATCCGGGACTCGAACAACCTTGGTACATCAATATCATATAAACTCATAATAACTGCATCGAAGCGTTAAGCGTGCGGACCCTACGGGTTCGAGAACTATGTAGACATGACCGAGACACCTCTCGGTCAATAACCAATAGCGGGACCTGGATGCCCATATTGGTTCCTACATATTCTCGAAGATCTTTATCGGTCGACCGCATAACAACATCGTTGTTCCCTTTGTCATCGGTATGTTACTTGCCCGAGATTCGATCGTCGGTATCAATACCTAGTTCAATCTCGTTCTTGGCAAGTCTCTTTTCTCGTTCCGTAATACATCATCTCACAACTAACACATTTAGTTGCAATGCTTGCAAGGCTTATGTGATGTGCATTACCGAGAGGGCCCAGAGATACCTCTCCGACAATCGGAGTGACAAATCCTAATCTCGAAATATGCCAACCCAACATGTACCTTCGGAGACACCTGTAATGTACCTTTATAATCACCCGATTCGTTGTGACGTTTGGTAGCACCAAAAGTGTTCCTCGGGCAAACAGGAGTTGCATAATCTCATAGTCATAGGAACATGTATAAGTCATGAAGAAAAGCACTAGCAACAAACTATACGATCAGGTGCTATGCTAATGGAATGGGTCATGTCAATCAGATCATTCAACCAATGATGTGATCCCGTTAATCAAATGGCAACTCCTTGTTCATGGTTAGGAAACATAACCATCTTTGATTAACGAGCTAGTCAAGTAGAGGCATACTAGTGACACTCTGTAGGTTTATGTATTCACACATGTATTATGTTTCCGGTTAATACAATTCTAGCATGAATAATAAACATTTATCATGATATAAGGAAATAAATAATAACATTATTATTGCCTCTAGGGCATATTTCCTTCACGTAGAACCCAACAACCACTTGATTGGTTGCCGCTATATATAGCAGCAACTTCTCTTTTGACTTAGGTGCGACAAGTATTGGAGTGGAGGACAGGTATCTCTTTAAGTCCTGCAGCGCAGCCTCCGCTTCCGGAGTCCATTTAATTGGACCTACCTTTTTCAATATTTTGAAAAATGGCGGGCGCTCAGCAGCGACCTAGAGATAAACCTCTTTGAGGCGGCCACGCAACCGGCAAGTCTTCGTTCATCCTTGACGCGCTTTGGTGCTTCAATCTGCTCAATGGCCTTGATCTTGTCGGGATTGGCTTCAATTCCCCGCTGAGACACGAAGACCCGAGAAGCTTGCCGGAAGGGACTCCAAACACACACTTCTCGGGGTTGAGCTTGAGGTTGGTCTTGCACAGATTTGCAAAGGGTTCATCTAAATCTTGAACCAGAGTTGCCCTGTCCTTGCTTTTGACCACTATGTCATCCATGTAGGCTTCTACATTTCTGTGCATTTGCGGTTCAAAAGCGTCATGGACTACTCTTGCAAATGTTGAACCAGCATTCTTTAAACCGAAAGGCATCCGTATGAAACAGTATGTGCCACATGGGGTGATGAATGCAGTTTTCTCTTCATCCTCTTCTGCCATGAAGATCTTATGATATCCTGAGTATGCATCAAGAAATGAAAGCAAATCACATTCGGCCGTGGAGTCAACAATCTGATCGATGCGTGGCAAGGGAAACGGGTCTTTGGGACAAGCTTTATTAACATCGGTAAAGTCGATACAAAGCCTCCATTTTCCGTTTGCCTTACGCACGATTACAGGATTGGCCAACCACGTAGGATGGAGCACTCCTCTGACAAGGCCTACTGCTTCCAATTTCTTGATCTCTTCTGCGATGAATTCTTGGTGCTCCACTGCCTGCTTCCTGACTTTCTGCTTGACGGGCCGCGCGTGAGGACAGACGGCAAGATGGTGCTCAATTACTTTCCTGGGAACACCGGGGATGTCAGACGGTTGCCATGCAAACACGTCGACGTTCGCCCGCAGGGAAGCAACGAGCGCGCTTTCCTATTTAGGGTCGAGAGTGGCACTGATGGTGAAGGTACCACCAGTGCCGTCCTCCTTGGCGGACACCTTCTTGGTCTTTGGTGGAGCTGCCATCGTCTTCTTACACTTGCCGGTGGATCTCGATGGTGCGTCCTCGACGGTAGCGCAGCACTCCGAAGAGGTGCGCTTGCCGGAGTGGGCATCAGAGCTCTTGCCGGACTTGGTCTTCTTCTTCCCCCAGGGAGCTTCAGCGGCAAGTGACTTGCTATCTGTTGCAGCTGCTGCTTCCCGGTAGATCTTGTCGGCGCAGATAAGAGCATCCTTCTTGTCGCCAGGGACAGAAATGACACTTATCAGGCCTGGCACTTTGAGCAAGTTGTATGCATAATGAGAGGCTGCCATGAACTTGGCGAGTGCTGGACGGCCAAGTATCCCATTATAAGGCAATGGGAAGTCAGCAACGTCAAAAGTAACCCTCTCAGTCCTGAAGTTCAACTCGCTGCCAAACGTCACCGGCAACGTGATCTTTCCCTTCGGCTTGCTCCTTCCCGGATTGATTCCTTGGAATGTGCCGGTCTCTTCAAGCTCGCCATCAGGGATCTGAAGCTTCTGGAATACCGCAGAGGAGATCAGGTTCAAGCCGGCCCCGCCGTCAACTAGCATCTTAGTGACCTTGAGGTTGCGGATAGTTGGTGAAACCAACATCGGCAGCACCCGACCGCAGTGATGCGATCAGGGTGGTCCTCAATATTAAAGATGACAGGCGTGCTGGACCATTTCAGAGGCTTGCGTGACTCGATGGATGGTTCTGCCGCATTGACTTCCCGCATCCAGTGCTTGAGTTGGCGGTGTGAAGTATGCAGAGAAGCACCACCGTCAACACACAGGACCTCTGTGGCTTTCTGGAACTCCTGCTCGTCGGTCTCATCATCTTCCATGTCTTCATCATCGTCGTCATCTTCATCCTTGTCACGTCCGCGGGGAGGTCTTGAAGGAAATATGCCCTAGAGGCAATAATAATGTTATTATTTATTTCCTTATATCATGATAAATGTTTATTATTCATGCTAGAATTGTATTAACCGGAAACATAATACATGTGTGAATACATAAACCTACAGAGTGTCACTAGTATGCCTCTACTTGACTAGCTCGTTAATCAAAGATGGTTATGTTTCCTAACCATGAACAAGGAGTTGTTATTTGATTGACGGGATCACATCATTGGTTGAATGATCTGATTGACATGACCCATTCCATTAGCATAGCACCTGATCGTATAGTTTGTTGCTAGTGCTTTTCTTCATGACTTATACATGTTCCTATGACTATGAGATTATGCAACTCCTGTTTACGGAGGAACACTTTGGGTACTACCAAACGTCCACAACGAATCGGGTGATTATAAAGGAGTACTACAGGTGTCTCCAAAGGCAGATGTTGGGTTGGCGTATTTCGAGATTAGGATTTGTCACTCCGATTTCGGAGAGGTATCTCTGGGCCCTCTCGGTAATGCACATCACTTAAGCCTTGCAAGCATTGCAACTAATGAGTTAGTTGTAGATGATGTATTACGGAACGAGTAAAGAGACTTGCGGTGGCGAGATTGAACTAGGTATTGGATACCGACGATCGAATCTCGGGCAAGTAACATACCGATGACAAAGGAACAAAGTATGTTGTTATGCGGTTTGACCGATAAAGATCTTCGAGAATATGTAGGAGCCAATATGGGCATCCAGGTTCCGCTATTGGTTATTGACCAAGAATAGTTCTAGGTCATGTCTACATAGTTCTCGAACCCGTAGGGTCCGCACGCTTAAGGTTTCGATGATGTTTTATTATGAGTTTATGAGTTTTGATGTACCGAAGGAGTTCGAGTCCCGGATGAGATCGGGGACATGACGAGGAGTCTCGAAATGGTCGAGACGTAAAATCGATATATTGGACGACTATATTCGGAGTTCGGAAAGGTTCCGAGTGATTCGGTATTTTTCGAGTACCGGGTAGTTACGGGAGAAGTAATGGGCCTTGATGGGCTTTAGTGGGAAGAGGAAAAAGGCTGCTGCGCCCCTCCCTCTAGTCCGAATTGACTAGGGAAAGGGGCCGCCACCTTCCTACTCCTCCACTTCCTTCTCCTTCCTCCCCCTACATGGAAGGATTCCTAGTTGGACTAGGAAGGGAATCCTACTCCCGGTGGGAGTAGGACTCCCCTGGCGCGCCAAACATAGGGCCGGCCTCCTCCTCCCTTGCTCCTTTATATCACGGGGCAGGGGCACCCCATAGACACACAAGTTGATCATTGAGATCGTTCCTTAGCCGTGTGCGGTGCCCCTTCCACCAAACTACACCTCGAATATACCGTTGCGGAGCTTAAGCGAAGCCCTGCGCCGGTGGAACATCATCATCGTCCCACGCCGTCGTCGTCTTGTAAACTCTCCTCAACACTCGGCTGGATCGGAGTTCGAGGGACGTCATCGAGCTGAGCGTGTGCAGAATTCGGAGGTGCCGTCGTTCGGTACTTGGATCGGTTGGATCGGGAAGAAGTACGACTACTTCCTCTACGTTGCGTCAACGCTTCCGTTGCTGGTCTACGAGGGTACGTAGACAACACTCTCATCTCGTTGCTATGCATCACCATGATCTTGCGTGATCGTAGGAAATTTTTTTGAAATTACTACGTTACCTAACAGTGGCATCCGAGCCTGGTTTTATGCGTTGATGTCATGTGCACGAGTAGAACACAAGTGAGTTGTGGACGATACAAGTCATACTGCCTACCAGCATGTCATACTTTGGTTCAGCGGTATTGTGAGATGAAGCGGCCCGGACCGACATTACGCGTACGCTTACGCGAGACTGGTTTCACCGCTGTGAGCACTCGTTGCTTAAAGGTGACTGGCGGTGTCTGCTCTCTCACTTTAGTTGAACTGAGTGTGGCTCGCCCGGTCCTTGAGAAGGTTAAAGCGGAGTCTATTTGACGAAGTATCGTTGTGGTTTTGATGCGTGGGTAAGAACGGTTCTTGCTCAGCCCGTAGCAGCCACGTAAAACTTGCAACAACAAAGTAGAGGACGTCTAACTTGTTTTTGCAGGGCATGTTGTGATGTGATATGGTCAAGGCGTGATGCTATATTTTATTGTATGAGATGATCATGTTTTGTAACCGAGTTATCGGCAATCGGCAGGAGCCATATGGTTGTCGCTTTATTGTATGAAATGCAAGCGCCATGTAATTGCTTTACTTTATCACTAAGGAGTAGCGATAGTCGTAGAAGCAATAGTTGGCGAGACGACAACGATGCTACGATGGAGATCAAGGTGTCGCGCCGGTGACGATGGTGATCATGACGGTGCTTGAGATGGAGATCACAAGCACAAGATGATGATGGCCATATCATATCACTTATATTGATTGCATGTGATGTTAATCCTTTATGCATCTTATCTTGCTTTGATTGACGGTAGCATTATAAGATGATCCTTACTAAATTATCAAGAAGTGTTCTCCCGAGTATGCACCGCTATGAAAGTTCTTCGTCTTTGAGACACCACGTGATGATCGGGTGTGATAGGCTCTACGTTCAAATACAACGGGTGCAAAACAGTTGCACACGCGAATACTCAGGTTATACTTGACGAGCTATGCATATAAGATATGACCTCGGAACACGGAGACCGAAGGTCGGCGTGAATCATATAGTAGATATGATCAACATATTGATGTTCACCATTGAAACTACTCCATCACACGTGATGATCGGTCATGGTGTAGTTGATATGGATCACGCAATCACTTAGAGAATTGAAGGGATATTTATCTAAGTGGGAGTTCTTAAGTAATATGATTAATTGAACTTTAATTTATCATGAACTTAGTCCTGGTAGTATTTTGCAAATTATGTTGTAGATCAATAGCTCGCGTTGTTGCTTCCCTATGTTTTCATATGTGTTCCTAGAAAATTGTATTGAAAGATGTTAGTAGCAATGATGCGGATTGGATCCGTGATCGAGGTTTATCCTCATTGCTGCTTGAAGAATTATGTCCTTAATGCACCGCTAGGTGACAGACCTATTGCAGGAGCAGATCATGAGGCGTTATGAGCGTTTGGCTAGCTCAATATGAGCGAATCGGACGTTATGAGCGTTTGGCCAGCTCAATATGATGACTACTTGATAGTTTAGTGCACCATGCTTAACGGCTTAGAATCGGGACTTCAAAGGCGTTTTGAGCGTCATGGACCATATGAGATGTTCCAGGAATTGAAGTTAATATTTCAAGCAAATACCGAGTTGAGAGATATGAAGTCTCCAACAAGTTCTATAGCTAAAAGATGGAGGAGAATCGCTCAACTAGTGAGCATGTGCTCAGATTATCCGAGTACTTCAATCGCTTGAATCAAGTGGGAGTTAATCTTCCAGATAAGATAGTGATTGACAGAATTCTCTAGTCACCATCACTAAGTTAGTAGAACTTCGTGATGAACTATAGTATGCAAGGGATGACGAAAAGATTCTCGAGCTCTTCGCGATGCTAAAATCGGCGAAGGTAGAAATCAAGAAAAACATCAAGTGTTGATGGTTGACAAGACCACTAGTCTCAAGGAAAATGGCAAAGGGAAGAAGGGAACTTCAAAAGGAACGGCAAGCAAGTTGCTGCTCGAGTGAAGAAGCCCAAGTCTAGACCTAAGCCCGAGACTGAGTACTTTTGCTGCAATGGAACTGGTCCTTTGAGCGGAACTACCCTGAATATTTGGTGGATAAGAAGGATGGCAAAGTGAACAAGGTTATATTTGATATACAGGTTATTGATGTGTGCCTTACTAGTGTTTATAGTAGCCCCAGTATTTGATACTCGTTCGGTTGCTAAGATTAGTAACTCGAAACAGGAGTTCTGAGAATAAGCAGAGACTAGTTGAAGGGAAGTGACGATGAGTGTTGGAAGTAGTTCCAAGATTGATATGATCATCATCGCACACTCCCTATACTTTCGGGATTAGTGTGGAACCTAAATAAGTGTTATTTGGTGTTGAGCATAAATATGATTTGATCATGTTTATTGCAATCTGATTATTCATTTAAGTAAGAGAATAAATTGTTGTTCTGCTTACATGAATAAAACCTTATATGGTTACACACCCAATGAAAATGGTTCATTGGATCTCGATCATAGTGATACACATATTCATAATATTGAAACCAAAAGATGCAAAGTTAATAATGATAGTGCAACTTATTTGTGGTAATGCCGTTTAGATCATATTGGTGTAAAGCGCATGAAGAAAACTCCATGCCGATGGACTTTTGGAATCACTTGATTATGAATCATTTGATGCTTATGAACCGTGCCTTTTGGGCAAGATGACTAAAACTCCGTTCTCGGAACAATGGAACAAGCTACCGACTTATTGGAAATAATACATACCGATGTATGCGATCCAATGAATGTTGATGCTTGTGGCAAGTATCGTTATTTTCTCTGACCTTCACAAGATGATTTGAGTAGATATGGGTATATCTACTTGATGAAACATAAGTCTGAAATAGTTGAAAGGTTCAAAGAATTTCAGAGTGAAGTGGAAAATCATCGTAACAAGAAAATAAAGTTTCTGCGATCTGATCGTGGAGATGAATATTTGAGTTACTGAGTTTGGTCTTCAATGAAAACAATGTGGAATAGTTTCACAGCTCACGCCACCGGAACACCACAACTTTATGGTGTGTCCGAACGTCGTAACCGTACTTTATTTTGATATGGTGCGATCTATGATGTATCTTACCGATTTACCACTATCGTTTTGGGGTTATGCATTAGAGACAGCTGCATTCACGTTTAATAGGGCACCATCTAAATCCGTTGAGATGACACGATGTGAACTATGGTTTAACAGTAAACCTAAGCTGTCGTTTCTTAAAAGTTTGGAGTTGTGATGCTTATGTGAAAAGTTTTCAACTGACAAGCTCGAACCCAAATCGGAGAAGTGCGTCTTCATAGAATACCCAAAGGTAACTATTGGGTACACCTTCTATCACAGATCCGAAGGCAAGTTATTTGTTGCTAAGATGGATCCTTTCTAGAGAAGAAGTTTCTCTCGAAAGAAGTGAGTGGGAGGAAAGTAGAACTTGATGAGGTAATTGTACCTTCTCCCTTATTGGAAAGTAGTTCATCACAGAAATCAGTTCCAGTGATTCCTACACCAATTAGTGAGGAAGTTAATGATGATGATCATAAAACTTCAGATCAAGTTGCTGCCAAACCTCGTAGGTCTTCCAGAGTAAAATCCGCACCAGAGTGGTATGGTAATCATGTTCTGGAAGTCATGTTACTAGACCATGATGAACCTACGAACTATGAGGAAGCGATGATGAGCCCAGATTCCGCAAAATGGTTTGAGGCCATGAAATCTGAGATATGATCCATGTATGAGAACAAAGTATGGACTTTGATGGATTTGCCCGATGATCGGCAAACCATAGAAAATAAATGGATCTTCAAGAGGAAGACAGATGCTGATAGTAGTGTTACTATCTACAAAGCTAGACTTGTCGAAAAAGGTTTTAGACAAAGTTCAAGATGTTGTATACAATGAGATTTTCTCACTTGTATCAATGCTTAAAAGTCTGTCCGAATCATGTTAGCAATTGCCACATTTTATGAAATCTGGCAAATGGATGTCAAAACTGCATTCCTTAATGGTTTTCTTAAAGAAGAGTTGTATATGATACAACCAGAAGATTTTGTCAATCCTAAAGGTGCTAACAAAATGTGCAAGCATCTCGGAGTTGGAATATACGCTTTGATGTGTTGATCAAAGCATATGATTTTATACAGACTTTTGGAAAGGCCTGTATTTACAAGAAAGTGAGTGGGAGCACTACAACATTTCTGATAAGTATATGTGAATGACATATTGTTGATCGGAAATAATGTAGAATTATTCTGCAAAGCATAAAGGAGTATTTGAAAGGAGTTTTTCAAAGAAAGACCTCGGTGAAGCTGCTTACATATTGAGCATCAAGATCTATAGAGATAGATCAAGGCGCTTGATATGTTTTTCAATGAATACATACCTTGACAAGATTTTGAAGTAGTTCAAAATGGAACAGTCAAAGAAAGAGTTCTTGCCTGTGTTACAAGGTGTGAGATTGAGTAAGACTCAAAACCCGACCACGGCAGAAGATAGAAAGAGAATGAAAGTCATTCCCTATGCATCAGCCATAGGTTCTATAAAGTATGTCATGTTGTGTACTGATCTATTGCATACCCTACCACTAAGCTTGGCAAGGGAGTGCAATAGTGATCTAGGAGTAGATCAATGGACAGCGGTCAAAATTATCCTTAGTAGAATAAGGATATGTTTCTCGATTATGGAAGTGACAAAAAGTTCGTCGTAAAGGGTTACGCCGATACAAGTTTTAACACTAATCTAGATGACTCTAAGTCTCAATCTAGATACATATTGAAAGTGGGAGCAATTAGCTATAGTAGCTCCGTGCGAGCATTGTTGACATAGAGATTTGCAAAATACATACGGCTCTGAATATGACAGACCCGTTGACTAAAATTATCTCACAAGCAAAACATGATCACACCTTAGTACTCTTTGGGTGTTAATCACATAGCGATGTGAACTAGATTATGACTCTAGTAAACCCTTTGGGTGTTGGTCACATGTCGATGTGAACTATGGGTGTTAACCACATATAGATGTGAACTATTGATGTTAAATCACATGGCGATGTGAACTAGATTATTGACTCTAGTGCAAGTGGGAGACTGAAGGAAATATGCCCTAGAGGCAATAATAATGTTATTATTTATTTCCTTATATCATGATAAATGTTTATTATTCATGCTAGAATTGTATTAACGGAAACATAATACATGTGTGAATACATAAACCTACAGAGTGTCACTAGTATGCCTCTACTTGACTAGCTCGTTAATCAAAGATGGTTATGTTTCCTAACCATGAACAAGGAGTTGTTATTTGATTAACGGGATCACATCATTGGTTGAATGATCTGATTGACATGACCCATTCCATTAGCATAGCACCTGATCGTATAGTTTGTTGCTAGTGCTTTTCTTCATGACTTATACATGTTCCTATGACTATGAGATTATGCAACTCCGTTTACGGAGGAACACTTTGGTACTACCAAACGTCACAACGTAATCGGGTGATTATAAAGGAGTACTACAGGTGTCTCCAAAGGCAGATGTTGGGTTGGCGTATTTGAGATTAGGATTTGTCACTCCGAATGTCGGAGAGGTATCTCTGGGCCCTCTCGGTAATGCACATCACTTAAGCCTTGCAAGCATTGCAACTAATGAGTTAGTTGTAGATGATGTATTACGGAACGAGTAA
Organism: Aegilops longissima; assembly: GCA_021605205.1. Lineage (NCBI taxonomy): Eukaryota > Viridiplantae > Streptophyta > Magnoliopsida > Poales > Poaceae > Aegilops > Aegilops longissima. The sequence goes on from CM038682.1 coordinate 707,771,027, forward strand.
AGAGACTTGCGGTGACGAGATTGAACTAGGTATTGGATACCGACGATCGAATCTCGGGCAAGTAACATACCGATGACAAAGGGAACAAAGTATGTTGTTATGCGGTTTGACCGATAAAGATCTTCGAGAATATGTAGGAGCCAATATGGGCATCCAGGTTCCGCTATTGGTTATTGACCAAGAATAGTTCTAGGTCATGTCTACATAGTTCTCGAACCCGTAGGGTCCGCACGCTTAAGGTTTCGATGCGATGTTTTATTATGAGTTTATGAGTTTTGATGTACCGAAGGAGTTCGAGTCCCGGATGAGATCGGGGACATGACGAGGAGTCTCAAATGGTCGAGACGTAAAATCGATATATTGGACGACTATATTCGGAGTTCGGAAAGGTTCCGAGTGATTCGGTATTTTTCGAGTACCGGTAGTTACGGAGAAGTAATGGGCCTTGATGGGCTTTAGTGGGAAGAGGAAAAAGGCTGCTGCGCCCCCTCCCTCTAGTCCGAATTGGACTAGGGAAAGGGGCCGCCACCTTCCTACTCCTCCACTTCCTTCTCCTTCCTCCCCTACATGGAAGGATTCCTAGTTGGACTAGGAAGGGGAATCCTACTCCCGGTGGGAGTAGGACTCCCCTGGCGCGCCAAACATAGGGCCGGCCTCCTCCTCCTTGCTCCTTTATATCACGGGGCAGGGGCACCCCATAGACACACAAGTTGATCATTGAGATCGTTCCTTAGCCGTGTGCGGTGCCCCTTTCACCAAACTACACCTCGAATATACCGTTGCGGAGCTTAAGCGAAGCCCCGCGCCGTGGAACATCATCATCGTCCTGCACGCCGTCGTCTCGACGAAACTCTCCTCAACACTCGGCTGGATCGGAGTTCGAGGGACGTCATCGAGCTGAGCGTGTGCAGAACTTCGGAGGTGCCGTACGTTCGGTACTTGGATCGGTTGGATCGGGAAGAAGTACGACTACTTCCTCTACGTTGCGTCAACGCTTCCGTTGCTGGTCTACGAGGGTACATAGACAACACTCTCATCTCGTTGCTATGCATCACCATGATCTTGCGTGATCGTAGGAAATTTTTTTGAAATTACTACGTTACCTAACAGGTCTGTCTCCTTGCCGCTGCTTGGCCTTGCCGCGGCATCCTCCCCGGCCGGGACGTTTCTTGCCGGCTCCTCCAACACCTTCCTGGGCCTTCTCCTTGTCGCGCCGCTCGTACTCAGCCTTTTGCTGCTCGACAAGCTGCTCGACTTTCTTGCAGCTCTGGAGATCATGGCCCTTGGTGCGGTGGATCTTGAAGTACTGCTTGTTGGTGTTGTTCTGCTTGTCGGTGACCGCCACAGCCTGGCAGTTGGTGCCCGCGGCAACCTCCTTGCCGGAGCTGCCAACTTTGGCTTTCTTGGCGCCACCTCCGTTGCCGGACTGCTTGACAACTAGCACATCTTTGCCTTTCTTTTTTCTGTTGCTCCACCGTTGGCTTTTCTTTGCCGGGGTGGATCCCTCACTATCAGATCCTGCAACTTCTGTATTCTCTCCGGGGAGTCTCCTCCCTTCCTCAGCACGTGCACACTTGTCGGCCAGGGCATATAGCTCACTGACATCTCTTATCTTGCACATCGCCATATCCTCCCGCATCCTGCAGTTTCGCACGTTCTGATGGAACGTGCTGATCACCGCGGCAGGGTGGACATCTGGAATGTTTTGCTGTACACGGCTGAATCTCTGAATGTACTTGCGCAGGGGTTCTCCTTCCCTCTGGGCTAGCAGATGAAGGTCGCTCTCTTGGCCATGGGGCTTGTGGCCGCCTGTGAAGGCGCCGACAAACTGATGGCACAGATCTGCCCAAGAGGATATGGAGTTGTCCGGCAAGTGCATGAGCCAAGATCTGACATTGGGCTTGAGTACCAGCGGGAAGTAGTTGGCCAGAATCTTGTCGTCTTGCCCCCCGGCAGCTTGCACCGCAATGGTGTAGATGCTGAGGAACTCCGACGGATGCGTCTTGCCGTCGTACTTCTCTGGCACGTCTGGCTTGAAATTCTTCTTGCTGGGCCACTGGACTTGCCGCAGCTCATGAGTGAACGCAAGGCGGCGTACCGCGTACGGCAAGTCGCCTGGTTCCTCTAGCGCATGCATGTCGACAGAGGGCCCAGCGCGCTGGTCGGATTGACGCCGCGCTTCTCTTCGGCGCTCGATGCGAGTTCGAGCGTCTTCTTGCTGTCGTTCGTGAAGAACTTGGCGCTGATCGCGATGGGCTCGTGGGTCCGATGACGCGGTGGAGTCGCTGTCTAGGTGGATCCAATGAGTTGGCGATCTAGGCCTTCGGGGTGGAGAGTGCATGGTGGTTGCACCCCCACAGGTTTCGTCGCCACCGGCTCGTGCCTTGTCGTCCTGCCGCGGCAGCGATGTAGTCGGTTGCCGCGGAGTGTCGCTGTTGGCAAAGCCGATGAGACTCTGGATGGTGGCCCTCCATTCATCGACCTTGTCGGCTGTTGGAGGGTAATCTAGGGGCAGTTGAGCTCTCGCCAAAGCTTCTGCTGGAGTGGCGGGTGGTAGAGGGAAACGGTGCGAGGAGAGAGATATGCTCGGACTTCTAACTATGTTAGAAGGAGCAGTATCTCGTCCAGGTGACCGTGCCTCGCCCGTGCCAGCGTGTTGGCGTGCACGCTGGTCTTGAGGGCCTCAGGATCCACCAGCTCGATCTTGATCCAACGAGCGTATGGTACTGTGAATACCATGACGCTGTCGGTCCCACGCCTCCTGAGATGGACGCGGTGCATGTACGGACGCCGAGGTCTGCGCAGCCTTGTCCTTGGACTTGACAGCGTCGTGGTCTCCCTCGTCGACGCCCGTTCTTCCGCCGGCGTCTACCCCACCACCCATTTGCTCCGGTGGTGGCGGGCTCGACGTGGACGGCTCCGCTGCCGCCGACACCTTCTTCTTCGGTGGCATGTCGATGAAGATGATGAAGATGTAGCTCGTGTGAACGCCGGATAAGGTTCACACAGCCTCGACGCCCCCTACCTGGCGCGCCAAAGATGTCGGGGAAGCTGATCGAACCCACGAACACCTATGGGACCGGCGGACCGAGCCCCTTTCGGTTCGGTGGGGGGCGGAGGTCGCACGAAGAGCAGATCGAGGCGAAGCACGCGAGCAGTTTACCCAGCTTCGGAGCTCTCCGGAGAGATAATACTCCTACTGCTGCTTGTCTGATTGTATTGTGTTCTTGCTAGGGAGCGCTGAGAGCTACAAGACCTAACGTGAGTGTTCTCTGGTTTCGAATGAACCGAACCACCCCTCTACGTTGCGCATGGGCCTCCTTTTATATGCTCAAGGGGTCTCCGACAGGTGGCAACGTTGACAAGGGTAAAAATTTAAAAGGAGTCGTGGTTGGTACAGCTACTTGTACAGTGTATCCTACCTAACCCTGACGCCAGGGGACAAAGGCATTAAATGCCCGTCTAAGTCGACTAAACAGTGTAGAAAGGGACCGTCAGGGACGCCACCGCTTGCCACGATGGCAATCTTGTCAGCACCGCTTGCCACAGCGCTCGCTTCGCCGCAAGACAGCTCTCTTACCACGCATACCGGAAAGGTCCCATGGCGACTCGTTGGTGGATGTCTTTGGAGCGCAGAACGGAGTGGTAGTCTGTCATGACAAGTGCCTTGCCGCGGTTGTTGCCTCGTCGCGTCCGGAAGCTTGTCGCTCACCGGGCCTTCCCGGCAAGCTCCTCTTGCCGGGGCCTTGTCTTCTAGGTGCCTTGAGTGGCCTTCCCGGCAAGCTCCTCCTGCCGGGGCCTTGTCTCCTTGACTTAAATACTTTGTTCTTGAATGGCTCCAATGGAGCCGCGGAGGGCCTTGGTGGTCACCAGGCAAGCCTTGCCGCGGGGTGCTGCGACTGCCCGTGCACGATTTCGGGATACTAGGGTACCCCTACTCTAGTACACCGACAGCAAGGCCTTCCGTACATGATTTTATTGGCCGACGGCCCGGGCAAATGCTCAGGACTTAGTCCAACGATGCGTCGGTTGCTAGCTCTTTGCTAATCAAAGCCACATGCCACCCACCGCCCTCAAAACTATACCCATCACCTGGCCCTTCGCGGTCCGGGGGCTTGACATGGTTGGACCCCTTAAAGGAGGAACCCACAAGCAAAAATACCTATTGGTCATGGTGGATAAATTCGCCAAATGGATAGAGGCCAAGCCTGTAAAGACGGCCGAATCCAGACCGGTGATAGACTTCATATCAGGGGTAGTACACCATTACGGCATCCCCCATAGCATCAACATTGATAACGGCACGAACTTCACGGCCGACGAGGTCAAACTCTGGTGCAAAAACATGGGCATCAAGCTCGACTCCGCTTCAGTCTATCACCCCCAAACTAACAGTCAAGTCGAGCGAGCAAACAGTCTAATAATGAGTGGCATTAAACCCAGACTAGTGCGGTCCCTCAAGGAATCTAACACGCACTGGGTTGAGAATCTCGACTCCGTACTCTGGGGGCTGTGGACCACGCGAATCACACTACCGGATTCACACCATTTTTTATGGTATACGGCGCAGAGGCAGTTTTGCCCTGCGACATAATTCATGACTCACCTCGCATGCGCATGTACGAAGAAAGAGAAGCCGAGCTCGATCGGAAGGACAGTTTGGACGCCTTGGAGGAGGAGCGCGACGTGGCAAAAGCTCGTTCCGCATTCTATCAACAGCAGGCTCGAAGATATCAAAGCAGGGAAGTACGGGCCAAAGCTTACAATGTTGGCGAATTAGTTCTACGCCTGCCGGACAAGAAAAAGGACAAACTCAAGCCCAAATGGGAGGGCCCCTTCATCACCGACCAAGTCCTGACCGGCGGAGCGTACCGTCTGCGAAACACATCGGATAACCGACTTGAGCCAAACCCATGGAACGCAGCCCGTCTCCGAAGATTCTACGCCTAGCGCCGGATTCTTAGTTCGTCTCCTTCCTCCGTCTATATTTTATACTTTAAGCTGTCTTTTATTTCTCTCCTTCTTCCTCCTTTGTTCTGAAGCCGTTAAAGGCTCGTTCGCGCATTGTTCGCACACACTTGACGCGCTATCCGCGCTCATTATACCTAGGGGCTTCTTTAACAGAAGCTTACTTATACGGGCTTTATGCCCAACACATGTGGCACACTTCCGCATGTACCTTTTATTCACCATTATATGAATCGATATGACTTAAGTTTTGGCCAAGCTGGGTTGCCTGGCTCTTGTGCTTACCCCTACATTCCCGATTGTTCGGCTAGGTGGTAAAGGGAGCACCTCTGCGATTGTTACCACCGGGTCAGCCGGACGTGTACCTCAGACTGGGTGAAGCCGAAAGCTAGCGTTCTTAAGGTAATATTTTTTGCTTTTTTTCTTTTTTCGCAGTCCGGACATGCACTTTAGGGCATGCCTCCCAGGGAAAGGAACCCCCAACGGAACTATTCTCCCTGGAAGATGTTTCTTGCTAACCATGTAATATAACATAACTAGTTGGGCACTTGTCTGATAAAGCACTCATGACCCCTACACCTGGTCTCCACGCATGCCCCGGTTTTTACATAACCGCGAGGGTATTCGGACACACTCCGGACTATTGGGTCGCGAGGTTGAAGCGAAAAGGTCCGCTACGACAAATGATCTACAATCCGGCTAGAAGGCATTTTAAATGTCATTTTAAATTACATAGTCAAATTGACTGTTTGTATTCCTCTTCAATGCCATCTAATAGGTTGTCTTGTTTACAGTCCTGCTGGGAATACTTTGCGGCCAGCTCTACTTGGCCGTACACTAAGCTCACAGGGATCTCCTTCCCGTCAGGCCCCACAGGTCCGACCTCGGCCATGTGGTTTGGGTCCGCCTTTGTGTACCGCGTCTTTACCATGGCCCAGGCCTCCTTGGCGCCTTGACGACGGGCCGATATCTTCCATAGTCGGAAGCGCCACCGTGCTCCCTGAAGCTTCTCTGCAAGCTCTCCAAGGCCTTCGGGCAGGGAGATAGATGGCCACAAGGCCTGTGTGACGCCTTTCATCACCTGCTGAACTTGTTCGTGCAGTTGCAATAGCTCGGGAAGAAGGTCACCCGTAGAACCGGGCATTTCCTCTGCAGGACGACCCGTGAGCATACCTACAGACATAACTCTATTAGTTGACTTCCTCGCCGAACTCTTTTTCAAAGTTCGCTCAAGCACTTACTATAAATGCCGCGACGAAGTCGCCGATTCTCCTTCACGGAGTCAGACAGCTAGGCACGAACATCCTTTAGTTCCTTGCCCAACTGGGTGTTGGCATCCTGGAGATTATTTTTTTCTTGCCTCACCCTTGTAAGCACATTCTCGCCGGCCCTCAACCGGCGCAAGAGCTGTTGCTTGTCCGGATCTAGTCCGGCGCCTTCTGCAATATTATTGTCAGATTTACACACACGCCGCACTTCACAAACTACTTATCTTTTGAAGCATATATTACCAGAGGGGGTCTCTGTGGCTCCCCCTGTAGCGGCTAGTGCGACCTCAAGTTGGGCCTTGCATTCCTCAAGCTCCTAGGACAGTCGGGTATTCTTTTTTAAAGATCCTGCATAACAAATGATCCTTAAATCAGTTATTCTAACTATTTTAAGTCTCGGGGGCTACTGGCATATATAACCGTCAAACTTCCTCACCCGTATGTCCTTGACATACTGCTCCGTGGCTCTGGCTAGACCATCTTGAGCGGCACGGAGGTGCGCATCTCCTGAATTGAAGGCATTCAATGCCTCTTGGGAGAAACATGCGTCACGAAGAACTGTCCGACGGCGCATGTGATTCATGGCGCTCTCCACCTCGGAGTTGGTGGCGGACAATCTGTCGGCATCCTCTGTCGGAGGAGCATCCGACGCACGCCCGTGCTCGCCTCCGCTTCTGGACCCGGCTTTGGAGCCTGGATGGCGGAGGCTCGATTCGCAACCTCTCCGGACACAGTCCGCGGCGCTCTTTCTGAAAAGAGCACCAGCGTTAATCGCCTTCCGTGAATCAGTCCAGGGAATATGGTGACGTGCCATACCGTTGCGGCGGCATTTCGATCCGGACCGCATTTCTTTTTAGGCTGCGGGGCCGTGCTGCCCCTTGTTGGCTAGCCGCCGCAGGCTTGGCCTCCAGCCTCGAAGGCACCCTCTGCGAAACACCATTGGTATACGGTGATAAAAAATAAGCACGGATGGGTCATTATCAGAGTATTGGGACCTCGGTCTCAGTTACCTGTGAGGCTGGAAGTATTCCGGGGTAATCGGCCGTAATGGCAACCAAGGCATTATCGATGCTCAGTGGGTGAAATACCCCATCAATTAGCTCCACCAATATGTCCGGATCCTCTTGGGAGGCCGGATCGAGGAGCCATTCCGGATCCTCGGGTTGTGGAGGCAGGCTGTTTATGTCTTTTACGGCCTGGCGCAGTTCGTGCATCAAAATCACAAAATGAGATACCTAACCATGGGAATACGGATCGGATGTGCAAAAAAAGAAATGTTCGCTTACCCAGCTTCGAGGATTGTTCATAGAAAATCCGTTCAACGGACTGACGCGGAGAAAATCCTCCTCTTCTCCCTTGTACAGCGCAGACAAGATCTTCACAAGATCGCTGACTGATCCCGGCCCCTTACGGCCCTGACGGGTGGCATCGTCCTCCCGTTGAAATCCCACATGGGTGGCCCCTATCTTTGGGCGGCTGCACCCACCGTGATAATACACGTGGCCATGACACCGATCGTGGTCGTCCGGTATGAGCTAACAATCTTATTCGCTCATCGTATAGGGCGTCCCGCGTCTTCCTTCCGGGAGCTCATGGCGCCAACTCAGGCGTTTCTTCAAAGGAGCATTGCTGAACTCCGGGAGACCGATCCGAACAGGATCCGGCAGTGGGACGTCTTCTATATAAAACCATTCCGAAGGCCAGTCTTCGGACGCCTTCTTCGGGGTTCCGGATAGATATCAGGTCCCGGCGATGCGCCATAGCTCGGCTCCGCCCACTTGATATATTGACCCCTCATGAGAATGGGGTACGAGGCAGAATAATCTCTTCCACAGTGCGAAATGAGCCTCGACGCCCAAGAACAGTTCGCAAACGGCCACGAAGCCCGCGATGTGCAAAATGGAGGCAGGCGTAAGGTGGTGCAACTGGAGGCCGTAGAACTCCAAGAGCCCCCGGAGAAACGGATGAATTGGAAATCCGAGTCCTCTTACTAGACAAGAGATAAAGCATACCCGCTCTCCTTTGGAGGGATTGGGGACACTCTCCGCTTGCTTTCCGCCCTTATAGGTGGCGAGTCCGGCTCGAACCGGAACCATGAAGGCCGGGGGAAGAAATCCCTTGGTTTGGAGTGTCACTAGCTCACTATGCGGGACTGAGCATGTCTCCCAATTTCCAGGCTGAGGGCTGGGAGCGCGAGAGGAGGAGCCGCGTCGGCTGGCCATGATGGAATGAATTTTTGCTAGAGGCGCTCCGATGAAAGCTCGCGGAGGGGGGATGGTGTGACTCAGATCTAGATCCTCGTCCCTTTTATAGGCGGCTCATTTGCGCAGCTAGGGGGATAAGTGTAAAAATACCCTGGCTTTTCGCATTCATTCAAACACGTGGAAGGTGGCCATTATTGGGCGTGGAAGCCAAGGAGCGCAACATTTATCAGAAGCCGGACACTATTCGACAAGTATATGGAATTTGGAGAAGTACCCGCCTCGCAATGCCGAAGACAATCTACGCGCCGGACTCGTCGCCATTGAAGCCTGGTTCGGGGGCTACTGAGGGAGTCCTGGATTAGGGGGGTGTCCGGATAGACGAACTATCACCGTTGGCCGGACTCCTGGACTATGAAGATACAAGATTTAAGACTTCGTCCCGTGTCTGGATGGGACTTTCCTTGGCGTGTAGGGCAAGCTTGGCGATACGGATATGTAGATCTCCTACCATTGTAACCGACTCTGTGTAACCCTAACCCTATCCGGTGTCTATATAAACCGGAGGGTGTTAGTCCGTAGGACGAACAAAAATCATACCATAGGCTAGCTTCTAGGGTTTAGCCTCTCTGATCTCGTGGTAGATCCACTCTTGTACCACCCATATCATCAATATTAATCAAGCAGGAGTAGGGTTTTACCTCCATCGAGAGGGCCCGAACCTGGGTAAAAACATTGTGTCCCTTGTCTCCTGTTACCATCCGCCTAGACGCACAGTTCGGGACCCCCTACTCGAGATCCGCCGGTTTTGACACCGACAGGGGGTATTTGAATAAATTGTAATGAGGTTGTACTTTAGCTCGAGGAGCTTCAATACACTCATGTTGGTTTGTTGCAATAATAACCGACAAGTATAGGGGATCAATTGTAGCTTCTTTCGGTAAGTAAGAGTGTCGAACCAAATGAGGAGCTAAAAGTAGAACAAATATTCCCTCAAGTTCTATCGACCACCGATACAACTCTACGCATGCTTAATGTTCGCTTTACCTAAAACAAGTATGAAACTAGAAGGACTTTGTAGGTGTTGCTGGATAGGTTTGCAAGAATATAAAGAGCACGTAAATAAAAACTAAGGATTGTTTAGATAAAGAAGCAATAAACTTAGTATAGCGAGTGTGGAAAAGTGGTGGTAGGAGTTGTGAAATTCTCCCTAAGCAATTGACTACTTTACAAGACCGATAGCATGTTTTATGTGGGAGAGGCCACTGCTAGCATGTCATCCCTGACTTGGAATTCTATGCACTTATGATTGGAACTATTAGCAAGCATCCGCAACTACTAACGGTCATTAAGGTAAAACACAACCATAGCATTAAGATATATTCGTCCCCCTTCAATCCTGTATGCATCAATTTCTATGCTAGGTTAAAGCTTCTGTTACTCTTGCCCTCCAATACATAGTCCTATCAACATACACTACTAGGGAAAACCCTAGTAGTAGCGCGGGTAACCATGCTACTAATAAGGCACTACAGCTATTACTTAGCAGTAGCGCGTACGACATGCGCTACTGCTAAGACTCATAGCCGCAACATTTGTTCTATAACACGCTGCTGCTAATCTAGCTAGTAGCAGCGTGTTTCCTATACATCACTACTAGTATTCTTTTTTCATTTTTTTATTTTGAGTGTGTTTATATGCCGTTATATAAATTTTGGTACAATACCAATTATTAGGTTTATATCATTGTGTCCATAACAGTGTGTCAAATAAATGTGGATTAGGTTCAAGTGGAGGCAATATGTGGTGCATGTCAAGAGTATACTACTAATCCAAACTTGATCTAGTTTGTACTAGTAGTACTTTCGATGTGCACCACATGTTGCCTCCACTTGAATCTAATCCGCCAGCACAAGCTATGTAATCATCATCATAGTCATTACCACCAACAATAGTTATGTAATCATCATAGTCATAGTGTAGCACATTATCATCTTCAAACTCATTCTAGCTAGCTAATCACCACAAACACTAGCTGCGGTAGCTATCAAATCACCACCATCACTAACTAATAATAATAATCATAGTCATTACCACCAACACTAGCTATGTAATAAACATAGTCAGAGTGTAGCACATCATCATCTTCAAACTCATTTCTAGCTAGCTTATTGATCACTCCTGCTGCTCTCTCAGGTAAGATAACATAAAACATGTGTAGCACTCCTGCTTCATCAAGTTTGAGCATGCATATGAACCTGTCTCCTAATCGTGGGCTACGCTTCTAATTGCTGCCCCCTAGTATTTCTCTGCGATCGTTCACAATTTTGCTCCAGTCTTTCACTATTAAGCATTCCTCGCTATTAGAAATCATGTATGCACTAAAGTGCATCATAGGATATTTTGGCCGTAAGCTAACAATTCTCATGCGACCTTTAGTCTCCATCCAATGAGGCACAACATTCATCGGGAGTCCCTGTTGAAGAACATCTTATAGTAACATACATAGCAATGAAGTTTAGCTTAAAAAATAATGTATGCAAAAGATGCACTGAGGACAATTAGTAAAAATCTTACCATCTTTCCTAAATAGATGTGACCGTAGCTAAGTACGAACACTATTGGTCGCACGTTTTGAGTACTAGGATTTTCAAGTACAAAAAAATAATTTGTCTTGACAGTATGAAGATCCTCAAGCCATGAAACATAATGACGTATCTCCTCACAGTTTAGTTCAGCGCTGGACATGTTTGCTTGATTGGAAATAAGCTGTAAATAGAAATTAGGTGTCAACTATTTTTGAATAAACAATATAAAATACATAAATATGGTTGAGAAACTCACATAATGGTATAACTGGAGGCGTCTGCACATCGACCCAGATGTCGATATTACCTTCAATATCATCTTCCGGACGAATATCAAAGGTGATAACCATATCAGGCTCAAATGCATAAGTCCTGCGTAGTTCTTGCCAAGTTTTGCATCCAAAATAGGTGTAGGTGTCTATGTTGTATAAATTTGTGTGGAAAATACAACCATGCTCGTTCTTCAAGTAAACTCTCTTTACCACCATAGTAGTTTTCATAGGACTGAAACCTATTTTATCCATGACAAAAACTCTTGCATGGCAGGGAATACGCTAGTAGAATAGTAAAAAAATTAAATTATAAGTTGAAGCAAATGAAGCAGATGTGATGCTTAATTACGAAGAAAGACTTGTCGTTGGGACTTACTGTATCCACTTCGAAGTTCTTGTCCAGCTTGATGCTGAAGCGCTTATCATCATCTAGGAAGATTCATCGCACGAGCCGCTCGTCTTCACAAAGATTTGCAAATACCGAAAACCTTTTCGTCGTCAGTCATTTCCTATGTTCATAGTTGAAACATTAATGGAAAATCGATCGAAGACAACTACGAGGATACTCAACACACAAATCCAGGGCACTCGGTATTTCCTACATATTTTGGCACATGTCATGCAAAAATTCACGAAAAAATCCGGCATGACCTTTGCTAAAATAGGACATATCGAGCGCCTGAAATTTGCCGTAACGGAAATGAATCTACACTCCGGCAAAACATAGGCCACTTGGAGGTGTAATCTGCAAACATGACCGTCCACTTGGGCAAGCACATATCCTATTTGAGCAACACAAGATATACATTTCAAAATATCTTATAGGACTCATATTGACATGAGCATTCAATAAGCAAAACCAAATCATAAAATAAATATGTATTAAAATTAGCATGCATTCAATAAGCAAAAGTAAATCATCTCTTGCGTCCGTACATCGTCGAATATTATCACTAATACATCCTGACACTACAGGAATCAGCTACTTTGCCATCTGCCACGGCAGACGGCAAAGGCACGGACGGCGGACGGCAAAGGTCTTTGCCGTCCGTGGTGGACGGCAAAAGGGGACGACAAAGTAGGGGACGGCTAAGAGCTACGTTGTCGTCTGCTTCGGGCGGCTGACGGCAAAGGGGCCTTTGCCATCAGCAGCGGACGGCAAAGAATGCAGACGGCAATAAATGCGTTGTTACTCCGTTAGGTGGTTAACGGCAGGCCTTTGCCATCCGCCGCTGACGGCAAACTTTGGAAGGCCTTTGCCGTCCACCGAATGATGTCAGCCGATGTCACTACACGGCAGGCCTTTGCCGTCCGCCGCTGTAGGCAAAGTTTTTGTTCTCTTTGCTGTCCGCTGCGGACGGCAAAGCCTTTGCCGTCAGCCACTGTAGGCAAACTGACCAAATTGGCCAGCCTCCCAGAAGCACGTTGCACGCCATGTGGCCTCTTTGCCGTCCGCTGCTGATGGCAAAGAGCCCTTTGCCGTCGGTGGCAGATGGCAAAGAGCCTGCATATTGTCTCTTTTTTCTGTTTTTTTAATCCAACAATTTTCACAGCAAATATATATGACATATATAGATATATTTCCATATCACATATCCAGCACATAAGTTTCATATCACATATCACATATCACATCAGTTTCATCCATACACATTGTTCATACATAAGCAAGTTCCATCCATATACATATTACAATGCAAACTTTCATCAAGATAGCAAGTTCCATCATAGCAAGCTAGATATAATGCCAAGTTTCATCAAAGGAAAAGCAAGCACTCCATCATAGCAAGCTAGCTTCCATGAAGTGAATGAAATCTACAAAATGGTAAATAAGAAAGTTAGAAATAGGTGACTAGAACAAGAAGAAGACTAGAACAAGAAGTATATGTCATTTATGAGCTAACTTAGGTGAAATGGATCATATATGAGCTAACTAAGTTGAAATGGGTTGTTTATGAGCTAACTTAGTTGAAATGGATCATTTATGAGCTAACTTAGTTGAAATGGGTCGTTTATGAGCTAACTAAGGTGAAGGGCATAGTTTTTGAGCTAAGTAAGGTGAAATGGATCATATATGAGGTTTTATGAGCTAACTTAGTTGAAATTGGTCGTTTATGAGCTAACTAAGGTAAATGCCACGTTTTTTAGCTAACTAAGGTGAAATGGATCGTTTTTTAGCTAACTTAGGTGAAATGGATCATTTATGAGCTTTTATGAGCCAACTTAGTTGAAATGGGTCGTTTATGAGCTAACTAAGGTGAAATGCCACGTTTTTGAGCTAACTAAGGTGAAATGGATCGTTTTTGAGCTAACTTAGGTGAAATGGATCATTTAAGAGCTAATTTAGGTGAAATGGATCATTTTTAGCTAACTTAGGTGAAATGGATCGTTTAGGAGCAAATCTACGTGAAATGGGTCATTTTGGAGCTAACCTAGGTGAAATGGGTCATTTTGGAGCTAACCTAGGTGAAATGGGTCATTTTAAAGCTAAGGTAGCTAAAATGGATCATTTAGGAGCTAATCTACGTAAAATGGGTCATTTTAGAGCTAACTTGGATAAATTGGATCACTTGTAAGCTAACTAAGGTAAAATGAGTCATTTTAGAGCTAACTTAGGTAAAATGGATCGTTTATGAGCTAACTAAGCTAATTATGCAATTTTTGACATAAGTAAGCTAAGTACATATCGTTTTAGAGCTAACTTAGGTAGAATGGATGGTTTATGAGGTTAGTAAGCTTATTAAGTCATTTTGGAGGAAAAGAAGCTAACTCTATGTCATTATGGTAAGCATATTGGAGGAAATAAAGCTAAGTCTAGGTCTTTATGCATTTGTTAAGCAAAACACTAGAGAAACTTACCGTGATCAGGGAGGTGTACGAGCGGGCTGGCTCATGTTAGTAGTCGGAGAAGGATCGTGCGATGCGTTTACGAGTTAAGCTGCACCAAAGATCATTTCCAATGTCTCGTTAGCATTATGACAGTCAAATGTTAAGACTAGCAAGTAATGTCCATTCTAATTAAACCCACCGTGCTCTTAGGAGCAATCATCGGCATCGGCGAGCGGTCTGACCGGACTTCTCGCATACGATCGCACATTTGGTTTTCTAACGAGTCATACTAGTTAGTAATGAGACTCAAATGTTAAGACTAGCAAGTAATCTGCAGAAGAAACTTACCACAAGGAGCTCTTACATGGCCCTTGCCTACATGTCATTCCGTGCCCTCTCCTCCTCCAACATCTTTGTCGTCCTCTCCTCCAACTCCCGCTGCCTCTCCGCCGCCTCCGTCAGAAGTTTCTTCGTTCTATCTCTCTCACTCTGTATAGCAGCCTGCAACACCACTCACATGACCATTTGTAATCATTGATGGAAGCGCACACAATGTAATCTAGAAAGATAGCTGAGTACGTATAACTAACCTTGAAGGCGAGTTGGACTGGCCGTTCACGAGGCCTTATCTCAGGAGCGGAGCTCGACTAGCGCGCCTTGATCTCCGGGAGAGTGCTAGGACAATGGATAAGTCCATCTCCCATGGCTATGGAGCCATGGGACCTCCCGCCACTAGATATCATCAACAACTCTGTATCAACGGGACCCTGGCTCGGGTTAAAGTCCTCCCCTTTCCTCGCCATCCCCTGATCTCTATATTGCAGGAGCTTGTCGTGGGCGGAGGTGTTGGTGAAGTTCTTTGGATCATCGAGGTCAGACGCAGAGAATGCCTTGACTTTCTTGTAAGGGCCAGTGTGGGCCATGGCATACAGGTCGTACACCTCTGGCACCTTATCCGCCTTATTGTAGAGTATCTGAAAGAGAGAAACAAAGTAAATTAGTAATTAAAGGGCTAAAGCTAGCATGATGAATGAATTGCATGAATCGTGAAGCAAACCACATACCCTGTTCCGCCCGTACTGAAATAAGTTGGAGCTGCCTTGGTGGTGTGGCACACCTTCCATTTGGGCATGTTTGTCCTTGGCCTCGTTGTGGGTGGCCCGCCATTCTTTTGAGCACCACGCATTGACCAACACCTCCCAAGAATCCATCCGATCCGCACACCATCTCGGAGGGGCCTAAGTTAGCAAATAGAAACTTGAGCGCTATGACTATGAATTACTAAATGAAGGAAGTAAGTACAAGGCCTTAAGAATTACCTTCATGTACTGCTCCTTACTCAAGAACTTATCGCGGCACTCCTGCTTGGGCTTCTTGATACCACGCCGGGCGTAGTAGTCTCGAACAGCTTGCACCCGAACCGCATGCCGTAAGTTCTGAAGTAGGCGCTTGCACTCCTTGTCGATAACATCTGCTGCCTCCTCCTCGTATCCCTCCTCACACCTGTAGAATGTCTGCAATCAAATGAGACAATATTGATTAGTACAATTAATAACTAGCTAGTTGAAGATTTTTAATTGTGTAAAGGAGAAATTACCCAGAACTTTCTGATCACCACGTTTGCCCTCGTCTTGCACAACACACCGTCGATAATCTCACCCGGGGGGCAGGGCAGCCAAGTAGTGCTCCCAACTCAATCCAACCTCCGAAGCCGACCCTCACCAGCAACGTGACAAACCCCGGAAGTTTTGCGAATCAAACTCCAAGGACGGAGCTGGGCGGCGGACACTTTCATGGTGGTCCCAACCCCGCAAAGATGACAAGGCCAACGATTAGTTATTTGAAGAAACATGAATGCGTAAGGTACAAAAGATTAAATGCACTTACCTCTCCCCATCGTGGAAAATCAACCACCTCTGCTTTCATGGTCGCCGCACGGACGGGAGCGTAGCACCACGCTGGTAGATGTTGCCCCCCTCCTCCTCAATATCAGTCGGCTCCCCACCATCATCAGCATGGCCACTCGGCTCCTCAGGCTGACCCGACCAGGTACCCCATCCAGACGTGTGCTCCTCCGGGGTCTCGTGGGCCCAACTCTCGTGGGCCGAAGGCCCGACGACCCAAGGCTCGTGGGCCGAAGACCCGTGGACCGGAGGTTCATGGACCAGAGTCCGTGTAGCCTCCTCCTCGGACTCCACCCTAGCAGTCACGTGCTCGGGTGAAACAGCTGGGCCGGGGTGGCGGCGAGGAAGGCGCCGTAAGAGTCACCCTACCTCCTCTCCCATGACCACGTGCTCCACCTCCTCTCTTCTTCTTACCTCGTCCCCTGCTGGGCACCGCAGTCGACGAAGAAGGGCACGGTGGTGTCGCCATACTGTCCAGCAACGCTCGGCAGAGAGGTGCGTGTGCAATGGAAGACCTCGCACCACGCGCCGACGAAGAAGTGCCCTCGGCGCGCTCCCGACCAGCGCCCACCATCTTTCAACACCTGCCATGACAAAGAATAAACGAAATTAGTACAACATAAAAAAAGTACCGACATGAATAATCATATGTATATCACTTAAGTGTATCATCATCAAGTAAAACATAAAAAAATTGAATACCTGACACTACTAATAATCTCGATCAGTATCATCAATAAATGCATAATCATCATCATCACAATAATCAATGATGGGCTCATAGGGTTCATTGGCATCAACATGTGCAAGGCCACCTTGACGTGTCGGTCAAGCATTGACAGTCATCCGCAGCGAGAACCTCTTCTTGTTCCGGCTCTTCTTCTTCCTCCTCTGGGGTGATGTCGGATTCACTGTCGCTGTCTACTTCAATGTTTTGGGGTCAAGTATAGCGGTTCTTGAAACGCTTTTTGGAAATACGTGTCTCTTGGAAGAATTCTCCTTCATATGTGTCTGGGTTAATGTGAGGTTCATAATCCTCTTCCTTTGGGGGAGAAAGTCTAGCACATGGCAGCACTTCATAAACGACATCCCAACCTTTCAGATTTGGATTGTTTTGGCAGGCCCACGGTAGATAGAATACTTGGGTCGCCTATTGAGCCGTAATATAGACATCAGGAACATCTAAATGGGTGCTTTGGTTGATTTCAACTAGCTCTATATGTTCATGAGTCCTTCTAGTCTCCTTCGGCTGAAACCAATAACATTTGAAGACTACGACATTCGGTGGATTTTCACCATAGAACAGAAGTTCATAAATTGCTTCAACTCTCCCATAATACTCGGTACCTCTTTCGCGGATAGCAGATACACAACAATTTGTAGACTTTCGGTCGGCCATAGATAGCTCTTTGCCATAGGTATGAAAGATATACCCGCTGATGTCGTACTTGTCAAATGAACGGACCTTATAGTCAAAACCATTAGCGACTTGTCTCAATTCGGCGTCCATAGACTCTGAATTAGCCTACAAGTTTAATATGAAAGGATTGTTGCATTACGCACAAATTAGCGAATGAAATGAAATTGTCTAATAGAAATTACTGTTTGTTTGAACCAAGAGATGAAACCGGGATAGCCGCCTCCTTGCTTTGCGAGAAGCTCATACTCTTCGACGGAATCCTTTTGGATCTCCGCTCCATACGAGAATATGGCGACGTATCGACTGTATGACATATCCAGGAATAAGAACAGTTCAAAGGAAATAGAAGTTGAGAAACAATGTACCGAGAACTTACTCGATGTACGGCCGCACTTCTATCAGGTTGTTGAAGATATACAACGAAATGATCCGCCATTCTTCGTTATCCAAAGATACTGGATGTGAAACACTAGCTGGTGCGAGATTCCCTTTGAATAGGCTGAGGTTGGATCCACCCTTTTTAGGGTCGTTAGCATTGCACCGAGGCTTCGGATTATGTAAATGACGATTTTTGGCTTCGTAGTGTGCTGTTATGAAGTTTGCCGCCTCCTCTGTGATGAATGCCTCAGCCATCGATGCTTCAATTCTATGTCTATTTTTACATTTTTCCCGAAGCGTCTTCTGCATCCTCTCAGTTGGGTAGCACCAACGATTTTGCACGGGCCCCCCCAATCTTGCCTCGGTCGGGAGATGCAAAATCAAATGCTGCATTGGATTAAAGAAGCCCGGTGGAAAGATCTTCTATAACTTGCAGATCAACTCCGGCGCCAACTCTTCCATTTCTTATAGCACGCCAGGCGATAGTTCTTTCGCACAAAGAACACGGAAGAAATAGCTGAGTTCTGCCAGTACTAGCCATTCATCCTCAGGGATGAAGCCACGCAACATCACCAGCATTACCCGCTCAATCCATATGTGCCAATCATGACTCTTGAGAAAAAATGTCTTCAAATTATCAAGATTCGCTCCCCTCTTTAGATTCGCTGCATACCCATCGGGGAACATCAACTGCTGTTGCACCCACAAGATAATTTCCCTCGTAGCAGGCCTTCCAAGATTGAACCATGCCTTTGGCTTCGTCCAGTTCTGCTTTCCTTTCGGTTCTTTCATGTTTTGTAACGGCCTATCACATAGCGCCTCAAGATCGACTCTAGCCTTAGTATTATCCTTTGACTTTCCATCTATGCCGAACAATGTACCAAAAAGTTCCTCGGCGATATTCTTCTCAGTGTGCATCACGTCGATGTTGTGTGTGCAAAGGAGGTATTTGAAGTAAGGCAGATCCCATAAGCATGTTTTGTTAGTCCACGCGTGCTTAGTATTATACCCCTTGAAGTACCCTGGACGCTGTGGATCTCGCTCGAGAGCGTTTAAGTAATCCAGGGTCTGTTGGCCTGTCAATGCAGGTGGTGTAGAGATTTTGACAACTCTACCCCTGATGAAGTTCTTCTTGTCTTTCCTGAACTTATGGCGAGGATCCAGGAACTGTCTATGCATGTCGAAGCAAGAAAACTTGCGACCGGCCTGAAGCCAACGAAACTCAAGAGCTCCCTTGCATGTGGGGCATGGGAACCTTCCATGCACACAACAGCCAACGAATAGCGCATACGCCGGCAAGTCATGCGTCGAGTACACGTACCAGACACGCATTATGAAGTTTCGTTTGCTATAGGTGTCGTATGTCTTGAACCCATTATCCCAGGCTTATTGCAATTCGTCCTTAAGCGGCTGCATGTACACATTCATATTTTCCCCCGGATAGTTGGGCCCTGGAATTATCAACGTCAGGAAAATGTTCTTTCTTTGCATAATCTGTCCGGGGGGGGGGGAGATTGAGTGGAAAGACAAATACGGACCAACAACTGTATTGGGTTGCCGTCATACCAAACACACTGAACCCTTCTGTGCTGATGCTGACTCGAGGATGCCTCGGATCTGCCGCTTTGTCAGCATGTAATTCATCAAACTTTTTCCACGCAACACCATCCGATGTGTGTACCATCATAAGATTCCCATCTGCATCTAGTTTGGTTCTTTTGCCTGTTTTGTGCCATGTCATTTGTCTGGCCGTCTCTTCGACCATGAAAAGACGTTGAAGCCTTGGTACGATTGGCATATACCGAAGAACACTAACGGGGATTTTGGTCTGTGTCTTCTCACCCATACGGTTGTCTACCACAATATACCTGGAAGACTTGCAAATGGGAAAATAGTTCAAATCCGCATAGTCGAGCCTAAATAAGGCACATCCTTTCTCACAGGCATGTATCTTCTCATAGGGTATCTTCAGTGCACGGAGGATTTTTTCCGACTGGTACAGGTTTGCAGGCATTACATGGCCTTTGGGTAGAAAGCGTCCAAATACTATCATAATTGCGTCGTAGCATTCTCTGCCCAAGTTGAACTGAGCCTTCAGAGCCATTACTTTGAGATGGCATCCAACTGACAAAGCTCAGTGTGCTCGTGGAGCGAACGTTTTGAAGACTCCAACATTTCATTGAAGGCCTTTGCAGATTCCTCCATCTCCTCGTCCGAATCCCGAGCATCATCATAGTCTTGCACCATGTTTTCCATCCCGGTACCATGCCCGTCGGTGCGACGATGATCCACCTCAGCTCGGTCACGTTGGGCAGACTCACCATGAAATGTCCACACCGTATAATCGGGCGTAAAACCATTCTTCTGCAGGTGTTTACCCATTTCAGCCTCTGCCGCTCTTCCCAATTGCCACATCGAAAACAGGGGCACCAGGTTTTCCTCTGGCCATTTGCAAATGCGGCTTGCACAAACCCCTTGGTTTTTGTGAACCATTCCGCGCTCCATTTGTTCTGACCAGTGTGACCGGTATACATCCACGCACGATCACTCATCTTGATTTTCAGAGCTACTGGACACACAACAATTATATATATAATTCACCATGTATATATTCATCAGTTGATCTACCTTGCCAATTTTATTACGTCCATGCAACCTACACTCTAATAGGTAATGATAGGTCCTAATCTCACCCGAGTATGTGTAGATTGGGTTCATTTTCCCATGCTATGCTCGGATACGACGCAAAATTTGGCAGCACCTCGCTGTTCTCTCGATACACGCCTCTACGCAATAAGCAGAGAGGATGTGTACCGGAGAACAACAGGAGGCAATCGACATAATTTATGCATCGGATCCGGAGCAAAGCATATGGGAAAACAAACCCAATCGACATATACTCGGGTTGTCCATGGATAGCGTTGGACAATTCGGAAGAATCAAGGTTATAAATATGCAAATGCATGCATATTTATAACTATGACGCTTTCGAACGGGAGACACATATTGATTACGATCATGATGATTCAAGACACATATATAGCTAGCCATCAAGTTTCATCGGAATAGATCAAATAATTAATGGGGAGGAGGACATGTCATTTCGCTCACCCACGAACGAAGGCACACAAATCGTCAAACGCACGGCGAGGTCGTCGAACACCAAACCTCGCAGCGATGAAACAACTGCACATTTAAAACTACCCGATCAACACAATTATATATGATGTTTTTCATAAAAAAATCGAAAAATATATGACCTAGCTAATAATTCACAAATATATGACCCGTCCGGCCTCTGGAAGGCCAAAGAACACCTTTTGGGAGGTGTCGGGGGTCGGGGTGTCGGTCGGTGTCGGGGTGCCGTGTCGGGTCGGGTGCTGTTCCGGGCGGGGGTCGGGTTTCGTGGTCGGTGTCGGGTGCCGTGTCGGGTCGGGAGCTGTTTCGGGTCGGGTGGTCGGGTGTCGTGTCGGGTCGGGGTGTCGGGTCGGGGTCGGTTGTCGGGTCGGGTGTCGGGTCAGTCAGGCTCGGGGTCGGGTGTCGGGTCGGGTCGGTCTCGGGTCGGGTGTCAGTCGGGTGCCGGGTCGGGGTCGGGGTGTCGTGTCGGTGTCGGGGTCGGGGTGTCGATAGGGTCAGGCTCGGGGTCGGGGTGTCGGGGTCGGGGTCGGGGTCGGGGTGTCGGGGTCGGAGTCGGGGTCTCGGGGTCGGGGTGTCGTGTCGGGGTGCCGGTTCAGGGTTTTTTCCTCTTTTTTCCTTTTCTTCTTCTTCCTCTTCTTCCTTTTCTTTGTTTTTTTTCTTCTTCTTCTTCTTCTTCTTCTTCTTCTTCTTCTTCTTCTTCCTCCTTTCCTTTTTCCTCTTCTTCTTCTCCTCCTCTCCTCTTTTTTCTTACTCTTCTTCCTCTTCTTCTTTTTTCTTCTCCTCCTCCTCTTCTTCTTCTTCCTTTCCTTTTTCCTCTTCTTCTTCTCCTCCTCTCCTCTTTTTTTCTTCTTCTTCTTTCCTAAACCTAAACCTAAACCTAAACCTAAAACTAAGCCTAAATCTAAAACTAAAACTAAATCTAAATCTAAACTAAACATAAACCTAAAACTAAAAAAACAGAAAAAGGAAAACCAAAATCAAAACCTAAAACTAAACTAAAAGTAAACCTAAACCTAAAACTAAACCTAAAACTAAAACTAAAACTAAATCTAAACTAAACATAAACCTAAAACTAAAAAAAACAGAAAAAAAACAGAAAAAAGAGGAGGTAGAGCTCACCTGGGGCAGGACCGGTGGAGGAGTTGGCAGTGGAGGCGGGGCGGGCGGCCTGGCGGCAAGGGCGGCAAGGGCGACAGTGCCGGGGCAGGCAGGCGGCGCCAAGACAACAGGGCGGCGGGCGACGGGAGGGGGAGGTGGGGCGGCGGGCGCCGGGCGGCAGTGGCGACGGGCCGAGCTGGGCGGGGCGAGGCGGCCGAGGCGCGTGGCGCCGAGACAGTAGGGCGGCGGGGCGATGGGGCCGCAGGGCACCGGGCGGGGGGCCGGTGGGGCGGCAGGGTGGTGGGGCGACGGGGAGGCGGTGAGTGGTGGGGGCGGCGGTGCGCGTGTGAAGAGGGAGAGAAACAGAGAGAGAGGGGCAGGGTGGGGCGCGGCCGCCGTTAGATAAGTTAAATCTTTGCCGTCAGCCCCCCTTTGTCGTCCGCTTTTTTGCTCTTTGCCGTCTGCTAGCAGACGGCAAAGAGGGGGGAGGTGCGTTAAGTTTTTTTTAAGCAGCTCGTCAGTGGGACCCCTTCCCTCTTTGACGTCCTCTAGCAGAAGGCAGAGAACTGGCTGATGGCAAATATGATCTTTGCCATCAGCCAGTTCTTTGCCGTCTGTTTTTTGGAAACAGACAGCAAAGACCTCCTTTGCCGTCCGCTAGCAGACGACAAAGAAGGGGCTGATGGCAAATCCTCTAATTCCAGTAGTGCGAATAGTATCATACATATAACATCACTAATACAACTAAAACCCTAGCGAACAACGGGTATCGGCGCGGGCGGTGAACACCCAAAGAGAAGGAACCATCACAGGATCATAGCTCCAGCGAGATCTCTGGAGAACCCGCCAGGTATTGGAGAACCTTTGCTCCAGTGCAAACAAGTAGCGACGGACATGCGCGTCCTCCTCGCTGACACGGTGACGTACCACCTCCATGGGGTCCTCAAGCCTCTCGACCGTCACTGGCCCACACGACCGCCACCAAAGAAGGTTCGGGTCAACGACGGGCTGACTCCTCACCAAGTTGCGCCCCCGGTAGGTAGCGCCTCCCAGTACCAGCCCGGCGGAGCCCAGTCCCGAACATGGCCCATCTGCTCAAGCAGGTGTCCTCCACCGAGTCGACGACGAGGATGCGGGATAGGCATCGTCGACGTCGATGCGGGAAAAATTGCTTTAACTAAAAAAATAACAACAACTGTGACATCTTCAACTAGTTCTATTAATTCAACTAGTTCTTACTAAAAATAAACTTAATATAAATAAAAATAAGCTAGTACCTAATTAGTACCTAGTTCTTACTAACTAATTAGTAACAAGGAACTGCTGCCCTAATTACCATCTAATTTGATGAACCTGGGGTGTGGAAAGTGGTAGCGGATATTTCAATTATCCAACTTAAAAGTGAAATACGTCGTCAAATTTTACTCGTTTTACGATTCATCTTAGAAATTTGATTCGTTTCCACCCTTACATGAACCCTAACTAATTTGAGCCGCATCCGCTTCCGATAACATCCGCATCCGATTCGTTTCCACCCTTACATGAACCCTAACTAATTTGATGCAACTAAAAATTGAAGAGCCCTAGGCAGAGGTAGGGGAGAGGGAGGAGCAGGCGTGCGCACCTTGGGTGCCTGCGGTGAGGGAGGGGCAGGCGGCGTCGAGGTCGGGGTCGGGGCTCGGGCGCACGGCGGAGGGCGGCGTCGAGGTCGGGGTCGGGGGCGGCGTCTGGGGCGGCGTCGAGGGTGAGCGGAGAGCGCACGGCGGTCGACGGGTGATGGTGGTGGCGAGAGCGGAGGAGTTGGATTTGGGGGAAGTGGCCGTGGGGAAGGACAAACCCCGTGGTTAAGTCAGAAGTAGTAGTAGCGCATTCCAGAAAGCGCACCACGGATAAGTTAGCTACAACGCGTTCTGCGATACACGCTACTGCAACTCCTTTCTATTTTCCCCTTTTTCATTTATTTTTCTTTACAATTCATTTTTTTCTTTTCACCTTCTTCTATTTCTTTCAATTTCATTTACTTTTCTATTTGCTTTCCATTTAATTTACATCCATTAGCAGTAGCGCCTTTCAGCATAAACGTGCTGCTACAAAGCAAGTAGCCGTAGCGCGGTTCTATATAGATCGCTACTACTATGTGTAGCCTATCGGCTAAGCCTTGGGAATTTTAGTAGTAGCGAGTTTAGAATCAGGCGTGCTACTGCTAGAACTTTATCTGTAGTGCGGTTTGCCCAAGCGCGCTACTGCTACTTAGCACCAGCGTGCTTTTTGACCCACGCTACTGCTAAAGTTCTGTGAATTGAGGTTTTCCCTAGTAGTGATACAACTAACCCTATGGTGTGATCCAGCCGTGCGCTCATATGATGGGCACCAGAGGACAGCAGCATAACCACAAGCAAATTAAACCAATCATAGCAATTCACCAATTACCGAAAGGACAACGAAAATTGACTCAGACATCATAGGATGGCAACACATCATTTGATACTGTAGATAGATGGGGGAAGGTGATGGAGATGTTGGTGAAGATGACGGAGGTGTTGGTGTAGATCACGGTGATGATGATGGCCCCGGCGGTGTTCCAGCGCCACCGGGAGAGAGGGGAAGAGAGCCCCCTTACTCTTCTTCTTCCTTGACCTTCTCCCTAGATGGGAGAAGGGTTTCCCCTCGGGTCCATGGTTTCTATGGAGTGGGAGGGGCGAGATCCCCTCCGAGATTAGATATGTCTCTCTGTCTCTCTCTGTTTCTGCCTCCTGATTCTGCCCTTTCACCGTTTCTTATATTCCCGGAGATCCGTAACTCCGATTGGATTGAAACTTTGAACAAGATTTGTTTCCGGATATTAGCTTTCTTGCGGCTAAATAAGGGCAAAAACCACCATACGGGGTGTCCACGAGGGGCCCCCTGCCTCGTGGGCCCCTCGAGCATCGTCTCGCGTTGATTCTTCTTCCCAAAATTCATAAATATTCCAAAAATATTATCCGTTCGTTTTTATCCCGTTTGGACTATGTTTACATGGATTTTCTGCGAAACGAAGAAATGCAACAAAGAGGAACTGGCACTGGGCACTGGATTAATATGTTAGTCCCAAAGATAGTATAAAAAGTTGCCAAAAGTATATGAAAGTTGTATAATATTGGCATGGAACAATCAAAAATTATATATACGACAGAGACATATCAGCATCCCCAAGCTTAATTCCTGCTCATCCTCGAGTAGGTACATGATAAAAAAGATAATTTTTGATGTGGAATGCTACCTAGAATAATCTTCATCATATAATCTAATCCCGACATGAATATTAAGACACGAGTGATTCAAAGCAATAGTCTATCATTTTACATAAAAGAATTTAATACTCGGGCATCTCAACAAACAATCATGTCTTTCAAAATATCAATGCTAAAGAATGTTATCCCTACAAAATCATATATTCTTTTATGCTCCCTTTGCTTAACACAAGGTACCCCTCATGCTCATCCTGGTGTCAGCCAAGCAATTGGTTCATACCTTTTAACGCGCTTCAGCTTTTTCAACCCTCACGCAATACATGAGCGCAAGCCATGGATATAGCACTACATGTGGAATAGAGTATGATGGTGGAGGTTGTGTGGAGAAGAAAAAAAGGGAGAAAGTCTCACATCGGCGCGGCTAATCAACGGGCTATGGAAATGCCCAACAATTGATGTCAATGCAAGGAGTAGGGATTGCCATGCAACATATGCACTGGAGCTATAAGTGTATGAAAGCTCAAACTGAAACTAAGTGGGTGTGCATCCAACTTGCTTTCTCATGAAGACCTCGGGCATTTGAGGAAGCCCATCATCGGAATATACAAGCCAAGTTCTATAATGAAAATTCCCACTAGTATATGAAAGTGATAACTCAAGAGACTCTCTATATGAAGAACATTGTGCTATTTTGAAGCACAAGTGTGGAAAATGGATAGTAACATTGCCCCTTCTCTCTTTTTATCTCATTTTTTATTTTCTCTTTTTTTTATTTTTTTGGTGGGCTTCTTTGGCCTCTTTTTTTATTTGGGCTTCCTTGGCCTCTTTTATTTTTCATAAAGTACGGAGTCTCATCCCGACTTGTGGGGTAATCATAGTCTCCATCATCCTTTCCTCACTGGGGCAATGCTCTTATAATGATGATCATCACACATTATTTACTTACAACTCAATATCTAGAACAAAGATATGACTCTATATGAATGCTTCCGTCGGTGTACCAGCATGTGCAATGATCTAGCATAGCAAAGATATCAAAAAACGGACAAGCCATGAAAACATCATGCTAGCTGTCTTACGACCATGCAAAGCAATATGACAATGAATGCTCAAGTCATGTATGATGATGATGGAAGTTGCATGGCAATATATCTCGGAATGGCTATGGAAATGCCATAATAGGTAGGTATGGTGGCTGTTTTGAGGAAGATATAAGGAGGATTATGTGTGATAGAGCGTATCGTATCACGGGGTTTGGATGCACCGGCGAAGTTTGCACCAACTCTCGATGTGAGAAAGGGCAATGCACGGTACTGAAGAGGCTAGCAATGATGGAAGGGTAAGAGTGTCTATAATCCATGGACTCACATTAGTCATAAATAACTCGTATACTTATTGCAAAAGTTTGTTAGCCCTCGAAGCAAACTACTACAACGCATGCTCCTAGGAGGGAGGTTGGTAGGAGTTAACATCGCGCGCCCCCGACCTTCACGCAAAGATAAACAACCAAAATACAATGCGCGCCAATTTGGTTACATAGTTAGGAGAGCATACATGCATGCTTCAGGAATCACAAACCTTAACACCAATATTCTTACTAAACACAACCATTTACTAGAACCTCCCACATATTATGATCTCTATATCGCAAAACTATTGCAAGGAATCAAACATATCATATTCAGTGATCTACAAGTTTTATGTAGGTTTTTATGACTAACCATGTGAATGACCAATTCCTGTCATCTCTCTAAATAGATATAAGTGAAGCAAGAGAGTTTAGTTCTTTCTACAAAAGATATTCCCACGCTCTAACAAATGTAAGTGAACAAAAGAGCATTCTACAAATGGTAGTTTTCTATGTGAAGGGAAACAGGCAATCCAAACTTCAAATGATATAAGTGAAGCACATGAAGCATTCTATAAAGCCATACTCAAAAGATATAAGTGAAGTGCAATGAGCATTCTATAAGTCAACCAAGGGTTGTCTCATACCAGCATGGTGCATAAAAGAAAAGTGAAAATGTCGATGTACAGAAGTAGGGGCTCTACCTTGTACCCCTTTACTTATGCACGGGCAGTCAGAGCCGCGCCCGCGGCCACACTTAGCAAGGCAGAGGAGGGAAGCCGAAGCCACAAGACCATCAAAGCAATGCCAAGATAGAGACACAAAGAGCAGAGAGGGTGAGGTGGACTCCCCTGACAAGACCCTTGCAGGGACGCCTCCGCAGCCCTGGCAAGACCCTTGCCGGGGCAACTTGACCAATGCCAGCGGAGCGTGCCACCCTTTAGCCCAAGGGTTCCAACACCATCGACCGCATTGCAACCAAGGCTCGGGAGGCGCCTCCATGGTAGCATGCAGATCTTTGTGAAGAACATAAACACACAAGATCAGATGAGGACCAGAAGACGACGATCCTCAGGAAGATCCCTCTCGAAGAAATCCACGAGGCCTTCAGCAAGATCCTTGCCGGGGACGACCGTAGTGCCGCAGCAAGACCCTTGCCAGTGCCCCGACAAGGGCCTTGCCGAGGACATCAGCGGGGCCGTGGCCAGGCCCGCACCCGCCAAGGCTCCACCGCCATTCCCGTGCAGCTTCCCGCCCAGCCATCTAGGATGGCACTTGGGTGGCGACGTGCGGCCTCCAGACCAATTCAGAAAGCACCTGCGTGGTGGCATGCAGATCTTCGTGAAGAAACTGCCACCACGCCAGCTCAGCAGCATGCCAACCTACATGGCGCTGCCCGCCTCGTTGGCCTGGACGCGTGTCGAAGAAAGGCGAGGCGGCAACAAAGCGAGGGGACACCTAAGGAGCACATTTAATGCGTCTTGTCCCATAATGACAAGAGATAAGCTTGTACATTGTACCCTTTCCACCTCCTGTGTGCCACTGTGGCTTCCACTTTTTCATATAAAAGGAGGCCCGAGGCGTACTGGAGGGGGATTCGGGCACTTTGAGCAACTGACGCACCATAGCTAGCTCGAGAACATTCAGATATACACCAAAGCAGGACTAGGGTATTACGCGATCCTCGCGGCCCGAACCTGGGTAAACGACCTTTGTGCTGGCTCTTAGACCTGCTCTTTCCATAGCGCCGCGCCCGCCGACCACAGTAGGGATTTCAGTGATCCCATAGGTGTCGTTCGCACCGACATCTTTGCTGCGCCAGGTAGGGGGGCGCAGCTTTGAAAATCTGGTCTAGCAGCTACTTAGCAGTCCTTCATCACCATTGCTTCCAAGGAAGGAGGCGATCAAACGGGTGGCATCATCTGCAGATGCAGCAAACGTTCGCGCGGCAACAGAAAAGCTAAGTCACGCAAAAACTTTGAGCAAATCTTTTTATGTACGGTTATTCTCCTTGGAGATTGTTCTCTCTGTATCAGAAACCTGCACGTGATGGGGCCCTTCCACTATTGGAAACGCCTTTGTTCTGTTTCGAGTCCGCTCAACAGTTCAAGCGGATGCGTCGAGAATGGCAGGGTAGCCTTCCGCTATTGGCAACCCTCTCGTTCTGTTTTGAGTCCGCTCAACAGTTCGAGCGGCCGCGCTGAGAGAGGAAAGGTGGCTCACTCGACAGCAAGCACACCCGTCAGGCTATTGAGGATTTGTCCTTAAGGCGCCATGGCCTAGGTTTACGCGCCTGCAAGCCTGCCCAATTAACGTAGGATGGACATACAGAGAGAGATCAAATTGGAAAATAACATGCATCGTTTCAAAAGTACTGCAGAGTTATATTACATCAATTGTTGCTGTGGTTCTAACTAAAGATATGAATTTTCTTGGCCGTGAACCTGTAGCGGCGATGAGAAACGGGGTGCCTAGTCCCAGCGCTGGCCTTCGATCCTCTCGACTCCGTCAACGCGGCTGATGATGAGCTTGATACACTCCTTGAGCGGCGTGAGGTCCACATCCTCCGGCAAGCTCTCTAGCGCGGCGTCGAAGTCGAGGTTGGGGTACCAGTACGCCACCTTGGTGAGAACCTTGGTCAGCGCACCCCGACAAAGAAGCTGGGCCTCACTAGCCAGAGAGCTTGCTTTGTTAGAGCGGAACTGCTCCAGGGCTCCAAGAACGCTCTCGAAGAATAGGGTCAGCTTGGCGTTGGGGCTCACGTTCGGCTCTGGGGTGTACCTCACACTCGACATCCCCATAGCAGCTAGCTTCTCGGTGATCCTGTTGGCGACGTGGTGAGGCGGCTGATCCAAAGGTTCTCGGCCTTCACGAAATCTTCGTGGTTGTCGGCTTCATTCTTCTGCAGCTGCCTCTCCTTCTCTAGGCTCTTGGTCAGGGTCTGCTACCGGGCCATGACCTTCGAAAGTGTCCCTTCGAGACCCTCCAGCTTCAGCTTCAGGTACTGGATGTTGTCGTTGGCGCAGTGAGTAGCTCGGCCTTGTCGAAGACTGCGCCCTATGCCTCCGTCAAGGCACAGCTGACCGTGTCCTTCTCCTTCGCCAGCTGCTCGGCCC
The DNA here is from genome assembly GCA_021605205.1 of Aegilops longissima. Lineage (NCBI taxonomy): Eukaryota > Viridiplantae > Streptophyta > Magnoliopsida > Poales > Poaceae > Aegilops > Aegilops longissima. The sequence continues at coordinate 707,800,785 of CM038682.1, forward strand.
TGTTCTTCAGGCCGTCACGCTCCGCCTCCGGCTCCTTCACCTTGTCGCCATGGGCCAGAGCTTGATCATCAAGTGCTTCTTTGTGTTTCTGCTCTAGCTCCCGGGTCCGCTGCGTGACGAGCTTCTCAACCTCCTTGTCCTTGCCGCGGAGTGTGGCGGCGAGCGCCATCTCACGAGCGACGAGGTCCTCCTTCTGGGAGTTCAACTCGGCCTGGTGCTGGGACCAGGCGGCCTCGGCGCTGGTGGCCTCTACCCTCGCCGCCTCCTGGGCCTTCTTGATGTCCGTCTGCTTCAAGAGGAGCTCCTGCTTGGGCTCGACCAACTGGTCTTGGGCGGCCTTCAGTTCATCGTGGGCCTGGCGGAACCAGGCCTGCGCCTCGGCAGCTCGCTCCTTGAGATCTGCCTCCGCCTTGCCCGCCGCGGCCTCCCTGGACTTCGCCTTGTCCATACGGGCACGATGGAGCGCCTGGAGCTTCCAGAGGCTGGCGCCCATGGTTCGAAGAAGCTGCTCCTCATGGGTACCGCCACCACCGGCGCTCGGTATGCCGACAACCTCGAGTCGGGCGGCGGCGAGCACCTCGTCGTCGAACACCCCCCTAGGTCACCGCCCTGTCCATGCCGTCCCTGGAAGGTGGATGAACAGGTCGTCGCCCACCTTCAGGTACCTGCTCAAGCCAGAGGCAGCGGAGGAGGAGGGTTGATCGTCGACCACCTTCTCCTCGTCAGCGGCCTTTTCGGCCTCCCCGGCAGGCCTCTTATCGGCATCCTCGGCGGCAGCCTCGCCGGTTCCTCCGGCAGGCCTCTTGGCGGCATTCTCGGTAGCGGTCTCGGCGGCCTCCTCGGTGGCAACCTTGTCGGCCTCGGCCTCGGCGTCCTTGGCGGCCTCCATTATGACGGCGTCGATGTCCTCCTGGTCCGCCAAGGGAGGATCTAGATGCCGGAAAGGACAATGAGGCAAGGCCAAGATCAAGGTTTAAAAAAGAAAGAAGGAAAAACAAGAATAGAAAGTAGGCGACTTACCCGTGCGAGGCTGAGAAGAAGTGGCCCCTCCCCGCCGACATCTGTTGTCGGGACGGAGCCACCAGTGCCCAAGCCCACCTCCTCCGTGCGCATGGGCTCGGTGCTTGGCACCCTTGCCGGGGACGCCCCTCGGGGCGGTGTGGTCGATGGGGGCGGCGTGTTGGGGGTGGCCCTCGGTGGCTCCTCCTGCTGCCATCCTCCTCCTGCAGCCACGACAAGGTTAGTGCAAAAAGATCGTACCCCGGCACGCGTTAATGAGGAATAAGAGGTGAACGCACGCTGGGGGCTGAGCCGGGGGCTGCTGTCCGAGCTGATCTCCACCACCGGCATGTGCGAAGCGCCCGCCGCGGGCTGGTCGCCCACAGCACCCTGGCCTTTTTCGCCACCCTCTGGTCCAGCGTTTCCCTGTCCTTGCAAAGATGAAAACAAGTTACGGAAGGTGGCGCGGTCTGAAAGAGCGTAGGTGAAGAAGGGCAGACGCTTACTCGTCCTCCGCCTCCTCTTCTGCTGCCCTCCTTTTCCTCCTTGGGCTGAGGGACCCAAAATCAAAGACGACCTCCAGGTTGACGTCAGTGGGAGGAGGGGAAGGAGATGGAGTCTGGCAATGCTTGGACGAAGAAGAGGCGGTCGCTTTCTTCTTCGCTACCGCGGTCTTCACCGCCTTTTTCGCTGCCACGGCCCTTCTCTGGCGCATGGACTCCCACTGGACCCCTTGCCGCGGTTCGGTCCTCCTGGGCCGGACCGGCTCACCAGAGCTGGCCCGCCGTAGGATGCGTTCTCTTCCCGTGGCCGGAGGGTCCTCGGTCTCGGCCTCTCCCCGGTCTACTCCTCGACTGCCTCCTCAACAAGGGGGGCCCCGGCAGCCCCCGACCACTGGGCGAGCTCCCTCTCCTCCGCGGTCATGCTGTCCTCATCCTCCATGCCGCCAGCGCTGCCGGCCTCCATGGCGAGCTGCGCCTCCGCCACCCTACCAGCAATGTAGTCAATCTCCGCCTGGGTGGTGTCCTCGACGAGCAGCGGCTCGTCGTGGTCGAAGCCCTCTGACAAGCTGTTGAAGAACTCCTACACCTCGCGTGCCGGGGGCTCGATTCAGGATGGGGTGAGGCCGTGCACGTTGAAGACCGGCATCATCTCAAGAATGGCGGCCTGGCACGTCACTAATAGGAAAACCCTTGCCAGTAGCGCTGGTTTTTTGGCTATTAGTAGCGCGGGCAGCGCGCTACTGCTACGGTGCTACAGCTAGTTTTTTGGCACTAGCGCTTGTTTGAACCAGTGCTACTGCTATCTGTATCTAGCAGTAGCGCACCTCCATCCATCGCTACTGCTAATACTAGTAGCATGGCCCTTAAAAAAAAACGCTACTGGTAAGCAGCGCGGCTACTACTCCAATACCCCACTCTACTCCTAGTATTTTCTTCTTTTTATGTTGCTGTATTCGTATTTTTATAGGTTTTATACAGTTACAACATACACATACACTAGAACTATATGAAAAATGAATGTCTCATCATCATCACCGAAGTGGTACAACATAGTCTCATCATATCAACATAGTCTCAACACAAATGATGTCGATTTCATCATCATCTCGAAATAGCGATTCAAGTTAATGATGACATGTCTCTTACATTGTCACCGTAGACACATGTTTCATCATCTTCCTAAACTAAGACATACATGATAAGAGCGATCACGATGATCAAAAGAGGTATTATGTAGTAGTTTTTGCCGCGGCGCTGGTTCTGAATCCCCTGTTGTGTTATGAATCTCAAGTAACTAGCTTCGGCTTCCGCTCTGCTATCAAACCCTTTATGGCTTCCGTCAAAAAAGACAGAGACTTGGGCCTGACACTCTAGCCACTCATCATACACACCCGGAACATGCCCTACATACATGGCATACCACTTCCTTGCCATCGTTGATCTATATACCTGTCAGAGATGCACATATATATACCATGAAGCGAATTCAACAAAGCAGTTATGAAATAGAAGCAACATATATAGTAAACATAGTTAACAAATTTTATCGTGCAAAGTAATTAACTAGAGCGCGCACCATACATCTAATAGTTTACATCGCATCGAGAGATTCAAGTTTAGTCGTACAGAAAGTAACAAGTAACTAAACAGACACATTTTTTTTAAGCAGTGAACTCTTCCCATCTGTCCATATCCGGAAGGGTGCACCCAAGCTTAGTGAAAGGCGTCATGTCCTGACGCTGTAGGGCAATGCGGGTTCGGACGTCAGCTCGCGATATTGGGCCGGCATAGAACATCCCATTCTCTTCGAGGACATCTTTGATGATGATGGACACAATTTCCTGTTGGATCCGTTAGAAATCATTTCGAAGTCAATTATCCGGCACGGCTCCAAAGGCTTCGGCCCATCTCTTGATATGGGTATCAGATGAAAATTTCATGCAAAGTGATTGCACATCCCTTCTGTACTCCATCATTAGATGGATGACGTAGAATCCATCATTCTCACTTCTTGCCGCTCTTTGGATGCAATGCGAAGTCGATCTTGTGGCTGAAACAAAGCTCGACCTTATTTGTTTTTTTGTGTTGGATGTAGCCACCCCGCATGTTGAAGCCCATCATAGCTCTGTGCAGAATATACTTTATGTGTGTGTAATCTTTCTTCTGTATGTTCTTCGACGTGTCCAAATATAGAGCGTGGGAGTAACGCGGGTAAACAACAATGAGAACTGCACGACACCCCCCGCTGTGCAAAATACACGATCAAGTTTAGCCTCCATGCGTGCAAAGTAACTATTGAAATGCACGAAAGGATGTATGTGTTATAGTGCTATCCGCGGATGACTTACCTGGGATGATAAGGTAGGAGAATCGTTTCTTTGTCCTTATTGCTGACCAAGAATTCTTCGATGTACTGACTCGCATATTGAAAGTTGGCGTCAGTGATTGACAAGAAGCCCTCATGCATGTAGTATGGGTCCGTGACCGCAAGACCGGTGACTTGCTCTCTCCTGACGATGTAGTTCATGTGCAGCGCATACAGGTGAACGAACGTAAAATCACGTGTCCTCATTTGAAACATCTGGAAGATGTAATCAAACCTCAGGAAGAAGAGGTCCCCGGGGCATGTGTGGACATACATCTTGCAACTGCTCGGCACATGAATCGTATAAAGTGGGTATCCTGGACCATCCGAGGCGAGGAGGCTTCTCTTTGTCGAAAGCACATGGTCATGGAGTCTCCTGAGATCCCCTTCTATGGTAGCTAGTGCATTCGCCGGTACCATTGGATGTCCCGCGACATGGATTAATGGCACATGTTTCATCGGTACATGGTCAACCTTGGTCGAAGGTGGTTGGCTGCTAGAACCAACATTGCCAGCTTTATTGGATTTTCTCTCCGCCGGTCTCTTCCTCTGCTTCTTCTTGGTGGGCTGAGGTGCTGGTGGGTCTATCAAACCCTCCCTGAGCACCACCCCTAGTGTTGACGGGCTCAGCATTCGACGACTCTGGCTAAGTAGTTGATCTTGGGTGGAGTCGGCATCTGGAGGCGTGTCCTGCGAGGATTGCATGAACAAAGACTTCTTGCACTCCCGAGGATGTTCCGGCTCTGGTACATGCATCTCATATTCATATGGTTGACTCATTGTTACTTCGTTTCCAAAGGCAGTATTGAAATACTGGTTAGGGTCATCATCGGCCTCCTCCATGTCATGATCCCTATCCTCTTCCATGGGGCAGATGGCATCATCTGCCGGCGGAACGGTTGGCCCTCCTTCCTCATGTCTCTCGATCTCAGCAAGCAGCACAGACGATGGTTGTACTTGTGTAGGTGGTGTTGTGGTCATACCTTCCTGAGGTCCCGTTGTCGTACTCCCAGCCACCTCGACACGAAGAAGATTTTTCGGCCACAGGATCGGCCAATTTTTGCATTGGCCAAGCTGTATGGGGGTCTCGTCATCCTCTCCATCTGTTTGTATCGGACGAGGGAGACCCTCGTAGCCCGCTTTCACACTCGCCACGGAGACCCTTAAGGCGTTAATAGGCATCTGCCGGCAGTGAAACAATCGATCCTTAGGCTTCACTATAGTACCCTTCCCCACATCCACCAACCCGCCCTTCATGTTGTAAAGGAGGGTGCACGGAGTGGAGTCGGCCTACAAAGACATATACGTGCGGTGTTAGAGATCCTAAAAGAACGGCAACTGAAGATTAATTAATTAGTTGAGTTTATGAAGATGCGACGACGCGTATTTACCGTGAGGGCGTCGAGCTCAGCCAATGTCGACGGCCCGACATTCAAGCCAGAGACGGAGCTAGGGCTGTTGTGAGAGCTGGGCGGAGGAGCACGTGCTAGAGGAGGTGCGGGTGCGGTTGCCATACTAGGTACGGGTATGGGTGCGATGTTCATTGAGTTGCTCCCGGTGAAGCTGGGCATGGGAAAATCACTTGGTGGCGCATTTGGATTTTGTTGCACCCATGTGACCACTTGTGGAATCAAGCTTGTAAAGGCATCCACGAAATCAGATCTACAGGCAGCGATTATCTCAGCTTTGGTCTCATCTTTTGCTTTCTCCATTGCCCGCGCCACCTTCTCGTCGATAGTCACTTGACTGAACTTCTTTCTCTGTCTTTTGGCCTCGCGGTCCTCACTATAATAGTACTTCCAAGTGGCCCCATCCCCGGCGCCATGCACACGTCCATATTGCGGCCACTGGCCGGGCAGGTGTCCCATCATTATGTTCATGGCCCGGTTGAAAGGAGTGTCCCACTTGTACTTCGCCGGTCACTGAGTCGACGACTCGCTCTCGGCCACAAGTTTGTGTTGCTCTCTCTGCAAAATGGACCGTGAATCATTTACGAATGCAACTAGAATGTAGTAGACTTCCTTGATCAGAACCTAATATGTAAAGTGGTAAAAGGATAATTACCAGTAATCCGATGAATTTCCTAGTCGGCCCGTCGGTGAAAAAAAATCTTTTTCTTGGGGAACCACGAGAATCGGGCCCTGATGAAGTCGTGCTCCTGCTGGTCGGTGAACTCAGCCAATGGGTCTTGGATCCCCTGACATTCATGTTCTGCGTCCTCCTTAGCCCACACCGGCCTCTTTCCCGTGTAACCACGACTTCCAAGGCGGTGGTTCCCCATGTTCTTTGCCTGCAGCTGCTTGCCTCTCTCTGACCTGTCCTTGGCATCTTCTTCATTGCAAGTCTCCTTGAACTTTTCAAAGTCCTCTATCGTAATTTTCGGATTGTCTGCAACAATCTCGGCATTGGTTTCATGGTCTACTTGAATCGCCTTTTTCACCCTAGTTTTCCAAGTGCTCAATGCGTTGCTGAACTTCCCTAGGGCTTTGTTGTTGATTTTTTTCATGGCATCATCACCCCATGGGTCGACTTCGTCATTACGACCGGGGAACAGGAATCTTGCGTGCAACCTAGTTAGAAGCAACTTCTTCAACTGATCATTCTTCCGTATTTTTGTGGTATTGATGTTAGCGGTATCCCATAGGATGCATGCTTGTTGGTTGTCGTAACACGCTGCCACTTCTCGCGGCTCTATTGGCTCGAACTCGCCAGGGTGCACCGCTGTGACCACCAGTCTTCCGTTGCCGAGCTCATTTCGGCATCGTGTCCTCTTTTCCTTCTTTCCCTCACTGGCTTGGGAGGTCCCACCTTCCGTGCTATAGTTAGGAACATCATCAACGCCAGTCTCAGTGCTAGTGTCATTGGTGGCATCAGTGTCGGCGCCGGCGCCACCACCGTCGTCATCCGTCATGACAAGGCGGTCCAGACACCCAACTTCCTGTCTCTCCTGATCCGCCAAGAAGTCGAGGTAGGCGTGTGCTCGACCTAATTGGGAGTGAGAACCTCCGGCCTCATCGGTGTCGGTCATGTTTCCTAGGGTTCAATGTCGTAGTCGTTTAATTATCGAGCTTTATATAATAAAGTGAATAATGACAAAAAAAGTGACCTTTGTTTTGCCAGAAATGTCGTTTCATTGCCGTCGTGACAAATCTCAAGCACTCGATATGCCAACTTTCTAGCACAAGTCATGCCGAAATTCACGAAAAATTTCTGCATGACCTTTGCTAGAAAGTGCACATATAGAGCGCCCGAAATTTGCTGGAATGGAAATGAATCAACATTTCCGGCAAAACATAGGTCACTTAGCAATCGTTTTCTGGCAGAACAAGCACATACATATATAGTAGCAGCAACATAAGCTGCAAAACTGATAACTGGCATTCTACATTGCTGCAAAAGTGATAATCAACGGCTCTGATAATAAACAGTACAACAACATAGATTGGCAACTCTGAAACTTAGAGGCCACTCCAGCATTAGTACCACAACTTAGAGGCAACAATACAACAACTTAGCAGCCAAATCATCACACACACACTGAATTTACTGAATCATGCATGATTCAGTTAACTGAATTTACTGTCAATTGCATGATTCAGTGTGCTCTAACTGAATTTCAAAAACAGCAGCAGCACACATGCATCAATATTAACAATAACTATCACTGGGCTAACACTAACACTAATAGCAATTAACTAAGTAGCACTAACAGCAAATTAAGCTAACTAACACTAACAACAATTAATTTAAGCTAACTAACACTTGGGAGGGGAGGGAAAGGCACCTGTCTAGTGCTCGCTGGCGTTGCCAGGCGTCGCCGGCTGCTTCACGGAGGGAGGCGCTGAAGGGGTCGGGGTCGGTGGCCGGCGTCGGGGTCGCCAATCTGAAGAGAGCGGGTGGGGTCAGAGAGAGAGAGAGAGCCGGGGCTGAGGGGTCGGAGAGGAAGGAAGACGGGCGGAGGGCATACCGAGCGGGTGGGGGTCGGGCGGGGGCGGGCGGGGCTGGCGTCGGCGTGGGCGGGCGGGGCTGGCTGGCGTCGGTGGCGGGGCGGGCGGGGCTGTTGTCGGCGGTGGCGTGGGCGGGCGGCATCGGCGGTGGCGTCAGAGGGGATCGACGAGCAGAGCGAGTGAGAGAGACAGGAAAGAGGGGGCTAGCGGACCGGTGATATAGCTAACTTAGCTATAGCGCGTGTTGGCAAAACGCGCTATAGCTAAGTTAGCTATAGCGCTGGTCCAGCAAAAACGCGCTACTGCTAGTGTTTTTTTTCATTTATTTTTCTTTTTTTATTTTCCTTTTTCTTAGCTATAGCGTTTCCCTGGATAAAACGCGCTACTGCTATCGTTTTTTTTTTTCTTTTTTTCTTTTTTTATTTTTTTTTATTTTTCTTGCATTTCATTTTCCACAACTTATTTGTTCCTTTTTCTTTTTCTTTTCATTTAATTTTGCAAAACTTCATTTGTTTTTCTTTTTCTTTTTCTTTCATTTGCTCTTTCCTTTTTCTTTTTCCTTCATTTTTCAATATACCATTGTTACCCTCCGGATAATAATTAGTATAATATATATCTTACATCATTTGACCGCTATCGGCGGTATACAAAATTGCTAGACACACACAAACTTTGGGATTGGTTTGTCAGCTTGGACGACGACGACGCTTCAGACTGATCTTCTTCCCTCTTTTGTTCGTTGTTGAATAATTGAGCCCATGGTCGTGACTTTTCCTTCTCCAGGTATTACGATCTTTCGTAGGTTATGTAGTCTTCATTCTTCTTTTGGCATATGTTTCATCGTCATCAGCATCATATTCCCTCATCGGATCACCGTACTGGTCATAGTCTTCCTTGTTGGCGACTCCATCCATTCTAGCGATGCTCCTTTTGCTTCTCCTCACGACAAGACAGCTGGGATTGATCGGATCAGTTATGATGAAACATTGTCTCACGTGTTTAGTGTGTACGCATGGCTCATTTTTGGCGATGGCGTTGACGGTACCGCTATTATCGGAGTCGGGTATACATATGGTAGTGAAATGTCGGTTTTCTCTGTGTATATTTTTAGCCCATCTGACACGGAACATCGTCGCGCTATGCAATCTAGAGTAGTTAAGATCATGGCTTCCATCGTCACCCCTGAGTTTGGTCATCACTGTTTATTTCTTTCTTCTACATGTAGAACGTGTATCCGTTGATATCATATGCTTGATAAGTCGCGAGGATGGTCGAGGGGCCATGTGCTAAGGCATATATGAGTGTTCCGTTCGGACCACCCTCTTCCGGGGGATTAGCCAGAACTCACTCTTTGAACCAACACAAGAAAGTGGAGTTGTGCTCTCTAATAACTTCAGCGTCCGTCCTGTGCACCCCACGGTCACGGTACTTCTTTGCGATGGTCTCTTTGTGCAGTGTCACGAAATCTTCTAGCACATCTAGGTGTTGTAGCACAACTAAGTTTGCCCTGTCAAGGTCGTTTTGTCGGCCTGATTGTAACACATTCACATCCCTATGACCGTTGGTGTGACCTTCGCCTTCGAGCCTTCCACAGTGCTTGTTGACGGGCAAACCAACAACAGGGTCTTTGGTCGATAACTCTCACGAAAGAGATGCACTCTTTGGTCGATATCCCAGGGCTATGCTTCCATCTGGACGGGACATGTTACGAACGAATCCTTTGATGACCCCATTCATCCTCTCGAACGGCATAATGCTCTGCAGGAATGTCGACCCTAGGTCGATGATGTCGTCCACGATGTGGACACATAGATGCACCATGACATCAAAGAACGCGGGCGGGAAGTACATCTCTTGCTCATTCAGTATGACAACGATCTCTTCCTGTAGCCTATGGAGTTGCTTCACACTGATCGACTTTCGAGAGATAGCATCAAAAAAAGTGGCATAGGTCAGTAAGCGTCTCACGCACATGTGTGTCCATAATCCCTCTAAGTGCAACCGTGAGTAAGTGCGTCATCATCACATGACAGTCGTGAGACTTCATCCCAATGAACCTTTTTTTCTTAGTGTCCAGATATCTGCTTATCTTCCCACAGTATCCGGAACTAACTTTGATTCCGGCAAAGCACTTGAACAATTGATCGACCTCCTTCGGATCTAAGGTGAAGCAAGAGGGGGGGGGGGCAATATTGTTCTTCCTTCTTGTTTACTTTTTTGCCCCTATCTTCCGTCTTCGTCTCTGTCTCGGTCTCCTCTGACGACCTTTTACCGGGCATTTGGAGATCTTTCCTGATTTTCAAAAATTCCAAGTCTTTTCTTGCCTTCGGCCCATCCTTGGTCCTCTCCGGCATGTTCATGAATGTTCCAAGAAAACTCTCCAGGATATTTTTTGTGATATGAATTTCACCAAGGCTATGAGGCATGTCGAGTATGGGCCAGTATTCCAAGTCCTAGAAAACAGATCTCGTCTTCCATATCTTCAGCTGGGGCTCCAGCGCGTTTTTCTTCTTCTTTCCCGGCGAGGGCCACTCTTCCCAGTTCTTCAATAACTCATATATTTCTGGACCACTACGCTTACGTGGAGGACCTCGATGCTCAGCCTTACCATTGAATAGATCTCCACGCTTTCTCCATGGGTCATTGAGGGAGTCCTGGATTAGGGGGTGTCCGGATAGCCGAACTATCACCGCTGGCGGACTCCTGGACTATGAAGATACAAGATTGAAGACTTCGTCCCGCTTTCGGATGGGACTTTCCTTGGCGTGGAAGCCAAGCTTGGCGTCTGGATATGTAGATCTCCTATCATTGTAACCGACTCTGCGTAACCCTAACCCTATCCGTGTCTATATAAACCGGAGGGTTTTAGTCCGTGGGGCTAACAACAATCATACCATAGGCTAGCTTCTAGGGTTTAGCCTCTCGATCTCGTGGTAGATCCACTCTTGTACTACCCATATCATCAATATTAATCAAGCAGGAGTAGGGTTTTACCTCCATCGAGAGGGCCCGAACCTGGGTAAAACATCATGTCCCTTGTCTCCGTTACCATCCGCCTAAACGCACAGTTCGGGACCCCTACCGAGATCCGCCGGTTTTGACACCGACATTGGTGCTTTCATTGAGAGTTCCTCGTATGCGTCATCCTTAGGCCCGATGGCTCCTTCGATCATCAACAACGACGCGGTCCAGGGTGAGACTTTTCTCCCCGGACAGATCTTCGTATTCGGCGGCTTTGCACTGCGGGCCAATTCGCTTGGCCATCTGGAGCCGATCGAAAGCTACGCCCCTGGCCATCAGGTCAGATTTGGGAGTTTAAACTACACGGCCGACATCCGCGGAAACTTGATCTTCGACGGATTCGAGCCACAGCCAAGCGCGCCGCACTGTCTACATGGGCACGATCTAGCTCTGTCGCCGAACAGTGCCCTGGAGGCCGCACCCGCGTCCGCTCCGACCCTTAGCTCAGAGCCGACTACGCCTCGGGGGCTACGATATCTACGGCGATTCAGCCAAACTCCATCCCTGTCCTTTGCGGAGACCGTGACTCCAAGGTGCCCGACTCCTCTCCGGACTCCGAACCCTCCGCGCCCCTGCCAATCGAATCCAATTGGGCTCCAGTTATGGAGTTCACTGCCGCGGACATCTTTCAGCACTCGATCTTTCGCGACATCCTGAATTCACTAAAGTCTCTCTCTCTTTATCAGGGGAGCCCTGGCCGGACTACGGTCAGGAAGATTGGGATGCAGACGACGAAGAAATTCAAAGCCCACCCACCACCCACTGTGTAGCCACTGTCGATGATTTAACCGACATGCTTGACTTCGATTCCGAAGACATCGACGGTATGGACGACGATGCTGGAGACAACCAAGAACCAGCGCCTACAGGGCACTGGAAGGCCACCTCGTCATACGACATATACATGGTGGACATCCCAAAAGATGGGAATGGCGATGGAACAGCGGAGGATGACCCCTCCAAGAAACAGCCCAAGCGCCGGCGTTAGTGCCGAAGAGAACCCCCTCCAGCAGGATTCAGTACAGGAGGAGGGAGAAGCCAGCCCTCATGATAGAGCGGCAGAGAGGGAGGTGGAGGATGATAATTATATGCCTCCCTCCGAAGATGAGGCAAGCCTCGACGACGACGAATTTGTCGTGCCTGAGGATCCCGCCGAACAGGAGCGTTTCAAACGGAGGCTTATGGCCACGGCAAGCATCCTCAAGAAAAAGCACCAGCAGCTTAGAGCTGACCAAGACTTGCTAGCTGACAGATGGACTGAAGTCCTTCCAGCCGAAGAGTATGAACTCGAACGCCCCTCCAAGAGATACCCAAAACGCAGGCTGCTACCCCATTAGAGGAAGCAGCACCCAAACCTACTTCACCAGCACATGATGCAGCTGACCGGCCACCCCGTGGCCGCGACAGAGAGGCCTCTAGACCCTCCATTGAAGAGGCACCCCGGCGTCGCTCGAAAAGTACCAAGGCACGGGGAAACGCGCCAGACCTGCGAGACATATTGGAGGACAAGGCAAGGCAAACAAGATCGCTCTACGGGTCGCGTGGGCGCCCCACGAAACGCGATGATAACTGTCACGCCGGATACAGCAATTCCGGCCGGGCCGAACACAGTAGACAAAGCTCATTTGAGTTGCGTCGCGATATAGCTCAATACAGAGGCGCCGCACACCCACTATGCTTCACAGACGAAGTGATGGATCATCAAATCCCCGAGGGTTTCAAACCCGTAAACATCGAATCATACGATGGCACAACAGATCCTGCGGTTTGGATCGAGGACTACCTCCTCCATATCCACATGGCCCGCGGTGATGACCTACATGCCATCAAATACCTCCCACTCAAGCTTAAAGGACCAGCTCGGCATTGGCTTAACAGCTTGCCAGCAGAATCAATTGGTTGTTGGGAGGACCTAGAAGCCGCATTCCTTGATAACTTCCAGGGCACATATGTGCGACCACCAGACGCTAATGACCTCAGCCACATAATTCAGCAGCCAGAAGAATCGGCCAAACAATTCTGGACACAGTTCCTAACCAAGAAAAATCAAATCGTTGACTGTCCGGATGCAGAGGCCCTTGCAGCCTTCAAACATAACATCCACGACGAGTGGCTTGCCCGGCACCTAGGACAGGAAAAGTTGAAATCCATGGCAGCCCTCACAACACTCATGACCCGCTTTTGCGCGGGAGAGGACAGCTGTCTAGCTCGTAGTAACAACTTGACCAAACCCTGGTAGTTCGGATACCAAGGAAAACAATGGCAGTTCGCGTCGCAACAAGCACAAGCGCCGCATTAACGACGATAATGCTGAAGATACGGCAGTCAATGCCGAATTCGGAGGCTCTAAACCCGGTCAGCGGAAAAAGCCGTTCAAAAGAAATACTCAAGGCCCGTCCAATCTGGACCGAATACTCGATCGCTCGTGCCAAATACATGGCACCACCGAAAAACCAGCCAACCACACCAACAGGGATTGTTGGGTCTTCAAACAGGCAGGCAAGTTAAATGCCAAACTCAATGACAAGGGGCTGCATAGCGATGACGAGGAGGGGCCCCGGCCGCTGAACAATAGAGGACAGAAGGGCTTCCCCCCACAAGTGCGGACGGTGAACATGATATACGCAACCCACATACCCAAAAGGGAGCGGAAGCGTGCACTAAGGGACATATATGCGATGGAGCCAGTCGCCCCAAAGTTCAACCCATGGTCCTCCTTCCCGATCACCTTTGATCGAAGGGACCACCCCACTAGCATCCGCCACGGCGGATTCGCCACATTGGTTCTTGACCCAATCATCGACGGATTTCACATCACTAGAGTCCTGATGGACGGCGGTAGCAGCCTGAACCTGCTCTATCAGGATACAGTGCGCAAAATGGGCAAAGACCCCTCAAGGATTAAACACACAAAGACGACCTTTAAAGGCGTCATACCGGGTGTAGAGGCCAATTGTACAGGCTCAGTTACACTCGAAGTGGTCTTCGGATCCCCGGATAACTTCCGAACGCTCGCATCACGCACTGCTTGGACGAACCATGTTTGCAAAGTTCAATGCGGTGCTGCACTACGCATACCTCAAGCTCAAGATGCCAGGCCCTCGAGGAGTAATCACGGTCAATGGAAACACCGAACGCTCGCATCGAATGGAGGAGCATACGGTGGCCCTCGCGGCGGAGGTACAAAGCAGCGTCTCACAACAATTCTCGAGTCCGGCTACTAAACGTTCAGACACCGTCAATCGCGCCCGGGGTAATCTACAACAAGACCGCCTGGCACGATCTGAGCACGCGTAGAAATCCGTCCCCAACCGCAGCCATCGCGAAATTGCGAAACCAGTACTACGCATACATAACTACGCTATGGAGATACCATGGGCATAAGGGGAGGGGCACGACCACGGCACGCCCAGAATGCGGCTCAACCACACCAAGGGCTCCCGATTGTGTAATTCTTTTTCTTTCTTCTTTTATCTTACTTTTAGGACTCCGTTTTCCAGAAGCCCTGTCCGGCTCTAGAATTGCCGAACTCACGATGCAACAGCCAGGGAAGCAGAAAGCTACGTCCAGTGTCCAGGTGGTCTCTACTACGAGCATTATACCTGTTTTACATACCATCCCGCAGCTTACCCTTGGAGGGGGACATGTCAAATAGTCCCATCCCTTGCTTATCGCACTATTTGTATCGTTCTGCTTTCATTGCAGTACCTTTTTGAATAAACAATACATAGCTTTTTCCTATTATTGCACTCCTTTCTTTTTCTATATATATGTTCATTCATGACACGTTGCACCAGACACTTTCAGACGGCCAATACACCAGGGCTTAAGTACCCCCAAAATGGTGTGATAAGTCCGAACACTTTCACAAAAGGCACCCGAACTTATAGCATTATATGCATCGGCTCGAATCATGTCTTGGGTCAATAGTTGGGTTTGCCTGGCTCCCATGTTTTGGTACCTTATGTTCCGTTATATCGGCTAAGGTAGGCTGGGAGAACCACTGCGATTGTGCCCCGGTTGAGCTGGGTTGAGCACCTCAGTGGAGAAAGCTAAAACTGACCGTCATGATAGGGCGAGAGCTGGTTGCTGTCCGAGAGGTTTTTTCGGGTCCCTAAAGACTTATGCCGCTTAGAGCGAGGAGTCAAAATTGTCCGGCCAAGGCGTGGATAGTGCCCCGAACTCGGTCTTCCGAGTACTAGGGGCTTCGCCGAAATTTAAAATTATAGAATTCTATGGCTGAGTGAGAGTGTTCAAGCACTATAGTCCGGTTGCCTTGTTCGCTATGCTGAGTGCCTCCTCGAAGGACCCAAGAATGGGAACAAGAGCGCTCAAGTTTATCCCAAACACCCCAGCACTCGTGGCATGGGGGCTGAAGCCAACGACTTGCCATCTCTCAAATTTGATAAACGGCCGCACAGAAGGTAATATTTTAAATTCACAAGCGTTGCTTAGCGCATATGAACAAGTTTTCAGTGTACAGGATAACAAATGCGAGTCTATTCAGAAATTACATCTTTGGAGCATTCACCCGCTATAAGGCGGGCACCCTTCAGGACGCCCTCATAGTACATTTCGGGCTTGATGCTCCTTGCCCTTCGGTGGCCCGTCCGTCACAAGCTTCTCAGCATCCATATTTCCCCAGTACACTTTAGCACGGGCAAGGGCCCGACGGGCACCTTCAATGCAGACGGAGAGCTTGATGACTTCAATCCATGGACAGGCATCCACCAGCCGCCGCACTAGCCCGAAGTAGCTCCCAGGCATGGCTTCCAATGGCCACAGCCGAATAATGAGGCCCTTCATGGCCTGTTCGGCGACCTTGTGGGGCTCGACCAGCTGCTTCAGCTGGTCGCTCAGGGGCACCGGATGTCCGCCTCAAAGATATCGAGACCAGAACACCTTTTCCGTCGAGCTCCCCTCCTTGGCATGGTAGAACGCGGCAGCATCACACACACTATGGGGCAGATCTGCGAATGCTCCTGGAGAGCTCCGGATTCGGGTAAGTAATAGATAATTCACTTTCACATGCTTGCTTTGCATAAAGAATGCCTTACCCGCCGCTATCTTCTTTAATGATTCAATTTCTTCGAGGGCTTTTTGGGCTTCGGCCTTAGCGGCTTTGGCACTCTCAAGAGCCGAGGCGAGCTCGGACTCTCGAGTCTTCCAACACGCCCAAACTCTCGTGTTTTTCCACGAGCCCGAGCTCTTGCCGCACCTGCGCCACCCGCGCCTCCTGCTTCTCTCGCTCGGTCTTGCTGCTTTGCTTTCGGCCGTGGACACCGCTTCCTTTAGGGTCGCCACCTCGTTCGTGGCCCCTACAATACCCATGTTAGTCCTGTCATTTTTCCAACCAAATCCTTTCGATAAGGTATTACCTTAAGAAGGTATTACTTACCTTCCTTGTCCTCGAGCTACTTCTTGGCAAGGCCAAGCTCGTTCTCGGACCGCTCGAGGCTCTGCTTCAATGCATTGACCTCCGCAGTCAGTGCGGTAGAGGTCAGCAGTGCAGCCTGAATTCCCATATTGACATACTTATGTTAGACTCCTGCGTGTATCTTTTTAGGACCTCAGTCCGGTTCTTCTTTCCTAACACCGAACTAAGCATCAGGGGCTACTGTCTATGCGGTAATATTTTTACATATTCTAAACTTACCTCAAATCCTATTAGAAGGCTGGTACAGGCTTCAGTCGGCCCGCTCTTGGCGAACTGAACTATCTGGATCACCACACTCATAACAGTGCGGTGCTCCTCGTCGATGGAGGCGCCGTTAAGCGCATCCAGCAAGCTATCCGGTGCCGCCGGATGGACGGAGCTCACCGGCGTCGCAGTCTTACCCTTCTTACAAAGGGGCCGCTTGCCAGACTTCGGAACCACTGAAGGTTCCGGTACGGAGTCCAGCACAGGACCGGACTTAGATCCCTCTAGGGTTTCGCCCCCTTTGCGCCCGGAGTCCGGGAGGTCGCCTTGCGGCGCCTCCAGGACCACCTCCTCCTGGTTGGGCCCCTTTTGGGATTCCACCGCGGTGTCGTCTGCTTCACGAGGAGAGGAGGCGGTCGGAAGTGAAGTGCTATTCACATCCGACGAATCCAGGGAGCCGCTCGACGAAGCGGCGAGCTCGCCCTTGGGTGGGCTACATGGTTATATTCGGCGTTAGAAGACACTATGCGATAAATAAAAAGTCATGAGCTATTCCGGAGTCCAGAAACTTCCGATCTCGCCAGGGGCTTGGTCCTCGGTGGCCACTCCTCCTCGTCGTTGTCGGCATTGGTGGAGAAGTCCGGAGGAAGGGTCCTTCCTTTCTTGGACCCTCCGGCCTCCCTAGTCAGGGCTGCCTTCCTTTTCTTCTCTCCCCCCGCTGGGGGAGAGGCTTCTTTTTCCTCCTCCTCGTCCTCAAGGGAGGATTCCGCCTCAGAGTCGTCCGACGATGAGTCTGACAGCACCTGGCGCCGGGAGCTCCTTCGAGTTCCCGTGGCCTTCTTCTTGGCCTTCTTCTTGGCCTTCTTCTCCGGCACCACGTGAGGTGCCGGAGCCAGCAGCCCCGTCAATCGCGCGTCCGCTGGGTCCTCTGGCAAAGGGGCCGGACAGCCAATCCGTCTGGACGTCTTCAGCCAGTCCTGTCAAAGGTTAGGGTGTTTTAGATCCCGCATAGAGTCAAACTTTGAAAAAAGAGTCCCATAAAGGGTAAAATAACTTACCTCGCTGGCTTGACGCTGCGAGCTGAATCCGCGATCTTCGGTAGCTGATGCGGGAGCTTCGGCGCCCTTGAACAGCACCTTCCAGGCATGTTCGTACGTAGTGTCGAAGAGTTGGCTCATGGTTCGGTGTTGTGCCGTATCAAACTCCCACAAATTGAAGGCCCGTTGCTGGCATGGGAGAATCCGGGGGATGAGCATCACTTGGATTACGTTGACAAGCTTGAGATCCTTGTCCACCAGGTTTCGGACGCAAGTTTGGTGTCCGGACATCTTTTCCGAATCACCCCATGTCAGGCCCGTCTCTTTCCATGATGTGAGCCGTGTGGGGAAGCCAGATCGGAATTCGGGGGCCGCCGCCCATTGAGAGTCGCGCGGCTCGGTGATGTAGAACCACCCCGATTGACACCCCTTTATGGTCTCCACAAAGGAGCCCTCGAGCCATAGGACTTTGGCCATCTTGCCCAAAGATGGCACCTCCGATTCGCTTAGCGGCCGCCCACTACCTTCGGCTTGACATTGAAGGTCTTCAGCCATAAGCCGAAGTGGGGCTGGACGCAGAGGAAGGCCTCGCACACGACGATAAACGCTGAGATGTTAAGGATGAAATTCGGGGCCAGATCGTGGAAATCTAGGCCGTAGTAGAACATGAGCCCTCGGACGAATGGGTGAAGTGGAAACCCTAGTCCGCGGATGTAACGCCCCGGATTCGATGCACCAGGTGTCTGCCAGTTATTCGCCGTCGTTGCCATGTCATTTGCTTGCGTGTTGCATTTTGCCATGTCATCATCTGCATTTCATATCATGTCGTCATGTGCATCGCATTTGCATACGTGTTCGTCTCATGCATCCGAGCATTTTCCCGTTGTCCGCTTTTGCAATCCGCACTCCTATGTCTCCGGCGCCCCTTTTACCTCTTTTCATGTGCGGGTGTTTAACGGTCTCGGAATGGACCGAGGTTTGTCAAGCGCCTTGGTATAGCACCGTAAACCGCCTGTCAAGTTTCGGATCATTTGAGGTCGTTATACTCCAACGGTTAACCGGTAACCGCAAAAGCCTCTTTTGTTGCAGCCCAACACCCCTTTCTAACTCGCCCAAAACCCAGCAAACTCCCCTCCATGCTCTCCGTCGTTCGATCACGATTGCGTGGCCGAAAACCGCACCTCATTTGGAGTCTCCTAGCTCCCTCTACCTATATATTGCCCTCCCTCCAAAAATTCGCGATGAATCCACCTAACCCTAGTCCTTTCGTCCTCGGCCAAGACGGACATGTCCATGCGCCGCCGGACGAAACTCACGCCGCCGCCCTCGGCCAACCCGGCCTCGCCACGTGGCGCTCCCGCCGCCAGCCGCCGCCCGCCCGCCTGGCCCGCCTCACAGCCCAGCTGCCCGTCCGCCCAGCGCCGCCGCCCCACATACAAGGCCTCCGGTCGTCCCGCCGCCTCGCGCCTTCAAGCCCGCCGCCTCCCGTCCGTCCGGCCGCCGCCCGCCGGCCGCTGGCCTCCGCCGCCGCGGGCCCTATCGCCACACGCCCGCCCCGCCTGGTCGCCCGCCGCGCCGCCCGAGCCCGCTGGCCCCAAGCCGCCGCTGGTGGTCGCCGCCAGCCGGATCCGGCCGGATCCGGTCCGGGGCCATCTCCCGGCGCCATCCCCAGCCTCCTCCGCCCCTCCGGCGAGCTTCTCCGGCCGCCCCGAGCCCCGTTGGCCGTCCTCCTCCTCGGCTCCGGCGAGAGCCCGAGCCCGAGCATCGGTTCCCGTGCAGGTTGACCTTTCCCCCCCTCCAATTTTCATCTAAGTCCCGAAATCTGCAGTAATTTTATTGCATTTTTGTTGCATTGTAACTCTGTCATCGTAGCTCCGTTTCGTGCGTGTAATATATCAAAATGTTCGGCTCAAAGAGTAGATCATTTCATCTCATTGCATCATTTTCATTGGAGCTCATCTTGATGCCCGAAATGCTGTTGGAAGAGGGCTACGCGATGTTAGTTTCTGTTTCTTAACAGAACATGCACTTTTGTCATTTTTGCCATGATTGATGTGTGCATCCTATGAACTTGAGTCCTACATGTGTTTTGTAATATGCCATGCCATCTTTCCAGGGGTGTATGCCATGTATTTTTGTGATCTATGTGGTGACTAGCACAAGCATGCAAACTAGGTGTCTTGTTGTTGCTGATTTCAGCCCTGTTTTGCTGATATTTTGATGCCATGTTAACTTGATGCTACAGAGAGATCCATGCATATTTTGAGATACTTCAGTAAGGATGTTTTGTTATGCATGTCTTGCTCTATCCATCCATGCCCTTGTTTGCAATTATGAAGTGCCATAGCTTGAGTCAATCGAGCTCTACTTTTGCTATCAAATGTTTCCTGGCAGATTATTTACATGTTATTCAATTTTGCCAAGGTTGTTGTAGTTGATCCATGCACCCTATGATGTTGTTCTTGCCATGTATAGCTCCTATGCCATGTCTTCTTGATGGATGTATGCTTAGTTTATCATGTATTGATCTGTGGTGAGTGGTTCAAGCTCACCAACATGCCTACTCATTGTTGTTCCTGCCATGTTCAAATCTGTAATATAACTTGCCATGTTTACGTGGGTGCCATCATATTTTCTGATCCTTTTTGGCTCATGGTCAGTAAAGGACTTTTGTTATATGCTTTGAGTAGATTCATTCCATGCCTTTGTTTGCCATGATAAGTTCCTGTAGCATGTTGTTTCATGGCTCTAAACATTGCAACCTGATGTTATTTCTGCCAATGCCTGAAACTGTTATTATTTGCAATCTTGCCATGTGATTTGAGCATGTTCTAGTGATTTCTGGAGATAGCTCAGTGTTCATGTTTTGTAATGCTTTACCTGTACATCATGACCATGCCTTTTGTTATTATGTTGAGGTCCTGTAGCATGTTGTTTTGATGCTTGCAATATGCCTACTTGCTGTTTTGGACAGATTGTTGTCATGACTTGTATAGAGTGTATGTGTTGATCCGTTGCTCCGTTTTGAGTATGAAACTTGCTTGATTTTGCATGTAGTTTCATATTATCATGTTGGATCCTTTTTTTTAGGTGTTTGCCTGATGTTTGTATGCATTTTGCTTCAATGCCATGTTTATCTTGTTTTACTCATATCTTCTAGGCCGTAGCTCCGAATCTAATGAACTTTATATGTAACTTGACTAGAATTTCGTGTAGATCATCATGGTGCATCTTAACTTGCTGTTTAACAACTTGAACATAAGGTTTATCCAGATCTGGACCAATTTTGAAATTTGCATATGAGGACTTACCGGAATTGTTATATGTTGTTTCCGGCCTCATTTAAACTTGTTTTGATGTGTTGCTCTTGTTTTGCATCATCTCTTGCCATGAATAGCCTCATCTAGATTTGTCATGCATCATGCTTGTTTGTGCATCATGCCTTGTTCATGTGTGGTGTGTTTACCATGTGGTGTGCTTCTTCTTGTTAGTTCCCGTTTCGTTGCGATCGTGAGGATTCGTTCGTCTACGCTTGGTTCGGCTTCTTCCGTTCATCTTCTTCATGGACTCGTTCATCTTCTTCATGGACTCGTTCTTCTTCCTTGCAGGATTTCAGGCAAGATGACCGCTACCCTGGATCTCACTACTATCATTGCTATGCTAGTTGCTTCGCTCTTTCGCTATGCTGCGCTACCTATCACTTGCTGCTCAAGCCCCCCTATTTGCTATGTCAGCCTCTAACCTTTTGCACCCTTCCTAGCAAACCATTGTTTGGCTATGTTACCGCTCTGCTCAGCCCCTCTTATAGCGTTGTTAGTTGCAGGTGAAGATGAAGTTTGTTCCTTGTTGGAACATGGAGATGTTGTACCTTGTTGGAACATGTTTACTTGTTGGGATATCAAAATATATCTTATTTAATTAATGCATCTATATACTTGGTAAAGGGTGGAAGGCTCAGCCTTATGCCTGGTGTTTTGTTCCACTCTTGCCGCCCTAGTTTCCGTCATATCGGCATTATGTTCCCGGATTTTGCGTCCCTAACGCGGTCGGGTGATTTATGGGACCCCCTTGACAGTTCGCTTTGAATAAGACTTTTCCAGCAAGGCCCAACATTGGTTTTACATTTGCCTCACCTAGCCTTTTTCCCTCGGGAGTCGCGCATCCCGAGGGTCATCTTTATTTACCCCCTGGGCCAATGCTTGTCTAAGTGTTGGTCCAAACTAGAGCCACTTGCGGTGCCGCCCCGAGGCAACTTGGGGTATCGTCGGTTGCCGTACGTAGTGTTCATCCGGTCGTGGCCTGAGACGAGATACGCGCGGCTACTATCAGGGTGTCGGCACAGTCGGGAGGTCTTGCTGGTCTTGTTTTATTGCTGTCGAAATGCCTTGTAGCCGGGATTCCGAGACTGATCGGGCCTTCCCGGGGAGAAGGTATCCTTCGTTGATCGCGAGAGCTTATCATGGGCTAAGTTGGGACACCCCTGCAGGGTTTGAACTTTCGAAAGCCGTGCCCGCGGTTATGTGGCAGATGGGAATTTGTTAATATCCGGTTGTAGTAAACTCGAAGCAAACTCTTCTAAAATACACAAACCGGGTGCGTAACCGTGAGAGTCTCTTTTCGGGGTTGATCGAGAGGAGAACACGGTTTCTGGGTTATGTTTGACGTAAGTAGGAGTTCAGGATCACTTCTTGATCATTACTAGTTGACGACCGTTCCTTTGTTTCTCTTCTCGCTCTCATTTGCGTTGGTTAGCCACCATATATGCTTAGTCGCTGCTGCAACCTCACCACTTTACCCCTTCCTTTCCCAGTAAGCTTTGCTAGTCTTGATACCCATGGTAATGGGATTGCTGAGTCCTCGTGGCTCACAGCTTACTACACCACCAGTTGCAGGTACAGGTTTTGCGATGAACATGACGCGAGAGCGATGTTTATTTGTGTTGGAGTTCTTCTTCTGCTTCTTCTTCGATCAGGGGATAGGTTCCGGTCGGCAGCCTGGCTAAGCAGTGGTGGATGCCGTTTGAGCTTTGTTTATGTTTCATCCGTAGTCGGATGTTGATCTTGTATATGATGTTGATGTATTCTTGTGGCATTTGTGCCTTATGTATGTATCCCCATCTATTATGTAATGTTGATGTAATGATATCCGCCTTGCAAAAGCGTCTCAATATGCGGGTCTATCCTTGGTGGGACCTTCGAGTTCCTTTTGGATAGGGTCGCATATTGGGCGTGAGAAGTTGGTATCAGAGCCTCGACCGACCCTAGGAGCCCCCTTGATTGATCGTGTAGTTTGGCCGTTGTTGAGTCTAGAATAAAACTGTATTCGGAGTCTAGTTATATCAGAGAGTAGGAATTCTTTTTACTCCTCAGCCCCTTCGTCGCTCTGGTCAGGAATCTTGACGTAGGTGTTTTGAATTACTTCTCTTCCCCTTCAAATTTTTCTTTAGGATCATGCAGTTGGTTTTCCGGTAGTTGTTCCTCAGCTCTTTTCGTCCGGTGCTTTTCTCGTCAAGTCGACTCGACCATCTTCATCTTTGCCAAGTTCAATCCTCAGTTCTTCCTCCGACGTCGTTGTTTTTCCTTGTCCGAAGTTGTCCTTGTTTTTCCCACCCGCCCTCCCTTCTTCTTCTCGGAACCGGAGTCCGCTATTGAGTATCCTTCTACTCGTGCGAAGTCTTTGCTTTCTTTCCTCAATGATTTCAACTGGTGTTTTCTCTTTAGGATATTCGTCGGTTCCCCCTTCCAAGTTGTCTTTGTTTTCCCCCCTCCCACCCTCTTCTTCCCGGAGTTTGAGTCTGTTTCGACCATCTATTTCATTCGTGTGGAGCCTCTTCAGTCTTCCCTCAATTATTTCAACAGGTGAATTCTCGGTTTGTACGTCATTCTTCATCTCTTTCTTTTTCCGGTGGTTTCAATTCAAGTTTTTCGGAGTAATCATATTCTTTTCCTTAGAAGTGTTCTCCTTGCTCGTTCGCCTCTCGCCAGTTTATCATTCCGGAGTTCTGAAGTCATCTCAGGAGATTCGTCTGTGTTCCAATTAATTTGAGGTTGTCACCTCATTTATGTATTTCAATTGTTCCGGTGCATCATCTATCGGTTCAATAATCCTTTTCAACGGTGTTTTCTCTTCAGTGGGCCCTAACCCACAGGTCTTTTCCCAAGATCTTACCTGACTCTTCTAATTGCCCGGAGTTATTCTCAAGTTCTTTTTGAAATTTGATGTAAGTATGAATTTCATCAGTCAGATATTTTTCCAAGGTCGATTCCAAATCTTTTTCATTGTTGGCTCAATCCTTTAGTTTTTCATTATTCCGGAGTTTCTCAACAATTTCGGTGGAGTTTCTCGTCGTCTTTCTCAGCTTTGAAGATCGAAGAAGAGTTCTCTTAAATCTTGTCCGTTCTCCCGGAGTTTCATGGTGCTAGCTCGATGTTATCCTCTCAAATTGTTTCCAGTTGTGCAATTCTTTTCATCCATCCGGAGTATTTCAGGAGTTGTTTTCCGTCTCGATCATCCGGAGGTTATCTTTTCGGAATATTTCTTCGTTCCAAGTTTCAGCTTCGTTCATCTCAATATTCTTCCGGTGCTTCGTTCAAGTGTTCTTTAATCAGCTCGAGTTCTTCCTGTTCTTTTGCATCTAAATCTCCTCTAGTTTAATTGTTCTTCTAATTCTTCCCGGTGATTCATTCTCTTTCATCAGTCATTTTCGAATTCTTACGGTGGTTCGTTCAATATTCTTTTTCTTTGATTATCATATTAATCCATTCGTTCTTTTCATCCTACCGGTGGGTCATGAAGACCTTCTCAAGTTTGCGATATGTCACTTCTCAATCCTTTTTCAAGAAGAATAAGTAGTATGCAAAATCCATTGTTGGTCATCAATTTAATTTCATGAAGGATAAGCATACAATAAATCTTATTCTTATTTCATCCAAGTGATTAATCTTTTCTTCAGAGTTTGTTCTTGAGGAATAAATTCTAGTTCCAAGTGCTTTCATCTTTTCTTTCCGGAGTTCAATTATTTCCTCGGCCATTTCGTCGGAACCTCCATCTAAGTCACCGCAAGGCTCATCTTATTCTTTCTTCCTTCATTTTATCTCGTCATCCTTTTGTTACCGGAGTTCTTCACGGTGGTTCTTCATGATTTAATTCTTCTTCAAGAGTTTCATCAATATTTTGGTGGAATTCAAATACCTTTCCTTCTTGCCTTTGGAAGTGCAAATAATTCTTCATTTTCTTTTGAAGTGGAGTTTTGCATCTCTTCGTTCTTCTCAGCTATTCTATCTTTTCCGCTTGTGGTCGGTTATCACCTCAAAAAATTTGAGATGTTATCCATAAGTCCACAACAATCTTATTCCTTTCGGTGGTGATTTTTTTTCAACAACTCCGTTCAATCCTTCCTTCTAAGTTCTTTTCATTCAAATTCTTTCAATTCTTCCGGAGGCATCGCGTTGCTTATGTTGTCAAGTGCCATCCCATCTTGTGAAGTTCGTGTTCTATCCTTTCCATGTTTCAGCCGGAGTGCTGCCTAAATCCTTTTCAGTCTTATTCGTTTCTTTTCTCATTCTAACCACTCCGGCTAGAACGAGTGCTTTCATAGTCTATCTGATTCCGTGAGCTTCGATTCTCGTCATTCTCGTCATTCCTCTCTTTTCTCGTGTGCTCTCGATTCTTTGCTTCTTCTTTTGAGTTCTTGTTTCACCTCATCCTTTTTCTCTTCTGTCTCGGTACTAAGATCTCGGGACGAGATCTCTTGTTAGTGGAGGAGTGTTGTAACGCCCCGGATTCGATGCGCCAGGTGTCTGCCAGTTATTCGCCGTCGTTGCCATGTCATTTGCTTGCGTGTTGCATTTTTCCATGTCATCATCTGCATTTCATATCATGTCGTCATGTGCATCGCATTTGCATACGTGTTCGTCTCATGCATCCGAGCATTTTCCCCGTTGTCCGTTTTGCAATCCGGCACTCCAATGTCTCCCGGCGCCCCCTTTTACCTCTTTTCATGTGCGGGTATTTAACAGTCTCGGAATGGACCGAGGTTTGTCAAGCGGCCTTGGTATAGCACCGGTAGACCGCCTATCATGTTTCGGATCATTTGGTACTCCAACGGTTAACCGGGTAACCGCAAAAGCCTCTTTTGTTGCAGCCCAACACCCCTTTCTAACTGGCCCAAAACCCAGCAAACTCCCCTCCATGCTCTCCGTCGTTCGATCACGATCGCGTGGCCGAAAACCGCACCTCATTTGAAGTCTCCTAGCTCCCTCTACCTATATATTGCCCTCCCCCTCCAAAAATTCGCGGATGAATCCACCCTAACCCTAGTCCCTTTCGTCCTCAGCGCGCCGGACATGTCCGCCGCCGACGAACTCCAGCGCCGCCGCCCTCGGCCAACCCGGCATCGCCACGTGGCGCTCCCGCCGCCAGCCGCCCGCCCGCCCGCCTGGCCGCCTCGGCCCGCCATGGCCCGTCGCCACAAGAGCCAGCCTGATCACAAGGCTCCTCGTCGTCCCGCCGCCTCGCGCCTTAGCACGCCGCCCGCCCGGCCCGGCCGCTGGCCTCCCGCCGCCGCGGGCCCTCGCCAACGCCACGCGGCCTGGTCGCCGCCCGCGCCCGCCTTGCTCCGTGCCGCCTGAGCCTGCCGCCCCACAGCCGCTTCGTGGTCGCCACCCGCCGGATCCGGTCCAGGGCCATCTCCCGGCGCCGTCCCCAGCCTCCTCCGCCCCTCCTGCGAGCTTCTCCGGCCGCCCGAGCCCGTTGGCCGTCCTCCTCCTCGGCTCCGGCGAGAGCCCGAGCCCGAGCATCGGTTCCCGTGCAGGTTGACCTTTCCCCCCAATTTTCATCTAAGTCCCGAAATCCGCAGTAATTTTATTGCATTTTCGTTGCATTGTAACTCTGTCATCGTAGCTCCGTTTCGTGCGTGTAATATATCAAAATGTTCGCCTCGAAGAGTACATCATTTCATCTCCTTGCATCATTTTCATTGGAGCTCATCTTGATGCCCGAAATGCTGTTGGAAGAGGGCTACGCGATGTTAGTTTCTGTTTCTTAACAGAACATGCACTTTTGTCATTTTTGACATGATTGATGTGTGTATCCTATGAACTTGAGTCCTACATGTGTTTTGTAATATGCCATTCCATCTTTCCAGAGGTGTATGCCATGTATTTTTGTGATCTATTTGGTGACTAGAACAAGCATGCAAACTAGGTGTCTTGTTGTTGCTGATTTCAGCCCTGTTTTGCTAATATTTTGATGCCATGTTAACTTGATGCTACAGAGAGATCCATGCATATTTTGAGATACTTCAGTAAGGATGTTTTGTTATGCATGTATTGCTCTATCCATCCATGCCCTTGTTTGCAATTATGGAGTGCCATAGCTTGAGTCAATCGAGCTCTACTTTTGCTATCAAATATTTCCTGGCAGATTGTTTACATGTTATTCAATTTTGCCAAGGTTGTTGTAGTTGATCCATGCACCCTATGATGTTGTTCTTGCCATGTATAGCTCCTATGCCATGTCTTCTTGATGGATGTATGCTTAGTTTATCATGTATTGATCTGTGGTGAGTGGTTCAAGCTCACCAACATGCCTACTCATTGTTGTTCCTGCGATGTTCAAATCTGTAATATAACTTGCCATGTTTACATGGGTGCTATCATATTTTCTGATCCTTTTTGGCTCATGGTCAGTAAAGGACTTTTGTTATATGCTTTGAGTAGATTCATTCCATGCCTTTGTTTGCCATGATAAGTTCCTGTAGCATGTTGTTTCATGGCTCTAAACATTGCAACCTGATGTTATTTCTGCCAATGCCTGAAACTGTTATTATTTGCAATCTTGCCATGTGATTTGAGCATGTTCTAGTGATTTCTGAAGATATCTCAGTGTTCATGTTTTGTAATGCTTTACCTGTACATCATGACCATGCCTTTTTTTATTATGTTGAGGTCCTGTAGCATGTTGTTTTGATGCTTGCAATATGCCTACTTGCTGTTTTGGACAGATTGTTGTCATGACTTGTATAGAGTGTATGTGTTGATCCGTTGCTCCGTTTTGAGTGTGCTCTATATGAAACTTGCTTGATTTTGCATGTAGTTTCATATTATCATGTTGGATCCTTGTTTTGAGGTGTTTGCCTGATGTTTGTATGCATTTTGCTTCAATGCCATGTTTATCTTGTTTTGCTCATATCTTCTAGGCCGTAGCTCCGAATCTAATGAACTTCATATGTAACTTGACTAGAATTTCGTGTAGATCATCATGGTGCATCTTAACTTGCTGTTTAACAACTTGAACATAAGGTTTATCCAGATCTGGACCAATTTCGAAATTTGCATATGAGGACTTACCGGAATTGTTATATGTTGTTTCCAGCCTCATTTAAACTTGTTTTGATGTGTTGCTCTTGTTTTGCATCATCTCTTGCCATGAATAGCCTCATCTAGATTTTTCATGCATCATGCTTGTTTTTGCATCATGCCTTGTTCATGTGTGGTGTGTTTACCATGTGGTGTGCTTCTTCTTGTTAGTTCCCGTTTCGTTGCGATCGTGAGGATTCGTTCGTCTACGCTTGGTTAGGCTTCTTCCGTTCATCTTCTTCATGGACTCGTTCATCTTCTTCATGGACTCGTTCTTCTTCCTTGCGGGATTTCAGGCAAGATGACCGCTACCCTGGATCTCACTACTATCATTGCTATGCTAGTTGCTTCGCTCTTTCGCTATCACTACTACAAAAAGGGCTATAGATGGAATGGCTACTAATGGCGCACCTGTGATGTGGTGCGCCATTAGTATATTCTAATGGCGCACCATGTCTCGGCGCGCCATTAGTAATATATTACTAATGGCGCACCTGGTGTGTGGTGCGCCATTAGTAGTTTGGGAAAAAAACACTCGAAATTTTTTTGTTACTAATGGCGCACCTTGGAGTGGTGCGCCATTACTAGTTTTAACTAGTAATGGCGCACTTTCCACTGGTGCGCCATTACTAAGTTTTTTTAAAAAAAATCAAAAAAAATATCATTTTTTATTATTTTTTCCAAAACTACTAATGGCGCACCGCGGGAGTGGTGCGCCATTAGTAGTTGAACAACTACTAATGGCGCACCACCCGACGGTGCGCCATTAGTAACTTGGCCACCTTCCACCGAATGCACCCCCCGTGGATCGCCTTTTCAGTTTTAAAAAAAATAAAAGAAAATGATGAAAATGTCAAAAAAATAAAAGAAAATAAGTTTCCCATGTGATATGTGGTCTAGTTGTTGGGAAAATTTGCAAATATGAATTTCGACTTCATTTGCAAAATCTCTAGAATTTGTAAAATGGGCATAACTTTTGCATACTAACTCTGGATGAAAAAGTTTTTATATGAAAAATCATCTACTCGAAAAGTTACATCAAAATTTAACCAGGGAACCCGTTAAACATTTTCAAAATCCCCAAAACCTAACAGAAAAAAAGTTACGGGCTTTCAAGATCTAGCGGCAAAAAATTCAAAAATTCAAACTTACTAGTGGCGCACCGTAGATGTGGTGCGCCACTAGTAACAGAAAAAAATTACTAATTTCAAAAAAAATTGAATTTTTTTCAAAAATATCGTCATATGATCGAGAAGTTTGAAATATTTTCAAAATTTCATCATAGTCATTAACATGAACAAAGTCCTAGACATCAATAAGGTATAACAGATTGATATGCTAGATATATCAACAAGTGCACGTGAAGTGAGCTGTTGTGGGGTTGGATAGAACTCGAAGTTAAGCGTGCTTGGGTTGGAGTAGTGTGAGGATGGGTGACCTTTCGGGAAGTTTGACCACGGAGTGCGATTTGACCTGAGATTAAGCATATTGACCGAGATTAAGCCATAGTGAACTGAGATTAAGAAAAATTTAAAAAAATTGAAAAATTAAAAAAAATTTGAAAAAATTAAAAAATTTGAAAAAATAAAAAAATTAAAAAAATTGAAAAAAATGTTACTAATGGCGCACTTCTGTGGTGTGCGCCATTAGTATACTGAATACTAATGGCGCACTGGGCTATACATGGTGCGCCATTAGTATCTGTATATAATGGCGCACTGGTGGTGCGCCATTAGTAAAAATTACTAATGGCGTGCTATTAATGGCGCACCACAGATGCGCCATTAATAGCCATAATAGGTGCGCCATTAGTAGGGGTTTTTCTAGTAGTGGATGAATCTTGCATTCTTTACAGATTGTATTGTTTTGGCAGATTGTTGTTATGTTTGCATTGTTTGCATGTGTTTGTTCAAGCCCCCCTATTTGCCATGTCAGCCTCTAACCTTTTGCACCCTTCCTAGCAAACCATTGTTTGGCTATGTTACCGCTCTGCTCAGCCCCTCTTATAGCGTTGTTAGTTGCAGGTGAAGATGAAGTTTGTTCCTTGTTGGAAGATGGAGATGTTGTATCTTGTTGGAACATGTTTACTTGTTGGGATATCACAATATATCTTATTTAATTAATGCATCTATATACTTGGTAAAGGGTGGAAGGCTCGGCCTTATGCAGTGTTTTGTTCCACTCTTGCCGCCTAGTTTCCGTCATATCGGCATTATGTTCCCGGATTTTGCGTCCTTAACGCGGTCGGGTGATTTATGGGACCCCTTGACAGTTCGCTTTGAATAAGACTTTTCCAAAGAAGGCCCAACATTGGTTTTACATTTGCCTCACCTAGCCTTTTTCCCTTGGGAGTCGCGATCCCGAGGGTCATCTTTATTTACCCCCAGTGCCAATGCTTGTCTAAGTGTTGGTCCAAACTAGAGCCACTTGCGGTGCCGCCCGAGGCAACTTGGGTATCGTCGGTTGTCAGACGTAGTGTTCGTCCGGTCGTGGCCTCGAGACGAGATCTGACGGCTACTATCGTGGTGTCGGCACGCCGGGAGGTCTTGCTGGTCTTGTTTTATTGTCTGTCGAAATGTCTTGTAGCCGGGATTCCGAGACTGATCGGGCCTTCCCGAGGAGAAGGAATATCCTTCGTTGATCGCGAGAGCTTATCATGGGCTAAGTTGGGACACCCTGCAGGTTTGAACTTTCGAAAGCCGTGCCCGCGTTATGTGGCAGATGGGAATTTGTTAATATCCGGTTGTAGTAAACTCGAAGCAAACTCTTCTAAAATACACCAACCGGGTGCGTAACCGTGAGAGTCTCTTTTCGGGGTTGATCGAGAGGAGAACACGGTTTCTGGGTTATGTTTGACGTAAGTAGGAGTTCAGGATCAATTCTTGATCATTACTAGTTGACGACCGTTCCTTTGTTTCTCTTCTCGCTCTCATTTGCGTTGGTTAGCCACCATATATGCTTAGTCGCTGCTGCAACCTCACCACTTTACCCCTTCCTTTCCCAGTAAGCTTTGCTAGTCTTGATACCCACGGTAATGGGATTGCTGAGTCCTCGTGGCTCACAGATTACTACACCACCAGTTGCAGGTACAGGTTTTGTGATGAACATGACGCGAGAGCGATGTTTATTTGTGTTGGAGTTCTTCTTCTGCTTCTTCTTCGATCAGGGGATAGGTTCCAGGTCGGCAGCCTGGGCTAGCAGGGTGGATGCCGTTAGAGCTTCTGTTTATGTTTCATCCGTAGTCGGATGTTGATCTTGTATATGATGTTGATGTATTCTTGTGGCATTTGTGCCTTATGTATGTATCCCCATCTATTATGTAATGTTGATGTAATGATATCCACCTTGCAAAAGCGTCTCAATATGCGGGTCTATCCTTGGTGGGACCTTCGAGTTCCTTTTGGATAGGGTCGCATATTGGGCGTGAGAAGTTGGTATCAGAGCCTCGACCGACCATAGGAGCCCCCTTGATTGATCGTGTAGTTTGGCCGTTGTCGAGTCTAGAATAAAACTGTTTTTGGAGTCTAGTTATATCGGAGAGTAGTAATTCTTTTTACTCCTCAGCCCCTTCGTCGCTCTGGTCAGGAATCTTGACGTAGGTGTTTTGAATTACTTCTCTTCCCCTTCAAATTTTTCTTTAGGATCACGCAGTTGGTTTTCCGGTAGTTGTTCCTCAGCTCTTTTCGTCCGGTGCTTTTCTCGTCAAGTCGACTCGACCATCTTCATCTTTGCCAAGTTCAATCCTCAGTTCTTCCTCCGACGTCGTTGTTTTTCCTTGTCCGAAGTTGTCCTTGTTTTTCCCACCGCCCTCCTTCTTCCTCTCGAACCGGAGTCCGATATTGAGTATCCTTCTACTCGTGCGAAGTCTTTGCTTTCTTTCCTCAATGATTTCAACTGGTGTTTTCTCTTCAGGATATTCGTCGGTTCCCCCTTCCAAGTTGTCTTTGTTTTCCCGCCCTCCCACCCTCTTCTTCCCGGAGTTTGAGTCTGTTTCGACCATCTATTTCATTCGTGTGGAGCCTCTTCAGTCTTCCCTCAATTATTTCAACAGGTGAATTCTTGTTTTGTACGTCATTCTTCATCTCTTTCTTTTTCCAGTGGTTTCAATTCAAGTTTTTCGGAGTAATCATATTCTTTTCCTTCGAAGTGTTCTCCTTGCTCGTTCGCCTCTCGCCAGTTTATCATTCCGGAGTTCTGAAGTCATCTCAAGAGATTCGTCTGTGTTCCAATTAATTTGAGGTTGTCACCTCATTTATGTAATGTTGATGTAATGATATCCACCTTGCAAAAGCGTCTCAATATGCGGGTCTATCCTTGGTGGGACCTTCGAGTTCCTTTTGGATAGGGTCGCATATTGGGCGTGAGAGCGGAGGAAGTGGGGGAGGAACACCACCCTCTCATGGGGCCTGGGGGTAGGGATGAGTTGCCCCTTGTTGGGGAGCCGACACGCGATGTCGCCGGAGAAGTATCCGGCTTTCCGCAGCTTTTTGATGTGCCCCTCCGTAACGGAGGAGGCCATCCACCTGCCTCCCGCTCCGGACATGGCTGGAGTAGGTTGAGGAGGGATGTGCGGACTTGGGCGCTGGATCTCGAGTGAGCGGAAATGGATGAGCAAAGGAGGAAGAAGGCGTATGTTAAAAGGTGGATCCTTATCCCCTTATATGGACGGACGAAGCTATGCGTCCCCCACCAGCCTGGTAAAACTCTCTTATCTCCCAAGCGCCGTAATCAATGGCACGTTTGGGTTACCCACGCCCGTATTAATGAGGACCCCATAATAAGGGGGGCACGATCTTCGCTCTGATAAGACGTGCCGAAGAAACCGCCTCGCTAAACCCGCTGAGGTGGAACAGTAAAACGATCCGTATAAAGGCCTGGCCGTGGTGTGATGTCACGCTGCGGAATACGTCAGCAGATCTGTGCAAAGGTTATTCTCTCTACGGTGGTATGTGGAACTTGTTTTGCTGAGCTGGATACTATCCTTGTGTTCAAAATCTTCTATGAAGTATTCGGAGGAGGAACCCGCCTTGCAATGTCGAAGACAATGTGCGCGCCGGAATCGTCGTCATTGAAGCCTGGTTCAGGGGCTACTGAGGGAGTCCTGGATTAGGCGGTGTCCGGATAGCCAAACTATCACCATTGGCCGGACTCCTGGACTATGAAGATACAAGATTGAAGACTTCGTCCCGTGCCCGGATGGGACTTTCCTTCGCGTGGAAAGCAAGCTTGGCGATACGGATATGTAGATCTCCTACCATTGTAACCGACTCTGTGTAACCCTAACCCTATCCGGTGTCTATATAAACCGGAGGGTTTTAGTCCGTAGGACGAACAACAATCATACCATAGGATAGCTTCTAGGGTTTAGCCTCTCTGATCTCGTGGTAGATCCACTCTTGTACTACCCATATCATCAATATTAATCAAGCAGGAGTAGGGTTTTACCTCCATCGAGAGGGCCCGAACCTGGGTAAAAACATCGTGTCCCTTGTCTCCTGTTACCATCCGCCTAGACGCACAGTTCGGGACCCCCTACCCGAGATCCGCCGGTTTGGACACCGACAGTCATCCTTCTCGAGCCATCTTCGTTGCCCCATGTACACGATTTTCAAAGACCCGCTATCTTTCAATAGCTGCAGAGAAGTTTTATCATCCATGCACCTCGTGCATCCGCAATATCCGTGGCACACCTAGCCGGAGAGATAGCCGTTACCGAGATAGTTCTGCACCGTCGTGATCAGCGCGGCTCTCATGTAGAAATACTGTCCTTTGCTTGCATCCCATGTCTTGGCCGGCGTTGTCCATAAGGTCTGTAACTCCTCTTTCAGTAACCCGAGATACATATTTATATCATTTCCCGGTTGTCTCGGCCCTTGAATAAGCATAGCCATGTATACGTATTTGTCCTTCATGCACAACCAGGGGGGAGGTTGTACATCCATACAAACACGGGCCATGTGCTATGATTGGTGTTCTGGTTGCCAAATGGATTCATGCCATCACTACTAGCGCCAAGCACGGTGTTCCTTGGATCATTTGCGAAAAATTCAAATTCAGCATTTAATGCTCTCCACTGGCTAGCATCTGCGAGGTGTCTCGGCTTCGGTTCATCTCCGTCATCTGGCTTCACCCTCTCCACGTGCCAGCGCATAAGCTTTGCTTCCTTAGAATCTACGAAATACCGCTGTAGACGTGGAGTGATCGGAAAGTACCATACAGCTTTTTGTGGAGCTTTATTTCCCGCCTTTTTATATCATGAAGCATTGCACTTCGGACAGATGGTTTTTTCCATGTGCTCATTCCGATATATGATGCAATCATTGATGCATGTGTGATATCTAATATGTGGCAGATCAAGAGGGCACACGATTTTCTTTGCCTCCTCGACACTAGTTGGACACAGGCTTCCCGCGGGAAGAACCTTCTTTAGGTACTTCAGGAGCTCATCCAGGCTTGTATCTGTCGATTTGTTTTTTTCCTTCATCTTTAGAAGTTCTAGTGTGAAACTCAAGCGGGTCCCCTCGGGATTATTGCAACCATCATACAAAGGAGTCATCGAGCGTACCTCTAGTTGCGCCAGTTTGGCCCCTCTCTAGAAGCAGCTCTATCGCTAGTCCTCTTCTTGCGAAGCAGGTCTCGAACATGCCGGCCCCGCATGGCTGAACTTAGTAGCGACGAAGTCGGTGGGGTGTCCGCGTCTTCTCCGCCTTGAACTGCCTCTTCGCCATCGACATTCCCGAGGCCGTCTTCCTCTTCGGGCACATAATCGGTCATCTCTTCGTCTGGTGGCCCCATGTCGTTGTTTCCTGCCCCGTCGACGTCCTCATCATCATCATCATCATCACTTATCCACCGAGTATGGCCATGCATGAAACCATGCATGAGCAGGTGCGCCTTGAATTTACCACCCTTAAAGGGGTCGAGCCTGACTCTTCCTTTGCATTTTCGACACGGACATAAAACATCCCTCAGTCTTTTTTCATACTTGTCATCCACAGCAGATTGCCAGTATCTTTCCGCCATCCTTACATTGACCTTGATGATCACCTGCGGGCGGAGCAAATATTATAACCACGTATATATGCATGCATGGATCAAATTCATACAAAAATTCGGCATGACCTTCCCTAAACATAGGACATATTGAGTTTGCATGCCCGAAATTTGCCGAAACGGAATTGAATCGACAATTCGGCAAAACATAGCAACTCATGTCACCCACATTATTTCATCAAATACACAATGTAGGCAACTCAAATTATGCCACACACAATTCGGTATATGTATTCTCATATCGCCCATATATATAGTTTCGGTCCTATCCACTCAAACACCTTTTTTTGCTCACCTATGTGTCGAGAGGGATATCGAGCACCTTTCTTCTTAATTACCTAGTAGATCTAGATATATAGCTCTAACTAGCTAGCTAGCTAGTGAGAGAGAGAGAGCTAGCTAGCTAGGGAGGTAGTGGGAGAGGAGAGGGAGAGAAGAGGGAAGGCATTCATGGAAGTGGGAGGAGGGAAAAGAAGAGGGGAGGGCATTAATGGAGGGGTGGTGGTGGAGGGCAGAAAGAAAAGGGGGATGGTGGAGGGTAAAGAAGAGGGGGAGGGAGAGGGCTCTAATTATGGAGGGGTGGTGGAGGGGCACAGAAGAGGGGGAGGGAGGGCGGCTCTAATGGAGGGGTGGTGGAGGGGTAAAAAAGAGGGGGAGAGAGTGCTCTAATGGAGGGGTGGTGGTGGGGGAGGATTGAAAGGAACAAGCAAGGTGCAAGGAAAGGGGGAGAAAGGAAGGGGAAGAAGAGAGGGGGGAAGAAGGGGAAAGGTGGTAGGTGGCTGGCGGGCATAGCAGTAGCGCGGGTCTCCTATGCGTGCTACTGCTATGGCAGCTTGCAAAATATCTACGGCTAGGGTTGCACTACTTATAGCGCGGGTCAGAAACACACGCTACTGGTAAAATGTTATACATAGAAAAATTAGCAGTAGTGCGCTTGGACAAACAGGCGCTATAGATCCTACACTAGCAGTAGCACAGGTTGGAGGACAGGCGCTGCTGCTATGTTTTGACCAGGGGGTGTGGTGTGTTACACTTAGTAGTAGCGTGGGCCTAGGTAACAAGCGTTGCTGGTAACTGACACCAATAGCGCTGTTTGTAGCTAGCACTACTACTAACTACTAGTAGCGTTGGGTTGCAAACAAACGCTACTGGTAGACTTCTATCTATAGGCATTTTCCTAGTAGTGCATGTTGTTGCTCAGCGGGAACACACCCAGCGGCAACCCAAACAGGGGCCCCTTGATGACGTTGCCGGCCTTCGCAACCCTGCCCGTCCTCTCCACCCAGCCGTCGGCGAACACATCCAGGTGAAAGAGCCTCTGGCAGAAATGGGCGTGTCCCATCATCATGAACTTATGCTTCAGGCCGGGGCGGAGCCTCATGATGTTGGCCGCGTTCCTGAAGTCCCTGGGCGACCTCCCCTTGTTGTGCAGCGGGGCGATTCGGCGGCGGATGAAGTCCACCCCAATCATCTCAAGGGTGAGCCCAGCCGTGGCGAGGTGATGGATCCTGATGATGGCGATCGAGAGCTTCGCGTCGTCGGCGTCGACGTCGCTCTAGTCCTCGCCATGGGTCGGCGGGCTCTGACGAACCCGGCAGAACTCCGGTAGATTCTTCTCCTCGATGCAGCACTACCGACCCCGCCACTCCTCCCACCTCTCCTTGTGGGCACCCTCCGGATACGTTCCTCTCCCTTGGACCCTCGGGATCTAGGAGATCCTTCTGGAGAGGGCGCCCCCTGACTGGAGGCGAGGGGAGAAGTAGTGGCGGAAGAGTGTCGTGCTGGGAAGCACCCCGGCGAAGCCATCACAAAGGTGGGAAAAGAACGCCATGCACGCCACGGTGTTCGGCATGAGGTCTAGTAGACGGAAGCCGAAGGTGCACATGATGTCGTTGAAGAAATCAGAGACAGGGGGCAGAGCCCGCAGGAGAAGAAATCGACGAAGAAGGGGTACCGATTTGGGCCGGCCTTGATGCAGTCGATGGGGATGACAAGCGTGGCAGGGTGCCCCGTCGTCTCCGCCGCCGACAGAGGCCTTAAGAAGTCCTTAAGGTGAAACACATCGACCGATGATGGGGAGAAGTAGGCGAACTACGCCCGCCGCACCGCCGCATCGTTCTCCGGCGCCTCCCTCTCCACGACATCCTTGACCACCCTTGCCCTTGCCAGTCTTCGATGCCATGGCGGCTGGGAGGAGCAAAGGATCGGAAGCAATGGGGGGCACAGCAGCGACAAGTAGAGGCGAGCTCAAGGAGGAAGAATATGGGGACAGCGGTGCCGAGATTGGAGAAAGCATAGAGGGTAAATGAGCAGCGCACCTGCTGTTATTCCTTTCTATGGGGAAGGCGCGGGCCTCCTCTTAACCATTTACTACGACCCGACGCCTGCGTGCGGCAGGCGCCCCGCACATGCTCCCCATTTCACGCACAACCTTCCACGTTGTGCATTCAACACAGGTCGTGGGGAAGCGCAGCGGACAAAACGTAACCGTGGTAAAAATCGGCCCCTCCTGCCCGCGCACTGTTCTGGACCTAGCCCAACAACGTGTTACCCTTATTTGTGGCCCAGGCCTGGGGGCTCCTGTCGGTATACACCTCTTTACTTGTGCACGGGCAGTCAGAGCCACGCCCGCGGCCAGACTTAGGAAGGCAGAGGAGGGAAGCCGAAGCCACAAGACCATCAAAGCAACGCCAAGACGGAGACACAAAGAGCAGTGAGGGCGAGGGGACTCCCCCGGCAAGACCCTTGCCGGGACGGCCTCCGCAGCCCCGGCAAGACCCTTGACGGGGCAACTTGCCCAACGCCAGCGGAGCGCGCCATAGGGAGACACCGATCTTTGTGAAGAACGTAAACACACAATATCATACGAGGACCAGGAGACGACGATCCTCGGCAAGATCCCTGCCAAAGAAATCCACGAGGCCTCCGGCAAGATCCTTGCCGGGGACGAGTGCAGTGCCGCGGCAAGACCCTTGCCGGGGCCCCGACAAGGGCCTTGCCGAGGACATCATCGGGGCCGCGGCCAGGCCCACACCTAGCAAGGCTCCACCGTCGTTACCGTGCAACTGCCAGCCCAGCCATACAGGCTGGCACCTGCTTGGCGACGTGCGGCCTCCAAACCAACTCAGCAAGCACCTGCATGGGGACATGCAGATCTTTGTGAAGACACTACCACCGCGCCAGCTCAGCAGCCTGCCAGCCTACATGTCAATTCCAGCCTCGCTGGCCTGGACGCGTGTCGAAGCATGGCGAGGCAGCAACAAAGCGAGGGGACACCTAAGAAGTGCATTTAATGCGTCCTTTCCCATAATGACAAGTGATAAGCTTGTACACTGTACCCTTTCCACCTCCTGTGTGCCACTGTGGCATCCACTTTTTCATACAAAAGGAGGCCCGAGGCGTACTGGAGGGGGATTCAGGCTCTTTGAGCAAGTGACGCACCATAGCTAGCTCGAGAACATTCAGATATACACCAAAGCAGGACTAGGGTACGTATGACGCGATCCTCGCAGCCCGAACCTGGGTAAACGACCTTTGTGCCAGCTCTCAGACCTGCTTTTTCCACAGCCTCGCGCCCGCCAACCATAGTAGGGATTCCAGTGATCCCATAGGTGTCGTTCGCACCGACAGAAAACTAAATGCAAAAGACGCTGCAAGATTTTCACATATCGCACTAATGAAACGAATCCGAAAACATACCGATACTTGTTGAAGAAAGATGGGATGCCTTCCGCAGCATCCCCAAGCTTAGACGCTTGAGTCTCCTTGAATATTCCCTTGGGGAGCCTTGGGCATCCCCAAGCTTGAGTTCTTGCCTCTTCTTCTTCTTCTTCTCACATCGAGAGCTCCTCGATCTTCGAACACTTCATCCATACAAAACTCAACAGAAAGCTCGGTAAGATCTGTTAGTATAATAAAGCAAATCACTACTCTAAGTACTGTTGAAAACCAATTCATATTTTGTTTTTGCATTGTAGCTACTGTAATATAACTTTTCCTTGGCTTAATCCACTGATAGAAATTGATAGTTTCATCAAAACAAGCAAACTATGCATAAAAAAATAGAATCTGTCTTTAACAGGACAGTCTGTAGTAAGCTGAACATTCACCTTACTTCTGGTACCCAAACAATTATGAAAAATTTAGGAAAATTAAAAATTTTGTATAGAAATACAGTTCAAAAGGTTTCAGAACTGTTTGACGTTCCAGTAAAAAATGTAAAATCGCACACTACAGCCAAAGTTTCTGTCTTGCACCACACAAACCAACAAGCAATGTAAACATCCTAAAGGAAAATCTTGGCACATTAGTTTTATTATAAAACTTTATAAAAGCACATACCAGAAATAAAGGACTCTATAAAACTTCTGGGTTGTCTCCCTGGCAGCGCTTTTTTTAAAGCCATTAATCTAGGCATATAGTGCTCAAGTAATGGATCCACCCGGATCCCAAGGTGTATCAAAGCCAATTTTAATTAACAATGATTTGTAATTTACTAGTGAGCACAAAGTAACATATATCAAGCAACAATGAAGTCTAAATCTCTTCCTATGCATCGGCATGTCATAAAAGAACAATTTATGCACACAAAGTAAAGGCCAATGCATAGTATAAACAGTTTCTTGCAATTTTATCATATTGGAAACAAAGAGAGGTGGAGATATAGTTCCTCTCTCATAATAATAGCAAGTAGGAGCAGCAAGCACATGCATATTATATCTATCAAAATCATCATGTGTAGTAGTAAAAGGCAACCCATCAATATAATCCTTAATAAGCACAAACTTCTCCGGTATAGTGTAGTTGGGAGTATTCAAAAAGATAATAGGAGTTTCATGCGTGGGTGCAATAGCAACAATTTCATGTTTAACATAAGGAACTATAGAAAGTTCATCTCCATAATCATAATTCATATTGGCATCTTGGCCACAAGCATAGCAAGCATCATCAAAATGGGATATTTCAAAAGAGTCAACGGGATCATAACAATCATCAAAGCATTCATCCTTCGGTAAGCACAAAGTGAAATTAAACAATGTATGAGTTGAAGAGTTACTCTCATTAGAAGATGGGCACGAGCAGCTAATCCGCTCTTCCTCCTTTTGTTCTGCGCTCTCCTCATCATCTTTTTCATCCAATGAGCCCACAGTTTCATCAATTTATTCTTCCATAGACTCCGGCAAAATATTAGTATCTTCTTGGACAGCGGAGACTCTCTCAATAAAATCATCATAATTCATAATTCTCATAGAAATATTTAAGAATAGCAATTTTTTCAGTTATGTAAACAGCATCATCAAGATTTTCACACTCTTTAAACAAAGATTCAATTTCATAAGCACCCATAAAAGAAACGAATTCTTCTATCTGTTCCACATCATAAGAAGCCAAGGTTTTATTATCATTGAATTTGCATGAAATGGGAAGGTGTGGAGCCTTCATCCTAGAGCAACAATTATAATCATATCTCAAGCATAGTTCCCGAGCATACCAATGCAACATATGAATTTGATCCCATAATAGTTTCCCTTTTTGAGTCAAGCGATAATCCCTAATGTATTCACGTTGATCCAACGTGTCTCCCATTACATAATTGAATGGGGCTTTCTCAGGATTATTAAAGTAGTGCATAATATTTTTCATATAACCAGCATCGAGGGTTTTAGGACGTCCCCCATCTCCATGAGTAGCAGGTACACCTATTTTATTTTTTGGATTTCGTGTTCCATATCCATAACTAAAGATAGAAAACAACTAAGAACAACAAAAAAAATTACTTAGTGATAAAGAAAACAAGCACACACGAGAATATTCAACCCACGCTATGACTCCCCGGCAACGGCGCCAGAAAAAGGTCCTGATAACCCACAAGTATAGTGGATCAATTGTAGCCTCTTTCGATATGTAAGAGTGTCGAATCCAACAAGAAGCTAAAGTTAGAACAAGTATTCCCTCAAGTTATATGGACCACTGATATAACTGTTCGCACGCTTAACGTTCGCTTTACCTAAAACAAGTATGAAACTAGAAGGACTTTGTAGGTGTTGTTGGATACGTTTGCAAGAATGTAAAGAGCATGTAAATAAAAACTAGGGGCTGTGTAGATAAAGAAGCAATGAAGTTAGTATAGCGAGTGTGGAAAAGTGGTGGTAGGAGTTGTGAAATTGTCCCTAAGCAATTGACTACTTTACTAGACCGATAACAAGTTTTATGTGGGAGAGGCCACTGCCAGCATGTCATCCCTGACTTGGAATTATATGCACTTATGATTGAAACTATTAGCAAGCTTCCACAACTACTGACGTTCATTAAGGTAAAACCCAACCATAGCATTAAGATATATTGGTCCCCCTTCGATCCTGTATGCATCAATTTCTATGCTAGGTTGAAGCTTCTGTCACTCTTGCCCTCCAATACATAGTACTATCAACATACAACTAACGCTACGGTGTGATCCACGCGCGTGCTCATATGTTGGGAACCAAAGGACATCAACATAACCACAAGCAAATTAAACCAATCATAGCAATTCACCAATTACCGAAAGGACAACAAAAATCTACTCGGACATCATAGGATGGCAACACATCATTGGATAATAATATGAAGCATAAAGCACCATGTTCAAGTAAAGGGTACAGGGGGTTGCGGAAGAGTGGACCATTGTAGATAGATGGGGGAAGGTGATGGAGATGTTGGTGAAGATGATGGAGGTGTTGGTGTAGATCACGGTGATGATGATGGCCCCGGCGGTGTTCCAGCGCCACCGGGGGAGAGGGGGAGAGAGCCCCCCTTCTTCTTCTTCCTTGACCTTCCCCCTAGAAGGGAGAAGGTTTTCCCCTCCGGTCCATGGTCTCCATGGCATGGGAGGGGCGAGAGCCCCTTCGAGATTGGATCGGTCTCTTTGTCTTTTTCTGTTTGTGCCTCCTGATTCTACCCTTTCACCGTTTCTTATATTCCCGGAGATCCGTAACTCTGATTGGATTGAAACTTTGAACACAATTTGTTTCCGGATATTAGCTTTCTTGTGGCGAAAGAAGGGGAAACAACCTCCTTACGGGGTGTCCACGAGGGTCAGGGGTGCGCCCACCCCCCTGGGGTGCGCCCCCTGCCTCGTGGGCCCCTCGAGCATCGTCTCGCGTTGATTCTTCTTCCCAAAATTCATAAATATTCTAGAAATATGCTCCATCCGTTTTATCCCGTTTGGACTCCGTTTGACATGGATTTTCTGCAAAACAAAAAACATGCAACAAACAGGAACTGGCACTCAGCACTGCATCAATATGTTAGTCCCAAAATAGTATAAAAAGTTACTAAAAGTATATGAAAGTTGTATAATATTGGCATGGAACAATCAAAAATTATAGATACGACGGAGATGTATGACGCAACACTTTTCTTTTATTTGCTTTTTCTTTTTATTTTTATTTTGCCTTTGCGATTTTTCATTTGCAATTTAGTTTTCAAAAACACAAAAAACCAAAAAATGGAATAAGCTTCATTTTGCTCTCGTTCTTTATCTTGCCATTTGGAGTTTGTTTGCATTTTGCTTTCAAAGGAGTTGATCAATGCCAGACAACGAGGAATCCAAGAGTGAGCAAGAGAAGTGTGTAAATTCGCAACCGTGAAGGAAAGTCCTATGACCCATGCCTTTTGCACTTGAAATGCTTAGGGTAGATGTAGTAGCAGTAGTATGTGTGATATGTGTAGAGAGTAAGTCTTGATATTTAAGAAAAAGGTTTTGTTCTAGTAGCTGAAATAATTTTGTAACCTTTGTTCTATTTAGGTTACGCAACCAAGACTTGTCGTGGGACTGATTTTGAATGAAATGATATTAACTAATGATAACTTTGCACAAGAGAAAGTCTTTCAAGACCTGGGGGTTAAGAAAATTGTGGTAGAAGTGATGTTTGAATTGCTCAACCCAATGTTGTTAATTTCCATAGACTTGATAGCAGTTGTGGATTAACTTGTTTAGAGGAACTTAGTTGAAGGGTGAACGAGATTATGCCAAAAATCTGTGTTGTGTCTCTTACATGGTGCTTCAGCTCCTTGCTGGTGCCATGGCCCTGCTTCTATATGCACGTGTACGTGTGTAAATGTGGCTTCGTCACCTTTCTTGATGTTATGATGATGACTCAGCTGGTCAAAGAATGATCCACCAAGAGCGATAGCTCAGATTTTGGCTATGAGTTTGTTACCGTAT
Organism: Aegilops longissima; assembly: GCA_021605205.1. Taxonomy (NCBI): domain Eukaryota; kingdom Viridiplantae; phylum Streptophyta; class Magnoliopsida; order Poales; family Poaceae; genus Aegilops; species Aegilops longissima. The sequence goes on from CM038682.1 coordinate 707,843,915, forward strand.
GTAGTGGCAACACTACAAACGCATATTATTCGGCTTTCTCTTGAAATGGTGTGTATGTCGTAAATAAAGGAACTTATCAAAAGAGGTCGCAAGAGATACATATCAGAGGTCCATAGTTCCTAAACTTTAAGCCACAGCGAAAACATACGCATGATCATTTAGCTGGCATAATCCCTTCACATGACAATCAAAGTTCCAACACACAATGATTGAAATAAAGTGCTTGAGGGCCTTCAAGAGGAAATGATTGTGGGTGTGCTTAAAAGCATTATACCATCATATTTTACTACCTGCTTTCACTACCTAACCTATGTTTTATTGGTTCTATCTAAGAAAAAATCTTCGTGCATTCCCGACAAACAAGTGTTGTCTAGAATAAATAGAATAGAGTGTTGCAAAGTTGTTTTATCTAGTAGATCAAGAACTTTGTGTTGATTATCTTTGCTTCACTAACACCTGCACTATAACCATGCCATCGCTACAACTATTCTAAGTTTCAGGTCAAGAAGCGGAGGGCTATCTAGGAGTACCCATCGTAAGTGAACCAAAACTTCTCATCATTTTTTGTTTAAACATCTGAGTTCATTATGATTCGGATTTATCTTTATGTTGCTCGAGGACGATCAAGTATAATCTTGGGGGAGTTGATGAGAGATACTTTTCCACTCATAATACCTTTATTTAAACCGAGATATTTCAAATAAAAAGAGATATTTGTACTAATGACTAATGAATGTAAATGATTCCACAAATCCTCTCCTTGATGTGTTTCCACAGGAAATGGGCTTAACATGGAAGAAATCATGTGTGGAAATGAAATGGAAGAAGAATGGATGAAGAAAAAAAATGAATAGGAGACGTTTCTGAGAAGATACCAGAAAATACAGCGTGAATACCGAGGGTGATCGTCCACCTGAACAGCTTTGTTAAAGGGAACCCAGCAAAATGTCAACCTAGATAGCACTAGACGACGAACACAATAGCTAAGACCTCTTGTTCATCATCCACAAACCCTAGCATCCGCCATCTCCAACCACCACCATAGTTCTCATCCATTTCAGTCATACTTGTCATCGTGCATCGCACAAGGCATCCATTCTAAGACATATTGCAATAAACCAATCTCAAGATGTGTTCCTCAGTGTTTTGTTCCTGCCATCTGATCTCCATGTGTGAATACTTTGATAAGGTATGTGTCGGTGTCAAAACCGGCGGATCTCGGGTAGGGGGTCCCGAACTGTGCGTCTAGGCGGATGGTAACAGGAGACAAGGGACACGATGTTTACCCAGGTTCGGGCCCTCCTTATGGAGGTAAAACCCTACGTCCTGCTTGATTGATATTGATATTGTGGATGTTTACAAGAGTGGATCTACCACGAGATCAAGGAGGCTAAACCCTAGAAGCTAGCCTATGGTATGATTGTAAGGGTTGTTGTGATTGTTGTCCTATGGACTAAAGCCATCCGGTTTATATAGACACCGGAGAGGGCTAGGGTTACATAGAGTCGGTTACAATGGTAGGAGATCTACATATCCGTATCGCCAAGCTTGCCTTCCACGCCAAGGAAAGTCCCATCCGGACACGGGGTGAAGTGTTCAATCTTGTATCTTCCTAGTCTTGGAGTCCGGTCGATGATGATAGTCCGCAAATGATACTTGGTGATGATGGTAGTCCGGCTATCCGGACACCCCTAATCCAGACTCCTCAAGTAGCCCCCGAACCAGGCTTCAATGACGATAAGTCCGGCGTGTATATTGCTTGGCATTGCAAGGAGGTTCCTCCTCCAAATGATAGAAGATTGGGAACACCAGATAGTGTCCGCTCGCAAAATAAATTCCACATTCCACCGTAGAGAGAATAATAATATATACACAAGTTCAATCTGCTGACGTTTTCCGTGGCATGACGTCACACCACTACCAAGCCATTACTCGAATCATTTTTTACTTTACCACCTCAGCGCATTTAGCGAAGCAGTTTCCTTGGCACGTCTTGTCGAAGCAGAGATCGTGTCTCCCCTTAATCCGGGATTCTCATTAATACAGGCATGGGTAAACCAACCGCGCCCGTCGCCACGCCCCCTCTATCGAAGGCGAGTCCCAGGCGGTCACGGAGTCGGCTCTTAGTATTCTCCCTCTTTATAACGGGACCAAGGCTTGTTTCTTTTCTTCAATCCTCCATCGAATCCTTTCCCGCTCCAAGTTCCAGCACCTAGAGCTCCAGATTCGAGCGCTTCAGACCTTCCACGATGTCCGGTTCCGACCTCCAGGGCCGGTGGATGCCCTCCTCCGTCACGGAGGAGGACGTGCTAAAGCTGCGGGATGCTAAGTACCTGTCTTTTGAGATTTCGCACAGGCTGCCTGCCGGAGGGCAGGCCATCCCTACCCCTGAGCCCGGTGAGTATGTCTTCTTCGTATCCCACCTCAGTCGGGGTTTAGGCTTCGCGATGGATCCTTTTGTGAGAGGGCCCATGTTTTACTATGGGTTAGAATTCCATGACTTGGCTCCGGAGTCCATCCTCCATATATCCGCATTTATTGTCATCTGCGAAGCCTTCCTCCGCGTCACCCCACACTTCGGCCTGTGGCTGAAGACTTTCAATGTGGCGCCGAAGATGATCGGGGGGCGTCAAGCGGAGTGTGGCGGGGCGGCCATAAGTAGGAGGGCCGATGCCCCGTGGCCCGCTGGCTCCTTCCAAGAGGAGCTCGGCCTGTGGCAGCAAGAGTGGTTCTATATCACTTGTTCCGAGGGGCCGCAGACAAAAGCCGCTGCCCCTATTCCGCCCGGGGCCTCCGCGGCGATTGATGTCGTGGGTTAACCAAGGGCTCAACTGGGGGCCGTCAAAGGACGTGCCCCTACTGCAGGGCCGGATTCGGGATCTCTTAACGAGGGAGATCGATATGGTGGTGGTGATGCAGGTTATGCTAATTAGGCGTCTCCTGCCCTGCAAACGCCGTCCTCTCCGGCTATGGGAGTTCAATCCGGAGGGCCCACGGATTCTCCAACACTTTATGGGTATGACACCCCTGGAGATGTATAACTTATTCTTCGGATCGCAAGAGGTGCGTCTGGAATTGACCGAGGATGCTGGACTAAGCTGCAATCGCCCGGATACTCAACTAAGTAGTTCCAAGTCCGGACAGACCGTTTGTTTGCCTTTCGATGATCCGCTTTATGACCGATCTCCTTCTACACAGGAGTGGATAGCAGAAGCAAAATTAATACGGTGTCCGGCCCCCCTCCCCGAGACCGCGCCGGATCCCGTGCTGGTCCGGATGCTTGAGGTTGCGCCTTCGGAGGAAGGCGAAGGGGAAAGCAGGAAAGCTACTGCCTCAACTGAGGAGCCCTCGTGATCGAGAATCCCTCCTACCAAGTGGAGAAGTGGACTGCCTCCGAGGACCCGGGGGCAAAAGCCCCTAAACGGGGGAAGAAATCTTCGCCAGAGGGTCCTGCGTCCGGGGAGGCCCCGGCCGCACAATCTCCCTTAATAAGTCAGCCCTCCAACGAGCCGTAAGTAGAAAGAAAGGAGTTTTATAATAAGGGACATCCCTATTTGTGCTTCTGAGGATAACTAAAGTTTTACCTTGTAGTTCGGATCTCGGTCCTTCGCAGATGAGCTCGTCTTCGGGGGACCTTCGTCCGAAGATGATAGAGAGCAAGACGCCCCCGTCCGGGGCGCCGTTGGATTGGGCGGACGAGCCTGAAGTGTCGTCACGGAGGGAGCCCCCGGGTGTGGCAAAGCCGGATAGTTCGGCGCCAACTGGTGTACGACTGAAGGATCTGCTTGAGAAGGCGTCTATCTCAGAAGATCAGCACGCATTGATGAGCATGGTGATTGAAAGGATTTCGTCCGCCGAAGGCGGGGTGCATGATGCCGTCAGGAGTTTACTGGCGGGGTTTGAGGTACGTAAAAATGACACACCTTTTAACAGTTTTGCATATAGAATGCGCCCTGTATAGATAGTAGCCCCTGAGACTTGGTAGGTTGTCGATATCGACAGCGTGTCGAGGATCAAAATCGCAGGTTTAAGTTCCCGTCGTGCCGATGCAGGTGGCGGGTCGTCCGGGGGCCAGCCGGACTGATGGGGTTGCTGAACTAAAGCGGCAACTCGATGTGGCGGATGAAGACATCGCTCTGATCAACAGGCGACTTGATGAGTCGCAAGGTAATTGTTACTGCGCGGTCACGTGGTAAGGGAGCCGAAGCCAACTCATTACAATATGTGCGTGAAATGCAGATAGTGCCGCTGCCGTGGAGAGTCTTCGGGCCGAACTTGCTCAAGCCAAGGAGCAGGCCAGAAGGAGTAATGCGGCAGCCTCGAAGGCGGCCGAGGAGTTAGCGGCCGAAAGGGCCGCACACTACCGGAGCAGGGAAGAGATAGCCGAAATGGCTGTGAAGTTAAAAGAGGCTACCGACCGCAATGAGGCTCTTGTGAAGGAGCGCCTAGCGGGGCAAGAAGACCTGGAGAAGGCCACCGCCGAAGCCAAGGATGCCCGCTCTGCAATGCATAAGGTAGAATTTTTTAGCCTTACTGGTGTATATATAGTTGTTGTATGCAGTAGAAGTGGGTCTTATGGCAGAAACCCAACCCGTTCTTCCTGTAATTTTACACCTTGATATATCCACCACACAGGCTGAAGGTTAACAGGGCACTATCGAGAACACTCTTTATGTGCGTGCAATTGTTTTTCTTGGTGTTCTTCGATGAGTCCAAGTACATATCATGGGAGTATTCTGGGTACAGAACAATGCGGACCCCGCTGTGCAAAATAAGTACATCTCAAATTAGCCCCCATGCATGGAAAGGAATGATTAAAACTTACAGAAGGATATTCGCAGATGACTTACGTGGGATGATAAGGCAGGAGAATCACTTCCTTGTCCTTATTAGCGATCATGAAATTGTCAATGTACTTGCTCGCATAGTCATGGTGCCCTTTGCAGACTGCCAAGAAGCTCACGTGCATATAGTACGGGTCCGTGACACAAATATATTTTATGTTCCCGTGCCTGATGAAGTAGTTGAGATACAGCGCATACATGCAGATGAACCAGAAATCCAACTTGGTCATGTGGAACATGTCGTAGATGTAGGCAAATCACAGGATGAACTGATTCGCGAGCCATCTCTTGACGTCCAACTTCCCGCCCGGCACCTGAGTTGTGTATAGCTGGTATCCTGGTTTTTTCGAGATGAGAAGGCTTTTCTCTATAGCCAGCACATATTCATGAAGTCTCCTTAGATCATTGTTCAGTATGTGCTCTAGCACTTTCGGAGGTGGGATTGGGTAGTCATAGACATGGAAACACTACGCATGTTCGACAGGTATTTTGTCTACGTCCCGGGGCTTCAGAGGCGGCTGGCTGCTTGAAGCAGCTCTGGCGCCTTTAGGGTCTTTCTTATCCCGTCTCCTCCTTTGCTTCTTGGCGGGTGGCGGTACTGAGCCCACCATACCTTCCCAAACCACCACCCCCAATGTCGTCGGGCTAATCAATATATGGCCCTCGGGTTGTTGCTGGGTAGAGGCGGCATCTGGAGGCGTCTCCTACGAGGATCGCATGACGGGAGACTTTTTGCATTCTGCCTTAGGACATTCTGGCGCCGGCAAACCAGGCAACATCAAGTCATCATCTCCATGCTCATAGCCTGAGTCATAGTCCCGAGCCATCAATCCTCCATCGTCATAGGCAGTATTGATATACTTGAGAGGGTCATCATCATCCTCCTCCATGAAATCATCAGCATTTGCTTCTTTGACGGGGGCGACGTCATCTGGCACTAATGGAGGCTCTCCCTCGTGCCGTCCGTTATCACCCGCAACGATAGGTGTAAGTAATTTGGTAGGTGGGGTGGTGTTCATACCTTCTTGAGAAGCTTTCGTTGGTGTGATACCGGACGCCTCGACACGAAGAAGAGTCTTCGGCCAAGGCAAGGACCAGCTTTTGCATGCACCAGTCCGTTTAGGGGTCGCCTCGTCATTGACTGGTACCGGAGGAAGCAAATCCTCGAAGCCCACTTTGACACTGGCCATGTTAACCTTGAAGATTCCATGGGGCATCTCACGGTTTTGGAACATGCGGTCCTTCGTCTTCACAATCGTTGCCTTTCCCACGGCCACCTTCCGACCATTGATGTCACACAGTAGGGTGCATGGGGTATCTTCAGCCTACGAATACATGTCTGCGATGTCAAACATCCGAAAGGCAACACAAACGGAAAACTATAGACACACTGGCGAAAAGGGATATGACGCGTAATTACTGTGAGGGCGTCGAGCTCAGCCATAGACGAAGCCCCGCCGAGCATGCCAGAGACGAAGGTCGGGCTTCTATGAACATGAGCGAGACCTTTTGCGGTTGCTTGAGCAGGTACTGGTGGTGTGATGTTCACCAAATTGCTCCCGATGTAGCTGGGAAGGGGAAAGTCCACTGGCCCTTTATGTGTATTGCTTTTCAACCAATCGATAATTGCCGGAATCAATCTGGTAATAATTAAAGATTGAAAGTGAGCCGTGACGCCAACCACTTCTTCATTGACGGCTGCATTGACTACCCCGAGAAACTCTTCTTTGGTCTCAGCTTTGGTCTTATTGACTACAAGCGCGACCTTCTCGCTGATGGTCTATTGAAAAAGCAACCATCTCTTCCTTCTTTCATGTGGCTTCTTGGGGTAGCATGTATTCCATGAGACGCCATCTCCGACATGGTGCACACTTCCATAGGATGGCGGTTTTTCCTCCGGGATCTTTTTCAGTATGTTTAGGGACCGGTTGAAAGGGGTGTCCCACTTGGGCCTCACCGATGACTGTGACGACTCATCGCTTCCGGCTGCCTTTTGGTGCTGCTCTTTCAGCAAAAGGAACATGGATGGTTTACTAATGTGAAAAAACTAGTAGTCGAATTTATTGGAAGCCAATATAGTAAGGTTGTAATATAATAATTCCCAAAAGTCTCATGAACTCCCTCGTGTTCGGTCCGTGTAAAAGATCTTATTGACACGGTCCCACTTGTACCGGGCCCTGATCCAGTCATGCTCCAGCGGGTCGGTGACCTCCGCCAAGGGGTCTGGGATTTCGTGACTTTCACGTTTGGCGTCCTCCTTGGCCCATACGTGCCTCTTCCCCAAGTAACCATGGCTTCCGAGGCAGTGGGGAGGCGTGTTCCTGGCCAAGAGCGCCCTCATTTTCTCTGACATTTGCTTGACTTCTTCTTTAGCACAAGTCTCCTTGAATTTTTCAAAGTCCTCTTCCTTTAGTTACGGATTGTTAGCATGAATCTTGGACCACGGTTCATTCTTTGCAATAGCTTTTTTCACCCTAACTTTCCAGGAGGACAAGTCGTTGGTGAACGTCACCATCGCCTTGTTGTTTATCTTTGTCATGGGGTCATCATTCCATGATGTTTGCTTTTATCCTGGCCGGGGAACAAGAACCTATTGTGCATTTTCTTTAGGAGCATTTGCTCCATATGTGGTATCTTCTTCAATTTCTCGTTGTTGATGTTGGCGGTTTTCCTGAGGATGCATCCTAGTTGATTGCCCCAGCACAAGCGCGCTTCCTCCGGTGCAGTTGGCTCTAATTTCTTGGGGTGCATCTCTGTGACCACAGTTTATCTAATGCCAAGCTTGTTTGGTCTTTGTGTCCTCTTCTACTTCGGTGCTTTACCGGCTACTACAGCATCATTGCCGGCCTCGGGGGTGGTGTTGGTGCCGGTGCCAGTGTCGGGCTTGCTGCCACTACCGCCACCCTGCACCCACAATCGGTGTTCGTCTAGGTAATCAAAATAATGATTTGCTCCCATGATGGGGTCTTCTTCGAGGTGACCAGAACCCCCGGCTTCGGCGTGGCTAGACATGTTTCCTATATATCCAACAATTGTAAATAAAAGATATAATGAGGATAGAAAAGGGTCATGGCCTATATTTGGTTGGAATGATGATTCATTCCCCTTCTGGCAAATCCCGGGCATTCCATATGTCCTAGTTTCTAGCACAAATCACGGAAATTTTCGGCATGACCTTTGGAAGTGGACATATGGAGCGCCTGGAATTTGCTGGAATGGAAATGAATCAACATTCCGGCAAAACATAGGTCACTCGGATATTCTTCGACATTCAACCAACATTGCAAAATCATATAACATCAATGACATATATAATTTGCAAAATATATCATTCAAGCAAGTACATAGAGTGAAATGACCTCACTAGACATTGCAAAATATTGGTCTTTTCAAAAACCAAAAACCTTTGCAACATGACATCACTAAACATAGGCTACTGTTTTTTATTTATAGCTATTTGCTACCTCTTGAGCTTGCGTTGGTTTTCCCTTGAAGAGGAAAGGGTGATACAGCAAAGTAGCGTAAGTATTTCCCTTAGTTTTGAGAACCAAGGTATCAATCCAGTAGGAGACGACGCACAAGTCAGCGAATACCTGCACAAACAATCAAGAAGTTGCAACCAACGTGATAAAGGGGTTGTCAATCCCTTCACGGTCACTCACAAAAGTGAGATCTAATAGAGATAGATAAACAGTAAAGTAAATATTTTTTGTATTTTTTGTTTATAGATTGGAAAGTAAAGGTTGCAAAATAGTTCATCAAAACTAGCAAGATATAAACGAGATTCAATAAAATGGAAAAGAGACCCGGGGGCCATAGGTTTCACTAATGGCTTCTCTCGAGATAGCATATATTATGGTGGGTGAACAAATTGTTGCTGAGCAATTGATAGAAAATTGCATAATTATGATGACATCTAAGGCAATGATAATGAACATAGGCATCACGTCCGTGTCATGTGGACCGACTCTTGCCTGCATCTACTACTATTGCTCCACACATCGACCGCTATCCAGCATGGATCTAGAGTATTGTTCATAAAGAACGGAGTAACGCATTAAACAAGATGACATAGTGTAGATGAATTAACTAAAGTAATATGATGAAAACCCCATCTTGTTATCCTCGATGGCAACAATACAATAGGTGTCTTGCTGCCCCTACTGTCACTGCGAAAGGACACCACAAGATTGAACCCAAACCTAAGAAATTCTCCCATTGAAAGAAAGATCAATCTAGTAGGCCAAACTAAACCGATAATTCGAAGAGACTTGCAAAGATATCAAATCATGCATATAAGAATTCAGAGAAGAACCAAATAATATTCATAGATAATTTTGTTCATAAATCCACAATTCATGGGATCTCGGAAAACACACCGCAAAAGAGTATTACATTGAATAGATCTCCAGGAACATCGAGGAGAACTTGGTATTGAGAATCAAAGAGACAGAAGAAGCCATCTAGCTAATAACTATGGACCCGAAGGTCTGTGGTAAACTACTCCCGCTTCATCAGAGAGGTAAAGGTGTTGATGTAGAAGCCCTCTGTGATCGAATCCCCGTAGATCGCCGGAGAAGGCCCCAAGATGGGATCTCACGAGTACAGAAGGTTGCGGCGGTGGAAAAGTGGTTTCATGGCTCCCCCTGATGTTTTTAGGGTATAAGAGTATATATAGGCGAAGGAACTAGGTGGGGGCGCGCCTACCCCCCTAGGCGCGCCCCCCTGCCTCGTGGCCGCCTCGTTGCCTCTCCGACTTCATCTCCAAGTCTTTCGGTTTGCTTTCGGTCCAAGAAAGATCATTGCGAAGGTTTCATTCCGTTTGGACTCCGTTTGGTATTCATTTTCTGCAAAACTTTAAAATAGGCACAAAAAACATAAACTAGCAATGGCCCTCGGTTAATAGATTAGTCCCAAAAATAATATAAAATAGTATAATAAAGCCCATTAAACATCCAAAACAGATAATATAATAGCATGGAACAATCAAAAATTATAGATACTTTGGAGACGTATCAAGCATCCCAAGCTTAATTCATTCTCGTCCTCGAGTAGGTACACTAGTAGAGAAAACCCCATTCGTCCCGATTCGTGAGGGCCATTTGTCCCGGTTCACGAACCGGGACTAAGGGGTCGTCACTAAAGCCCTGTCCCTTTAGTCCCGGTTCGCCCAGGAACCGAGACAGATGGGACTCCATGTGGCCGCTGCCATTTGCCCGGGCAGGGGGGCCTTTTGTCCCAGTTGGTGCCATCAACCGGGACCAAAAGGCTTCCACGTGTCAGCATTTTAGGGGCTGTGTTTTTTGTTTTTTTTCTGAAAGGGGGGGGGGGTTTTGTAGGGTTAATTTAGGGGTTTCATATATTGTGTTAGCTAGCTAATAGAGAGAAGTGTCCTCTCTTATCTCCGTGCTTGGTCGACGCTATGTATAGAGAGGACTCGACACGCTATCTAGCTAGTAAGCAAATGAAGGAAACTATTAAGTACAGAAGATCGTCATGAACATATACATAGAGAAGTGATCGACCTCTCCTTCTCACCGAGAGATTGGTCGAACAACAAGTTTTTCATATATCTTACGGACGGTACTGGCTACAGATATATATACAATGTTTAAGATCTCTTACAATACCCTAACATATGAGCTCAACTTCCACATGCATGGTGGTATTCTACGGCTTTATTGATGACGTGGTCAAGAAAGAATCCAGCCAATTCCTCTTGAATTGCTCGCATGCGATCTTGTGGTAGGAGTTCAGTCCCCATCTCTCACATCTAATTTGAATAAGGGGGTCAATACATATATATGAATGAAACTCAAAAGAAATGATGGTAATAAAATAAACTTGTGAATATTTTTGCTTACGCACTTCATATTGTCTTTTAGAGTAGCCTCGCCTATTCTTGGCCGTCTCGTTGTAGATGAACTTGCAGACGTAGTATACATAGTAATTATTCCTGGGTTCCTGCCACAAGCACTTTACGAGAAATAGAGGTCAATCAAACTGATAATGAAGCATTATAAATGGCATTGATGAAAGCAGCTAGAATCAATGGGAGATGCGCGGAACTAGCTAGCTAGTAGTACTTACTTTCGGGAATTTCCATCGCAGATCCCGCTGCAGTCCCGAAACGTGTGCGGTGAATACTTTCCAAGCGCTGCAAGACAAAGAAAACAATTACTTGATATCATGAAATGAACAAAGTTGCCGATATGGTGCGATAATGATTGACTCAACTTACTTCTTGAGAATTTTAGACATGTCCGCATATTCCTTGGGATCTTTTCGTCTCGAGTCTAAGACGCTTACTAGTCCCTTCTCAAGCTTAATCTCTAGGAAAATATAGTGGAAACTGCGCACGCATGCATATAACTCATCAGTTACATTAATTACTATAACATCGAGTAATAATTAAGGGAAACCGAATATGCACAAGACAGTAACACTCACCTGAAGTTGTAAGGAAAGAGTATTGTATCTTTGTTTTGATTTATTAGCAACGATCGTAGCAAGTTCTGCTCGGTTTCTTCGGCATGAAATTTAACCGTAAATTCATCTATGAGATTTGTGTTAATGAACCCAATATCATACATTTCAGCTCTTCTGCATTCGACGATCTTCAATCTGCATAATATAGTGAGGATAATTATATATACATGCAATGATAGAGCTGAGCTATATATAGAGACTTAATGACAGAAGTAGTACTTACAGACAGTAGCAAGTGACCGTTAATTTATCGCGGGCCTTTTGATTGAAAAACTGGAAGAACTCCTCAAATGGAACTGACAGCTCCTCAATTCCAATGAGGTCGTGTACATCCTCTTTAACTTTCAGCGTCAAAGTATCGATTTTATTCCTAGCTGACTGTGCCGTTCTGCAGGTTTCCATGTACCAATCATGGAATCTTCAAATCATCGTTGTTAGAGTAGTTCCATCTTTGACGAGAGGCTTCCCGTACTCGTATTTGAATTCGTCTGGCTCCATTATATCAAAATGTGCATCGTCGTAATCTCCAGGATTTGTACCGGGCAAGACCCCCGGATGATTTGTGACGATATTGCTAGACACCTAGAGCGGGGGGCACGATTGGTTCTCTTGTTTGCCGAGCTAGGGAATTTTTTTCCCAGTTCTTCGTTCTTGTAACCTTTTGTCACTGCAAGTACTTCCCGACCGCTTCGCCTCCTTATATGTCTTTTCAGTAATGCGCTCATAGTTGGTTTGCGGCGGAGACGGTGGTGGTCGCTGCAGGGCATCCAAAGTGCGCTTCGCTTTCACCGGATCTATCTTCTCCTCCGGAGGTGGATGTCTCTTAGCTCTTTGCGTTGCGAAGTAGTCCCTCAATTGGGCTTGACAGATCTCCTCGTTTTCCTTCTCGGTCCTCTCGTATGGTAACTTCTCTGGAGTCTTGAGAGATGGACCGAATATGTATTGCCTCCCGCCTGTACTGCTAGACGCCGGAGCCAGCCGAGCGGCTACGGCTTTCTTGTTTAGTTGCTTACGAGGTGGAGGAAAAGGACTGTGACGTGCCGGAGCAGCTGGAGTGGCGGCGGGTCTCTTCCGCCCTTGCTGATGAGTTGAGAAGGAGGAGGCTGGCTGGTCGGGTGCGCCGGGCGGAGAAGGAGGCGGAGTGCCACCACGCGCTGGAGAAGGAGGCGGAGTGCCCTGATCACTCGCCGAAGGAGTAGGCGGAGTGCCACCATGCGCCGGAGAAGGAGGCGGAGTGCCCTGATCACTCGCCGGAGGAGTGGGCGGAGGAGGAGGCGGAGTGCCCTGACTCGCTGGAGGAGGAGGATGAGGTGGAGGAGTCCAGCTCGGAAGGTTGATGATCTCCTTCCTCCATAGGCATGGAGTCTTAAAAGTAGAACCCAGCCGAGTCTCCCCTTCACCGGTAGGGTGGTCAAGCACGAGCTCCTCAAATCCCTTCATTATTTCTTCCACTATCACCCTAGCATATCCTTCTGGAATTGGACGGCAGTGAAAAGTTGCGCCGGGTTCAGGAGGTCGAACAGAGCCGACAACCGCCTTGACTTTGTACTTCTCCCATTGCGTCATAAGGTGGCAATATTGAGACTCTGTGATAGCATCCACGGAGTAGCTAGCAGGAGCCGTGAAGACAGGCTCCAGCTGAAGTTGCTTGGTGGAAGCCATGCTACTTCTCCGCTGAGATGGCTAGGTAGCTTGAGGGTACCTTTGGCAGGTCGCTTGCATCGAACTGCATCTCATTCCTCTAGCTTCTGTACCCTTGAGTGCAGCTCCTGCAGTTCGGTCTGCTCCACCTTCCTCCTCCTCTCTTGGCATTTGTAACCGCCTGCGTCTGGGAAACCAGCTTTCCACGGAACGGAGCCTGGTGTGCCTCGTGTCCGTCCAAGGTGCTCAGGATTCCCTAGGGACATTGTGAGCTCGTCCTTCTCTTTGTCTGGAATGAACGTCCCTTCCTGCGCTGCGTTAATATAGTGCTGAAGCTCTGTGAGCGGTATTCGCAGTTGCTCCCTCGTCCAAACGCACTTCCCTGTTACAGGGTCCAAGGTTCCGCCAACCCCGAAGAACCAAGTCCGGCAACAGTCTGGCCAGTTCAATGTCTCTGGTTCGACCCCTTTATCAAGCAGGTCGTTCTCAGCCTTGGCCCACAACGGTCGGGCTTTGAGGTAGCCACCTGACCCCGTGCGATGGTGATGCTCGTTCTTCGCAGCATTTATCTTGTTTATGGCTGACATCTTCTTACTCCTCTCTGATGTCTTGTTGGCCACAAATGCGTCCCATTGATCTCTGAGCTTCTCGTACCGGCCGATGAATTCTGGTGTCTTTTCTTTGTCGACAAACTTTGCTTTCAGGTCATTTTTCCACTTCCAGAATAGATCTGCCATCTTCTTGAGAGCAAAGGACTTGATCAATGGCTCTTTAACTGGATTCTCCGGATCGTCCTCTTCCGGTAGGGTGAAATTTACCTTCAACGCTTTCCAAAGATAGCTTTCTGTCTATCTTCGACAAAAGAAACTTGAAGCTCTTCATTCTTAGGCTGATTCCATAGCTCTATGCTGATCGGGATCATGTCCCTAACAAGAACCCCGCACTAAGAAGTAAATGCCTCCTTGGTCTGGAGGGGTTCAATCGGTTGGCCATCACGCGCGATTGCTGTGATCGTGAACCTCTCATCTGATCGCAACTTTTTCTTTGGGCTCGTCTCTTTACCGAAGTTGTGCTCGATCCATAGGGCTAGAAATAAGAAGAATGACGAGAGTTAATATGTGTAGATACCAAAACAATGAATGCATCAATTAGCTACAGTCAGCACAATCTTAATTAATATATATACATGGCTGGACTCTGTTCAGTCACCGGAGCCGTCATCACGACCTCCTTCTTGCACCGGCATTTGGTCTCCGGTCACGGTCTCCTCCGTTGTTCAAGGACCATAGCCTGCTTCTTCGTCTGCGATTATGTCCCCCAACACCCGTTCTGCTTCCTCGTCTCAGCCGTGCTCCATAGTTTCTGCAAATATTATGACATGGCAATTACTATACAAACATGATAGATGGATATATTAGTGGAAAACATAGACCTAGCTATTCACAACAAGGAATTATATTAATTAATGGCCTCGACACTTCTCTAGGGTTTGGTGTGGCCTCGGCAACTCTTAAAGGGTTCGGGGTGGCCTCGACGACAACACTCTTTTAACTTGGTAAAGGAGGGGGTATATCGATAACGACGACATACATACATGGAAAAAATGTTATCGGGGAGGTGGTATATCGACCCCCCCCCCTTCATGTCGAAGTTATCGGGGAGGGGGTATATCGACCCCCCCCCTCATGTTGGATTCCCGAGAGAGTTAAGAACCGGAGGGGGACTCCTCCCCCCTCATGTCTGAGGAGTTTTTACTCCCTCTCTCCCATGAAACATTCATCGAACAAACTTAATACGAGTTTTAACAGAAAACATCCATCTAACAAAATTACAACAAAAAAATTGAACAATTTTTCATATATCATCATCATCATCTACTACAAAAAAATTGATAGAGTCTTTGCATATTCGAAAACAATAATATCACAAAAAAAATCTATGAAGTTAACATAAAAAATTCGAACTTTTGCATATTACTAGAACCCTCGACCCTCGACCCTCGACCATAGAACCCTCGAACCCTTGACACCTTGAAACCCTTGAACCCTCGACCCCTTGGACCCTCGACCCCCTTCCCCCTCCTCATTTCGAAGTTATCTGGTAAGTGGTATGTCGACCCCCCCCCCCTCACGTCGAAGTTATCGGGGAGGTGGTATATCAACAATGACATACCCGATAAAAAATAAGAAGAGGAAGAAGAAGAAGAAAAAAAAGAGGAGAAGAAGAAAGGAATAGAGAGAGGAGAAAATCGGAGGAAAAAAGAAGAAAAAAAAGAGGAGGAGAAGAAAGGAATAGAGGTGAAGAAGAAATAAATAGAAATTAATCTATTGTTTCTTCTTCTCTTCTATTCCTTTCTTCTTCTCCTCTTTTTTTTCTTTTTTTCTCTTCTTATTAATTTCACATCTTCTTCTCCTTTCTTCTTGTCCTTCTTCCTCTCCTCTTCTTCTCCTTTCTTCCTCTCCTTCTTCCTCTTCTTATTATTTTCCTTTTTCTTCTCCTTCTTTTCTTCTTCTTCCTTCTTCCTTCTTCCTAGCTAGATATATAAAAAATTCTAAAATGTAACTTTTCCATATATAATTTTTTTCTTCTTCTTGCTTCTTCATTCTCTTCCTTCTTCCTAAATATATAAAACTTTTCTAAAAATGAAACTAACCTAAAATGCACTAAATCAAAGAACATACATAGATAAAACTTTTCTAAAAATCTAACATTTGCTTATATGAACATATATACATAGAGAACATACATACATATATACATTTTTATAAAAATGCAAAACAAAAATCATCATATATATATATACAAAAAATCTGGAAAAAACAGAGAGGAAGCCGGGCGGCCCGAACGTGGCGGCGGCGTGTGGTCGGGGCAGGCCGGGGGAGTGGGCGGCGTCGGGCAGGGGCACCGGCCGGGCGGCTTTGTCGGGCAGGGCCCACGGGCTGGGGAGGCGCGTCGGGGTAGGGGCACAGGCCGGGGCAGCACATTGGGACAGGGCAAGGGCGCGGGGAGACGGCAACGAGGAGCGGGCGGCGACGATGAGGGCGACCGCGGGCCGGCGACAATGAGGGCGACCGCGGGCCAGCGAGAGCGTCGGGGCACTTCTCGGGGAGGCGACGGCGTGGGGCGAGGGCGCGGGTGACAGCAAGGGCGCGGGCGACGACGATGACAGGTGAGGGCGACGCCGACGTTGACGGCGGGGGCGGCGGGCGGCATTGGGGCAGCCTGGCGACGTCGATATCATCGGCGTCATCTGGGCGGCAACTTCGAGATGAGAAGTGAAATTTTCACAAGTTTTTGATTATATACCAAAGCCTTTAGTCTCGGTTCATGGAACCAACCAGGACTAATGCCCCCCTTTAGTCCCGATTGGTGCCACCAACCGGGACCAAAGGTCTCTTTTCAGCAGCCCAAAGGGCGGGAAGCAAAGGACTTTGGTCCCGGTTGGTGGTACCAACCGGGACTAAAGGGTGGGCATTGGTACCGGTTCGTGGCACCAACCGGGACCAATGCCCCCCTTTAGTCCCGGTTGGTGCCACCAACCGGGACCAAAGGCCCTGTGATACCCACGTCGCGGCCAAAGTTTAGTCCACCTCGCTAGTTGAGAGAGCTCGAGAGTGGTTTATAAGCGCTATTGCGCCAACCCTCTCGAGCTCCTCTCAACTACAGGCTTTCGGGCCTAATTTGTCACTGTGTGCATGTGGGCCTACTCGGCCTACTACGGGCCTGAATCATGCCCAATTGTTGGGTTTCTAGTCGTATTCAGGCCGTGGTGGCCCTTTAGGTGGCGCTGCTTTTTATTTTTTTGTTTTAGTTTTTGCTTTGTTTATTTTATTTTGTTTCT
This sequence comes from Aegilops longissima, assembly GCA_021605205.1. NCBI lineage: Eukaryota > Viridiplantae > Streptophyta > Magnoliopsida > Poales > Poaceae > Aegilops > Aegilops longissima. The sequence goes on from CM038682.1 coordinate 707,860,730, forward strand.
ATTAACAGCAAAATATTTTAGGTAGAAAAATTATAAACTTTCTGTAGTGCCATTTGTTTTCTAATTTGAATAGTTTATATTTGAATTTTTGGAAATTTGTGTGAATCTCTAGTTTTTTAATAGCTTTACTATAAAAATAGATTTTTGAGTGATTCGTTTTCCTGCTATTCCATATTACTGTGTTTTATAATTATATTCAAAAACATATTTTGTTATTTTAGTTTCTAACAAAAATTCTTTATGATAATTCTTTTTTTAATGTTTTGAACAGAAAATATTTTGATAATTTTAGTTGCATAAATTTTATATAATTTTAGTTTCAATAATACTAGAGGTTTTATAAAAGTTTATTTTGTTTTTACTTATTTATTAAAGTTTATCTTGTTTCTACTTATTTATTTTCTTTCTTTTTGCTTTATTGATTTTATTTTGTTTCTACTTATTGTTGCTATTTTTATTATAGTTCATTTATTTTACATTACTAAAGTTTATTTTGTTTCTACTTACTTATTTTATTTTGTTTCTACTTATTTATTTTATTTTTTTTTTGCTTTTTTATTTATTTTATGAAAAATCTTTTTGCTTTTAATGTTTTACACACAAAAGCCCTCTCCCCTGGCTGGTTCATTGGTCCCGATTTGTGGCCTGACCCGGTCCTAAAGATATTACTTTGGTCCCGGCTTAGGCCACCAATCGGGACCAATGGTGGTGGGCCAGGAGTGAGGCCCATTGGTCCCAGTTTGTGCCACCAACCGGGACCAAAGGGGCCAGAAGAACCGGGACGAATGGCCCCACGAGGCCCGGCAGGCCCCCTGGCCTCACGAATCGGGACCAATGGGCCCATGGGTCCCGGTTCGTGACTAAACCGGGACTAATGGGTTAACCAGGCCCGAACGTATACCCTGTTTTCTACTAGTGGTAAATGATAAAACGGAATTTTTGATGTAGAATGCTACCTAGCATATTTATCAATGTAATTTTCTTTATTGTGGCACGAATGTTCAGATCCGAAAGATTCAAGACAAAAGTTTAATATTGACACAAAAACAATAATACTTCAAGCATACTAACAAAGCAATCATGTCTTCTCAAAATAACATGGCCAAAGAAAGCTATCCCTACAAAATCATATAGTCTGGCTATGCTCTATCTACATCACACAAAATATTTCATCATGCACAACCCCAATGACAAGCCAAGAAATTGTTTCATACTTTTGATGTTCTCAAACATTTTCAATCTTCACGCAATACATGAGCGTGAGCCATGGACATAGCACCATAGGTGGAATAAAATGGTGGTTGTGGAGAAGACAAAAAGGAGGAAGATAGTCTCACATCAACTTGGCTTATCAACGGGCTATGGAGATGCCCATCAATAGATATCAATGTGAGTGAGTAGGGATTGCCATGCAACGGATGCACAAGAGTTGTAAGTGTATGAAAGCTCAACAAAAGAAACTAAGTGGCTGTGCATCCAACTTTCTTGCTCACGAAGACCTACAACACTTTGAGGAAGCCCATCATTCGAATATACAAGACATGTTCTATAATGAAAAATCCCCACTAGTATATGGAAGTGACAACATAGGAGACTCTCTATCATGAAGATCATGGTGCTACTTTGAAGCACAAGTGTGGAAAAAGGATAGTAACATTGCCCCTTCTCTCTTTTTCTCTCATTTATTTTATTTTATTTGTGCCTTCTCTTTTTTTATGGCCTCTTTTTTTTCATCCGGAGTCTCATCCCGACTTGTTGGGGAATCATAGTCTCCATCATTCTTTCCTCACATGGGACAATGCTCTAATAATGAAGATCATCACACTTTTATTTACTTACAACTCAAGAATTACAACACAATACTTAGAACAAAATATGACTCTATGTGAATGCCTCCGGCAGTGTACCGGATGTGCAATAATTCAAGAGCGACATGTATGAAAAATTGGGAACGGTGGCTTTTGCCACAAATACGATGTTAACTACATGATCATGCAAAGCAATATGACAATGATGGAGCGTGTCATAATAAACGGAATGGTGGAAAGTTGCATGGAAATATATCTCAGAATGGCTATGGAAATGCCATAATAGGTAGGTATGGTGGCTGTTTTGAGGAAGGTATATGGTGGGTGTATGGTATCGTTGAAAGCTGCACGACACAAGAGAGGCTAGCAATGGTGGAAGGGTGGGAGTGCGTATAATCCATGGACTCAACATTACTCATAAAGAACTCATATACTTATTGCAAAAATCTATTAGTTATCAAAATGAAGTAGTACGCTCATGCTCCTAGGGGTATATATTGGTAGGAAAAGACCATTGCTCGTCCCCGACCGACACTCATAAGGAAGACAATCAATAAATAAATCATGCTCCAACTTCATCACATAACGGTTCACCATACGTGCATGCTACGGGAATCACAAACTTTAACACAAGTATCTCTCAAATTCACAACTACTCTACTAGCATGACTCTAGTATCACCATCTTCATATCTCAAAATAATCATAAAGAATCAAACTTCTCATAGTATTCAATGCACTTTATATGAAAGTTTTTATTATACCCATCTTGGATGCCCATCATATTAGGACTAATTTTATAACCAAAGCAAATTACCATGCTGTTCTAAATGACTCTCAAAATAATATAAGTGTAGCATGAGAGTTCAACAATTTCTATAAAATCAAACCACTGTCGTGCTCTAAAAAGATATAAGTGAATCACTAGAGCAATATTGTCTAGCTCAAAATATATAAGTGAAGCACATAGAGTATTCTAACAAATCACGATTCATGTGTGTCTCTCCCAAAAGGTTTGTACAGCAAGGATGATATTAGTAAACTAAAAAGCAAAGACTCAAATCATACAAGACGCTCCAAGCAAAACACATATCATGTGGTGAATAAAAATATAGCCTCAAGTAAAGTTACCGATAGACGAAGACGAAAGAGGGAATGCCTTCCGGGGCATCCCCAAGATTAGGCTTTTTGTTGTACTTGAATTTTACCTTGGGGTTCCTTGGGCATCCCAAAGCTTAGGCTCTTGCCACTCTTTATTCCAAAGCCCATCAAATCCTTACCCGAACCTTGAAAACTTGACAACACAAAACTTCAACAGAAAATCTCATGAGCTCCGTTAGTATAAGAAAATAAATCACCACTTCAAGGTACTGTTGTGAACTCATTCTTTATTTATGTTGGTGTAAAAACTACAGTATTCCAACTTCTCTATGGTTCATACCCCCCGATACTACTCATAGATTCATCAAAATAAGCAAACAACACGCGAAAAACAGAATATGTCAGAAACAGAACAGTCTGTAGTAATCTGTAACTTTCAAATAGTTCTGTAACTCCAAAAATTCTGAAATAAATTGATGGACATAAGTAATTTGTCTATTAATCTTCTTCAAAAGTATCAACCTATAATCATTCTTCTGTAAAAAAATGACAGTTATTCTCTTGAGCGCAAAAGTTTCTGTTTTTTACAGCAAGATCACATTAACTTTCAGCCAAGTCTTCCCAAAGGTTCTACTTGGCACAAACACTAATTAAAACAAAAAAGCACATCTAACCAGAGTCTATATGAGTTATTTATTACTAATCAGGAGCAAAAAGTAAATAACAAAAATAAATATGGGTTGCCTCCCATCAAGCGCTATCGTTTAACGCCCTTTTTAGCTAGGCATTGATAATTTTAGTGATGCTCACATGAAAGACAAGAATTGAAGCACAAAGAGAGCATCATGAAACATGTGAAAAATACATCTAAGTCTAAAATACTTCATATGTTGTAGCGACCCGACCTCAGACGGTCAAGCCTCTGTGTTACTATGCCATCCCTGGATCAGTATGCTGGCACACACAGTACATCAATGTATATATCAAAGTGCAATCACATGCATAAATAACGTAAAACTGATATATACCTCATAATACTCAGCGGAAACAACCAAACGGGTGTGGAGTCCCATCAACGCCATCGGCAGGTTGAGTGTAGACCGTAACCCTGTATCGTAACTCTTACTCGTCGAGGAAAGTATCTGCAACATGATACGTTGCAGCCGTGTAGGTCAGTACATTGAATGTACCGGCAAGATCACAATATGAGAAAACATATGACAAAACCTATACTATATGCAATATGGCTTTATGGCACTGTATCTGAATTTTGTTTGCGTAAAAGCTGGTTTTATTTTACCTACATCAAAGGAATGAAGTCTGTACTATGGAGTTTTCTATCATGACATGGTTCCGCCAACCGATGTCTCATAACCCAAAATCATCATATGTTGCCCAGTTAAGTTATCAATCCAGTGTTGAGAGTTCCGAGATAGATCCAGTCCGGATGCTCAAATTGTCCGTGAATCGGGACACGGCTAATCGATTAGGTTTAAACCCTCTGCAGAGGTTTGTACACTTTACCCGCAAGATTCGATCCCTCTTTTACGTTCTCGCACTTCAGAGTGTTTGAGAACAAGATGACCAAACATGGTCTTCCAAAGAGTTCCTCGACCACTGTCCGGTACCCATCCAATCCTATCGTAGTTCTACATCTGCTAGCACCGTCCCAGCCAGAGTCACAACTAAGGTCAACCAAGCGAGCCCATAATGACTTGCGGTTGCACGTAAGCTTCCGGCGTGAAGTATTCTTCCGTCTCTTTGAGTCTGGTGAAGCTTTCCGCAAGATGTCATGGCGCTTCTCCATGCATCCCGCCAACCACTTGCTTTCTCCGGTGCCCACAACCGTCCTTCACCCGATGAGTGTGTATTGAATTCTTGTCTCGAGTCTTGAAGTCTTGAGGTCTTGAAGATGCAGTCCTTGCAGATTCCATCATGGAGTTATCGTCATTGACGTAGAGTCCTCCTTCTTCACACCTCTCGAACACTCATACCAAACCCGTCTACTACATCGTAGCATTAGAATAAAATAACGTCCGGGCTTGGTAACAGGGTGATGGGTTCCTACCTCATGCATACTACTCAACTACAAAATTTCAATAACACTCTTGAGGGTGGTTGCAAAGGTGCCACTAAATGCAATAAAACATAGGTAAGAAAGCATGGTCAAAGTGAACTTGCCTGGTTGACGATCTTCGAAAAACTATGGTTTCGTAGTAGCAATCTTCGCACTCCGGAAATTCTACCGAGGCAAACAATAACTATAATAAGGACATAGCAATAGGATCACACAACATAACAAAAGTAACATAACACAACAAAACAACCAAAACCAAATCCAAAAGAAAAACTCAAAGAAAATCAACTCAAGTTTCCTACTTCAAACAACAACTAGAACTAGTTTTATATAATAAAATTTTTCTAACATGACCTAATCATGGTTTTAAGTTAACTAAACAGAAAAGTATTCACTAAGCAACTAGGAGCAAAAAGAATTAATTTAAAAGCTATTATAAAACTCCTAATAGGCCTAATTCAATTTCTATTAAGAAAAATAAATTAAAACTTTTATTAATTATAAATAAAAGTTCATCTAATGGAGTGACAGAAACTATCCTAGAATAATTAATCACATGTTAAAAATAAATTTATTTACTATTTAAATTAATAAGAAAACAACATCTAGCTAATTAATTAGGATTAATAGGATTCTTCTCAAACTAATTTTTTAATAATCCTAAAATACCCAAATTAATTCCTATGGTTTTGCAATGACAAAATAAAGTTGGGACAACAAGAATCATGCTAAAATAATTTTTCTAACTCAAGTTATAGCAGATTTACTATTCTGACTAAAACTAAATCAAAGCATTTTTAATTAATTTTAACATAGCTAAATATATATTCTACAGAAACTACATAAAATTTGCAATCCAACAAAAAAAGAATCATCTAAAAATAATAAACAGAAATAAAGATATCAATTTTTCAAAACAGAAACTATTCTGCTAAAACAGAAAATCAAAATAAAAGAAAAAAAGCCTAATGGGCCTATACTGTGCCCTGAGCGTAATTTAGTCTAAATGGGCCTCGGGTTAAAAGTAAAAACGGGCCGGCTAATTGACTAAAACCCTAACTAATAAACCGGACGAACCGGCCGGTTCTTTTTATAAAAAGATACCCCTTCGGGGGTTCTAATCGTGGCCGCTCGTTGGAGATCGGACGGGGGAGGGAGTTCTCCGGTGGCTTACCGGAGTCCGGCGACGGCGGCGGCGGCGGCGAGAGCTGGGAGGTCTTGAGCGTCGGGAGGTCCGAGAGTCGCCGTCTTGGGTGCGGGGAGGTCGGTGAGGAGTTTGGTGGGGTCGGGGAGCTCGGGGAGGCTAGGGCGTCGGCGGCGGCGGCTTTGGCGGTGGTGAGCTTGGCTCCAGCGAGCACGAACAGGAGGGAGAGGGGTCCGCGAGGTCTCGGGGAATGGGGTGCGGGGCTCGGCTTTTATAGCCAGGGTCGTCCTCGCCGGGGAATCGGGCGATCGGGATCCGGATCCTTCGGATCCGCGATCTCAGGCGGCAGGCGTGGCGTGGGGCGGGGAAGAAGATGGGCGTGGGCCCATGGTCGAGAGAGAGAGAGGGCGAGGCGAGGCGGGTGGCCGAGGCCTGGGGTTTCAGGCGAGCGGGGCTGGCTGGCTGGCTCTGGGCTGGCTGATTTGGCGTATTGGCTGGGCCGGGCCAAAGGTGTGGCATGGCGCTGGGGGCTGGGGTGGCTTTGGCTGGCGCCCGGGGTTTTCCTTTTAAAATTTTATTTTTATATAAAACAAAAACAGAAATAAAACAATATCTATAAATATTTTATATAGGGTATATATATACCAAAATGATCAGGGAATATTCCTTTCATTTGAACATTTTTCCAAAGGAAAAATCCAAACTTTATAAAAATCCATTTTTTTCAAATTCAAATAAAATTCAGATTTGAATCCAAATCTTTTGGCAATGTTTTCTTCTGATATTTTTGGAGTGTCATGTTTGCTCCTCTCATACTTTTGATCAAGTATTTATCAGGCATAGTTTTTGAAATGATTCCCATTTGCCAAAGTTTGAATTCAAATTCAAAACTCAAAATTGGAAAGAGGGTTTCAAAGCACTTTCAAATGACTTTCAACTTGATTTATTTTAACTTCCAACTCATATTTCATATAATTGAAGAAGTCATTTTATCTTCCCTCATGAAAGTCATTGAGTTGCATAAAGCCTTGAATTTGAAATATTCCCAGATGAAATTCATATCCTTTCAAAAACCGTTTTCATTCCAAATGGAAGAAGTCATGTCATCTTCACTCTAGGTTTTGGTGTTGGAATGAATTTGAATTCATTGAGATCAAAAAGGCAAAGGAGAAAGTTTTGGGAAAGTCATTTCATTCCCTCTCATACAACTTTCAAAAGTTTCAAATTTCACTCAGTTTCACTCATTCAGTCATACCAACAATCAGTCAACAAGCATAGTTATTTATTTAATATAACATTCCAAAATTTAGAATTTTGGGATGTTACATATGCATAGGCATCTTATAGGCAAACAAATTATCATAGGAAGCAAAAACTAGCATATGCAAGGAAGCGGAAAGAAACAATAGCAATCTCAACATAACGAGAGGTAATTTAGTAACTTGAAAATTTATACAACCATATTTTCCTCTCTCATAATAATTACATATGGGATCATAAGCAAATTCAACAAAATAGCTATCACATAAAATATTTTCAACATGATCGACATGCATGCGAAGTTGACACTCTTCCAAAATAGTGGGATTAACATTAACTAAAGTCATGACCTCCCCAAACTCACTTTTTTCAAAAATTTCATAAAATTGAATATTCTCCAAATATGTGGGATCTAAAGTTGACACTCTTCCAAACCCTCTTTCAATAATGTTACAAACACTATTATCAATCTCATATTCATCATGGGGCTTAAATAAATTTTCAATATCATAAGAAGAATCACCCCAATCATGAGCATTGCAACAAATAGTAGACATAGAAAAACTAGCATCCCCAAGCTTAGGGTTTTGCATATTACTAGCACAAATGAAATCAATATAATTTATAGTAAAATCATTGCAATCATGCATTTTATTCAAAGATCTATTGTGAATCACCTCATAAAGTACTTCATCACAATTTTCAGATTCACGGCTTTCAAGCAAAACCTCATAAAGATAATCTAGTACACTCAACCCACTAGCAATAGGCTCATCATAATTGGATATCTTAAAAAGATTATCAAGTGGATGAGGATCCATAAAATTTTAGCAAGCGAATATGCAAGCAAAAAGAAGGCACATGGTAACACAAGCAAAAAAAAGATCGAACGGAAGAAGGGGGAAGAAAAGGCAAAGTTTTTTGAAAATCGTTTCAGAGGTGGGGGAGAGGAAAATGAGAGGCGAATGGTGAATAATGTAATGCAAAGGAGAAGATTTTATGATGGGTACTTGGTATCGCTTGACTTGACGTAGATCACCCCGGCAAAGGCACCAGAAATCCTTCTTGCTACCTCTTGATCTCGCATTGGTTTTCCCTTGAAGAGGAAAGGGTGATGCAGCAAAGTAGCGTAAGTGTTTCCCTCAGTTTTGGAAACCAAGCTATCAGTCCAGTAGGAGACAACGCACAAGTCAGTGATAGCCCGCAAGTATACAGGATAAATGTAGCCTCTTTTGATAAGTAAGAGTGTCGAACCCAACGAGGAGCTAAAGGTAGAACAAATATTCTCTCATGTTCTATCTGCCACTAATATGACTCTACGCACGCTTAGTGTTTGCTTTACCTAGAACAAGTATGAAACTAGAAGTACTTTGTAGGTGTTGTTGGATAGGTTTCCAAGAATATAAAGAACGCGTAAATAAAAAGTATGGGCCGTTTAGATAAAGAAGCAATAAAGTAAATATAGCGAGTGTGGAAAAGTGGTGGTAGGAGTTGTGAAATTGTACCTAGGCAATTAACTACTTTACTAGACCTGTAATCACTATTGCAATTTTATTTGAGGGAGAGGCATAAGCTAACATACTTTCTCTTCTTGGATCATATGCACTTATGATTGGAACTCTAGCAAGCATCTGCAACTACTAAAGATCATTAAAGTAAAACCCAACCATAGCATTAATGTATCAAGTCCCCTTTATCCCATACGCAAACAACCTACTTACTCGGGACTGTGCTTCTGTCACTCACGCCACCCACCATAAGCAAATCATGAACATATTGCAAACCCTATAGCGGGGATCCCTCACGCTTGCGTGACACGGAGAGCTCCATAGGACAGCACCAATAATAAAACATGCAACTCAAACCAATCATAGCAATTCATCAATCACCGATAGGACAACGAAAATCTACTCAATCATCATAGGATGGCAACACATCATTGGATAATAATATGAAGCATAAAGCACCATGTTCAAGTAGAGGGTACAACGGGTTGCGGGAGAGTGGACCGCTGAATATATATGGGGGAAGGAGATGGAGATGTTGGTGAAGCGGCGGAGGTGTTGGTGTAGATCACGGTGATGATGATGGCCCCCGGCAGTGTTCCGGCGCCACCGGAAGCAAGGGGGAGAGAGCCCCCCTTCTTCTTCTTCTTCCTTGAACTCCTCCCTAGATGGGAGAAGGGTTTCTCCTCTGGTCCTTGGCTCCCATGGCATGGGAGGGGCGGGAGCCCCTCCGAGATTGGATCTATCTCTCTGTCTCTCTCTGTTTCTACGTTCCCTGATTCTGCCCTCTCACCGTTTCTTTTATATCCGGACATTCATAACTCCGATTGGGGTGAATCTTTCACGAGATTTTTCTCATAAAATTAGCTTTCATGCAGCAAAAGAAGAGCGTCAACCGCCTTACGGGGTGCCCAGGAGAGTCCAGGGCGCGCCTGCCTCCCTGGAACGTGCCCCCTGTCTTGTGGCCCCCTCGGGCACTGTCTCGCGTTGATTCTTCCTCCCAACAATCACAAATATTCCATAATAATTCTCCGTCCGTTTTTATCCTGTTTGGACTCCGTTTGATATATTGATTTTCTGCGAAACATAAAACATGCAAACAAACAGGAACTGACACTGGGCACTGAATCAATATGTTTGTCCCAAAAAATAGTATAAAAAGTTGCCAAAAGTATATGAAAGTTGAATAATATTGGCATGGAACAATCAAAATTTATAGATACGACGGAGACGTTTGAGCATCCCCAAGCTTAATTCCTGCTCGTCCTCGAGTAGGTAAATGATAAAAAAGATATTTTTTGATGTGGAATGCTACCTAGCATAATCTTGATCATATGTCTAATCATGGTATGAATATTAAGACACCAGTGATTCAAATCAATAGTCTATCATTTGACATATAAAACGATAATACTTAGGGCATCCCAACAAACAATCATGTCTTTCAAAATATTAGTGCTTCAGAACGTTATCCCTACAAAATCATATAATCTGGTATGCTCCCTTTTCTTAACACAAGGTATCCCTCATGCCTATCCCAGTGTCAGCTAAGCAATTGTTTCATACTTTTGTCTTCTCAAACTTTTTCAACTTTCACGAAATACATGAGCGTGAGCCATGGATATAGCACTATGGGTGGAATAGAATATGATGGTGGAGGTTATGTGGAGAAGACAAAAGGGAGAAAGTCTCACACCGACGCAGTTAATCAATGGGCTATGGAGATGTCCATCAATTGATGTCAATGCGAGGAGTAGGGATTGCCAGGCAACGGATGCACTAGAGCTATAAGTGTATGAAAGCTCAAACTGAAAACTAAGTGGGTGTGCATCCAACTTGCTTGCTCATGAAGACCTATGGCATTTTGAGGAAGCCCATCATTGGAATATACAAGCCAAGTTCTATAATGGAAATTCCCACTAGTATATGAAAGTGACAATATAGGAGACTCTCTATATGAAGAACATGGTGCTACTCTGAAGCACAAGTGTGGTAAAAGGATAGTAACATTGCCCCTTTTCTTTTTCTTTTTTCTCTTTTTCTTTTTTTCTTTGGATGGGCTTCTTGGCCCCCCCTTTTTTATTTAGGCTTCTTTGGCCTCTCCCCCTTTTTTTATTTTTTTACTTTTCGTTCTTTTTCTTCATGGGGCAATGCTCTATAATGATGATCATCACACTTTTATTTACTTACAACTCAATATTACAACTCGATACTAGAACAAAGATATGACTCTATATGAATGCTTTCGGCGGTGTACCGTGATGTGCAATGATCTAGCATAGAAATGACATCAAAAAACGGATAAGCCATGATAACATCATGCTAGCTATCTTACGATCGTGCAAGGCAATATGACAATGAATGCTCAAGTCATGCATATGATGATGATGGAAGTTGCATGTCAATATATCTCGGAATGGCTATGGAAATGCCATGATAGGTAGGTATGGTGGCTGTTTTGAGGAAGATATAAGGAGGCTTATGTGTGATAGAGCGTATCGTATCACGGGGTTTGGATGCACCGGCGAAGTTTGCACCGACTCTCGTGGTGAGAAAGGGAATGCACGGTACCGAAGAGGCTAGCAATGATGGAAAGGTAAAAGTGCATATAATCCATGGACTCAACATTAGTCATAAAGAACTCACATACTTATTGCAAAAATTTATTAGCCCTTGAAACAAAGTACTACACGCATGCTCCTAGGGGGGATGTTGGTATGAGTTAACCATCACGCGCCCCCGACCTTCACGCAAAGATAAACAATCAAAATACAATCCGCGCCGAATTGGTTACATAGTTAGTAGACCATACGTGCATGCTTCGGGAATCACAAATCTTAACACCAACATCCTTACTAAACACAACCATCTACTAGTACCTGCCACATATATATTATCATCTCTATATCGCAAAACTATTGCAAGGAATCAAACATATCATATTCAGCGATCTATAAGTTTATGTAGGATTTTATGACTAACCATGTGAATGACCAATTCATGTCATCTCTCTAAATAGATATAAGTGAAGCACGAGAGTTTAATTATTTCTACAAGAGATATGCCCACGCTCTAACAAATATAAGTGAAGCAAAAGAGCATTCTACAAATGGCGGTTTTATATGTGAAGAGAAACAGGCAATCCAAACTTCAAATGATATAAGTGAAGCACCTGAAGCATTCTATAAAGCCATACTCAGTAGATTTAAGTGAAGTGCAATGAGCATTCTATAAATCAACCAAGGAATATCTCATACCAGCATGGTGCATAAAAGAAAAGAGAAAACTAAATGCAAAAGACGCTCCAAGACTTGCACATATCACATGAACGAAACGAATACAAAAACATACCGATACTTGTTGAAGAAAGAGGGGATGCCTTCTGGGGCATCCCCAAGCTTAGACCCTTGAGTCTCCTTGAATATTTACTTGGGGTGCCTTTGGCATCCCCAAGCTTGAGCTCTTGCCTCTCCTCCTTTTTCTCATATCGAGTCATCCTCGATCAAAACACTTCATCCACACAGAACTTCAACAGAAAACTCGGTAAGATCCGTTAGTATGATAAAGCAAATCACTACTCTAAGTACTATTACAAACCAATTCATATTTTATTTTTGCGTTGTGTCTACAGTAATATAAATTTTTCGTGGCTTAATCAAAACCATTTGACGTTCGAGTTAAAAATGTAAAATCGCGCACTATAGCCAAAGTTTCTGTCCTGCACCGTACAAACCAACAAGCATTGTAAACATCCTAAAGGCAAACCTTGGCACATTATTTTTATAATACAATGGAATTGTACAAGGGGATAATTATTTTTGATGAAAAGTTTCTGTAATTAATATTCACAAAGTTTCCATGAGCATGAACAAAGTTCAATTTGCTCTCCCACTTCAACAATGCTTGTCTCTCACTTTCACTTCCCTTTTTGAAAAGTTTTGGGTTCCCCTCTTTATTTTTTGTTTCTAAACTAAATAAAAGCACTCAACAGAAATAAATGACTCTCTAAAACTTCCGGGTTGTCTCCCTGGCAGCGCTTTCTTTCAAGCCATTAAGCTAGGCATATAGTGCTCAAGTGATGGATCCACCCGGATCCCAAGGTATATCAAAGCCAATTTTAATTAACAATGATTTGTAGTTTAGTAGTGAGCAGAAAGTAACATATATCAAGCAACAACGAAGTCTAACTCTCTTGCTATGCATCGGCATGTCATAAAAGAACAATTCATGCACACCAAGTAAAGGCCAATGCATAGTATAAGCAGTTTCTTGCAATTTTATCATATTGGAAACATAGAGAGGTGGAGATATAGTTCCTCTCTCATAATAATAGCAAGTAGGAGCATCAAGCACATGCATATTATATCTATCAAAATCATCATGTGTAGTAGTAAAAGGCAACCCATCAATATAATCCTTAATAAGCACAAACTTCTCCGGTATAGTGTAGTTGGGAGTATTCAAAAAGATAATAGGAGTTCCATGCGTGGGTGCAATAGCAACAATTTCATGTTTAACATAAGGAACTATAGAAAGTTCATCTCCATAATCATAATTCATATTGGCATCTTGGCCACAAGCATAGCAAGCATCATCAAAATGGGATATTTCAAAAGAGTCAACGGGATCATAACAATCATCAAAGCATTCATCCTTCGGTAAGCACAAAGTGAAATTAAACAATGTATGAGTTGAAGAGTTACTCTCATTAGAAGATGGGCACGAGCAGCTAATCCGCTCTTCCTCCTTTTGTTCTGTGCTCTCCTCATCATCTTTTTCATCCAATGAGCCCACAGTTTCATCAATTTATTCTTCCATAGACTCCTGCAAAATATTGGTATCTTCTTGGACAGCGGAGACTCTCTCAATAAAATCATCAATATCGGAATTTAATTCATAATTCTCATAGAAATATTTAAGAATAGCAATTTTTTTCAGTTATGTAAACAACATCATTAAGATTTTCACACTCTTTAAACAAAGATTCAATTTCATAAGCACCCATAAAAGAAACGAATTCTTCTATCTGTTCCACATCATAAGAAGCCAAGGTTTTATTATCATTGAATTTGCATGAAATGGGAAGGTGTGGAGCCTTCATCCTAGAGCAACAAGTATAATCATATCTCAAGCATAGTTCCCGAGCATACCAATGCAACATATGAATTTGATCCCATAATAGTTTCCCTTTTTGAGTCAAGCGATAATCCCTAACGTATTCACGTTGATCCAACGTGTCTCCCATTACATAATTGAATGGGGCTTTCTCAGGATTATTAAAGTAGTGCATAATATTTTTCATATAACCAGCATCGAGGGTTTTAGGACGTCCCCCATCTCCATGAGTAGCAGGTACACCTATTTTATTTTTTGGATTTCGTGTTCCATATCCATAACTAAAGATAGAAAACAACTAAGAACAGCAAAAAAAATTACTTAGTGATAAAGAAAACAAGCACACGAGAATATTCAACCCACGCTATGACTCCCGACAGCGGCGCCGAAAAAGGTCCTGATAACCCACAAGTATAGTGGATCAATTGTAGCCTCTTTCGATATGTAAGAGTGTCGAATCCAACAAGGAGCTAAAGTTAGAACAAGTATTCCCTCAAGTTCTATGGACCACTGATATAACTCTACGCACGCTTAACGTTCGCTTTACCTAAAACAAGTATGAAACTAGAAGGACTTTGTAGGTGTTGTTGGATACGTTTGCAAGAATGTAAAGAGCATGTAAATAAAAACTAGGGGCTGTGTAGATAAAGAAGCAATAAAGTTAGTATAGCGAGTGTGGAAAAGTGGTGGTAGGAGTTGCGAAATTGTCCCTAAGCAATTGACTACTTTACTAGACCGATAACAAGTTTTATGTGGGAGAGGCCACTGCCAGCATGTCATCTCTGACTTGGAATTCTATGCACTTATGATTGAAACTATTAGCAAGCGTCCACAACTACTGACGTTCATTAAGGTAAAACCCAACCATAGAATTAAGATATATTGGTCCCCCTTCGATCCTGTATGCATCAATTTCTATGCTAGGTTGAAGCTTCTGTCACTCTTGCCCTCCAATACATAGTACTATCAACATACAACTAACGCTACGGTGTGATCCACGCGCGTGCTCATATGTTGGGAACCAAAGGACATCAACATAACCACAAGCAAATTAAACCAATCATAGCAATTCACCAATTACCGAAAGGACAACAAAAATCTACTCGGACATTATAGGATGGCAACACATCATTGGATAATAATATGAAGCATAAAGCACCATGTTCAAGTAAAGGGTACAGGGGGTTGCGGAAGAGTGGACCGTTGTAGATAGATGGGGGAAGGTGATGGAGATGTTGGTGAAGATGACGGAAGTGTTGGTGTAGATCACGGTGATGATGATGGCCCCGGCGGTGTTCCAGCGCCACCGGGGGAGAGGGGGAGAGAGCCCCCCTTCTTCTTCTTCCTTGACCTTCCCCCTAGAAGGGAGAAGGTTTTCCCCTCCAGTCCATGGTCTCCATGGCATGGGAGGGGCAAGAGCCCCTTCGAGATTGGATCGGTCTCTTTGTCTTTTTCTGTTTCTGCCTCCTGATTCTACCCTTTCACCGTTTCTTATATTCCCGGAGATCCATAACTCTGATTGGATTGAAACTTTGAACACAATTTGTTTCCGGATATTAGCTTTCTTGTGGCGAAAGAAGGGGAAACAACCTCCTTACGGGGTGTCCACGAGGGTCAGGGGTGCGCCCACCCCCCTGGGGTGCGCCCCCTGCCTCGTGGGCCCCTCGAGCATCGTCTCGCGTTGATTCTTCTTCCCAAAATTCATAAATATTCCAGAAATATGCTCCGTCCGTTTTATCCTGTTTGGACTCCGTTTGACATGGATTTTCTGCAAAACAAAAAACATGCAACAAACAGGAACTGGCACTCAGCACTGGATCAATATGTTAGTCCCAAAATAGTATAAAAAGTGACTAAAAGTATATGAAAGTTGTATAATCTTGGCATGGAACAATCAAAAATTATAGATACGACGGAGATGTATGACGCAACACTTTTCTTTTATTTGCTTTTGCTTTTTATTTTTATTTTGCCTTTGCGATTTTTCATTTGCAATTTAGTTTTCAAAAACACAATAATAATTGGAAGTAGGAGCAGCAAGCACATGCATATTATATCTATCAAAATTATCATGTGTAGTAGTAAAACGCAACCCATCAATATAGTCCTTAATAAGCACAAACTTCTCAGATATAGTGTAGTTTGGAGAATTCAAAAAGATAATAGGACTATCATGCGTGGGTGCAATAGCAACAATTTCATGTTTAACATAAGGAACTATAGCAAGTTCATCTACATAAGCATAATTCATACTGGCATCTTGGCCACAAGCATAGCAAGCATCATCAAAAAGGGATATTTCAAGAGAATCAACGGGGTCATAACAATCATCATAGCAATCATCCTTCGGTAAGCACGAAGGGGGAATTAAACAATGTATGAGTTGAAGAGTTACTCTCATTAGAAGGTGGGCATGGGTAGCTAATCCGCTCTTCCTCCTTTTGTTCTTCGCTCTCCTCATCGTCTTTTTCATCCAATGAGCTCACAGTTTCATCAATTTCTTCTTCCATAGCTTCCTGCAAAATATTAGTCTCTTCTTGGACAGCGGAGAAGCCCTCAATATATGGTTTAACATAGGCATTAGAAGCATAATTATCATAACAATATACAAGTAAGGCAAAATTTTCAGATTTGTAGAGAGTAGCATCATACTTTTCAATCAAAGAAGCAATTTCATAAGAACCCTTAAAAGCAACAAATTCTTCAATTTTTTGAACATCATAGTAATTATAAACACCC
The DNA here is from genome assembly GCA_021605205.1 of Aegilops longissima. NCBI lineage: Eukaryota > Viridiplantae > Streptophyta > Magnoliopsida > Poales > Poaceae > Aegilops > Aegilops longissima. Next base: position 707,877,478 of record CM038682.1, read on the forward strand.
TTAGCATACGAAGATACGATTGCATTATCAATAAACTCACATTGGTAGGGAAGGTGTTTCTTAGGGTTTTCAGAACAGCAAGTAAAACCATATATTTCACACAAATTCCAAGCATAGCATTGCAAACGATGAATTTGATCCAGTAAAAGTTTCCTTTTTCAGATATACGGTGTCGCACATAACAAGCATGCTCATCTAAAAATTTGCCCTCAACTAAGCTAGTTGGGGTTTCAGCACGAGCACAAAGTGATCGAAGATGATCCAAGTAAAAAGCTTCAGGAATGTGATAGATTTTAAGTGGTTCTTCAACCATTGGTACATTAGGTACAACTAATTTTTTTGGTATTTTGCGTTTCCTACCCATAACTAAAGATAGAAAAAAACTAAGAACAGTAAATAAAAATTACTTAGTGATAAAGCAAACAAGCACACACGAGAATAATCACCCCACGCTATGACTCCCCGGCGACGGCGCCAGAAAAAGGTCTTGATAACCCGCAAGTATACGGGATCAATGTAGCATCTTTCGATAAGTAAGAGTGTCGAACCCAACGAGGAGCTAAAGGTAGAACAAATATTCTCTCAAGTTCTATCTTCCACTGATACGACTCTATGCACGCTTAGTGTTCGCTTTACCTAGAACAAGTATGAAACTAGAAGTACTTTGTAGGTGTTGTTGGATAGGTTTGCAAGAATATAAAAAACGCGTAAATAAAGAGAAGGGGCTGTTTAGATACAGAAGCAATAAAGTAAATATAGCGAGTGTGGAAAAGTGGTGGTAGGAGTTGTGAAATTATCCCTAGGCAATTGACTACTTTACTAGACCGGTAATCACTATTGCAATTTTATTTGAGGGAGAGCTATAAGATAACATACTTTCTCTTCTTGGATCATATGCACTTATGTTGGAACTCTAGAAAGCATCCGCAACTACTAAAGATCATTAAGGTAAACCCCAACCATAGGATTAAAGTATCAAGTCCCTTTATCCCATACGCAAACAACCTACTTACTCGGGTCTGTGCTTATGTCACTCACGCCACCCACCATAAGCCAATCATGAACAGATTGCAATCCCTACAGCGGGGATCCCTCACGCTTGCGCGACACGGAGAGCACCATAGGACAGCACCAATAATAAAACATGCAACTCAACACTACTAGGAAAATGCTTATAGGTAGACATTTAGCAGTAGCATTGGTTAGATACCCCTCGCTACTGCTATTTAGCAGTAGCACCGGCCAGCACCAGCGCTTCAAGCGCCGCGTTAGCGATGGCGCTGGATTTCACGACGATGCTACTGCTAATGGGCCACGCTCTCGGCCCCCCGTTGCAGCTTTAGCTATAGCGCTGGGCCTCCTCCCCCGCGCTGCCGCTAAGCCCACCTCTTCCACCCGCGCCGGCTCGCGCACCACCCCTCTCCCCTCACTCACACTCACACGCTCACACCACCAGATTGAATCCCTCAGTCGTCCCCCGATCCGACCGTCGCCCCCGCGTCCTACTCCGGCCGCCCGCCCCCACGTCGGCCCTCCTCCCATGCCCCCCAGACCGGCCCTCCTCCCGTGCCCCCCCTTGCCATCCTCCCCATGGTTGCCCCCGGCTGGCCCTCCTCCACCGAGATGTACTCCTCCCTCCTTCCTCCTCCTCCCTCCTTCCTCCTCCTCCCTCCTTCCTCCTCCTCCCTCCTTCCTCCTCCTCCCTCCCTCCATAGTTATAGTTATTAGAGAGTAGTTAATTATTTTGAATCCTAGTTGAAAAATGTAGGTTCTTAGAATAATGTAGGTGTTTTAGTTAAATTTTAGGTGTTTTAGTTAAATTTGTAGGTGTTTTAGTTAAAAATGTAGGTTCTTAGAATAATGTAGGTGTTCTTAGAATAATGTTGAATTTGTTTTAAGTGTATTTAAAAGAGTTTTAGGTATTTTAGTTGTTTTAGGTGTAGTTAACATAATTTTAGGTGGCTTAGTTGTTTTAGGTGTGGTTAACAGAATTTTAGGTGTTTTAGTTGTTTTAGGTGTAGTTAACAGAATTCTAGGTATTTTTTTAGTTAAAGCTTGTTGTTATTTTTTTAGTTAAAGCAATTTTTCCTGTTATATGCAAATTTGTAGTGGACATGTCATATTTTGAACATGTCACATTTTGGACATGTCATATTTTTCCGAGTGGCCTATGTTTTGCCAGAAATGTTGATTCGTTTACGTTCTGTCAAATTTCAGGCGCTCGATTGGTCCTGTTTTTAGCAAAGGTCATGCCAAATTTTGCTAAGTGTTTATTAATTTTGTTTTCATAAATAAGCATTTTGTTCTCGACGTCGACGATGCCTATCCCACATCCTCGTCGTTGACTCGGCGTAGGACTCCTTGTTGAGAAGAGGGGCCATGTCCGGGACTGGGCTCCGCCGGGCTGGTACTGGGTTGTGCTACCTTGTGGTGAGCGCAGCTTAGTGAGGAGCTAGCCCGTCGTCGATCCGGAGCTTCTTTGGTGGCGGTCACGTGGGCCTGCATCGGTGGAGAGGCTTGAGTCCCCCGCTCAGGTGGTACAACACCGTGTCATGGAGGAGAAAGTGCACGTCCAGCGCTACTAGGTTGCGTCGGCGAACGGCCAGTTCTCCAATACCTGGCAGATTCTTTGGGGATCTCACCGGAGCTATGATCCGGTGATGGTTCCTTCTCTTTGGGTGTCCACTTCGGCACACTGAACCTAGAGGAGCTATTATTCAAGATGTATTAGTGAAATTATATGATGATCTTTGCTACAAACTACTATATATGTATTCGATGATGGATTATTAATTACCTATTAGTTATTTGCTTATTGAATGCAAAAGATGAGCGCGATTTGTGCTACAAACTACTATATATGTATTCATGATGGATTATATGATGATCTTTGCTACAAACTACTACAAACTACAAATTTTAGGTGTTTTAGTTGTTATATGATGATCTTTGCTACAAACTACTATATATGTATTCGATGATGGAATTTTAGTTACCTATTAGGAAATGTCTGACGACGAAAGGGAATTCGCTATGTGTGATTACTGCGAAGATGAGCGTGAATGCATGCGACGAGCCTCACACGGTAGAAGGTCGGCGCTTCAAGATCAAGCTCCAAGAGATCTTCGATGTTGATACTGATGCATAGCGATGACAAGTGTTTTTGTTATTTTGCACGACTTCTCTGCTTCTTCAACGTGTAATTTCCGTATTTTACAATTCGACTAGGTTATCCCATGCCATGCAAGACGCTATGTCTTGGAGAAGATGGGTTTTGAAGATCATGAAAGCATGGAGATAAAGATAATTCAACCAAGGACCCATCATGGTTATGATTTTGCTGTAAAACTATGCAATTCTGTGAACTCATCCAATTTTGGTTGCCCGAATTGGGAAGCCCTTTCCAAGGCGTATGATTTTCATGAGGGCATGATTCTCACCTTCGATCTTGGTGATCCTGACATCGACGAAAATGATATGACCATTTGGGTCGTTGTTGACACGCTTCCAGTTCTACCGCTGTGTGAGTTTCTTAAACATATTTACTAAGTAGTTTATATTGTTTATTTCAAAATATTTGAGCGCTTATTTCCATTGAAAGCTTATTTTCATTCTTCAAAAAATGTACGGAAGATGGTAGACAGAACCTACTACTACAATGATGAAGCACAATTAACTTATAAGGATAAAGATGGTCTTATAGTATTTTTTTACTGATCTTGAGAATTACAATAGCTATTATCAAATTCCTCAAAATTATGGTCAATATGTGCCACTAGTGCACGTAGTGTGCTACGGTAACATCAATGGAGACAGCATGGTAAGATTTTCTACTATTACGACATCCGTGCATTTTTTGCATAAATTTTTCTAAAACTAAACTACATTGCTAACTACAAAGTTATTACTATGTTTTTAAACAGAAAATCCCGATGGATTGTGTGCCTCATCTGATGTTGCCAAGAGGTCGCGTTGATGTTATGAGCTTACGGCCACCACAACCAGGTCAGCCGCAGTATCCACATCACTCCTGTCCATACCGGATTTCTAAAAGCGAGGAATCCATGATAATAAATGATTGGAAAAAATGTTTCAACCATCGTAGAGAGCTACTTGGAAGCAACATTGTGCGTAGGCCAAGACTTGGAGACAGGATGATCTTCGTTCTTCATTATGGAGAATCCAGTTTCCTTAATGAAGAGTCAATGCCTATCTTGTTTTATGATATTTTACCTAAGAGAGGGTAGAGTAGGTCCTATGAGAGGAGTAGGTCCTAGGTAGAATGTGTTATTATGTGCTATAATGTGTTAGAGTTTATGAGGAGGATGAGGAGTTGTGATTATGACTAGTGACCAACTTGTTATATATATGATCTCTCATTGACGAACATTGTTTGGTGGTGATGACTAGTGGTAATGAATATGCTTTTTAAACTGACTAGTTCATGATGAGTTGTTATTGTATAAAAGATATATCTGTTTAAACTTGTACAACGCCAAGATATTAAAAAAACATAAATGTTAGCAGTAGCGCGGCCTAAAAATGTGCTACTAGTACTTGAACTTACCAGTAGCGCTGGTCGAAACGTGCTACTGCTACAAAATAGCTGTAGCGCGTAGCAGTAGCGCTGGTGCCCGCGCTACTGGTAGCAAAAAACCAGCGCTACTGGTAAGCTTTTCTCTAGTAGTGCAAACCAATCATAGCAATTCATCAATCACCGATAGGACAACGAAAATCTACTCAAACATCATAGGATGGCAACACATCATTGGATAATAATATGAAGCATAAAGCACCATGTTCAAGCAGAGGGTATAACGGGTTGCGGGAGACTGGACCGCTGAATATAGATGGGGGAAGGAGATGGAGATGTTGGTGAAGCGGCGGAGGTGTTCGTGTAGATCACGGTGATGATGATGGCCCCCGGCAGTGTTCCGGCGCCACCGGAAGCAAGGGGGAGAGAGCCCCCCTTCTTCTTCTTCTTCCTTGAACTCCTCCCTAGATGGGAGAAGGGTTTCTCCTCTGGTCCTTGGCTCCCATGTCATGGGAGGGGCGGGAGCCCCTCCGAGATTGGATCTATCTCTCTGTCTCTCTCTATTTCTGCGTTCCCTGATTCTGCCCTCTCACTGTTTCTTTTATATCCGGAGATCTGTAACTCCGATTGGGGTGAATCTTTCGCCCAGATTTTTCTCATAAAATTAGCTTTCTTGCGGCAAAAGCAGAGTGTCAACCGCCTTACGGGGTGCCCAGGAGAGTCCATTGCGCGCCTGCCTCCCTGGGGCGCGCCCCCTGTCTCGTGGCCCCCTCGGGAACCGTCTCGCGTTGATTCTTCCTCCCAAAAATCACAAATATTCCAAAATAATTCTCCGTCCGTTTTTATCCCATTTGGACTCCGTTTGATATTGGGTTTCTGTGAAACATAAAACATGCGACAAACAGGAACTGGCAGTGGGCACTGGTTCAATATGTTAGTCCCAAAAAATAATATAACAAGTAGCCAAAAGTATATGAAAGTTGAATAATATTGGCATGGAACAATAAAAAATTATAGATACGACGGAGACGTATCAGTCACAGAATACCAACAAAGACAATCAAGAACTTGCAACCAACGCGATAAAGGGGTTGCCAATCCCTTCATGGTCACTCGCAAAAGTGAGATCTGATAGAGATAGATAAACGGTAAAGTAAATATTTTTGGTATTTTTGGTTTGTAGATTGGAAAGTAAAGATTACAAAATAGTAGATCGGAAACTAGCAAGATGTAAACTAGATTCAATAATATGGAAAAAATACCCAGGCGCCATAGGTTTCACTAGTGGCTTCTCTCGAGATAGCATGTATTACGGTGGGGGAACAAATTATTGCCGAGCAATTGATAGAAAAGTGCATAATTATGATGACATCTAAGGCAATGATCATGAACATAGGAATCACGTCCGTGTCAAGTAGACCGACTCCTGCCTGCATCTACTACTATTACTCCACACATCGACCGCTATCCAACATGCATCTAGAGTATTACGTTCATAAAGAACGGAGTAAGGCATTACGCAAGATGACATGATGTAGAGGAATTAAAACAAGCAATATGATGAAAACCCCATCTTGTTATATATCCTCGATGGAAACAATAAAATACATGCCTTGATGCCTCTACTATCAATGGGAAAGGACACCGCAAGATTGAACCCAAAGCTAAGCACTTCTCCCATTGGAAGAAAGATCAATCTAGTAGGCCAAACTAAACCGATAATTCGAAGAGACTTGCAAAGATATCAAATCATGCATATAAGAATTCAGAGAAGAACCAAATAATATTCATAGATAATCTTGTTCATAAATCCACAATTCATCGAATCTCGGCAAACACACCGCAAAAGATTATTACATCGAATAAATCTCCAAGAACATCGAGGAGAACTTGGTATTGCGAATCAAAGAGAGTGAAGAAGCCATCTAGCTAATAACTATGGACCCGAAGGTCTATGGTAAACTACTCACGCTTCATCAGAGAGGTAATGCTGTTGATGTAGAAGCACTCCGTGAACGAATCACCCTCCTGCAGATCACCGGAAAAGGCCCCAAGATGGGATCTCATGGGTACAGAAGGTTGCGGTGATGGAAAAGTGGTTTCGTGGCTCCCCGATGTTTTTAGGGTATAAGAGTATATATAGGCAAAGGAACTAGGTCAGGGGAGCTATGAGGGGCCCACGAGGGTGGGGGCGCGCCTACCCCCCTAGGCACGCCCTCCTGCCTCGTGGCCGCCTCGTGCCTCTCTGACTTCATCTCCAAGTCTTCTGGTTTGCTTTTGGTCCCAGAAAGATCATCGCGAAGGTTTCATTCCGTTTGGACTTCATTTGGTATTCCTTTTCTGCAAAACTCTAAAATAGGCAAAAAAGCAGAAATTGGCACTGGGCCCTCGTTTAATAGGTTAGTCCCAAAAATAATATAAGAGAGCATATTAAAGCCCAATAAACATCCAAAACAGATAATATAATAGCATGGAACAATCGAATATTATAGATACATTGGAGACGTATCATTATTATATATACCTACAAAAATTGCTAAATGCTCTCTCTCTTTGCTACTGCCCTAACCAACTAAATTGCCCTAAACTAATTTGCTATTGTTTTTTCCTAAATGATCTCTCCTCTCTCTCTCTCTCTCTCTCTCTCTCTCTCTCTCTCTCTCTCTGCTGATGCCCTAAACAAAAATTTGCTACTGCTTTTTATTTATAGGTAGTTTATATACCCTAAACTAAATTTCCCTAAATTTTTTTGCTAAATTGCCCTAAAAGAATTTGCTAAATTTCCCAAAATTAATTGCCCTAAATTTCCATAAACTAATTTACTACTATTTGCTAAAAATGCCCTAGCTAAATGCTACTGTTTTTATAGATAAATGCCCTAGGTAATTTTCCTAGCTAAATGCTACTGTTTTTTTATAGCTAAATGCCTAGCTAATTTTCCTAGCTAAATGCCCTAGATAAAAAAAAATCCGTAGCTAAATGCCATAGCTAATTTCCCTAGCTAAATGCTACTGTTTTTATAGCTAAATGCCCTAGCTAGAAAATTTGCACTAACTAAATTATCTAAAAATGCCTTAGCTAAATGCCATAGGTAATTTTCCCTACCTAACTACTCTCTATTAACTCAAAATTTTACTAATTATGTTTAAAGGAGAAACAACATCACCTAATTGTTGCGGTTAAAGAAATTTCTACAACTTCTGACATATGAACCCTAGAACCATAGAAATTTTTTTGCTAATAAATATTTTGTCCTAATAATAATTCCTAAATTGAACCCTAAAATTCATTCCTACTGCCAAACTAATTGAACCCTAAATTGAAAACCTAGTTTCATTTCCAAAAAAATAAAACCTAATTGACAGAGAGAAGGGGAGGTGGGGGTGTCTGCCAGTACCTAAAGGGAGGCAGAAGGGGACGCTGGCTACCGGGGGTGAGGTCGACAACGGCGGCGCAGACGAGGAGGCTGAAGCGGCGGCGGTGCGGACGAGGTGGAGGTTGAAGCGGCGGCCAGGGGCAACGGCTGGTGGCCAGGGCGACGGAGGCGTGCTACAGCAAAGAGGATGAGGAGAGGTGGGAAAGTGGGGGGGATGGGACTGGCAAAATTTGAGCCCGCGCGGTGGTTAACTCAAAATAGCAGTAGCGCTGGATTAGGATCCAACGCTATAGCTAACTTAGCGATAGCGATGTATCCTAATCTAGCGCTAGGGTTCAGCGATATAGCTAACTTAGCTATAGCGCTGGTTGTCAATCGAGCGCTACCGCTATTTTTCTTTTCTTTTCATTATTTTCCTTTTCTAGTTTTTAGTTTTCTTTTCATTTTATTATTTTCCTTTTCTTTTCTATTTACTTTTAGTTTTTTTATTGCTTTCTTCTTTATGTTTTTGTTCATTTTTTTTATCCCGACGACAGCGTCTCCCTCCCACACTGGGCGAATATCACCGGAACCATGCACGTGGTGGTAATTGAAGGGGATACAACGTATACATCATTTGAACGATAATGGTTACTTAAGTGCGTACACAAAATAGATACGTATATATAAATGATGGTTTCTCAGCTGCGTCGACGACGTTTAAGATAGAGCTTCTTCCCTTTCTTGTTTGTTTTCGAATAATTGAGCCCCTCCTTGTGACTTTTCTTGCACCATGGAGTATGATCTATCTTAGGTAATGTAGTATTGGTTCTTGTTTTCACGTATGCTTCATCGTCATCATCATCTTCCCTCGTCGAGTTGCCGTATTGGTCGTAGTCTTCCTCGTTGGCGACTCCATCCATTTCAACGATGCTCCTTTTGCCTCTCCTCATGACAACACGGTTGGGATTGGTCGAGACGGTTATGAAGAAGCATTGTGTCACATGCTTAGCGTGTACCCATGGCTCAGTTTTGGCGATGACGTTAACGTTCACAGTAGCGATCTTCACGTAGTCGTTCCGTCGATCCAATGAGTCCATGTGCAATTCCCTCGGCCGTTGCTGTGACCTTCTCCTCCAAGCCTCCCATCGTGCTTCTTAACGGGCAAACCAACAACAGGGTCTCCGACGCCTATATAATTCTTGCAAAAGGAGATGCACTCTTGCGTCAGATACCCTTGGATGATGCTCCCATCGGGGCAGGACATGTTATTGGTTTTGCTAGCCAAACTTCTGCAAGCCGGATTCATCAGAGATATAAAACATCCAGACTGGCTAGCAAATCTTGTGATGGTACCAAAGAAGGATAAATCCTGGCGCCTATGTGTTGATTTCAAAGACCTTAATAAGGCTTGCCCAAAGGATCCTTCCCCCTCCCTCGCATTGATCAAATTATCGACCCCACAGCAGGACACGACTCATTGTGCTTCCTCGACGCGTACTCCGGCTACCACCAAATCAAGATGGCGGAGCCAGACCAAGCCGCAACAGCATTCATCACTCCATACGGCCCATTCTGCTTCAACACAATGCCCTTCGGGCTCAGAAACGCCGGCGCAACATATCAGCAAATGATTTAGACATGTATGGCAAACCAGATCGGCAAAACGGTGGAAGCATATGTAGATGACGTGGTCGTCAAATCCAAGCATGTCGAAACTCTAGTAGACGACTTGAGGCTCACATTCGACAATCTCCGAAAATATGTCATTAAGCTCAATCCGGAAAAATGCGTCTTCGGCGTTCCAGCCGGAAAGCTCTTGGGCTTCATTGTGTCCGGTAGAGGAATTGAAGCAAACCCAGCCAAGATCCGAGCTCTGTCACAGTTGGATATTCCAAAAGACCTCAAACAAATACAAAAATTGACTGGATGCGTAGCGGCTCTAAGTCGCTTTATTTCCTGTTTGGGAGAAAAGGCTTTACCCCTTTACCGCCTCCTCCGGCGCACTGAACACTTTGAGTGGACGGATGCCGCCACGGCCAGACTCGAAGAAATAAAAGCCATATTGGCAACAAATCTGGTCCTGGTTGCGCCCAACATGGGCGAACCAATGGTATTATATATCGCCGCAACACATCAAGTTGTCAGCGCGGTGCTCGTCGTCGAACGAGAAACGGACGAACACAGGTTCCCTCTTCAAAAACCGGTTTACTATGTGTCCACTGTCCTAACTCCATGCTAGTCCTGGTACCCACATTATCAAAAGATAGCATACGCGGTGTTCATGGCATCCCGTAAGCTGCGACATTACTTTCAAGAGTGTTCGATAACGGTAGCCTCCAAAGTACCTCTTAACGACATTATAAAAAACCGCGACGCGACGGGCCGGATTGCTAAATGGGCCATAGAGCTCCTTCCATTCGACATAACCTATAAGCCACGACGAGCTATTAAGTCGCGGGTTTTGGCCGACTTCGTGGCCGAATGGACCGAAGCCGAACTCCCTAAAGAGTACGGCGCATACTCCAATTGGATCATGCACTTTCACGGCTCCAAAGTGTTGGCCGGCCTGGGTGCTGGCGTCGTCCTGACGTCCCCAATCGGGGACATAGTCCAATACATCCTTCAGATAATGTATACGGACTCCAACAACGCAGCCGAATATGAGGACCTTCTGCACGGCCTCGGGATGGAAGTCTCCATGGGCATTAAACTCCTAGAGGTGCGCGGGGATTCGAACCTCGCGATACCTCAAATAAACGGAGACTTTGATGCCAAAGATCCGAAAATGGCAGCGTACCGCAATGCGGTCCTAAAAATGTCAGCACGGTTCGAAGGGCTCGAATTTCATCATATAGCCCGGGATAACAACCAGGCGGCGGACGTATTGGCACGCATTGGCGCAAAACGCGATGTCGTCCCACCCAACATCTTCCTGGAACGGCTGTTCAAGCCATCCGTACTATGGGAAGGGGAGTCCGGAAATAACAATCCGGACCCAACCGCACTGCCTGACACCGAACACTCTGACACAATCGGAGCCTCTGCCAACGAGATAACACCCTCCTCCCACGAAATAATGGAGGTTATCGCCCCATGGGCGGAACCATTCCTAGCCTAACTAACTAGGCAGGAACTCACCCGAAGACCAAAATGAGGCTCGCTGCATAGTACGGCGATCCAAAGCCTATAAAGTCCATGATGGAGAGCTCTATCAGAAAAGCACAACAGGAGTCCTTCAAAGGTGTATTTCCAAAGAGGAAGGGCGAAACCTCCTAGCTGAAATTCATGCCGGGCTGGGTGGGCACCACGCCGCAGCCCGGGCCCTTGTAGGCAAGGCCTTCCGTACAGGATTTTATTGGCCGACGACCCGGGAAGATGTGCAGGATTTAGTCCAACGATGCGTCGGTTGCCAGCTTTTTGCTAACCATAGCCACATGCCACCCGCCGCCTTCAAAACTATACCCATCACCTAGCCGTTCGCGGTCTGGGGGCTTGACATGGTTGGACCCCTTAAGGGAGGAACCCACAAGCAAAAATACCTATTGGTCATGGTGGATAAATTCACTAAATGGATAGAGGCCAAGCCTGTTAAAACGGCCGAATCCGGGCGGTGATAGACTTCATATCAGGGGTAGTGCACCGTTCGGCGTCCCCACAAGATCATCACCGATAACGGCACCAACTTCACGGCCGATGAGGTCAAATTATGGTGCAAAATATGGGCATCAAGCTCGATTACGCCTCGATCTATCACCCTCAAACCAGCGGTCAAGTCGGCGAGAAAACGGTCTAATCATGGCGGCATTAAACCCGGACTAGTGCGGTCCCTCGGGGAATCTAACACGCCTTTGGGTTGAGGAGCTCGACTCCGTACTGGGGCTGCGGACCACGCCGAATCGTACTACCGGATTCACACCATTTTTTATGGTGTACGGCGCAGAGGCAGTCTTGCCCTGTGACATAATGCATGACTCACCTGGCGTGCGCATGTATGAAGAAAGAGAAGCCGAGATCGATCGGCAGGACAGTTTGGACGCATTGGAGGAGGAGCGCGACGTGGCAAAAGCTCGTTCCGCATTTTATCAACAGCAAGCTCGAAGATATCAAAGCAGGGAAGTATGGGCCAAAGCTTACAACGTTGGCGAACTAGTTCTACGCCTGCCGGACAAGAAAAAGGACAAACTCAAGCCCAAATGGGAAGATCCCTTCATTATCGCCCGGGTCCTGATCGGCGGAGCATACCGTCTGCGGAACGCATCGGATAACCGACTCGAGCCGAACCCATGGAATGCAGCCCGTCTACGAAGATTTTACGCCTAAGCGCCGGACTCCGAGTTCGTCTCCTTCCTCCGTCCACATTTTCTTTTATGCTGTCTTTTATTTCTCTCCTTCCTCCTCCTTCTTCTTGAAGCCTTTAGAGGCTCGTTTGAGCTTTGTTCGCACATACTTGACGCACCGTCCGCGCTCATTATACCTGGGGGCTTCTTTAACAGAAGCTTATTTATACGGGCTTCATGCCCAACACATGTGTCAAACTTCCGCATGTACCTTTTACTCACCATTATATGCATCGATATGACTTAAGTTTTTGCCAAGCTGGGTTGCTGGCTCTGTGCTTACCCCTCGTTCCCGATTGTTCGGCTAGGTGGTAAAGGAGCACCTCTGCGATTATTACTGCGGGTCAGCGGATGTGTACCTCAGACTAGTTGAAGCAAAGCTAAGCGTTCTTAAGGGAATATTCGGTCGATGAACTGAAAGATGATTTTTAACTATTTATCCATCTGCCCCCAGATGATTTTCTGCTTTCTTAGCAGTTTGGACATGCACTTTAGGGCATGCCTCCCAGGGAAAGGAACCCTTAACGGAACTATTATCCCTGGAAGATGTTTCTTACTATCCATGTAATATAGCATAACTAGTTGGGCACTAGTCTGATACATCAATAATGACCCCTACGCCTTGTCTCCATGCATGCCCCAGTTCTTACATAACCGCGAGGGTATTCGGACACACTCCGGACTATTGGGTCCCGAGGTCAAAGCGAAAAGGTCCGGTATGGCAAACGATCTACAATCCGGCTAGAAGACATTTTTCATGTCATATTCAATTACATAGTCAACTCGACTAATTGTATTCCTCCTCAATGCCATCTAATAGGCTATCTAATTTACAATCTTGCTGGGAATACTTGGCGGCCAATTCTACTTGGCGTACACTAACTTCTGAGGATCTCCTTCCCATCAGCCCCACAGTTCCGACCTCGGCCATGTGGTTTGGGTCAGCAACCGTGTACAGCGTCTTTACCATGGCCCGAGCCTCCTGGCGCCTTTGACGGCAGGCCGATATCTTCCATAGTCGGAAGCGCCGCCGTGCTCCTTGAAGCCGCTCTGCCAGCTCTCCAATGCCTTCGGGCAGGGAGATAGATGGCCACAAGGCCTGGGCGATGCCTTTCATCACCTGCCGAACTCGTTCGTGCAGGTAGCAGTTCGGGAAGAAGATCACCCGAAGAACTGGGCATCTCCTCCTCGGGACAACCTGTGAGCAAACCTACATACATGTTTATGTTAGTCGCCTTCCTCGCCGAACTCTTTCAAAGTTCGTTTAAGCACTTACTGAAAATGCCGCGACGAAGCCGTCGATTCTCCTTCTGGTCGGACAACCGGAGCACGAACATCCTTTAGTTCCTCACCCAGTTGGGTGTTGGCATCTTGGAGGTTATTTTTCTCCTGCCACACCCTTGTAAGCATGCTCTCCGCCTTTAGCTGGCGCGAGGAGCTGTTGCTTGTCCGGATCCATCCTGCGCTATCTGCAATGTTAATGTCGATTTATGCACCGCCGCACTTTGAAACTACTTCTACTTTGAAGGGCATATATTACCGAGGGAGTCTTCATGGATTCCCGATCGTCGCGACGATCTTGACCTCAAGTTGGGCCTTGCACTCTTCAAGCTCCCGGGCCAAACGGGTATTCTTTTCGGTAAGAACCTGCATTCCAAATGATCCTTAAATCAGGTATCCTAACTATTTTAAGTCTCGGGGGCTACTGGCATATATAACTGTCAAAATTCCTTACCTGTATGTCTTTCACATACTGCTCCGTGGCTCTGGCTAGGCCATCTTGAGCGGCACGGAGGTGCGCTTCTCCCAACTAAAGGCGTCCAATGCCTCTAGGGAGAAACATGCGTCACGTAGAATAGTCCGGCGGCGCCTATGATTCATGGCACTCTCCACCTCCGACTTGGTGGTGGACAGTCTGTCGGCATCCTCCGTTGGAGGAGCATCCGACGCATGCCTCGTGTTCGTACCCCCTTCCGGACTCTGCTTTTGAGCCTGGTTGGCGGAGGTCCGATTAGCAACTTCTTCGGACTCAGTCCGGCGAGCGCTCTTTTTCCAGAAAAACCACGAGCGTCAGTGTGCCTCCCAGGAACCTCTCCTTAAAACAAGATGGCGCATCATACCGTTGCGGCGACGTCTCGAGTCGTACCGCACTTCTTTTCCGCCTGCTGGCCTGAGCTGCCCCTTGTTGGACGGCCGCGGCAGGCTCGGCTTCCCGTTCTGAAGGCACCCCCTGCGAAACACCATCAAATACGTGGTGATTAGAAGTAAAGCACGGGTGGGTCATGGTATCCGGACTTCGGTCATGGTTACCTGGGAGGCCGGAAATAATCCGGGGTAGTCGGCCGTAATGGCAACCAAAGCATTGCCGATGCTAAGTTGGTGGAACACCGCGTCGATCAGCTCCACCTTTATATCTGGGTCCTCTTCGGAGGCCGGATCGAGGGACCGTTCCAGATCCTCGGGTTGTGGGGGCGGGTTGTGTATCTTTTCCACGGCCCGGCGCAGTTCCTGCGTAGAAACCATGAAATGAGATATTTAGCCACGAGAACATGGATCGGACAGGCCACAAAGATATTTGCTTACCCAACTTCGAGGATTATTCGAAGAAAACCCGTTCAGCGGACTGACGCAGAGAAAATCCTCCTCTTCCACTTTGTACATGGCGGACAAGGTCTTCACCAGTTCCGTGACCGATCCCGGCACTGTGCGGCCATGGCGGGTGGCATCGTCCTCCCCGTTGAAGTCCCACATGGGGTGGCCCCTATATTGGAGCAGCTGCACTCCCCTCATAACGCAGGTTGCCATGACTCCAATCATGGTCAATCCGGCATGAGCCAGTAATCTTATTCGGCTCATCAAGTAAAGGACGTCCCGGTCATTTTCCCTCGGGGGCTCATGGCGCTTAGCTTAGGCGCTTCTTCGAGGAGTTGCTAAACTCCGAAGGCCGATCCGAACAGGATCCGGCTGCGGGGCGTCCTCCATGTAAAACCATTCCGAGGCCAGTCCTCGGGCGCCTTCTTTGGGGTTCGGATAAGTATCCGGTCCCGGCGATGCGCCATAGTTCGGCTCCGCCCACTTGATATATTGACCCTTCGTGAGAACGAGGCACAAGGCAGAACAATCTCTTCCACAGAGCGAAATGGGCCTCAACGCCCAGAAACAGCTCGCAAAGGGCCACAAAGCCCTCTATATGCGAAATGGAGGCAGGCGTAAGGTTGTGCAGCTGGAGGTCGTAGAACTCCAGAAGCCCCCGGAGAAACGGATGGATTGGAAATCCGAGTCCTCTCATTAGGTAAGAGACGAATCATACCTGCTATCCCTTAGAGGGATCGGGGATGCTCTCCGCCTGCTTCCCGCCCTTATAAGTGGCGAGTCCGGAATGCACCGGAACCATGAAGGCCAGGGGAAGGAATCCCTTGGTTTGGAGCACCACCAATTCGTTGTGCGGGACTGAGCATCTCCCCCAATCTCCGGGCTGAGAGCTGGGAACGCGAGAGGAGGATCCGCGTCGACTGTCCATGGTGGAGTGGGTTTTTTGTCAAAGGCGCTCTGATGAAGGGTTGCGAAGGGAGGATGGTGTGATCCGGATTTGGATCTCCGTCTCTTTTATAGACGGCTCATTTGCACAGCAAGGGGGGTAAATGTAAAGATACCCTGACTTTTCACATTCGTTCGACATGTGGAATATGGCCATTATTGGGCGTCGAAGCCGAGAAGCGCGATATTCACAAGAAAGCCGGACACTATTCAACACAGGATTCGGAGGGGAACCCGCCTTGCAATGCCGAAGACAATCAACACGCGGACTTATCATCATTGAAGCCTCGTTAAGGGCTCTTGAGGAGTCCTGGATTATGGGTGTCGGGATAGCGAACTATCACCGTTAGGCGGACTCTGGACTATGAAGATACAAGATTGAAGACTTCGTCCGTGTCGGATGGGACTTTCCTTGGCGTGGAAGGCAAGCTTGGCGATCGGATATGTAGATCTCCTACCATTGTAACCGACTCTGTGTAACCCTAACCCTATCCGGTTTCTATATAAACCGGAGGGTTTTAGTCCGTAGGACGAACAACAATCATACCATAGGTTAGCTTCTAGGGTTTAGCCTCTCTGATCTCATGGAAGATCTACTCTTGTACTACCCATATCATCAATATTAATCAAGCAGGAGTAGGGTATTACCTCCATCAAGACGGCCCGAACCTAGGTAAAAACATCGTGTCCCTTGTCTCTTGTTACCATCCGCCTAGACGCACAGTTCGGGACCCCCTACCCGAGATCCGCCTGTTTTGACACCGACAACCCCATTCGTCCTCTCGAATGGCATGATGGTGTGAAGGAATGTCGGCCCGAGGTCGATGATGTCGTCCACGATGTGGACACAGAGATGCACCATGATGTCAAAGAACACGGGCGGGAAGTACATCTCAAGCTCACATAGTATGACAACGTTCTCTTCCTGTAGCCTTCGGAGCTGCTTCACACTGATGGACTTTTGAGAGATAACGTCAGAGAAGTAGTAGAGACCAGTAAGCATGTCATGGACATGCTTGTCCATTATCCCTCTAATGGCAACTGGGAGTATGTGCGTCATCATCACGTGACAGTCATGAGACTTCATCCTGCTGAACCTTTTCTTCCCAGAGTAACCGGAACTAACTTTGATTCTTCTAAGGAACTTAATAAATTGATCGATCTCCTTTGCACTTAAGATGAAGCAAGACGGGGGGCAATAATTCTCCTCCTTTTTGTTGACTTTTCTGCCCCTTTCCCCCTTCTCCATCTCTGTCTCCATCTCCTCCGTCGACTTTTTATGGGGAGGCATGTGGAGATCATTCCCGACCTTCAAATCTTCCAAGTCATTCCTTTCCCTCGGCCCATCCTTGGTCTTCTCTAGCATGTTCATTAGTGTGCGAAGCAAGCTCTCGAGGACATTCTTCATGATATGCATTTGATCACGGCAATGAGGCGTGTCATGGTTGGGCCAGTACTCCAAGTCCAAGAAAACAGACCTCGTTTTCCATACCTTCAGCAGCGGCTCCGGCGCCTTTTTCATCTTTCTCGGTGCGGCGCACTGTTCCCAGTTTTTCAACAACTCGTTGATTTCGGCGCCGCTCCTCCTACGTGGAGGTCCTCGATGCTCAGCCAAACCATTGAATAGATCTCCATGTTTTCTCCACGGGTCATCCTTCTCGAGCCATCTACGATGCCCCATGTACATAATTTTCCCAGACCCGCCATATTTTGTTGACGTAAGCTTTTAAGACGTTGTATCATCCATGCACCTCGTGCATCCGCGGTATCAGTGGCACACCTGGCCTGAGGTGTACCGTTAACCGAGATAGTCGTGCACCGTCGTCATCAGCGCGACTCTCATATAGAAATACTCTCCTTTGCTGGCATCCCATGTCCATGCCGGTGTCTTAGATAACGTGTCTAGCTCCTCTTTCAGAAGCCCCATGTATAGGTAAATATTATTTCCTGGTTGGTTGGGCCCTTGAATCAGCATGCTCATGTGTATGTACTTTTTTTCATGAAATTCCATGGGGGGATGTTGTACATTCATAAAAAGACGGGCCATGTGTTGTGGTTGGTGTTCTGGTTTCCAAACGGATTCATGCCATTGGTACTCGCACCAAGCATGATGTTCCTTGGATCTTCTGCAGCAAATCCATATACGGCGTTGAATTCTCTCCACTGGCTAGCATCTGCGAGGTGTCTTAGCTTCGGATCATCTCCATCGTCGGGTTTCTTCCTCTCCGTGTGCCAGCGCATGAGCTTTGCTTCCTTAGGATCTATGAAATACCGATGCTGATGGGGAGTGGTCGGAAAGTACCATACAATTTTTGAGGAGCTTTCTTTCCTGTCTTCTTGTATCAAGAAGCATTGCACACTGGATAGATGGTTTTTTCCGCGTGCTCCACCCGATAAATGATGCAATCTTTGATGCATGTGTGGTATCTAATGTGCGTCAAATCAAAAGGGCAAACGATTTTCTTGGCCTCCTCGACACTAGTAGGACATAGGTTCCCCGCGGGAAGAACTTGATTATGTAGATACTTCAAATGCTCATACTTCAAATGCTCATTGAGGCTTTTGTCTGTCCATTTGTTTTTGGCCTTCATCTTTAGAAGTTCGAGCATGAAAATCAAGCGGGTCACCTCGGGATCGCAACCTTCGTACAATGTAGTCTTCGAGTCTACTTCAAGTTTCGCCAGCTTGGCCTCCTCTCTATAAGAAGCTCTCTCGCTAGTCGTACTCTTGGGAAGGAGGTCTCGAACATGAGGGTCCTGCACAACTGCACTTAGTAGCATCGAAGACTGCGGCTTGACCACCTCCTCTTCTCCGCCATATCCGGAATCTTCTTCGCCATGTCTGGACTCTTCTTCGCCATGTTTGGACTCTTCTTTGCTGCCGCCATATCCAGACTCTTCCCCGCCACCATGTCTGGCGCCATCGTCTTCATGTTGATCTGTCATCTCTTCATCTAGCCCCATGTCGTTATTCCCTGCCATGTGGACATCCTCATCATTATCTTCACTTATCCACCGAGTATAGCCATCCATGAAACCATTTATCGGCAGGTGCCCTTCAAACTGCCACGATCAAAAGGGTCCAAAAGGACTCCTTCTTTGAATATTGTACACGGACAATTAATCCTAGTCTGATTATTTGCATACATGTCCAGCACCGCGGATTGCAAGTATAGCTCCACCTTCCATCCACTCACCTTCATGACCAACTGCACGGTATAACAAGCAAAATGGTTATAAACAAAATGCATGCATGCATCAATGTCTTATAAAAATTTGGCATGACCTTGCCTAAAAACAGGACATATCGAGTTTTTTGAAATTCACCGAAACAAAAATAAATCAACATTTCGGCAAAACATAAGCAACTCGGGGGCATGTCACTCGCACAAACCTCTCCATATCGAACACACATATTCCCATTCTTGAAATGCACAAGTTTTTACTCACCTATCTCCTGGGAGAGATCAAGCACGGTTAGATGAGGCCTTTCGCTACCTATATATAGGGACAATCGAAAGTGATGGCTAAATGGCTAGCTAGATCTAGTGGTTGGACGGAGAGATGACTCTAGCTAACTAATGGAGAGGGAGAGAGATGAGTTAGCTAGATCTGTATGTATGGAGAGACAAATAAAGGTAGCTAGATAGAGATGAGAAGGCCATTTATGGAGGATAATTATGGTGGAGGGGGCATTAATGGGGAGAGAAGAGAGATAGGAGGAAGAGAGAAGAAGGGCAACAATGGTGGAGAACTAACTTAGAGAAGTGAGAGGGGAAAGGAGGGCGAGAGAGGACAAAGGGGGAGGAGGGGCAGAGGGTGTGAAAAGGTGGCTGATAACACACAAGTATCGGGATCGCAATAGTTTTCGAGGGTAGAGTATTCAACCCAAATTTATTGATTCAACACAAGGGGAGCCAAAGAATATTCTCAAGTATTAGCAGTTGAGTTGTCAATTCAACCTCACATGGATAATTTAATATCTGCAACAAAGTATTTAGTAGCAAAGTAGTATGGAAGTAACTGTAATAGTGGCAAAAGTAATAGTAGCAGTTTTGTAGTAATTGTAGGCATTGGATCAGTGATGGATAATTATGTCGGATGCGATTCCTCATGTAATAGCTATAACATAGGGTGACACAGAACTAGCTCCAGTTCATTAATGTAATGTAGGCATGTATTCCGAATATAGTCATACATGCTTATGGAAAAGAACTTGCATGACATCTTTTGTCCTACCATCCCGTGGCAGCGGGGTCCTATTGGAAACTAAGGGATATTAAGTCCTCCTTTTAATAGAGTACCGGACTAAAGCATTAACACTTAGTGAATACATGAACTCCTCAAACTACGATCATCACCGAGAGTGGTCCCGATCATAGTCACTTCGGGACTGTCGGATCATAACACATAATAGGTGACTATAGACTTGCAAGATAGGATCCAGAACTTACATATATTCATGAAAACATAATAGGTTCAGATCTGAAATCATGGCACTCGGGCCCTAGTGACAAGAATTAAGCATAGCAAAGTCATAGCAACATCAATCTCAGAACATAGTGGATATTAGGGATCAAACCCTAACAAAACTAACTCGATTACATGGTAAATCTCATCCAACCCATCACCGTCCAGCAAGCCTACGATGTAATTACTGACGCACGGTGGTGAGCATCATGAAATTGGTGATGGAGGATGGTTGATGATAACGACGGCGACGGATTCCCCTCTCCGGAGCCCCGAACGGACTCCAGATCAGCCCTCCCGAGAGAGTTTAGGGCTTGGCGGCGGCTCCGTATCGTAAAACACGATGAATCCTTCTCCCTGTTTTTTTTTCTCCCCGAACGTGAATATATGGAGTTGGAGTTGAGGTCTGTGGAGCACCAGGGGGCCCATGAGGCAGGGACGCGCCCCCACCCTCGTGGATAGGGTGTGGGCCCCCTGGCCTTGATTCTTTCGCCAATATTTTTTATTATTTCCAAAAGGTTGCTCCGTGGATTTTCAGGTCATTCCAAGAACTTTTATTTCTGCAGAAAAATAACACCATGGCAATTATGCTGAAAACTGCGTCAGTCCGGGTTAGTTCATTCAAATCATGCAAGTTAGAGTCCAAAACAAGGGCAAAAGTGTTTGGGAAAGTAGATACGACGGAGACGTATCAACTCCCCCAAGCTTAAACCTTTGCTTGTCCTCAAGCAATTCAGTTGACAAACTGAAAGTGATAAAGAAAAACTTTTACAAACTCCGTTTTCTCTTTTTGTTGCAAATATGTAAAGCCAACATTCAAGTTTTCAACAAAAATAATGAACTAACCATATTCACAATAACACTTAGGTCTCATGTTTACTCATATCAATGGCATAATCATCTAGCGATCAATAATAATAAATCTTGGATGACAACACGTTCTCAAAAAAATCATAATATGATATAACAAGATGGTATCTCGCTAGCCCTTTCTGAGACTGCAAAACATAAATGTAGAGCACCTCTGGAGATCAAGGACTGACTAAACATTGTAATACATGGTAAAGGAGATCCAGTCATTGTCATACTCAATATAAATTAATAGTAATGCATGCAAATGACAGCGGTGCTCTCCAACTGGTGCTTTTTAATGAGAGGGTGATGACTAAACATAAAAGTAAATAGATAGGCCCTTCGCAGAGGGAAGCAGGGATTTGTAGAGGTGCCAGAGCTTGATTTTTAAATAGAGATAAATAATATTTTGAGCGGTATACTTTGATTGTCAACATAACAACCAAGAGATCATGATATCTTCCATGCAACACACATTATAGGCGGTTCCCAAACAGAATGGTAAAGTTTATACTCCCCCACCGCCAACAATCATCAATCCATGGCTTGCCCGAAACAACAGGTGCCTCCAACTAACAACAATCCTTGGGGAGTTTTGTTTGCAATTATTTTGATTTGATTTGAGCATGGGACTGGGCATCCCGGTTACCGGCCATTTTCTCGTGAGTGAGGAGCGGAGTCCACACCTCTAGAGAATAACCCGACTAGCATGGAAGATACATACAGCCCTAGTTCATATATGAGCTGTTTGAGCATACAAAACAGAATTTCATTTGAAGGTTTGGAGTTTGGCACATACAAATTTACTTCGAACGGCAGGTAGATACCGCATATAGGAAGGTATAGTGGAATCATATGGAATAACTTTGGGGTTTATGTAAGTGGATGCACAAGCAGTATTCCCACTTAGTACAAGTGAAGGCTAGAAAAAGAATGGGAAGCGACCAACTAGAGAGCGACAATAGTCATGAAGATGCATTAAAATTAATCAACACCGAGTGCAAGCATGAGTAGGATATAATCCACCATGAACATAAATATCGTGGAGGCTATGTTCATTTTGTTTCAACTACATGTGTGAACATGTGCCAAGTCAAGTCACTTGAATCATTCAAAGGAGGATACCACCCTATAATACCACATCACAACCATTTTAATAGCATGTTGGCACGCAAGGTAAACCATTATAAACTCCTAGCTAATTAAGCATGGCATAAGCAACTATAATATCTAATTGTCATTGCAAACATGTTTATTCATAATAGGTTGAATCAGGAATGATGAACTAATCATATTTACAAAAACAAGAGAGGTCGAGTTCATACCAGCTTCTCTCATCTCAATCAGTCCATCATATATCGTCATTATTGCCTTTCACTCGCACGACCGAACGGTGTGAATAATAATAATAGTGCACGTGTATTGGACTAAGCTAGAATCTGCAAGCATTCAATTCAACGGAGAAGACAAGGTAATATGGGCTCTTGGTTAAATCAACAATAATTCATAAGAGAGCCACTCAACATTTTCATCATGGTCTTCTCCTCTCGACCCCAAAGAAAAGAAAATAAATAGAACTATTTACATGGGAAAGCTCCCAACAAGCAAAAGAAGAACGAGAAATATTTTTCGGTTTTTTTTAATTACTACTACTACAGGCATGGAAAGTAAACTAGCTAAAAGCTATAACTAAATTTTTGGTTTTTTTGGGTTTTTCTTAAGATTAATTAAACACACAAGAAGAAAGCTTAGAAAATAAAATAAACTAGCATGGATAGTATAATGAAAAAGTATGAGCACCGACAACTAGAATGAGTGTGTGAACATGAATGTAATGTCGGTGAGAAATACGTACTCCCCCAAGCTTAGGCTTTTGGCCTAAGTTGGTCTATGCCCATGGATTAGAGCCACTCTCTCCAGTGTACTGAGGAGTGTCATTCGAGTGCCACTGGCTGGCGATCTCCTCTGGATCCCACTGATCAAAGGACTGTCGATAAGGTTCAAGTGGTGGTTCTGGCTAAGGCTCTGGAGCTGGTGTCTGGCTCCAGTATGCGTGAATGGCCTCCGGCAAGATGAGGTAGGTGCCTGAAGATAAGTCAAACAAAGAGGGTGCAGGCAAGATAATAGTCTCGTTGTGAGTTTTATTAAATCTCAAATTATACTTAAGCATCATATCATTATTTTTAACAACAAATTCATGTGCTACCATACTCTTACAATCTAGAAAAATAGGGGGCAACAACTTTTCCTCTTTCTCATAATGCCTAATAGGTATCCTAAAGTGTTTAGCAAGGCGTGAAGACAAGATTACTTATTCTTCGTCTATGAATATCCAAATTTTTACACATAATACTCCATAGATAGTCCGAATTGGATAGCAGCAATAATCAATTTTAGCGCGAAGAAGCAAAGAAGCCTCCAAAGATGGGGCCCTTTGTATGATTCAAACTTAATCCTTTAGCAATAATAGCGCCTAAACTAACAGTGTTGGCACAAAATAACAATATCAGGGGCACTAAGGTTTCCACAGTTTCCTCGACCAATTAAGCATCTACTAGCAAATATTGCAAAGTAACATAGAATAGGAAAGTGTATGCTAGTAATTCTTGCATCAGAAACCTTCCTCGTTTCCCCTACAGCAATGATATCAATGAATCCATCCACATCACTACGATGTGGTTCCTCTATCTTTCCCACGAAGGGTATCTTGCAAACCCCATAGAAATCATATAGTGACCTCTCCCTAACCTCATCATATAAATGAAACTCCACTGAAGGTGGTGATTTCTTTGCATGAAACTAAAAAAATTGCATGAAAGTATTAGTGAGTAGGAGATACTGATCGAGCTGGTCGTGGAGGAAGTTGTTGAGGCCTATATTCTCAGCCAAATGATAAAAATCATCATGAATCCCGGCTGCTCTCAAGAACTCATCACAAGGCCATTCACACGGCCAAACCTCCGTAGTGCGAGGGAGATTAAATTTGGGCTTTTTGTTCTCTTCACTCTGCTTATCCTTCGAGCTTCGGCTTGAAGATCCCCTCAAAAATCTCTTCATCATTTTCTGAAAATTTCTGAAATTTTTAGTAACTCAAAATAAAAGTGAACCAAACTCAAAAAAATTGATAGCAACTAATCCCACAAGTGCCTAGAGACTATATCATGCATTAGAACTACTTGGGACAAAATAAATTTGACATGCGAGCTCAAGAACAGGGTCCTAAGTAGCAAAAATTTGCAATGAATAAAGCACTAGAACAAAAACTAATTGGACCATTGGAGGAGTCACATACCAAAGAACATTCCCACAAAGCAGTCTTGTGAGTGGAGCTTTGAGCAAGGAAATCAAAAATGGCAGCAAGATGAGCTAGAACTCATGCTTGAGCTGGTTGGTGATTTTTTGGGAGGAAGAAGAAGTGTATGGGTGCAGGAATAAGTTGAGGGGGGCCACCAGGGGCCCACAAGGTAGGGGGCGCGCCCCAGGGGGTGGGCGCGCCCTAGACCCTCGTGGCAAGGTGCTGGCTCCCCCTGTTGTGTTCTTAGTGCAAAATATTCTTAAATATTCTAGAAAAAATCATATTTCATTTTCAGGGCATTTGGAGAACTTTTATTTTGAGGGTATTCTATATTGCAAGGATAATTCAGAAAACCGACAAAATACTATTTTTGCTTTATTTAATCTAAATAACAGAAAGTAAAAGGAGGGTACAGAGAGTTGTGCTTCGTAACTTCATCCATCTCATGCTCATCAAAAGGAATCCACTAACAAGGTTGATCAAGTCTTGTTAACAAACTCATTCAGAATCACATGGAACCGGAGAAATTTCAAAATGCACTAGGCTACCTAAACGGGGATATGTACATCCCAAATAATAAGAATGTCATATTTCTTCTTGACAATAGGAAGAGGAAATTCAAAACCTCCAATAAAAATCGATGGAATTTTTCCAATAGAATTTATACTGTGAACTTGAGGTTGTTTCCTTGGAAGTGTACCGTATGCTCATTATCATTAACATGAAAAGTGACATTGCCTTTGTTGCAATCAGTAACAGCCCCTGCAGTATTCAAAAATGGTCTACCAAGGATAATCGACATACTATCGTCCTCGGGAATATCAAGAATAACAAAGTCCGTTAAGATAGTAACGTCTGCAAACACAACAGGCACATCCTCACAAATACCAACAGGTATAGCGATTGATTTATCGGCCATTTGCAAGGATATTTTAGTAGGTGTCAACTTATTCAATTCAAGTCTACGATATAAAGAGAGAGGCATAACACTAACACCGGCTCCAAGATCACATAAAGCAGTTTTAACATAGTTTGTTTAATGGAGCATGTTATAGTTGGTACTCCTGGATCTCCTAGTTTCTTTGGTATTCCACCCTTAAAATATAATTAGCAAGCATGGTGGAAATTTCAGCTTCCGGTATCTTTCTTTTATTTGTAACAAAATCTTTCATGTACTTAGCATAAGGGTTCATTTTAAGCATATCAGTAAAACGCATACGCATAAAGATAGGCCTAATCATTTTAGCAAAGCGCTCAAAATCCTCATCATCCTTTTTCTTGGATGGTTTAGGAGGAAAAAGCATGGGTTTTTGAACCCATGGTTCTCTTTCTTTACCGTGCTTCCTAGCCACGAAGTCTCTCTTATCATAACGTTGATTCTTTGATTGTGGGTTATCAAGATCAACAGCAGGTTCAACCTCTACATCATTATTATTTCTAGGTTGAGCATCAACATGAACATCATCATTAACATTATCACTAGGTTCATGTTCATCACCAGATTGTGTTTCAGCATCAGAAATAGAAATATCATTGGGATTCTCAGGTGTGTCTACAACAGGTTCACTAGACGCATGCAAAGTCCTATGATTTTTCTTTTTCTTCTTTTTAGAAGGACTAGGTGCATCAACATTAGTTCTCTGAGAATCTTGCTCCATTCTCTTATGGTGGCCCTCAGGATACAAAGGTTCCTGAGTCATTTTAGCCCCTCTATTCATAACTCTAACAACATTATCATTTCTCTTATCATTTAATTCATCGAGAAAATCTTTGAGCTTGAAGCACTTGTTCTACTTGAGTGGTAACCATAGAAGCATGTTTACTAATATTTATAAGTTCACCTTTAACTCTAGACATATAATCACTCAAGTGTCCAATCATATAAGCATTACTTTTCAATTGTCTACCAACATAAGCATTGAAGTTTTCTTGTTTAGCCACAAAGTCATCAAACTCATCCAAGCATTGGCTAGCAAACTTAGTAGATGGGATTTCAACTTTATCATATCTATAGAGGAAATTTACCTTTACTACCTGTGTCGGGTTATCAAGACCATGTATTTCTTCAATAGGTGGTATATTAAGGCCATGTATTTCTTCAACAGGAGGTAAATTCTTAACATCTTCAACTTTAATACCTTTTTCTTTCATAGATTTCTTTGCCTCTTGCATATCTTCCGGACTGAGAAATAGAACACCCCTTTTCTTCGGAGTTGGCTTAGGAGTTGATTCAGGAAGTGTCCAATTGTTTTCATTAGTCAACATATTATTAAATAACAATTCAGCTTGATCAACTGTTATTTACCTGAAAACACAACCAGCACAACTATCCAGGTGGTCTCTGGAAGCATCGGTTAGTCCATTATAAAAGATATCAACACTACAAAAAAATACACGTCCGTGATGATACGTGTTTGTCATAGTAGGTCGCGTTTTTTGTCATGCATGTAAATCCATGACAAATTTATGACAGAATCAAGATAGTCATACCTGTGCTGTCGTAGAACTGTTCCATGACATTACGAAAATTATCATCATGGAGGTGTCCACTTCCATGACGATAAATCGCGCGTGACAGAAGTGGTTTCGTCAAGGGTGACTGACACGTGGCATCCACCATAACAGAACGCCGTTAAGCTATCGGGTCGGGTTTTGGATCCGATAACCCGTTAACAGCCCCGACCAATGGGGATTTTCCACGTGTAAAATCATCATTGGCTGGAGGAAACGATGTCGGCTCACCGCTTCGGACGGATGTCATCCACTCATTGGACGAAGGCGCCTATGATACGTCGACCGTGGCACGGCCTAACAAGTTTAATTGGGCGGCCCAATTAAAACCCACAAGTTTTGTGGACCATAATGGGTCGGCCCAGCTAAAGGCCCACAAGATTTTGTGGACCATAATGGGGCGGCCCAGCTAAAGGCCCACGAGATTTTGCGGGCCATAATGGGTCGGCCCTGGTAAAGGCCCAAAAGATTTTGCGGGCCATAATGGGCCGGCCCAGCTAAAGGCCCACAAGATTTTTGTGTGCTATAATGGGCCGGCCCAGGTAAAGGCCCACAAGATTCTTGTGGATCATAATGGGCTGGCCCAGCTAAAGGCCCACGATATTTCGCCTACATTAATGGGCCGGCCTAGCTGTAGGCCCACAAGATTTTGAGGACCCTAGTAGGCCGGCCCATTAACTGGCTGCCATGTTTTGGGCCAAATGCCGGCCCATATCTGATCCGGTCCATTAATGGCCTGGCACGTTCCGAGCCTAAAAGTGGCCCATATGAGATCCGGCCCATTATAAGCCTACCACGTTCTGGGCCAAATTACGGCCCAGATCAGGTCCGACCCTTTAAGAGGCTTTGGGCTCAATTATGGCCCACATCAAATTCGGCCCGGCAACTGGACACTATGCTTTTGGGCCCACTTGCTAAAGGCCCACTTTGTAATTCGGCATGATATTAGTTTTGGCCTATTAAGGGCCCGTGTAACATTTTGGCCCTATATTAATTTCGGCTGTTAAAAGCCCGTCATATAGTTGGGCCTAACTACGGCCCGATTTGCATCCGGCCTGCTCGCAGCCGATATCTGATTGGGCCAAACAAGGACCGAGACAATTTTGGCATGTTAAAGGCCCGTGATTATTCGCAAAATCATGGGCCGGGGTTCATTTCGGGCTGCTTCCGGCCCGTGAGCTGTTCGGCACGTTTCAGGCCCAACATACATCGTGATTGCATGATGGCCCGATTATGTACCGTAATTTTACGATTTGCCCGGTTTACTGTGAAGACAGGATATATATACAGTAAAATAACTGCAGCATCGTGAATAAGAAAAACCTAGACTATACAATAAAGAAATTACGGCATATTACATCCTTTGGGCATCAAAGTTCGCCACTATGATAATAAAGCACAAGCGGACATCAGATTACATACCTTTGGGCATCAAAGATCGCCACCAAGGTGAAAATAAACACGCCGACAAAATAACATACAAAACCGACAGCACTTCAATAGAGTTCAAGAAAGGTTAGCCTCTTTGGGAGCTGCAGCATAGCGGTGAGCAAGATGATGAGACGCACTTGTTCAACACTTATATCTTCCTCACTCGAAAGATAAGCGAGCGAGACGGATGACAGGTTTTGCACGTAAAAGTATCGAGTCTTGACAATTCATCACATTTCTTACTGACGAATAAAGTGACACAGTTTAAAATTGCATGAACACAATATGGTATTGTTCAAGAAAATACATGGCAGGAAATGACATTGTGAAGGAGTTGGCAGCTTCACGACAACACTGGATTACAGATCAAGAACTCACAAGTATCAATTGTTAAATAAAGAGACGGTTTAAATAATAGTAGAATAATATGACATTGTTCATAGTTAAGACATTGCACAATATGACATTGTGCTGTAGTGGGTAGGTTCACCACACCACTGGATTACGGATGAAGAACAGAAGCATACATGCAGTGCAAAAGAAGATCACTTGCTCTGTATAGTCTAATTTACATGGTATGAAGAAGGAACTTGGTTTTACAACTGAAAACTTAAATTGAGGAAGGACAAACTTTTGTTTATGAACTACAAATAAACTTTAAATAAGCAATTAGATGCAAACACCAAAAATAAACAGCTATTGCAGTCATGCCTAACCAAATATATACAACAAAGTTTGAAGGCTTGAGATGGACAAACTTACATTATTGGTGAAGACAGGCTCTATAAAGGCCTTGTCCATGCTGATGGGGAGGGGGGGCAATTCAAGAAGTTTACCACAGAATCTTCTTCAAAAGCATTGCCTTTATTCTACATTTTGTTAAGAGTAAATATAGATGTGATAATATACGAAAAAATGGAGAATATTTAAGATAAGATGAAGAGTGATGCTACATAACCAAGTAGCTATAAATGTAGGTGTAGCGATACAAGCAAAAGGTACAGCCAATAGCAATGCACAACTAAACTTCTTCAATACCAACCTTATGGTAAGAGTAAATATAGATCTGATGTGTAGAAAATGGAGGGCAAAGGAAAATAAGCTGCAGAGTGATGGTACATGAACAACTACCTGTCATTATAAGTACACTGATAAAGGACAAATGTACTTACAAGAACAATGCAGAGCTAAAAAAACATTGGCATTGGATATATTCTACACTAATGTTACCATTCATACTGACCAGATAATTTGGAGCGAACAATTGACAAGCAAGCTATCATGCATACTGCTGTCACATAATGAACCAGGTATGTATGCAAGTACAGTGATACAGGACAATAGGTACTAACAAGAGCAAAGCAACGGCCAGCATATTTGCGATATCATGTCGTTCTTTTCAAACCGGAAGTCTTCTTCGAGCAGATTTCCTGCAAAAAAGATCCGTAAGGCACATGCAGAAAAGTAGAAGTTCAAATTTTCATGTGATTTCATAGACAGTACCTCATCATGGGAACGAGACCAGTGCATAACAAGGTTTTTCCATTCAATGTCTTCTAAATTTAGCACAGGAGACTTCACCGGAAATTCATTTATAGAGTTGCCACCAAAGTGTGATTTCCTCAGGTAACACCGATACTGCTGCAATGCTTCCTTGAAAAGCACAAGCAAGCTTTGCTCGTCATGACTATCCAGATTGACCCTCGCCTAGATACAACAATGTAATGTAAATCATAGATGTGTTCAATCAGTAGAAAACAGGAAAATAATAACCATGAATAATAGCACTTACACGTAAGTTGGACAGGAAGATGTGAAAATGGTTTTTGTCTTCACAATAATCTTTCCATGATGGGAATATATGCACATAGTCCCTAACAACATTGAAAGCATTGTCTTTTAAACTGGGAATATATGGAACAGGGTTCCAATCTGCAGAAATTGGTCGTCTCTGTAGTTGGGATAGGTCTTCGGCCGGTGTACTTGCTGTACTTTTTGCTGGAGCGGGATTTTTCTGTGGTACAGTTGGTGCTATGGCAAATGAAATCAGTATACCTTTTGCTGGAGTGCAGGTCCTGTGTGGTGGGGCTAGAGGTGTGGCCAGTGAAGTATGGGTACAGTCTGCTGGAGTCGTTCCTACGTTTTGTGTCACTGGTTGTACAGCCAATATAAGTTGGGTGTTGTCTGATTTCTCCGGCACCACCATGTTTTTCAAGGACTTTGCTGGTGCTCCTTCAGGTTCGGCAATCACCCTCTTCCTTTTTGATGTCTGATGCACACGAACAACATTTGAGTGGAAAAACATGGTATGATGACAGATGGAATATGTATTGATAATAGATGGGCATGGCATCTCGACATATATGATGAGTAAACTAAGCAGATGGCGGTGCAACAAAGTAGAATAAATGCAAGACAACATATGCAAGATACCCGCAATCAATAAAATATTGCCAAATTAGAACATGCACCTTGATGGGTGAACAGGACAGGCCATCTGTCTTTGACTCCTCGAGGTTAGAATAGTCATTAGGATCATATTCTGAACAGGAGTCAACAGGTGGGGAGCGTATGAGTTTCATTGCATCCAGAATGGCACTCAATGCCTTGGTGCCAATTTTGTAAGTCATTGCAGTGCTTAGCTTTAAGAATGGATTGCTGCTAGTGCGACACAAAGCAGCTACACAGATCATAGTGTAGATATCACGGGAAAACCTTAAGCATCAGAGTAAAATCAACAAGGTGGAACTTGCTGGAATACATGTGCTAGTATTGCCGGTACGGCTAGAAAGGCTTCGGATACCAGCTCTCTTCAAGTGAGGGTGCGGTACTGTTAATATCAGTGTAACTCTCAAAGGCGACACAGCTCCGCGCATTTCCTTGCTATTCTTATAGGATTCAAGTGGGCAGGCCACTACAAATCCTATTCCTATGTTTACAAGATCCTACGAATCAAAGAGGCTCAAAGTGTCCATCACAACCGACCGTATAGACCTCTACACTGCAAATGTCCCTGCTCATCTTCAGTACAAGGAACATACTGTACTACTAGCATACTCCCTCCGTTCAAAAATATAAGTCTTGGTAGAGATTTCCACTATGGATCACATACAGATGTATCCAGATATTAAACTATTAGATGTACAACGCAGGAAAACATTTAACTAACTACCCTTTTCAATTTGATAAAATATTAAACTATTTGTTTTATTGCAAAAAACTTATGGGGCAGTGCCATACTTATTAAAACTAAATTAGGAACCAGTGGTGTAGTTTATAAAACCAAATTCAAAAGGAAACTAAAATAAAAAACACAGTAAAACAGAAATATAAAATAAAACAAAAATAAATAAAAGAAAGCATTCACCCCCCATAACTGAAAGAGAAAAGTTTAAAATGTTAGGCCACAGATGGTATCGACTTGCTGTGCTGAAAAGAGAAACAGAGCAATCTAATGTTCCATGTTGCATTACAAATACCATAAATTTTTGACCAAGTTTAGTGGGAGGCTTTGCTAGGAACAGAGACAAAAGGTGCGGGCAAACGGGTATGATTTGGTTAGTCATAGCAGCAGTGATTTCCTGCTCGACAGCCAATGTCAATGCCAAAAACAAGCATCATTTTAACCCAATCTATCTATCTATCTATTATATACTTAAAACAATAGAAAACTAACGGTTAAGATTCATCTATACAAAGTTAAGATATTGAATGGTTGAGATTAGTTAAATAGAAACTCATAACACGGGAAGAAAAAAAAACTTGACACCGCCAGGTCCCATGTACAACCAGATTGTACTATCATGTTGGACACGTTCAAGTGTAGAACAAGGAAACTCATACATAGAAAAAAAACATGACACCGCCAGGTCCCATGTACAACCAGATTGTACTATCATGTTGGACACGTTCAAGTGTAGAACAAGGAAACTCATACATAGGAATAATCCATCACGGATCCTAAAAAAAAACCATCACGTATATATACGGTAACAAACAAGTCATGTCCTAGTAGGACACGTTTTTTCCTAAGAAAAAAAACCTACGACGCGTTGAAGAAGCCCTTACGTTTAGAATAGATTAATAGGTCGGCAGGTAATATTGTGTCATCTTGGGACATCTCCCGTTCGGATCGCAAGCAGCTGCCAGCTACGTCTAGAGGCAGATCACGTCAATGGCCGGTGGATACAATCTCTGCATGTAAATTGAGGAGGAAGAAAAGATTTGATGCGTACACATCCAAAGGACTGCAGCTAGACATTGGATCCTGGCGCCACGGCATCCATCGGCCACATCGGCGGTGGGCGGCGTTCATCCGCGATGGGATCTAATCCTGCATGCAAATTTAGGAAGAAGTGAACATTTGATTCACGCACACATCTAAGAGGCCGGAGCTAGGCGTTAGCAAGCCGCCCGCTGCCGCTATCGCCGCAACCTCTAGCGGCTGATGGGATCAATTCATTCATCAAATTAGGGAAGAAGGAAGACTGATGCATGTAGACATCCAAGAGGCTGGAGCTAGACGTTATGTATGTTTTCTTTCTCTTGATTTATTGGTTTGTCGATTCTCTTGATAGATCTAGACAACACATCATCTTATAGCTGGATATGTATGTTTCTGGTCATCTTTTGTCATATTTAGCCTTTGTCTAAGGGTGAGAAACATTTGGCAGAAGATAGATTTGCTATGCATGCACTAGTAGAAAAAGGGTCATACGTGAAGCACATTAGTGCCGGTTTGAATTTGAGCCGGTACTAATGTATACGTTAGTGCCGGTTCGTGGGGACGATCAATAGCACCGGTTCGTGGCGAACCTTTAGTACCGGTTCAAGCCACGAACCGGTACTAAAGAGGCTGTGTCAGCCTGCGGTCAGGCTATGGCCCCACCATCACCATTTAGTACTGGTTCATGCCACGAACCGGTACTAATGACGTTGTGGCAGGATGTTTTAATTAGTCCCACCTCGCTCCCCTAACAAGCCTTTTACCACCTTAAATATGTTATTTCTCAAACTATCATAAGCACTTGGTATTCATTGAACTCTATGTGTAGAATTTGTGGCCTCAATATGAGTCTTCATCGGTTTATAAATCGTTGATGACTCATATTGACAATTCAGATTGTACACACAAAGATCATTGATGATTAAAGTATTTTTTTGATGTTATATGATCATATTGACAATTTAGACTGTAAAGAAATATAAGATCATGATGTAAATGCTCTTATATTTTTTGCGTTCAGTATGCACCATTCAAAGCGACGCCATCAACTTTCAACTATTGCTGCCTTCATTTGCTATTTTTCATGCATTCAATGATTTTTTTGAGAACTAAATGACCTGAAAATTGAAAAGCACTACAAATGAACTCTGAAAAAGTTGAAACTTGGCATGGTATCATCATTTCACCCACATAGATTGTTCAAAAAAGTAGAGAGGTTATGGCAAAACTAGATGCACTTCGTTCTAAACTGGACAATCTCTTTGAAGTATTCAGGTTTTGGACGAAATTAAACTCATCTGTTATACAAAGGCATTTCATTTTTTTAATTATTACAACTCAGGACTTTTTGTGCGTTCAGTATGCACCATTCAAAGCGGCGCCATCAACTTTCAACCATTTCTGCCTTCATTTTGCCTCCAACCGTTACTAAAGGGTGACCAGATTACTACGATTGCTTAGGAAGCTGTTTTTAGTCCCACCTCGCCAAGAGAGGGACTAGGAGCGGTTTATAAGCCACGAGTGCGAGAGCGATGAAGAAGAGGCTCAATGCTCACGTTGTAGCTTCAAGCCTTGCGGAATATGGTAGATTGCGGAGCTATCGCGCAGTGCAGATTTACACTATTACGAAAGGCTTGAAGCAAATTAACGAGCATTGCACCTCTTTTTAATAACTTATTACAACTCCGGACTTCTTACATTATGGCAAAAACTAATTGCGTCGGCATATCTTTTTTTTAACTAGATGAAAAACTACTCAGAAATAAATAGAACAAAATAAATATAGCAGAAAAATTATAAAATAGAAGGAAAAATTATAAATATAGCAGGAAAAAATTATATTTGCTATTTTTCAATCGTTTACAAAATGACCGTGAAATTTAAAATCACTACAAAATGAACTCTGAAAATGTTGAATTTTGGCAAACTAGATGAAAAACTACTCACAAATAAATAGAAGAAAATAAGTATAACAGAAAAGAAAAAACTATACAAAAAACTACACAGAAAGAAATAGAAGAAAAAATAGCAGAAAAGAAAAAAACTACAAAAAAAATTGGGGCGCTGCCCTGTGGGCCTGCTAGGCCACAAGAGTGCAATTACAGGCCTTAAAGGCCCAGCAGACTCACAGAGGCGCAGAGAATTTAGGCCATAAGCCTGCTATATAGAGGAGTTCGAAGAGGTAGCCGCTGCTGGGTTTATAAACCAGAGCGGCTGCCCTTCGCTGGCGAGTGGGACTAAACTTTGGGGTTGCAGCCTTGAGGCCTTTAGTACGGTTGGTGGCTCCAACGGTACTAAAATCACCCTTAGTACCGGTTGGAGCCACCAACGGTACTAAAACCTGCTCTTCCACCTCTTTGCACGGCCTTTAGTACGGTTGGCGGCTCCAACGGTACTAAAGGCTCACCTATATACAGCACTTACGAAATTTCAGTTACATCTCCCCACTTCTTTCGTCAAGGTCTCTCGCGCCGCTCTCGTCGTCGCCGCCCGTCGCCCCTCGTCGTCGTCGTCCCCGCCCGCCCGAACGCCCGCGCCTCGTCCGTCGTCGTCCCGCGCCGCCGTCCGTCGTATCTCTCTCCTCGCTGTACCCGACCGCTGAAGCAAATCCGCCCTTACGCCCATGCCTCGTCAAATCCCGCCGCCGCCCGACGCCCAGCGCCCGCCCGTCACATGGCGCGCCCACTCATCGTGCGTGGCGGCGGACGTCTGAACCTGGCACACACACACACACACACATATATATACACACACACACACACACACATACATATATACCACACGCATGTTAGATGAATTAGCTAGCTAGATAGAAAAATTGTCGAACTAGAGATTAGAACTAGTTCAATAATTAATATAACTAGTTTATTTTAGTAAGAAAATTTAGGTATATGAGATTTGAACTAGTTCAATAATTAATATAACTAGGTTAATGAGTTTTTTGTTTATTTAATTTTTATATATTTTGAGTTTATATAAATGTTAGATTAATGTCGAATGTTAGATGAATTAGATTTGAACTACTTAGAAAGTGTTTAATGGACTTAGTTAGAACTAGGGAAACTTGTTTATTTTTAGTAAGTACTACATTATTCTATTTATAGTAAGTGCTTAGTAGTTGAACTAGTTGATTTAATAAAACTGGTTCATCTTACTATAGAAGTAGTTTATTTTTAGCAAGAAAATTAGTAAAATTGGTTCTAGCTGTACTGACGTGTATTAGTGATAATATTCGATGTAAGGACACATGGAGATGATGTAGTTTTTCTTATTGAATGCTCAAATTGGAGAGCACTATGCAAGGCATATGCATATGATTAGTTGAATAATAATGATCTAATTTAGTCTTTGAATTATGAACGTATAGGAAATGTCATCATCGGAGGACGAAAGTCTCCCGGGGGAGTGCGACTGGTGCCACGACGATCGAGGTGGATTTTGAAACGAAGAAAATTCACCTAAGGACCCATCATGATGTGGATTTTGAAGTAAAGTTGTATAATGCTGAGAGCGTAACCCATTTTGGTTGCAAAAATTGGGAAGCATTTTGCAAATTGTATGGTATTGATGAGGGTATGCTTGTCACCATGGATCTTGGTGATCCTGAAATCGAGCAAGACAATATGGACATTTGGGTCCTTGTTGATACTCCTCCAGTTCTACCGCTATGTGAGTTTCTCAAACATAGTTAATTATTAATAGAACTTATATTGTTCATTTCAAAATAGTTGACAGCTTATTTCCATTGATAGCTTATTTTGAAGTATCAAAGAATGTGCGAAGATGGTAGATAGAACTTACTACACGATGGCTCTGAGTTAACTTACAAGGAGAAAACTCATCTGGTTGGATTTTGTAATGATATTGAGAATTACAATATCTACAATCGAACTCCTCAACATTATGGTCAATCGTGCCACTAGTGCGTGTTGAACTCTGATAACTACCATGGAGATGCCTGGTAAGTTTTATTACTATTACGACATCCGTGCATATTTTGCATACTTCTAAAACTAGTACATCATTGCTAACTACGAAGTTATTACTATGTTTTTCAACGAGAGAATCCCAGAGGATTGTGTGCCTCATTTGATGTATCGAGAATGGCGGCAGCCTTCGTGTTTTGAACATATATCCAGGTCATCCTACAAATCTCAATTGTCCATACGGTTTCTAAAACAAGTGGAGACATGACAATCAAAGGATGGAAAAAATGTATGGACGTCGTAAGGAGCTTCTTGGAAGCAAAAGGAAGCGAGGCGCAAGAATTGGAGACAGGATGATCTCCATTCTTCATAATGGAGAGTCGGGGTCTATATTGTTTTATGCTATTTTACCTTAAGTGTGTTTAGGTCTGATCCTACGATCTTGATGATCATGTGCTAAGAACAATTATGTAGGGTTCGGTTCGATGACTATGAGGATGATGATCGTATGACTTATTATTAATAACGAGTAGAAGTTGTATGATGATGCTTGATTAATTAGCTAGTAGGACTTGTTATTATATATGATGATGTATGATGCGAGCATGCATGAGTTATTATATATATATCTGCGGGTGAAACGAAAAAGAATTAAAATGGAAAACACAAAATTAAATGAAAAAGAAATCATAAAACCAAAACCCCCAAACATTTTAGTACGGTTGGTGTTACCAACGGTACTAAAACTCCGACCCGGAGCTGCCTCGTGCCACGTGGTTGGCCTTTAGCACCGATTCGTGCTGAATCGGTACTAAAGAGGCTTTAGTGACCACACTTTAGTGCGGTTATGTAACCGCACTAAAGACCTCTGAACCGTGCTATTGCCGGTTCGCACTAATAATGGAGGAGGAAAATATTTTAGGAACACAAGTAGAGCATAGGAAATCTCTAAGCAAAGAGAATCACAAATAAAAAGCATGGCCAGGAACTACATGGTGATTGAACAGGTTTGATTGGAAGACTATACCAATGCTTACGGCAAAAAAAGACTATACCTGTTTGGTACTGCTAAACCTGAAGCACACAAGAAAAATGTGAAAAGCAAGTAGCACTCTGATCCGTACAGTAGGAAGTGGCAATATTAAAATTAATTAGGTCATAGATGATATCAGCAAGCAAATTGTTTTGTTGAAGTAGATCATGGGCTTGACCGTCCTCAACAAAACAATTTAGCAATTCTGAGTACCACTAATTTCTCTATATTATTACGAGAGCTGTTTGTAAAAAACAAGAAGATAATATGATGTATTGATTCCCATTGTTCCATACAATTTATAACACACTGCAGACTTATAGGAATAGATTGGATACAATGACAAGCGAAGAAACAAAAGTAGCAGCGTGAAGCCGTACATTATGTACACTTGTACTTTTTGGCTCTAAAGAAACTATATACCGAGAATAAATGATGGAACAGGACAATGTGATTCTAAGTAAAGGGAAGGGCACGTGCAAGAGGACCACATGCATATCAGTTTAAAACTAGAAAAAAATAGAGCACCTCCCACATGTGTTATTTAGTTCCTTCGTGAAATACACATAGATATGTCAAGATTTAAAGTGCGAGGTTATTTAGCTTTTTTATTAATACACCTGATTAATGTTATATTGTACTACACAGCTAAGCAACAGAGATAATTAGAGCAACACTATATTGGCAAGTGTAGAATAGTAGAAGCATCTCTGTACATGATATTGCACAATGCAACTTCAATAATGACGAGGTGGTTCTATTAGACATTAATGTTATATTATAAGTCTTATTAGAGAGTCTTTTAAAATTGTCGATAAAATAAAAAAAAATAAAAGGGCAGTCATCGAAAAAAGGCAAAACCAAATTGATTATTTAGAAGAAGAAAAGAAAAAGATAAAAAAAAACTCCAAATTGATTAGCATGGCATCCAGGCAACACAATCCAATGGTTTTCTGTTGTCACATAGTACAAAATATGTTACTACCAACAAAATAAAAAAATTCAATAGAGTCCGCTATGTGCGTTATTTTTCTTTTATTGACAAATGTGTATTGTATTTTTGGTAATGTCTAAGGCTTACCAACATATCAATGCCAATATGGATATAAAGGCACACTTGAAATCTAGCCGCGCAAATTGCGCGGGTCACACCGCTAGTTGGGTTAACAAAGTAACACCGATGTGATGTGATTATTTCTACAGTCATTGAGCAAAAACTAACGAAGCTCTCGGAGATGCAAACACAACAAATCGCAGATATACTACAAGCAGGCAAGCAGTAACTAGAGTGGCAAACCTTTGTTGAAGATGTCGACATGGCCCTTCAAGGCGATCCTTGAACTGCCACTCTTTTGAACACAAACACGGCCACGACCGCGCCCGATCGTCGGCCTTGAGCGAGCCGGCTTGTCCACGACCTCGAACGCATACCGGACCGGCAGCAAGCGCGGATCCAGCGGCAATCGCAAGCAAGCAGAGGCAGTATCGGTGGGAGGAGGAGGCTCCGGATGAACTGGGTGAGGAGGCGGGGCGGGTGGAGGATCGAGGCGGCGCGTGACCCGGCCGGCCAGCTTGCGACCGGTGGCGTCGGCGGGGCCGGCTGGGAGTCAAAGGGATTCCACAGCAGGATGGGGTGGGGCGGGAATGGACGGCGGGATGGTCTATCCTCCGGCCATGTAGGGGAAACCGGCGGTTCGCGGTGACCGGTGAGGCGGCGAACCCTATCCAGCAACACGCACAGTGTTGGGACGGGCGCAGGGGCGGGCTGCGGTGGAGGGACGGGCGTAGGGGCGGGCTACGGTGGCGGGGAGGGCTGCGGTGGCGGAAGTGGCGGGCAGTGGCGGTCTTGGGCTCGTCCGTGGTGAAGCCTTGGTGCGGTTTAGGGTTGGGTTTTTGACAAGTGGTGGGTGGGTGAGGTGGGGAGAGAGAGAGGGGGGGCTGGGCTGGGAGAGAGAGAGAGGAGGGGCCGGGCTGGGAGAGAGGAGGACCATTTTTTAGAAGAGACCGCTTTGCCATCAGCAGTGGATGGCAAAGGCCCATATCTTGCCATCAGCGGCGGTGGCAGATGGCAAAGAGGTGAAACTCTTGGGCGTTCTGGCGCCATCATCCATTGGGCCCCACCCACTTCTTTGCAATCTGCCAACAGATGGAAAAGATTCTGAGGCTGATTGGTTTGCAGCCAATTTTTGGCATGCCAATTGTTGGCAAGCCTATTTTTGGCAAAGCTGGAAGTTGCCAACATTTGGCAAGTTTGGCTACCAATTGGTTGGTTACCAATGTTTTGCCAATATTTGTCAAAAAACAAGGGTCTATCAATTGGTTTGTTACCAAATATGCATAACTCGTCCCGACAAGGAATTTGTTACCTACGTAATCCAGTACATAATTTACACGCCATGTCATACCATGGGCATAATTTACTAATTTAGAAGCACCATCATACCACTGCAATATTCCAATGTAGCATGCACAAGGTCATCAAGCATCAAGAAATTTCTTACAAACTAGCTTAATTCAGATTTGTGCTAGACCAATGCATTACAAAAGGTAAGACCCTCTAAACACCATTACGGCACAGGAATTCCACTTAGCATAAGTGCATGAAAAGCTAAGTAGACTACAAAAGCACTTGCCAAAAGAAAGCTGCCAAACATGTCATTCAGATTGATGGATCAGCAGCTGTGCGATTGTTGCCGTCGTACTTGTGCACGAAATAATCAAGGACCCAAGCATTAAAAGTATGGACGCTTGCACAGTTCAGGAAACCACGGAAAATTTCTTGTTCTGGCTTAGCAAGATAGGCTGCTAACTCAATCTTCTCATTTGCTGGGATAGTTAGCGACTCAATGTGTTTCCAAAGATTGGCATTGGGGTCTGTAACTGCTATTGGCTGAATAGGGGCAGCAGATTTGACACTTTTAGCAAGACTCACAATGCTCGCTGCCACATCATCATCTAACACGCTGGCTCGACGCGCCGTGACCTTTGGTTTCTTCTTATGTGGTGCTTTAACATGCTTGCGCTTCAGATTTGAGCTAGTGCCTTCTGCTGGACTGTTGGGCGCAATCATGTCGGAATCACTAAGACCTTGTTCGGCAGTGGATGTGTGGTTGCTCGTTTCACTACTACCATCAGATTTCACATTCTCAATTGCATCATTCACATCAATAGCTAGTGAGCCATCCGCATGAGACGAGTCACTAAACAGTTCTTCCAGGAGATGATAAAACTTGATGGAGTGAGTAAGGTAGTTACATTTTATTTTTTGCAACATAAACCAAAGCATGTCAATGCAATAACTTGTTTGAGTAGTCTGGTCAATCTAAAAGTGCACAATAATGATTATAAAACAAGTGTATAATTGGTGAGACCATATAATCTATGTAAGTGAATATTTTGACAGTGGTAAATGCAAAAAAGGAATATCTATTAACACTAGCATGCCATTTTCAAAATAAAAACTAGACAATCAGTTTAGCAAAAACAAGAAGGATCGCATAGAGAACTATAAATCATGCAAATAGAAAGGTGAGTTCGAGCGAACTTACACCAAGCTTGCTTGGTGATTTCTCTGACTTGTCAATGTTAAATTTGTTAAGTACTTTATCGAAACCATATCCGCTCCTCCCCTTTGCTAGCTTTATCCACTTCCATTTCTCCTTGAATGACCTACAGTGTCGATCAACTTGTTTTGCTGTAGTTGTAATTCCAAACTTGTCATTCAAATCATTAGCACACTGTAGATGGTGTTGTGCCTTCCACTTGAAAGTTGGTGGCTTGTCCCTTTGCTTCTCGATATACCACTCAAGCATATACTTGGTACAATCATCACTCCATGACATGTAATTATCACGAGAGCGAGCAACCTCAGTCTTGGCACCTTCTTTTTGCTCACCCATTCTATAGATGAAGGTCTGAAGTCAATATGCTATTATGTCAGCGAATATTCAGGGCTTTTAGCACAAACAAACAATCCATACATTACCCAACAGTACATTCCAAAATAAAAGTACAGTTCCACAATACACGGAAAAGAAAATTACAGAGCTAGATTAGCACAAAATGTCTAAACATGGAACTGCTAAATAAGGACAATGTACTACAAGAAAGTACTTTCAAGTGGTACTAGCACTACTCCCGCTCTCTGAAGCATCCTTGTTCGCCAATCTCTCTCTATCATTCCACATCTGTTGGGCAATCAAATCATGCTTGGCTGCCCACTCGCGTACATCACTCTCTCGGTCGGAGACACGATTGCTACTCCTTGGCAGGTGGTGGTACCAAGTTGGTTCGTCATCTACAAACTCATCGGGTCCATTGTCTCTCTGAAGCATCCTTGTTCGCCAATCTCTCTCTATCATTCCACATCTGTTGGGCAATCAAATCATGCTTGGCTGCCCACTCGCGTACATCACTCTCTCGGTCGGAGACACGATTGCTACTCCTTGGCAGGTGGTGGTACCAAGTTGGTTCGTCATCTACAAACTCATCGGGTCCATTGTCTAAAATCCAGTTGTGAATGACGCAACAAGCAATAACCACCTTGGGTTGTGATTTCAAGGGTACGAAAGGTCTATTACTAAGAATCTTGAAACGATTCTTAATAGCTGCAAAGGCTCGCTCGACCGTTATCCTTAGTGAGGAATGACGGTGGTTGAACAGCTCTTTTGGACAGGTTGGACGATTCGGATAAAATCTGTTTGGGTTGGTAGTGATCTTAGCATGTGTATCTGTAGACCGAGTGCAGATTATTTCACGGGCTAACTTCACAAGGGCACGTGGGGCGATGTTAAAATAGCTACTC
Organism: Aegilops longissima; assembly: GCA_021605205.1. NCBI lineage: Eukaryota > Viridiplantae > Streptophyta > Magnoliopsida > Poales > Poaceae > Aegilops > Aegilops longissima. The sequence goes on from CM038682.1 coordinate 707,919,790, forward strand.
ACTTGTCTCTTGGATCATACAATGCAAATCCTCTGAGAGGAATGAGTGTGATATTGCCCAACAATTTTCAGAAACATAGCTACCTGCTCCTCTACGGACACATGAATTGTGTCGACCAAAAGCTTTTGTTCCTAAGGTGAGCACACAACTTGTAGAAAACAGCGGATACATCTGAGCTGGCGCAAACATGTCCTTTCCGAGGTGTCGATCAGTCTAATTAGTTCACTACTCCTCCAAATATCTCTCTTCACAAGTGGAGCATACTTGACACGTTTAGCTCCATTCTTCCTCTCTTTTTTCTTGCTCCACCAAAGGACCAACATTACAAAAAGGACAAGTAGTGTGTTTTTCTTCCACATACAGTAATATAGATATTGTTGTTGAGCATTATCCATCTGAGTAAAGATAAGATGCACAATAAGCATAAAAGAAAATGGAAAACCAATGCAAAGCATGTACCAGCAGGTAGTTAATAATCTATCAATACATCAAAAAAAAATTCAAAGAATATATATGTTCCATAGTACATCATACATATATGCAGAAGTATGTGACTTCTGTAGTTGATCAAAAGCAAGATGATATTGTTCTGTCTTTTAGGCCCTCAAATCAATTAGAAGAGTATTAGGTGCCAGCCCTCCCACCATGCAGAAGCAAAGTACGAGGGGACATGTTCTACTGATATACTAGCATCAATTAGTCCAGGATCTTTAAGCAACATATTTAGCTTCAAATTTATGCAGATGTAAGGTACTTTAATAATCTGATTCGTTCCTGAATCTCGTTCCGAGTACAAGACAGAGAAAAATATTAGCAAACAATAAGCACGTAAGCACTCGCATCTAGAAACAATAAGCACGTACATCCGGTTGTGGAGTCAGATGAGAGAGCGGTGATTGGAAATCTGATACGGGAAAGAAGAAAGTCCGATGAGATTTGGGCGCGAAATAACCTTGACTCCTCCGATGGATCTGGCCTGCTCGGCAGATTAGACGAGACTTCCCTTGAGTAGGAGATTTCCGAGGTCCTTGAGCTTTTCAGTCACCGTGGCGCAGAGGCAGGCGGTGGAAGGAGGCGCTAGGGGATGGGGTTAGGGCGAAGGAGGAGGACAGGTTAGATCTGGTGGGACGAACCGTGAGGGAGAGCGGTGGGGCGGGAGTTGGTTACAGGCGGTGCGTGAGGCCACCAATATTTGGCTAGCCAGCGTGTTGGCGCGCCCACGGTTCGAGCCGAACCAATCGCCCACCAATTTTTGGTAAGCCCTAATAGTTGGCTTGCCAATTTTTGGCTGCAAACCAATTAGGTTCTCTATGCCATCTGCTGGCAGATGGCAAATATGTGGGTTGACAGGCCATTACAACACTGGACCCCTACCCACCTCTTTGCCATCTGCTAGCAGATGGCAAAGATTATTTGCCATCCACTAGCAGATGGCAAAGAAATGGCTGATGGCAACCATGTTCTTTGCCGTCTGTCAGTTCTTTGCCATCTGTTTTTTATAAGCAGATGGCAAAGACGTTCTTTGCTATCAGCTGGCAGATGCCAAAGAGCTGGCTGATGGCAAATTCCCAGTTTCCATTAGTGATGATTGCGAGCAGAGGGCTGATTGTTGATAGTAGAGTGCATCTTCATGAGGCGCATGACCCATGGAGCATAAAACTTCAGACCAAACAGATCAGATCCAGATGCAGCCAATTGTCTGATGAAGAATTCTTGCGTGTTGAACTGATGCCATTCAGGATGTAAAAGACCAATGTCTTCATTGCTCCTTCAAATTATGCAGATGATGAATGTCCTTTGATTGGCCATAGAGTTCGCCTGATGATGTGATATATTGTGCGAGGCAGATACTCAAGGTCATCAACAAAGAAGTGTTGAGGTATTCAGCGTCATGTGGCGGTGGCTTCATCATACTCAACATCGACTCATGTCGGGTTACGGCTTATGAAATATGCTCTCAAGGCATCAGCGGTGGAGTTGACATCCAGTTCAAACAGTTCTCCGGGAGTGGGTAGGCTGTGAGCTCAATGATGTCAAGAGCTTTGGCTTCATGATGAACATTTCTGTCATTCACTCGAGGACCCATGTCTTTGTGTCTCCGTCAGGCAGCGGATGTGGAGGTAGCATAGAATTGAAGCACAAGTTCTTCATTCCAGTGTTCTTTATGCATGTGAAGCCGAGCAGACCTACATCACGAAAGCAATCAAGTACTTCTTCTAAGCACGGCAGTCCGGCAATGGCTTCTGTGTCGAGGCGCATATGAGGGAAAATGCGGCCTTGATCATACAAAACACATGAGTAATAGCTTCTTTGCTGATAGCTCCAGAAATGGTCAGATGATATCCTTGGCCTTGTGTAGGGGTTCTTTGATCTGTCAAAGAAAGTGTTGTGGGCTTTGAAGCCATTTGCATTGAAAGAACCAGTAGAGGTGGCAGTGCCTGGAAACCTTGGCAGTCTTGGCTTCGGCTTCTGGACCTGAGGCCTGTGCCCAATATGATAGTCGAGGCCGAGGACCCGAGGCATGAGGCGGAGGGACGAGCAGGACATCTTCTTGTGACTAGCTCACCATAGTTGTATGCTTGCTCAATTGTGTAGGGCCTTGGTGGCGGGCTGGAGCAGTGGCAACAAGCGAGGCTTGAGCTGCTCAGAAGATGCTTCAGGAGCAGTTGCCTCATTGGCTTCAGGCACATTTCCTTCATTTGCTTCAGGAGCAGTTGGTGCAGGCTCCACATTCGCTTCAGCCATGACCACGTCATTGGCTTCATAGGTATTTGAGGTGGCAGCCTCAATGTTTTCAACCTCCACTTGAGGAGCTGGAGGGTCGGGCACTGGCACGTTGATATCAGGTATAACTTCTTCAATGACAGGGGGTGTAGGGACACGATCTTCTTCTTCTTGGGTGCCTTCGGCTGATGTAGCCGGATTGTCTTCAGCAGCTTTGGCTTCAGACTCAGAGACATTCACAGTTGGAGTGGCATCTGAAAACACTTGGCGTGCAACAGGTTGGTGGTGCACTTCTCCTTCTGGAACGCTCGAAAGAGGTACTTGAGGCCTTTGACCTTTGCGAAGCCTGCGAAATGCTGGCGACGCCTTTGGAGATGGGGTTGTCTGGGCCTCAAAGTCTTCCTCTTCGTCTTGTTGTTGTTGTTGGGGAGTGACTTATTGTTGGGGAGTGACTTGTTGTTGGGGAGTACTAGGGGAGTCTTCTTGTTGCGGGCGATCAGCCCATGAAGCATCTGGCGATTGGCGTCGGAAGGGCGACCAATCTTGATGAGTTTGCTGTTACATATGAGCAGTGATGATACCACATTGTATTCAATTTGAGGAAGAACTTCATCATCTTCAACATTGTCATGGTGACCAATGTCTTCAGCGATGATGGGATCAACTGCTGGATTCTCTTTAACCGAGGCCTCTCTGTGGGCGGGCTCATGAGCAGTCATCTGAAGTTCTTGGGTTGCGGACACGGGGCGAACCAGAAATGGGTTCAACAATCAAGGGCTCTGTGGGAGCAGCCCGATTCTTCTTGGTCTTAAGCTTCTTCTTGGAGGGAGCATCATCAGAGGCTTCAGGAAGTTTCCTTTTTACGGCTTCACGCCGGCAGCCCTCGTTTTCTTACATTGAGCGGTTGACCTGACCTTTGGCTTCAAGCCAGTCATGCTGCTTGGGAAGACTATGCGGGGTTCTTCCTGCCTTGAAGGTGCAGCTTGGTCAGTTGAAGACTTCTTTTTCTTTGCAGCCATTCTGGGGTCAATGCCAGGACGGCCAAGTGCTTTGCGCTTCTCAGCCTCATTGTAGGCAAGCACACACTTGTCAGCCAGAATCTTCATGCGCTCACGAGAGCCTCTGGCTTCTTCACGCTTCTTGACAAAGGCTTCCTTGAGGTCGTGCAGCATGACCTTGAAGTTTTTGACATCTTGCACACTGAGTGCAGCCATATGCTTCTTGAACTGAGCTTTCTCATAGTCAATCTTATGCTTCAGTTCAACAATGCGCTGAGCAAGAGCTATCTCAGAAGCAAAGGCTCCATTGAAGGAGACGCTGAGGCCAATATGAAGTTGCAGATCATCAAAGCTGATGTTGGGGGTGTCAAACCACTCATCAATGAAGTGATGGATGATTGCCACATCAAAGAAAGGAAAATTGTTGAAGATTTCTGCTTCTTCTTTGCTCTTGATAAGTTGCTCAAGGGCATCATCTGCAAGATCTTCATCACTGGACAGATCAATGTGCTCTTCACGCAGAATGGCAGCAGGAGTCAGTGTCAATTCAGTATTTTTGACAATTTTCTTTCTCTTCTCTGTCTTCTTGGAGATGCGGGATTGATCTTGGACCGCTGCTGGCTTCAGGAGGTGCAGTGGCCAGTGGCTTCACACGTGAAGCTTTTGGAGGAGCAGCTGACTGTGAAGCCTTGACTTTCTTTTGCTTTTGTGGCTTTGGAGCAGGAGCAGGAGCAGGAGCTGGGGCTTCATCAGAATCGGCATCGTCATTAGAGTGATCCACTTTGGCACCTTGGACCAAGATGTAAGTGATGAGGCCATCAAGGCTTGAAAAGGGACCGATGACATTAGGTTCAGCATCACGAGAGCCGTCAGCTCGAGGAGCAGAGGGACCAGGGTTGAAGTCTAATCCCAATGACTTCTTGTTTTCCTTGGCCGAAGCCTTTGCGTGCTGGAAGTTGCGCTTGAGGAGATTATCGTCGCGACACCAGAGCAAAGACGTTGGGACGGCATTTTGAGGCTGAGGTCCACGGACCATACAAGGATAGAAACCTTGTGCAATAGCTTCAGCCATGTTCTTGGGTGGAAGGCCTTGAAAGAGAATATCACCCCAAGGGCTTCTGATAGCATTCTTCTCGGCATATTCATGGGTGACAAAATTGTACTTGAACCACTGTTCAGCCCAATATCGCCGAATCCATTGGATTCGCGTCTTGCGCTGATTGTAAGTCTCTTCGGGATCTGTCTTGTACAACTCTGCGAGGTCATCAGGCAGATCTTTTGAGGTTCCCTCACGATGCTGTCTGCCGCCCTTCCTGACTGATTTATCTGTAGCCATGAGCTTCAAACTGAATGGCTTCACGTTCAAAGGCTTCAAAGGCTTGCTTTTGTTGGACAAACAGGAACTGGCTTTGGGAGAATTAGTTTGATGCTGTAAGAATTCTGCAAATGAATGCAGACTTTGAGAACCAAGGGATTCTCCCACGGACATGTACCTGTGACAGCATTAGAGATCGAGGAAGGGAAGAGGTCATATGCATTCTCAGAAGATTTTGAAGATAAATCAGTTTGAAGACATTGACCTCATGATGCGAAGACATTCACTTATACGCTAGGAGTTGGTTCCAGATTTGTACGAATCCGTGAATAAGTACAAGTGAGGAATCTAACTAGTTGTGAGGCTTAAGTGAATATACTAGGCAGTATGACATGCAGACAGAATAGATCTAACATAGTATGGGCAGAAACCAATTTTGGCGAGTAGGATGAATATTGAAGATAAAAAAGATGGTAAAAATGGAGTTATATTTACCACTCGAAGAACTTCTAGACGGGAAGAAGAGGAAGCCGAGCAGTTCAGTCCACCGTGCCCTAACTCGGCGACGGAGGACACCTTCGACGGCGGCGGAGATGACGATGTTCGCGGCCGGCGTGAGGACGGTGTCGGAGAAGTCGCGGCAGCTAAGCGCTTCGTCGCCGGCGTCATCGAGAGCTAGCGGTGGCGCTAGGGTTTTGAAGAGGTGGAGAGGTGGAAGAAGATTTTCTTTACCGCAGGGGACACGTATTTATAAGCAGGTGTGCGGCACATCGCAATTACGCAGGTGCCCCTGGCGGTTCACATCTGAGGGGCACATGGCAAGCATGCAACATGCAATGAGATGTCCCACGTTCCCACGCCCGCCGGGTTTGTCGGATGGTCGTTCCGGCTTCTCGGATTTCAACGATGAGATGAATCATTTAAAACAGACTTAAAGTTTGTCTCTGTGTCTTCTGGCGACAAGGGCCAGAGAAGACATTCGACAGTTTCAATAGAATGCGTATGATTTGGACAGATAGAGTTTGAGATAAGAAGCATAGAGATTGGGGTCGATCACATTCACTTAGTTCAAAAGATTCAACTTGGAAGACATAGCTATAAGTGAATGTTGTAGAGACAAACAATATATATATATATATATATATATATATATATATATATATATATATATATATATATATATATATATATATATATATATATATATATATATATATATATATATGACAACAACCAAATGAGGGAAGTTAGGTCGAAGTTGAAGACAAATCAAATGCGAAGATATTGCGAAATAACGCCATGAGAAACATTTCAAACAAAGAAATTTGGTGGTGGCGTGACCCACCGTATAGGAAGTATTAGACCCGGACCACGGCCCACAATTATCGTGGCGCTCGAAGTCAAATTCACGTTAATGTATTCACACTCGAATGTAAGTCTTCATTGATTGAAGATATCGTTACTTATGCGTTGCACATCTAAGTCATCAACATGCATAAGTGTTAGAATGTGTGCTTGATCACGGGACATTTGAGGATTCCAAGATATTTAGCTCACACGTAACTTGCAAAACCTTTTCTCATCCAAGGGCTTCGTGAAGATATCGCCAATTGCTCTTGGTGTTGGCGTGAATGATGTCAATATCTTTCTTCATGACATGATCCACGAGAAAATGATGGCCAATTTCAATGTGCTTTGTCTTCGAGTGTTGGACTGGATTGTTGGCAATCTTGATGGCGCTTTCATTGTCGCAGAAGAGAGGTACTTGTTTCAGATTGATGCCATAGTCCTTGAGAGTTTGCTTCATCCATAGAAGCTGATCATAGCAAGATCCAGCAGGAATGTATTCAGATTCAGCAGTTGAGAGTGATACATAGTTCTGCTTCTTTGAAGACCAACATACAAGTGATCGTCCCAGAAAGTGACATGTGCCTGATGTAGACTTGCGATCCACCTTGTCACCAGCATAATCAGCATCCGAAAATGCAACCAAATCAAAATTTGAGCCCTTTGGATACCATAATCCAAGTGTTGGGGTGTGAGCCAAATATTGAAGAATTCGGTTCACAGCTAAGTCATGCGATTCCTTTGGTGCCGCTTGGAATCAAGCACACATGCAAACACTAAGCATAATATCTGGCCTAGATGCACATAGGTAAAGTAAGGAACCAATCATGGAGCGGTATACCTTTTGATCGAACTCTTTACCATTGTCGTCGGGACCCGATGGTGTTTAGTAGGCATTGGCGTCGTGTATCCTTTGCACTCCTGCATTCCAAACTTCTTGAGACAATCTTGGAGGTATTTTCTTGAGATATAAAGATGTCATTCCTTTCTTGTGAATTTGAAGACCAAGGAAGAACTTGAGCTCTCCATCATGGACATCGATATTGTTCTTGCATCATGTATCCAAATTCATCACTATACTTACGGTTGGTGCAGCCGAAGATAATGTCATCCACATATATTTGGCATACAAACAGTTCACCATCATATGTCTTCGTGAAGAGTGTGGGATCAAGGGATCCAGGTTTGAAGCCTTTGCTCTTGGGAAGTCTTTGATCGTATCATACCGGTAGCGAGGAGCTTGTTTGAGGCCATCTGATTGCTTTATTTAGCTTGTAGACCATATCGGGATGTTTTGGATCTTCAAAGCCGGTGGTTGAGTGACATATACTTCTTCTTCAATCTTGCCGTTGAGAAATGCACTCTTCACATCCATTTGATAGAGCAAGATGTTGTGGTGGTTAGCATAGGCTAGTAGTATGCGAATATCTTCAAGCCTAGCTACAGGAGCAAATGTTTCATCGAAGTTAATTCCTTCAACTTGAGTATATCCTTGAGCCACAAGCCGTGCTTTGTTTCTGACGACTTGACCATGCTCATCTTGCTTGTTTCAATATATCCATTTGGTGCCAATAATGTTATGCTTGAGAGGGTCAGGACGCTTGACAAGTTCCCAAACATTATTTAGCTTGAACTGTTGAAGTTCTTCTTGCATAGCTTGTATCCATTCTGGTTCCATAAAGGCTTCAGCAACTTTCTTGGGTTCTGATATTGACACAAAACAAAAGTGCCCGCAGAAATTTGCTAGCTGTGTTGCTCTTGAGCGAGTAAGCGGACCAGGTGCATTGATGCTATCGATTATCTTCTCAATCTGTACTTCATTTACCTTTCGAGGATGAATCTGGGCGAAGACTTTGCTCATCTTGATCATTGTCATCATTGGGAGGATTGTCTTGAGTGAGCATTGTCTTCGATTGGTTAGGTGCGAAATGATAAGTTCCTCTTCGATGCTGTGCATCGAAGGCATGATTTCACGGTTCCCATTAGCTTGATAGATTCATTGGGCGAGCCTCGTCTAGTGTACTTGGCAGGAACTCTCTTTGTGAACCATTGGTTTCATCAAATCGCAAGTCCACAGTTTCGACGATTCACTACTAGGAAAAGGCCTACTAATGGCGCACCTAATTTGTCCATTAACGGCGCATTAGTGGTGCGCCATTAGTGCCACGCCATTAGTATATTTTACTAATGGCGCATTTTGTTAATCGCCATTAGTATCTGATATACTAATGGCGGACCTCGAATCGCCATTAGTATATACAACGATCGCCATTAGTATGCCTCGAGGGCCATGTATACCAGTGCTTTGGCATACTAATGGCGCTTTAACAACATAATCGCGCATTAGTAACCCGGCATACTAATGGCGCCTTTGTTAATGATCGCCATTAGTATCCTTTGGCATACTAATGGCACCTTTATGATGTGATCGCCATTAGTATGAATATTAGGTTTTTTATTTTTTATTTTCTGTTTTTGCACAGGTTACAAAATGTATAATTGGACAAAATATAGACATCACACATCAACAATAGATTCATCGAATACAATAGAAGATTAGTCTCTGAATACAATTCATCATATTAGTCTCCGAATACAATTCATCATATTAGTCTCGAATTGAAAAGACCGAACATAGATAGAACATTATATTACAAGTCTCGAGACCATGAGTAGCGAGTTTGTCTTCACATTACAAGTCGATATCGATCATCTAAACTACGATCACATAGAAGAGAGCTGTGGTCATCACGATGAGCATCATCGCGATGAAACTCGTCTTCATCCGGTTCCTCAACGCTCCCTCCCTCTCCGCTAGATGGCGGGCGTATCTAGATTCGGCCTCGGCCCTAGTGGTGTACCCTTTGTAACTATTACCGCTGAATCGGTGAACCTGTCTCCGACACTCCTCCCGATCGTCATAGACTCAGGAACCTTACCCTTGTACCACGACATACGGCGGCATCGCTATGCACTAGCCAAGCAAGCGTTAGTACCAATTCACAGACAATACATAAGCAATATATAAGTATGCAGCGAGCGATCGGAAGAAAAAGCAAGACATTAATAGCATCGATTACATCTAAGTTGAGCGACTCTCGAAACCAAAGATACATACTACAAGTTCATTAAAGTTTAATTACAACATGAGCCAATCGATGTTTGAGAACTAGACACAGCATCACTTTGCTTTCCACTCGACTCAAGGGACGGGCGTGGATGAAGCCGCCGTCTACCGTCGGAGTCATGAAATAACGGGCGTTGTCATCCTGCATTTCTAGCATTGTGTCGATGTCACTTTGTTGGACGGTTGATTTACGAGGTAGAACTGCCCGAGTGCGAAGGACATCTTGATGGATGATTTCCGCAAACTCCATTTGGATCGCGAAAGAATTCTTGTCGATGTCGCGTCTGGATTGCCGACACGCTTCGCAGCCCAATCTTTGAGTTTACTCGGTAGAAGAAGTTGATGATGGTCGTATGATCGCCGCATGTGATGGATGGCGTAGTAGGCACCCTTCGACCGCCCGGTGACTGCTTGGCCAGCGAGCGTCGTATTATGGGAGAACACATGCTTGCCGTGCTACGAATAGGCCTGGTGAAGGTGCCTCCAGATTTGGCGTGGCAGGGAGAACATCATCAAGAACCTTCTTGACATTTGTGTAGTCTCGTTAGACTAACGGTGCGGGTCGAAATCGTGGCCATGGAATATTTGGGGCTTAGGAGGATGAGCGTGCAATGTGTGTCACTTGCAGAAAACACGGAATGTTAAAAGAAAAAGCGATCGACATCTAAGAATTCATATGTTACGGGCGGTTGAGGGAGGACTTACTCGGGAAAGTAAGGCACGAGGAAGTTATCCTTATCTTGGTTTGCGAATGAAGCCTTGAGGTAAGAACTTCGTGACTTGCGGTCCCAGCGCTGCCCAAGATCTTGGCACGCATGTAGAAGGGGTCGACTATCACGATGTCCGGGGTCTTATCGCGAATGATCCGCATCTCCATACTCGTGAAAATAGCGAGCGAAGGTGTAGTGCAGCGGATGAAGGTTCAACATAGCGTGGATGTCATCAAACCGCGGGGCGATCATCGCCCGATGGAGTTATCCACAAAGCCCTTGCCCTCTGGCACCTTGGCTGCGAAAACCGGGTATGCCACATCCTTCTCTACGAGGCGCCGCTTCTCCAAAGAAAGAACAACATCATGCACCTCCGCGCTAGCACGGTTGCAGCATTGAGCATATTTGTCGGTAGCATCGCCCTACCGCCACATGCACCCTCCTCGAGATATCCTCGGTGAAGGTGGCCCGTCCTGAGCACGGATCGTACTCGGTGCCGGTAGCCCGCACCCTTGTTAGTCTTTCTTTTGCGTGCCTTCTTCTTCTCCTGTAATGGGACGAGTTCTGCTCACAGACCGCCTTCTTGAGTGTGTTGGGGCTGATAATATTTACGCACCTCGCCTATCGAGGCTCGGTGAAGTCGGCAGGTGGCGGCGTCTCACGAGAGCTGAGCGGCGGGCGGCGCTGTTGCAACTTGCTTCTCCACGGTACCAGCTAGATCGCGCCGTCTTTTGTTGGGTTGGGTTCTTGAGAGGAGGCCCCATGAAGTCACCACCGTACCCATGATCGGCAAAGTCTTGATCGGCGTTGTCAAATGTATCGTCGTCGTCGTCGCTCACGATCTGTGCCATATGCATGTTTGGATCCGATGGCATAGGGATGTCCGGCACCGTTCGGCGGTCTTGCCATGGGGCCGACTTGGCGCCAACACGGTGGCGGTGTTGTCTTTGGGGTGGTGTCCCCGCCCCAAGCGAATCTGGCTCTTGACCAGCGAGGGGCCAGCTCAGGCGGCGCGAGGTCATCACGTCATCATCGTCGGCCCCGACGGGTCGAATCGGAGGTAACGACTCGTCGCAGCTGGCAGCACCGAACCAGTTGAACCCTAAACAGGTTGGGTGGCATCTGGGTACCGTGGAACAAGGGTTGCCGGTTGAGCGATTTTGCCCTTGGCGACATCGACCAACTCGTTCTTCACGAAGTGCGGGAGAGTGCAGGCGTCGTCGGCGCCCTGCGAAAACATGTAGGGCGTCGGGATGCCCGATCAAAGACAAGGAGATGAAGTCCTCGGCGAGAGAAGCAGTTAGTTACCATGATGATGGCGTCGAGCTCGGCTAATGTCGAGGCACCGCCAGCAATGCGCGTGCAGATTAACGGAGGGCCACTTGCTGCGAGTGGCGGCCTGCATACACCGGGTGCATTAAGCTCCTGTGGCGTCGGAGACACCAATGGCCCGCCATCGCTTTCAGCGAGTTCTGGCCGTGAAGCTAGGAATCGGGCGGCCCTGTTGGCGCCCGCAATCCGCACTCAACCCCTCGATCAAGGTAGGCACAATGGCGGTGATCGTCGCTTGGAGTTGTTGTTGCACTTGCTCTTGGACAATCTCCGGAATCTGCGCCACGTGTGCCTTGAGTTCTTGAACCTCGCGCGCCTGGCTTTCCGAGCTGGTCTTTTCTCCTTTCGCCCACCGGTGTTATAGTATGGCGACCATTTTGTCGACAAGCCTTTGCCGCCACCACGACCAGGTGGCGCCGACTTCTTGAGCTTATCCTTGTTCTTCATTACATTCAACGCCCTATTTAGAGTGGTGTCCCAAGGGTTGCTCTTAGTGGACCCAGCGCTGCTTTCGATCGCTGCGGAAGGAATGTGAACCATTTAGAAATTTGGCTTCATTAATTAGAATGCAACCATATGAAGCTAATTACGCGGGTGTATTCCTTACGAGAACAAGATCAAGCGCCCTGGTCTTGGATCCGTGGTAAGCTCCTTTGTTTTCGGTCCTTCTTGTACGGGCCCACGACAAAGTTCTGGTCTGCTTGTCACCGTATTTATGGAAGAGGCGGTAGGCCTTGCTCGGCACGCAGTCGCCTCCTCCTTGTCCCATATAGGCTCCGCCACTCTGTAACCGCCGGGACCGAGTGTGTATTCCCTAAGTTCAGCTCCGCATTTCTTTCCCCACTGACTTGATTCGGAGTTTGCGGTGCTTGAGCAATTGATCTTGAAGTCGTTGTAGTCATCTTGGTGATCGAAGGATTTTTCTCCTTGATCTTCTCATAACTCTCACCTTTCTCGATCATTCTCTTCACATTGCTTTTCCAAGTAGACAGGGCCTTGCTCATCTTCGTGAGGGCAGCATTGTTCACTTTATTACCTTTGAGGCTTGTGTTTTCAAATTCAGCGAGGAACTTGTATCGTTCGTGCAACCGTGAAGAGGAGGTTGCGCGAATTCCCTCGGTCGAGGATGCCTCGGTTCTCGGTGTTGGCGAGGCGGTGCTCGGAGAATGCACCCGAGCTGAAGCAAGTACCCTTGACTATTCGTTGAGCGCGTTGGATTCCGTCGGAGTCCACTTTAGTAACTTCTTCCTTGAGGTGCGAACGCAGTCGGGCGTCGGTCCTTCCGTTGCCTCTTGGTTGGTTGCCATCTGTAAATGCGCCGCCATCATCGATGGTGGCATCCTCGGCGCACCATCGGTGGTGGCATCGATGGGGTCATCATCGGCGGTACCATCGGTGGTCTCGGGATCGATGGGGAAGGCGGCATCCTCATACAAGTGAGGTTGTTCCTCCATCTCTGGGACAGCTCGAGAATGCCTTGCCACCAACCCCGGCCTCATCGTTGTTGGCCATGTTTCTCTCTAAATAGGAACAAAGTTTGGTCAAAAAGTTGGTTATTGTCAAGGAACAAGATCATGGTCTCATCATTTAAGGTTTGTCGACACCGAGGCATCCTAAAAAGCTAAGCTTTTATCATTGAGGGTTTTTCGACGCCGAGGCACACTAAAAGCCTAAGCTTTCATCATTAGTAACAAGTACCCCGGCCCACGCATTAGTCACAAGTCACGGAAAATTTCAGCATGACCTTTGCTGAAAATAGGACATATGGAGTACCCGAATTTGCTGGAATGGAAGTTAATCGACATTCCAGCAAACTCAAAACCTCTCGGTGGACAAGGCAAAAATGCCTCCATCACAACATGGAAAATACATTGGCATGTGAAGAGGTGAAACAATATATGCATCTCCAATCAGTATCATTCAACATTTTGGACAAACCACTACAAGCAATCTGGATCGGATACAAGAAGAATGTGAGAAAATGCAGACAAATACTAACAGATTGAGGTGTTTAACTTGTGGTGCTCTCGTGCTATTAACATTTCAAGTCAAAACCTTTTACGGTTAGTAAGTGTTTCTTGAGCATATGTATGTAGTAAGTGTTTATCGCATTTTGCTTATAAAAGCTAACAATTGTTTTTGCTTATAAAAAGCTAACAAGTGTAAGTCAAAACAATATACCCCCAAGTGTAAGTCATAACAGTCATATTCAGTATTTTGATCACTACTTCAGTTAAGTTGTCGTACAAGTTGCCATTCCTGTTTTAGTCTCATATTTGATTTAGCTGGACTACCATCTTTATCACAATAATATAGTCGCTCATTAAGAAGACCACTAGAGAGACTAGGTATGGAAATTTGGGAACAAATTATATAATTTAAGCCATTTCATTCTACAGCCTACATTTGTCCTAACTGTAATGTACTTATGTATGTAATTATGTATAAGCCTACAGTCCAATCATGCTTCATTCATTTATGAAATCAGAAATAATTTGTTACAGTGTTGAAACAACCAGGGGCAACAAGGGTAGAACTTGAGTTTCATTCTTTCTTTTACATTGTAAAAGGACTGCGAGAATACCGATGTTGCATAGTGAGCACCAGGCTCAACCTCAATCCCTATGCTTAGCATGGTCAACTTCTCTTTGAACCATGTAACTTTTGCGAGCAAATATCAGAATCTATCTAGGTAGGTAATTCTACGGTCTGCCCTTGCAGCAATTGCTATAGCTATAGTAGCTGCTGGCAAGATTTATCTGAATCATGCTCCATTCATTTATGAAATTAGACACAAAACAGTGATGTCGAGGTTGTCACGGTACAAACCTCCCAAGCGAACAGCCTTGAACTTAGAAGCACATGTCATACAGGGCCCCGACACGGGAAAGTGTAGGAGATGGGCGCTGGCGCGGTTCACGGCAATGGGCCAGCTGTACCAGGGACCCAGCGTGATTGGCTCGCCGATCGCGCTCCCTACTGCTGGTTCTTGGTAGCCTTCTCCAATGCTGGCTGCAACAACAACAAGAGCAGCTAAAGCGGTTAGCTCCATACCCTCACCTTTGTAAATAACAAAAATTGACAAATTTGAGTACAAATCAACATCAGTAGCAAGAGCGTCTGAACACGTGAAGCGAATGCTAACAGGTAAACAAATCGGCGCAAAGTTGTGATCTTGGGCATCTGGGTTCCACGTCCCGTCAACACAGGCAGAAATTACGAGAGACGGACAAGCGATAGCGAGGAGTGGGCGAGGTGGACCTGGAGCAGGAGAGGAAGGCGGAGAGGTCGCTGAAGGCGCTAAGCGGCGGCGCCAGTGAGCCCGGCAGCGAGCCTTGACTGCATGACGGGCCCATCTTCTGGCGCCCTCGTCCAAGCAGTGGAGGTGGAGGAGGTGGAGGTGGGCGGCCTTGGGCTTGGGCTGGGCGGAGGCGCTGAAGGAGGAGCGGGCGTCGGCGTCGGCGGCGTCGGGCGGCGTCGGCGTGAGGCAGCGGCGTCGGGAGAGGAGAGGGGAAGGGGATCGAGGCGAGGCGAGGGAGAGAGAGGGGATAGGTTTGGGCCGGGGAGGAAATATGGATGGGGGCGGCACAATACTAATGGCGCACCACACCTCGGTGCGCCATAAGTACATCCATACTAATGGCGCACCTCGCCTTGGTGCGCCATTAGTATTTTTTTTTATTTCTGCACGAGCCAACAGGTTATCTTCCACCTGACCTGATCCACATCAAGTTCCCTCTACTAGCTTGGTGGTCAACAGCCAGTTCTCGCACCAGGAGGTCCTGGGTTCGATTCCCAGGCTCCACAATTTTTTTTATGCATTTAAAATGTTGTTTGATACTTACTTGTGTTTAAATATGTTCAAACTTGTTTAATTCATAACAGTAATATTTTTTTTAATACAGTAATAATTATTTTAAAATATCATCAAGCAGTAATGCGGTGGAGCGGGAGGTGCAGGGGTGCGGGGGTGTGGCGGTTGAGTAGGAGAGGTGCGGAGGTCGTGGCGGTTGAGTAGGAGAGGGTCTGGGGGTCGGCGGCGGTTGAGTAGGGAATCGAGGTGCGGGGGTGTGGCGGCGGCAGTGGACCAGGGTGCTCGGCGGCGGGGACGGATCTGGCGAGGTGGGATAGCGATCGAGATGGAGGGATCGAGATCAGTGTCCATGAAATTTAAAAATATTCATGATAGTTCAAAAAGTGACCATGAAATACAATCGAGAAATGAAGGCTACGATTAAAATACAATCGATCTTAGCTAGCTATCTGTTCACAATCTTCTTGCCCTTCTTTTTTGCAAATCGAGTTCTTCTGTGGAACGGACGTCCTTTAGGTAGGGTGGTCCTGCTTCTTCTTGTGGTGTATGCTGCTACTTCATCATCGTCGTCATGTTCGATCCTCGGGTCGCCATACTTGTCGAAGTCTTGCTCATTGGCTACTCCATCCATTCCGATGATCTTCCTTTTGCCTCTCCTCCGACAACACGGTTGGGCTTTGTGGGTCGGTAATGAAAAAGCATTGGTCAACTTGGGAAGCCAGTACCCATGGCTCATTTTTCAGCGGTGGCGTTTGCGCCCTTGATCTTGGATTAACCGGATATAACCATGGTGGTGAAATACCAGTCTTCTTTTAGGATGCTCTTTGCCCATCGACCACGGAACATGGGACCTTCTCTCCGGCGTAGCTCAGCTCCCAGATCTCCTCGATCCTTCCGTAGAATCTGTCCTTGTCATTACGGTGTAGGATTCCATCGTTACCCCAGTTACGATAACCATCGCTCTTCATGTCCTTGGCCTCGGTGTAGAATGTGTAGCCGTTGATATCGTGCGCCTCATAGGTCATCGAGGTTGTGCTCGGCGCCATGACAAAGCGAATATGAGTTGTTCTTCAGCGGAAGAATCCTCATGTAAAGATGCAACGAAGCTTCTGCTTGAACCAACGCGTGAAACATGAGTTGTGCTCTCTGATTATATCTCCGTCCATCCTCTGTTGGCCTCGGTCGTTGTCGTCTTCTTAATAAAGGTTTTGTGCTCTACCACCCAAGGATCGACCAAGTCTATGTGTTGTAGCGCGACTAGGTTTGCTCTTTCAAAGTCGGCGAGTCGACCCTCTAAGTCGACTTGCATTTGCGGCGACCCTCACGGTGACCCCATCCAGCGAGCCTGCCGAGGTTCCTGTTGACGAGCAGACCAGCGGGTTCTCGATGCCTAGATAATTAGTGCGATAGGAGATGCACTCTTGATCGAAAAGCCCTGGCTATACTTCCCTCTGGAGGTGACATGTTGCGAGCGTATCCTTTGATGACACCATTCATCCTTTCGAGCGACATCATCTTGTGCAGGAGCGTCGGCCGAGTTGGATGATATCCTCCACTATATGGACCAGCGGATGCACCATAGCGTCGAAGAATGCGGGCGGGAAGTACATCTCAAGCTCGCATAGTATCACCACGATCTCTTCCTGTAGCCTTCGAGTTGCCTCCGTAATCGACTTACGAGAGATGGCGTCGAAAAAAGTTGCATAGGCCAAATAGCGTTTCACGGACGTGCGCGTCCATGATCCTGGTTACTGGCTGGAAATATCTGCGTCATCGACACATGACGGTCGTGAGACTTCATCCCTGAACTTCGCTTTCTTGGGTCTAGGAATCTGCTTATCTTCCCAGCGTAACCGTAAGGAAGTTTTACTCCTAGGAGGCAGGTGAAAAACTGCTCGATCTCCTCGACTTAGAGTGAAGCACGCGGGAGGGTAGTCATTCCGGTCTTCTTGGCCTTTTGCCTTTGCGATGACTTCTTGTGTCTGCTTCGCCTCATCATCATCATCATCATCATCATCATTAGCGTGAAGCTCTGCACGATGCCCATTGATTTCAAGTCTGCCCTTGCTTTCGGCCCATCTTTGGTCCTCTCGGCATGTTGAGCAGGGTACCAAGTAGACTCTCGCTACGTTCTTCGTGATATGCATGACATCAAGGCTGTGAGGCACACGGTGGATCTTCGATATGGCAAGTCGAAAAACAGACCTCGTTTTCCATACATTCAGCGATGGCTCTGGCGCCTTCGCTTATTTCCGGCTCTGGCGCCTCTTGCTTCTTTCTGGCGGTGGCAGTCTTTCCAAGTTTTCAACAGCTTGTCTATTTCCTCGCCACTCCTCGTACAGGCGTTTTGAGTTCGGTTTCACCATCGAACAGATCCTTGCGTTTCCTCCACGGGTCATCGTCGCGAAGCCACCTTGATGTCCCATGAACACGGTTTTCGAGACCGGGATCTCTATTTAGCTGGCGTCGTTGTGTCATCCATGCACCTTACGCATCCGGAAAATCCGTGGACTACCTGCCCCGAGATATCCGTAACCGAGATAGTCATGCACCGTCGTGGCGGTCACGGCTCCCATAGAAATATTCTTTCTGCGGCGTTCCACGTATTTGCTGGCGTTTTCCACAGCGTGTCAAGCTCCTCTTTCAGCAGCCCAGATACAGATTGATGTCGTTCCTGGTTGTTTGGCCCTTCAATTAGCATACTCATGTGAATGTACTTCCTCTTCATGCACAACCAGGGGAAGGTTGTACATCCACACAAACACAGGCTAGGTGCTATGTGTGCTTCTCGGCTGCCAAGCGGATTGACTCCATCGGTGCTCGCGCGCACGATGTTCCTGGATCCTTCCCAAATTCTGGGTCTTGAAGTTCAACGCTTGCCACTGGCTCGCATCCTTAGGGTGACTCAGCATCTTGTCTTTTTATCTATCTCCGGATCATTTCGTCATCTTCTCGCTTCTTCTCCTCCTATCCGCGTTCCAGCGCGGGAGCTTTGCTACCTTAGGTTCGCGAAATACCGCTCGACGAGGTGATAGGAAAGTACCACACCACTTTTCGAGGAGCTTTCTTCCTCTTCTTGTATCGAGTGGCGCCAACACGGACATATGGTAGACTCAGCGTGCTCGTCGATAAATGATGCAGATTGTTCATGCACGCATGGTATTTCACGTCGCGGTAAATCCGGAGGACACATGATTTTCTTAGCCTCCTCCAAACTGGTGGGCACTTGTTCCCCTTGGGAAGACATTCGTGCGAATGACATGTTCTCGTCGAAGCATCGTCGGTCATTTTGTGTTTACCTTCATCTCGAGCCATGAGCATTACTTTCAGGGGTATCCTCGGGCCTGCATCCTTCATACAATGGAGTAACGCGTCTAACTCAAGTTGATCCATCTTGGCTTTCTCTCGGGCGGCAGCTCTTCGTTATCCGTGCTTGCGAAGCAGCTCTTGAATATGAGGTCTTGCACCCAGCCAATCGATGGTCAGCGTCGTCGCTCCGCCCGGCATCATCATCTTCATGATCATGCCCGTCGTCTGCTCCGCATCTTCCTCATCATCATGTCCTGCATCTTCTACATGATGGCTGTGTACAACATCACCATCGTGATCATCTCTGAGGGATTCTTCGTCTTCTCGCCCGAGAGCCGTGGTGGTTGTCTTGCTGCCCTTCCTCATTTCTTTCCGGCCCCCATGGGCGACTTTGTAGTCATCTTCATCACCTTGCCACCGATAGCCATCCATGAAACCACACAAGAGCAGGTGGTCCGCACCTACCGGAATCCGGGTCCGCAATAAGGATCTTCACTTGCATCTTGACACGGACATCTTATCTCCGTCTCGTTCTTTTGAAGCATCTCGTCGCCAGCGGACCTTTAAAACCTATTCACGATGCCTTCGGTCATCGTGCGGACCATCAATCGCTGCGAGGTAGAAACAAAAGCGATATTTTAGAACCAAGACAAAATTTGGCATTACTTTCCCTAAAAATAGGACCAAAAAGAATGCTTAATGCCAAAATTCTTGCCGAAACGTAAATGAATCAAGATTCCGGCAAAATATTGGCAACTATTGCATTTCAAATACTGGTACACCTCCAAACACAAACACATATGCAACACCACAAACATATGCAACACCACGAACATACATAGATCTAGCTAGGCCATAAAAAGTGCATGTGCACATTGTTGTAGGGAGAACAACATAAATATAGCTTCCCCCCTTACTTACCTATCAAAACAAGGTAATTTAACCATTTAATTTGAATGAATCTATGGTGGAAATGAGGTGAAAAAGAGGAGGCACCCGAGACAAGGAGGAGGTGGAGAGAATGAAGTGGGGAGAAAGTTAGTGTGGGTAGGGAGAGGCTGTCCAAAATATCTTGTTGCTGCCCACTTACTAATGGCGCACCAACTCTAAATCGCCATTAGTAATACAGGTTACTAATGGCGCACCTTACGGTGAGTGCGCCATTAGTAGTTTTACAAAAATAAAACATACTAATGGCGCACTATTCCATAGTGCGCCATTACTAGTTTAAACTAGTAATGGCGCGCGGTGGAACAGTCGCCATTATATATTTTACAAAAAAAGAATAAAAAGTATAATAAAAAACAACATTAGTGGCGCACTTTCCGAGCAGTGCACCATTACTAGTTACAACTAGTAATGGCGCCTTGAGTCTGAATCGCCATTAGTATGTTTGGACAGCGCACTAGTTCAAAAAAAATTGATACTAATGGCGCACCTTGGGCGAGTCGCCATTAGTAGTTTCAACTCTAATGGCGTATCATAAGGTGGTGCGCCATTAGTATATACTAATGGCGCACCGCTTGTATGGTGCGCCATTAGTGTCAATCCCATCTATAGCCCTTTTTCTAGTAGTGATTTTGTAGAGATAGAGGTTGAAGACTCTGTAGGAGTGCGAGTCCTTTCCGTAACCGAGCATGAAGCCTTCGTGAGCTTTAGGTTCAAATTTTGACTTGTGATGGGGATCCTTGATCCAGCACCTAGCCCCAAATACTCTGAAGTAGCTAACATTTGGCTTCTTGCCAGTAAGGAGCTCATAGGATGTTTTGTTCAGAAGCTTATGGATATAAACACGGTTGATGACGTGACAAGCTGTATCAATAGCTTCAGGCCAGAACTTTCTTGGTATCTTGTACTCGTCGAGCATTGTTGAGCCATCTCAATGAGGTTACATTCTTGCGTTCCACGATGCCATTTTGCTGAGGTGTGTATGGGCGAGAGAACTCATGAGTGATTCCCATGGTATCGAGATAAAGATCAAGTCCGGTGTTCTTGAATTGATGTCGTTGTCGCCGATATGCTTGATCTTGGCGCCATAATTGTTCATTGCTCGATTGGCGAAGCGTCTGAAGACATCTTGCACTTCAGTCTTGTAGAAATTATGTGCACCCATGTGTATCTTGAGTAGTCATCAACAATGGCGAAGCCATAGAGACAAGCAGTTGTTGTGAGGTAGAGTAATGAGTGGGGCCAAACAAATCCATGTGTAACAGCTCGAAGGGTTGAGATGTCGTCATGATTGTCTTGAGGGTGCTTTGCCTAGTCATCTTTCCACCATGCAGGCACCACACAAATGATCCTTCTTGAACTTGACACCTTGATGCCTATGACATGATTCTTCTTGGCAAGTGTGTGTAAGTTCCTCATGCACTGCATGCCCCACCTCCGATGCGAGCCAACATTCTAAAGCTTTTGCAAGAAGACATCTGACAAGTTGTGGACCTCTTGAGAAATCTACCATGTATAGATCATCTTTCCTATACCCTTCAAAGACTAGAGACTTGTCGATTCCATTAGTACAAGGCAATGATATTTTCGAATATCACAATCATGTTCAAGTCACAAAGCATTGAGATGTACATCAAGTTGAAACCAAGGGATTCAACAATCATCACTTTATCCATGTGTTGATCCTTGAGATTGCAACTCTACCTAGACCCAATACCTTGCTTTTACCAAAGTCAAGAAATGTGATGTGACTCTGTTTGATGGGCGTAAGGTTGAGTCCATGAGAAGACTTCGATCACCAGTCATATGATTAGTGCATCCACTGTCCATAATCCATTCTGAAGCATGTGGTGTCATACCCTATAGTACAGTTAGGGGGATAGGCCTCACCAAGAGCATTGTGAAGCATAAACATTTGACAGGCAAGTGGATTATTGAAGCTTAAATCAAGATTAGGACTGATAGGATAAATGGCAATCGATTCAGGAACAAAATACATAGTGAGGCCATTTGGGCATTTGATCTTGTGCCCTACAAGATGTTTTAGTTCCCCAGCAATAGCATCAGACGCCTTTGATTTTCGGCTGGAGACCCTTTCCTGCAAAAGAGAGTTAATTCTTCTTAACCACCCACATCTTCAGGGATGGCTTAGAAGCAATGAGTCTAAGTGCAGCATCTGAGAATTTCGGCTTTGGTGCCCTAGCAAATAGCCTTGCAGGAGATGAATGATACTCGAATGAATAAGCAGAAACGTTCTTAGTTCTATGAACATAGCAGTTTGAAGACACACCCTCATATTCGTAAATTTGAGTACGGTTTCCCTGCAAAACATTGGCGTTAGGGTGACTCAGGTGAGTCCTCTGTATGTATGAAGCCTTTGGACCATATGACGCCTTAGGTGCAGGGTTTGTCTTCTTCCTGGTGGTGTCATGATGACATTCATTTGGAAGATTCTCAAGACAGCTTTTGGGAACCCAGATCTTCTTCATAGGCGGTCCATTCCTGCGATTAGTACCAATATACACGCAAAGACTTCACCATTCGATTCTTGAACAGTTTATAGTTTGCATCAAAGGATTCATCAATGATAATAGGGTTAGCACAGGTAAAGCTATATAAGGTGGATGGATCCATCGAAGGTCCCTTTGCAGCAACCCATGTGGTTTTGGGATCTGCTCGGGCTTCGGTAGGAACCATCAACATTCATTTTCCTCTCGAACCCAACACCCTCTTTCCTAGGGTTTGGTTCGATGTCGCGCTTTTGAGGACATCGCAAAGTGTCCGATGCCCTTTCGGACTTTTATACATCCTATTTCAAGCAAAGTCTTCAACCTAGCATTTTCATCGGCAATGGCGGTGGTATCCTCCGCAGAGGGTTAGTTACCACATTAGTAGTTGAAGACAATGCAACAGTAGCAACAGTTGAACATTCAAAGCGAGGTAGCGAAGACATGGTGGTTCAAATCCATCTGGCCGGAACTGATCTGTTGGCGCAAGTGACTCATTCTCTTTTGAAGATCTTCATGAGCCGCTCTCAATTTCTTAAGCTCTTGCTTCCTTTGAAGATAATCATAGGAGAGCTTTTCATGAGTAGTTGAGGCGTTTCATGGCGACTTTCAAGTTCTTGGTACTTAGCATGAAGATTTTAATGTCTTCAACTAAGGACTGTGAGCGTGTCATTTCGCGTCCAACAGGTCATCGCTTTTGTCTAACAGTTTTTGAGTATGTTCCATAGCTCTTTGTTGTTCTGTTGCAATTTTAGCAAGTGTTTTGTAGCTGGGTTTGGATTCACAATCAGAGTCATCTTCACTTGATGTTTGAAAGTAAGCATCATGTGATTTTACCTTGGCACCACGTGCCATGAAGCAGTAGGTGGGAGCAGGGTCGTCCTTGTCATCAGCTTCAGCGTTGGTGTAGAAGTCATTGTCTTCATTGTTGAAGATGGACTTGGCAACATAGGCTGTGGCTAAAGACAGACTTGCAACGCCAGGGTCGGACTCCTCTTCAGAATCCACCTCCACCTCCTCAGAAGCAGACTCCTCCTCTGAATCCATTTCCTTGCCAACAAAAGCATGAGCCTTGCCGGATGAGCTCTTCTTATGAGATGAAGACTTTGATGAGGACTTGGAAGAAGACTTTGAAGATTTCTTCTTCTTCTTGTCATCAGAATCATATTCCTTGCTCTTCTTCTTCTTCTTCATTGTCCCACTTTGGACACTCGGAGATATAGTGTCGATTTTCTTGCACTTGTGACAGGTTATCTTCTTGTAGTCATGGTGGAAGCTTCATCATTTCTTGAGCTGGATCGTGAAGACTTTCGAAGCCTTTCTTCCTAGTGAACTTGGAACTTCTTCACAAGCATAGCAAGTTCCTTTCCAATGTCTTGGGATCATCGTAACCGCAATCAGATTCTTCTTGGATGAGGAAACAACTTTTGCCTTCAAAGCGCGAGTTCGGCCATAGTTGGGACCATAGATATCTCTTTTCTCGTAAAGCTGGAACTCATGTATGTTGAGCCTCTCAAGTATATCGACGGATCGAGTGTCTTGAAGTCGGGGCGTTCTTGTATCATCGAGGCAAGGGTGTCAAAAGAGCTGTCAAGTGATCTCGAGAGTGTCTTGATGATTTCATGCTTGGTGATCTCGGTGGCGTCGAGAGCATGAAGCTCATTTGTGATGTCGATGAGGCGATCAAGCGTGAGCTGGACATTTTCATTGTCGTTTCTCTTGAAGCGGTTGAAGAGGTTCTGAAGAACACTGATCCTTTGATCTCTCGGGTAGAGATGCCTTCGTTGACCTTGGATAGCCAGTCCGACTAGCTTCGCGTTTCGAGAGCACTCACACGGCCATCTGTCCTTTGGTCGATGACCACAGATGATGTTCTTTGCAAGAGAGTCCATTGAATGAACTTCTTGACATCGATGGGGTGACACCTTCACTAGATTTGGGAACGCCGTTCTTCACGACATACCAGAGGTCGACATCAATGGCTTCAAGATGCATGCGCATCTTATTCTTCCAGTAGGGATAGTCAGTTCCATCGAACACGGGGCAAGCAGCGGAGACATTGATTATCCCTGCAGTTGACATAGCTAAAACTCCAGGTGGTTAAACCGAGTCACACAGAACAAGGGAGTACCTTGCTCTGATACCAATTGAAAGTGCTAGTTATCGACTAGAGGGGGGGTGAATAGGCTATTTTTGAGAATGTCTTCAAAACACGGATGTTTCGAAGAAAAACAATAGAAATGACCTACTTGATATGCAGCGGAAGACGAACTACAACAAGCAAACCATAGTCTAGTATGCAATAACATGAAAGTACAGGACTAATAGCAGCTTGATAGTAGGATCAAGATGGAAGATAGTGAGAAGCTAATCAACAAAAGTAGTCAAGCAATGAAGTCAAACAGGTATGACTAATAGGCAATGACTTCACGAAGACAAACTCTAAGTAAGGTGAGGGAGAAGATAGAAACAGTCACTTGTTGAAGACAGAGGATTTGTTGGACCAGTTCCAGTTGCTGTGACAACTGTACATCTGGTTAGGGAGGCTGAGATTCAACTCAGAAGACCGCGTCTTCACCTTATTCCTCTTGAGCTAAGGACACACAGTCCTCGCCCAATCACTCTGGTAAGTCTTCAAGGTAGACTCCCGAACCTTCACAGACTGTGTTCATCGGCGATCCACAATGACTCTTGGATGCTCAGAACGCGACGCCTAACCGGCTGGAGGATTCACAGTCCTCAAGTGTAATAAGTCTTCAGGTCACACAGACAGAAAGACTTCAGTGATGCCTAACACTCTTTGGCTCTGGGTATTTGGGCTTTGTCCTCACAAGGATTTCTCTCTCTCAAAGGCTTCGAGGTGGGTTGCTCTCAAACGACAAAAGTCGTGCACTAACTCTGAGCAGCCACCAATTTATGGTGTAGGGTGTGGGCTATTTATAGCCACTAGGCAACCCGACCTGATATGTCCGAAATGACCCTGGGTCACTAAGGAACTGACACGTGTTCCAACGGTCAGATTTCAAACACACACGGCAACTTTACTTGGGCTACAAGCAAAGCTGACTCATCCAGCTCTGGATAAGTTTTGCTCTCATTGTCTTCGCTCGAAGACATAGGATTCGGGTTGAGCATCACTTCAGTCATTCTGACTATGATCACTTGGACCCCACTTAACAGCACGGTGGTTCCTATGACTCAACAAAGAAGAAGAGGAAACAACGAAACGACACAGTCTTCGCGCTCCATAGTCTTCACTCGATGTCTTCTCATGTCATAGTCCTCAATGTGAATATCTTCACATACCACCATTGTCGTCAACGTCTTCATACATTTTTAGGGGTCGTCTCCGGTAGGTAAACCGAATCAATGAGGGACACTACCTGCGTTATCCTGCAATTCTCACAAACGCAATAGTCCCTCAACCACATTTGTCGTCAATACTCCAAAACCAACTAGGGGTGGCACTAGATGCACTTACAGAAGGGCTGGCCTACAACAAGACCTATCCGACGCAGGACATGTCTTCCGTTCTTAAAGCCTACAGTAACGAATTTCACTCTTTTGTCCTTGAGGAAGTTCTTAAAATCCTGACACTCAACGTCGGCATGGCATATGTGGTATACCAAGCAAACGTTATGTACGCAAACCTGGATCACGGCGGGCTTCTTCCTCGCTTCGTCCTTTAGATCCTTCTCTCGTCCCAGGACTGTTGTGTACTCAACATCTAGCCCAGCGACCCACTCATCCGTTGAACTGTTGAGCATGCGTAGGAAGCGAGCAAGCCATGCTTTCACCGTCGCGGATCCATGTGTGTAGATGACGATGAATTGATCGCCGGTGATGGCTCAAGCCTGGTAGTCAGCGGCGACCATGGAGATTTGGGAGGCCATGGATTTTGGAGGAGGGTTAGGAGAAGTTGAACTGTTGTACCCCGCAAACACTGGGAGCGAACTAATGTGAAAGGACGGGACGACTGGGAGCAAACTGTTGTGAGGTAGAAGACGGGGACAAGTAGGGCGTGCGAATGGCGTGGGGTTGCTGGCTTGCCCGATGGATAAACGGCTGCAAGCCCCCAAAAAGTTCTCGGGAACTATGCGGGACACACTAGATGTCATGTCTACTAGACCCATATCGTAGGCCTGACGCTATAGCTTCTGCCTGTTCGCACGCCATGCCGGTGCGTGGATGTAACTTCACTTAATTCCGTCAACCGTCGCGCCTCCCACGACCTTCGCCTCCCTCGCGCAGTCGCGCCCTTTGAGACTTCGACCGGCTATAAATGAGCAATTTTTTTTGCCTACTCCGCATGCATGATACTCCCTCTGGTCCTTTTTACTCCCGTCAACCGTTTGCAAAGTGTTTGACCAAATATATACTTTTTTTTGAACACCACCTTATATTAATTAACCAGCCACACTAGTACACTCATTCGATACAATATTCACCACACAGGGTGGTACGTTATTTACAAGAATACCATCTAATCTATTGTCAAAGTTATACCTAGCGATTAAATGTGCCACCTTATTGGCCGAACGGCTAATCTTTGACAATTGAAGATTGTTGATCAACTTCGAGATGCTCAACGCTTTCATCTTCAGGTCACGCATAGCAGACCTGTCATAGTCCCCCGATGCAAGAGACGCTACCACAAAAGCGTAATCAGTCTCTAAAATTACATGATTATGAAGAGAAATACCTATGTAGAGACCGGCAATGCAGGCCCTAAGCTCCGGTTCCTCCATGCTTTGACAGGCATCAATGAAATCCCACGACCAAATTTATACTAAAAATATCAATATGTACAATACTGATTATAATGAGTATAAGAACTATGTTTTATAATGAGTGTAAAATTATTGATTTGACATTGTGAATGTTGATACTCCCTCCGTCTAGGTGAGTAAGTCATCTTAGGCTGTGCACCGTGACCAAGGAGGAGGGGAAAACGAGAGACATTAATGTTTATTTGCTTATTAAATAGTATTGCATGCAATGAACTAACCACTGCATGTCCTGTTTGATAGTGTCAGGTCATTAAAAGCATGCACACCCTCATCTCTTGTTGGTTGATATGTCAAGAAACAAGAAACGAGGTAGAAGCTAATGCACCGCGCCTACGTGTTTTGGGATTATTTGGTTTTCTTAAGATGACTTACACACCTATTAGAGTACCACTACCTCCCTTCTTGTTTAAAGGGCTCAACTCAAAAATTTCACCTACTCTTAGCAAGATAGTAGAGGCGGTGGAATAGTTTTTGAAGTCTGCAAAAGTACTCAACTAATGATGCCGTTCTTCACAAAAAAATGTGTTTAGAAATGCATGCATGAACACTAGTTACTCTAACCCCCCTCTCTTCTTTAATTCTTTGCCACATCAGCATGTTTGTTATTCCCGTGTGCATGATACCAGCTAAGAAGATACCACCATTATGGCCAGCCTTAATCATCGCATGCAATAATTTAGTGCACCTTGAAATATGAACATGTGTGGGGCGTGTATGTTTTTAATGACTTGAGACTATACCTTGCTTGGCATGCAAGATGACTTATTATGCACCGTTCCCCATACCTGCAGGAAGCCCGTTCGTCTCCAAATCTTTTCCTCTCCATGTGTGGAAACAATATGCCTGCCAAACTCTCCTTCTCCCTTCGGCGGTCCCACCACTCCACCCCGTGTGAAAAAATCTGCATGCATGACCCTCCTCCCCCCCACGCTCGTCCAATCCGTTGTGACCAGCGATATTTCCATCCCTTCGCTCCCCCGTAATTTACTCCAACAAATATGCCCATGTAGGTTTTACTTAACTTCAGGTGCATTGGGTCACTGACATACGGGCCCAGCAGTGCACTGGTCCACAAGTCAGTGAGGCAACTGGACCTGCAGTTAAGTCAGTGCAGCTTAGTCCATATCTTACGTAGGTGTGCCATTGCTCGCCATAAATACTGCGCCTCCCACGAAATCGCTATCTCCTCCCCCTCACGTTCACGTTCATCGCTATCTCCTCCCCCTCCCTCTCACGTCAACCACCATGGCATCGCCCCTCCCAAGCCCTAGGAGCCCCTCGCTGCACCGCGCGGATGGTCACGCGTCGCTGTTCTGTTCCTCGCCGCCACTAGTCGAGGAGGACGCGTCGGCGTTCCGCTCCTAGCCGCTACGCGACCCGTCGTCGTTCCATTCCTCGCCGCCACTAGTCAAGGAGGACGCGTCGGCGTTCCGCTCCTCACCGCGACGCGACGCGTCGCCGTTCCGTTCCTCTCCGCCACTAGTCGAGGAGGACGCGTCGGTGTTCCGCTCCTCGCCGCGACGTGTCGAGGTGGACGCGTCGGCGTTCCCAATCTCCCCAGCACATGCGTCGGAGGACACGTCGGCTCCCCGCTATGAGGAGAACACCGCGCCGGCCGCCGAGCCCCCCAGCCTTGAGGAGCTTTGGCAAGAAATGGATGTCACCTTGTGGGAGGCTTTGCCTCCAGCAGAGCGCGCCAAAATAGAGGTGGAGAAAAAGGCCAAGGAAGAGAAGCGCATCGTGCAACTAGCTTTCTGGGAGATCTATGTCTCGTCCGAGAGATTCAAGCAATTGGTTCTTTGGCAGATGGCTCGTGCGAGGGTCGTGAGGGTGGCGGAGGACGCCCGTGCCGACGCCTTGAGTGCAGTCGGGCCCAAGCGCCTCATCTACGCTTGGCGGTACATGGACCAGGTCCACGCTTCCAGCCAGGAGGAGTACCTGTTGGCGCCGGATCACCACACTGGTGAGATCGCGCTCGCCCGCCGGCAGGCCGCCCATCAGCACCTCGCGAGTTGCGAGGCTGAGGAAGAGGCGTTGTGTCGGCGCGCTGGGAAACGACCGCGCACCAGGGCACTCGTGGCGCACCGCAAGCGCTCCTGCGAGCACCGTGGCTTTTAGGAGGAGTATAATTTTTGTTTCGTAAGGCGATCTCATTAGTTTTGGGACGCAAATGATAAATCCCGAACATTCAGGAATTTTTAGCGTCCTTAATTAAGTATGTAAAAGGGAAAGTTCGGAAACGTTGTGTATTATTGCGCGTTTTGCAAGTACGTGCATATAGCACAAACTTTACTACACACTATCGGACTACATGTCTCTCTTGATATATGCTTGCAGACTTTTCTACTCCCTCCGTCCAGGTCAATAAGTCAACTTTGGTTGTGCACGGTGACCAAGAAGGAGGGAAGATTTGTACACCTAGATGGAGGGAGTACTACTATTACTTATGTACGTGCAAATGCACGTTTTAACATTACGATGCGGTTTTGTAAAAGTAGAAAAACAGCACTAGTCAATCTTGTGAAACGATTCCAACGTGACTACTACTACTAGTAGGAGTACCAGGGGCCAGTTCTTTTAGGCTTCTAGATTAGTGATCCCATAACTACTACATCCGTCCTGGTTTATTGGTCCCCATTGTAATCTGTGTCAAATTTTGATCATAAATGTAACTAATGAAATGTTAGTGCATGTCACATGCACTACTCCATCCGTCTAGGTGAGTAAGTCATCTTAGGTTGTGCACCGTGACCAAGGAGGAGGAGAAAACGAGAAATGTTAATGTTTATTTTCTAATTAATAGTATCGCATGCAATGAACTAACCACTGCATGTCGTGTTTGATATCTCAATTCATTAAAAGCATGCACACTCTTTATCTCCTATTGGTTGATATGTCAAGAAACAAGAAACGAGGTAGAAGTTAATGCACCGTGCCTAAGTGTTTTGGGATTATTTGGTTTTCTTAAGATGACTTACACCCCTAGATGCACCCCGCCTAAGTGTTTTGATTAACATTTTATCAGTTAAATCTTTGGTCAAAATTTAGCACAAATTACAATGGTGAGGAATAAACCAGGACGGAGTAGTAGTTTAGAAGCCCAAATAAATGAGTGAGGCGCCTTATTGTTACTCTCCACTGTGACTAGTCTTGTGGGAAAAGCTGGGGAAGCCGCCAAAAGAACTGACCCTAGGAGTAGTAGCTAGGATACAGAGTAGAAACATGAATTCTACCACGATTTCGAACAGGAAGGATAGAAACACATATGGTGCAACGGGAGCAGCACCGTTGGCATTGAGGTTGTCGCCCATGTTGTTGAGGAAGAGGTTGCCGAGGTCGGGGAAGAAGTCATCGTCGGTGAAGTCGTGGCTGCCAGTGATCGAGAGTGCGCTCCTAGATTTCAACAGCGCCTCACCGAATGGAGCGCAGGAGGGAGTGCTCAGAGGGGCGTTATGCCGCCGAATGGAGCGCAAGAGTAGCACATGAAGCAGTAGATGGTGTCCTTA
Organism: Aegilops longissima; assembly: GCA_021605205.1. NCBI lineage: Eukaryota > Viridiplantae > Streptophyta > Magnoliopsida > Poales > Poaceae > Aegilops > Aegilops longissima. The sequence continues at coordinate 707,950,217 of CM038682.1, forward strand.
CTAGTACTCCCTAGTCTCTATCTATCTGTATCTATATATATCTACTCTTATAGAAAACCGAGTTGGTGATGATGGTATGCCTCCCATCTTTTAATATAGACCGTCCGATCTATATCTGACAGATAGAAAGCCAACTATGACAATTTCACAAAAGATACCCGCACCTCTCTCCACATTTACAGATAAGGCGTTGCCTCGTTCATCCTTATCTCCCACAACCTCGTGCTCCTCCCTATGTGTCTCTATCTCTACTACTTTTTTTATAACAAATCGAATAGTGTTGCGCCGTCCGCTCCACGTCCGGCTGAACACGCCTCCTCGCCTCCATCATCACCAACTAAATATTTTATAGGAGTAGGAGTAGAGAAAAAACCGAGTTAGTGATGATGTTGTGCCGTGCAATGCACGGGCATCTTCTATTTTTTTGCATATAAGTCCAAACACCACGTAGACACGGTCTTTGAGCACGCTTCATAGTCGTTCCACGCTTGGCCATTGAAGTTTGTAACTATTTTAGATTAGAGTATACTACTCCTCCGATGCTAGTAGTAGAGCAGAGTCCTACTCTACTACTCTACTCTAGCAAGCTAGGGCATAGTACTGTAGTAGGTACTGTAGGGAGTACCAGTACTGTGATCACTCAAGCAAGGTGTCTGGCATCGATATGACCCTACGCTGCTGGTATGTGTCTCGTAAGTCAAGCGGCCTGCTGTAGTCATCATCACCTGTCCACTTCCCGCAGCACATATTCGCTTCCCCATCTTTGTCCGCACATAATCTCTTCCAAGCTTTCATCCCCGCTAAGGCGCCTCCCCCCCTCGTCCGAAACCCAAGCACTAACAATGGCAGAACCGAGCAGCCTCCGCCGAAAGAGTGGCTGGAATTCGCTCCCCACAGAGGTAATCAAGCTCGCTGTTTCGCGTGTGGACAATCTCAGTACCATGCCGCTCGCCGCGTGCTCGTCGGGGCTGTACCGTTTACTCAAAGTCCTCAGGCCGGAGCTTTTTAAGCCAGCTCCTTGCTTGCTGGTGCCGCCTGATCTTCAGAAACGGCATGTCACGCAGCATAACGATCGTAGAGTGGCTAGCATCAACCCCCTTCACTGCGATCCAATCCCCGTCAGCCTCAGCTACATTAACGGTATGTACTGGGTCGGCATGAACACGTCTTGGATGGTGCTCGTCAACGGTCGCGGCAGCTGGATGCTCGTGGAGGTCTACACCCGGCGATTGATCCCCCTTCCTTCGATTAACACTGCACTGCTTTGGCACCGCGGCCCAGAATACTCGTAATCTTACAGTAGCCAACATGATACCAAGTTTGATTTGCTCAAGGTTGTAGTCTACCAAGTGCCCACAAGATCTGCGAATTATAAAGATTTCAGGCTAATTGTGTTCTTCGACCGCGGTCTCGCCTATCTGACAGGTCACTGCGGTAAGTGGATAAATCTGCACGTCCATCGCAGGATCATACATCCTCCATGGTTCTCTGATGCCATTGAACACAAGGGCTTCATTTACGCTGTCGACTCCTTCTATGGCTGGACGTATGGCTGGCCTACTCCAATCATCGCTACAAATGGTTGTTACAGCAGTATGTTACTTTCCTATGATATCATGATGGCTTGCTTATATTACTGTCAACATTTAATGAAAAAATATTCATGCTCATAACATGTTGTTCTTAAAATTGACTAAATCAAGAGCCCTTTTTTATTTGACTCCAACTTGATATGGTGTTGTAGGCCGCCTGGTGTCCCTACCCTTCCTAATACCAGAACCTTTCAAAGAAAAGCGGCATGGCAGTTGCAAGTGGTTCCTGGCTCGATCAGACGACTGCGAAAGATTGATGATCGTTCGCACGTACCGGACGTGTTGTTTCGCGGAATACAATCACAGTCACTACCAGGTCTTTGCGCAGGATCCCAGCTTCTCTAGGCCTTCAAGATTTTTTGACTGGAGGTAGGTAAGTAGCCTTGGTACATGCTCTCTGTTTGTCGGACTGAATTATCCGATTAACCAGGAGATAACCGACGGCAAGGATCATGATGGCAGCTCGGTTTCGTTCATCAGGAAAAACTGTGTGTACACAGCGTACCATGCGTCTGTGCATGCACCATACCCTCATATGTGCTGCCACGCTCTGCAGCCCAAAGTAGGAGAGAGGGTCGCAAGTATCAGACTTCGACCTGCTGGCTGGAGTTTCCCCCGTCAGGCACCCATCTGGTTCAAGCCGTCAGCCAATCTCCACAGCTTAATAAATAGTAACGTCTAATTGAGCCAGTTAGTTAGATGCGTACACTTGGTGTAGTAGGATCTTTATTTAGTTTGATGCATACACTTGTTCTTTTTGGTAGCCCTTTTTAACGATGGCTGATGTTTGGTTTGGAAGAGAGAGCGTCTTCACTCTTCCGGCTGCTTATCGCTTCATTGCACCCCAGCCCTGGTTGCTGCTGCTGCTGCTGTTTTCAATGTACAATCAGTAGGATATTTCGTCTGTTGGTTGAATAACTGTGTTGTTTTGGAAGTCGTTGCATGGTTCGATCCTTTAATGCCCCGTACCGTGCGTAGCTCATACTATTTTTCGTACGGAACACATTTTCCACTTGTTGATAACATGCAGCCCACTGATGAAGGCCCAATAGAGAAGCCCATAATTAACTGGAAGGGAGGCTCTCACATGAATCCGGCCCAGGTACATGCTCATGGTCCCCTAAACATAAATAAGTAAATAAATAAATAAAGCTAAATGCTCATGCACCAGTTCTTTGGTAAAATAGGTAGCCCAGTATTTCTTTTTGAAGAATACCCAAGCTAGGCCTATTTGTTTTCTCCGAATTATTGGGCTGCAAATCTTTCAAGACGAGGAGGGATGCATTCCGTCCTGGCCAAAGAGTATGGTCAATGTCTATTAAAAGTAATATCAAAAGGGGTTGAAAATTCCAAAAAATTTATAGCAAATGGGATATTAGTTTTTTTTATTTTGTTCTTCACTGATATCTTATACGTATTTCATTGGATTTAACAATGACATAGTACTAATTTATTTTTAATTTTTTTTAGTATGGTTATTAATTTTTGGATTAAGAATGTTTTGTTCCCCAGCAAAAATTTGTGAATTTTCAAAATTTACCACATATTTAGTTAATTTTTGACCACGGTATCGACGAGAAAATGGCCGCAATTCTAAAAATGGAAAACGGGCTGCAATAAATTCCATATGAATTAGAAAATGAGTAAAAATTATAAAAATAATAGCAAATGGGCTGTACACGCCAAAGATTTTGAGGTTGACTTGTTTACGCAAGGCTTTGTCAGTGAACACACGATTCTAGCAGTAGTGACTATTGGATGTCCATCCAACGGCCGACGTGCTTCTTCAATCTCTGATCTTCCTGCTCCAGCCGCCCAAACTAGCACCGGCGGGACTGCCTACTCCCTCCTCTTGTGGCCCGCAGTGATACCGCGCAGGCTTCCCCGGCCCACCCTACTCCCTCCGCTGGCCTGGCCGCACGCAATCAACTACCTCCTTATTACGCGAAAAAAATGATTCCTCCCACTGACATCTGGGGCGCACCGGTTGGGAGGCTGACCTGTGGGCCTACTATGTTGACGCGTACGCAGGGCTTGTCAACTTAGTCAACAAACGATTCTAGCAGCAGTAACCATTGGATTTGAATCGAACGGTCCTGCTGCTTCTTCAATCGCTGCTCTTCTCGCACCAGCCGCCCAAACCAGCGCCGGGGAGACCGCCTGCTCCTGCCTCCAGTGGCCGGCTGTGCTGCCGTTGAGGCCTCATCGCCCCCTACTACTCCCACCGCTAGCCAGGCCCTGCGGTGACGGCAGCCTCACACCGCAGCCGAACTAGTGAACACTCGTACTCCTCTACGCGTGGGCATCCACTGCCGCGTCTTCCCCGGCTCCATGTCGTCCCCTTCCTAGGCCTCGCCGTCGTCCATCGCCTTGGTGCTCTCGGCGTGGCGTGGTCAATGTGGTCAACGACATTCCATCGGAAGAGTACTGTACGTGGAGAGGCTGACAGCTGGGTCCACGGCCACAACCCAGTATTTTTGTGATTTGCCAAGTAAGTCGCTTTGTCAGGCCTCTTGGGCTGCAAATCTTTCAAGACGAGGAGAGCTTTCATTCGGCTGGCCGAGAAAATGGCCCATCAGTAATGAGAAATGGGTTGTACATTTTTAAAACACATCAAACCGACAATTAGTTTCAAATATCTTTTCAATATTTTAAATTACATTAATTTTTATGCGTGGAGAATTTTTTGGATTTTATATTGATATACATTTATTTTTAAAATCAGTTTGAATGTGAGTCGAAATTTCGGGATTAAAAACAGTTTGGACCGCACCGAAATATGCAAAATTTCGTATATTTTTTAACCGTGGCCACAGTATGGGCTGTAATGCTAACAAAAAGAATATGGGCTCCAAAAAAACCTTATGAATTAGCAAATGGGCTGTAAATTATTAGAAATAATGGCAGATGGGCTGTATGCTGTTTTCCACAGATTTGAGGCTTTCCTAAAAAAAGGTTGACGCACAAGCAGTGACTGCTTGATGTCCATCCAACGACCGTCATGGTTCTTCAATCTCCGCTCTTCCTGCTCCAGCCGCTCAAACAAAGCGCCAGCGGACTGCTCTGCTCCTCCTCCTCATGCGGGTTGTGCTGCCCAGCAGCCTCACCGCCCCACCGTACTCCCATCGCTGGCCTAGCCATCCCTCTACTCACTCACACCTGCTGTTATTCTCCGGCGACGGCAGACGAACCAGTAAACCCTCGTACAATCGTACTCCCCTCCGCGTGGGAAACAACTGCCGAGTCTTCCCTGCCTCCGTGTCGTTCCCTTCCTAGGCCTCGCCGTCGTCCACCGCCCTGGTGCTCTCGGCGCGGCCTGGTCAACGTGGTCAACGACCGACATGCATCTGAAGTGGACTTTACGTGGAGAGGCCGACAGCTGGGTCCACGGCCGCACGCAAGGAAATGCCTCCTTATTACGCGCAAAATAATGATTCCTCCAGCTGACATCAGGGACCCACCGAAAGGGCCTCTATATTTCGCGAAAAAAACGTTACCGCCGCTGACAGCTCGGACCCATCAGCTATATCTTCGCACGCAAGGAAGTGTCTTCTTATTACGCACAAAAAAAATGAATACTCCCCCTGTTAGCTGGGACCCAGTATAGTGGCAGGCTAACTTGTGGGCCTACTAAGTTGACGGGGATGGAGGGCTTTGTCAACTTAGTCAATATGCACGATTCTAGCTCCAGTAACCGTACGATGTCCATCCAACGGCCGTAGTGCTTTTTCAACCTCTGGTCTTCTTGCTCCAGCCGCCCAACCTAGCACCGGTTGTGCCTCGTGCTCCTGCCTCCCGTGGCCGGCTGTGATGCGGCGGAGGCCTCACCGCCCCCTACTACTCCCACTGATGGCCAGGCCATCCCTCTACTCACCCACACCCCCTGTTATTCTGCGGCGATGGCAGCCTCACACCGCAGCGAACCACTGAACCCTCGTACTCCTCTACGCGTGGGCATCCACTGCCGCGTCTTTCCCGGCTCCATGTCGCCCCCTTCCTTGGCCTCGCCGCCATCCACCGCCCTAGTGCTCTCGGCGCGGCGTGGTCAACGTGTTCAAGGAACTGCTTCCATCGGACGTGGACTATACGTGGAGAGAGTGACAGCTGGGTCCACGGCCGCAGCAAGGAAGTGCCTCCTTATTACACGCTAAATAATTATTCCTCCACCTGACAGCGGGGACCCACCCGACGGGCCACCGTATTTCGTGAAAAAAAATGTTTCCCCCTTGACTGCTGGGACCCGCCAGCTACACCTTCGCACGCAAGGAAGTGCGTCCGGGCAAAAAAACAAAACGATTCGCCCACTCCTGACTGCTGGGACCCACCAGCTACATCTTCGCACGCAAGGAAGTGCGTCTGGGCAAAAAAAAACGATTCGCCCCCCTGACAGCTGGGACCCACCACCTACATCTTCGTAGGCAAGAAAGTGTCTGACAGTCAGGACCCACCTGGTCGAAGCGTACGTAGCGTTGTCATTCTGGTCGCAAAAATGTACGTATATATATACTGGTGGATGTAGAGGCCCGCACATGTCGTAGTAGAGGCGCGCACGTAGCATGTACACATACGTACAACGGCGAGGGTGCAAGAAAGAAAATACGGCCACGTACGTACATACGGGCAGGGTCTCGAACGCCTACTCGCGCATACGTACATGGCTGGGTCAGAATGGAGAAACAGCGTCGTCGTCGTGTTCATGGGGAGGCAACACAATGCGTCGTGTTCATGGGGAGGCGACGGAAAGCGTCGTGTTCATCGGGAGGCAACGGAACGCGTGGGAGCCAACCAGCTGGATCGGAACGGAATGCGTGGTCGTGTTCATCGGGAGGGCTTGGACGGAACAGGCGATGGAAACGAGGCATAGTGTACCGCACAATGGAGGAAACAACATTGTGTTCGACCGGCCACGTTCGAAACGGGATCTTGTTCATCGAGAGGGGTCTGGCGTACCGCAAAATGGAGGAAACGGACCTCCTATGGTCGAAACGGGGGTCCTGTTGATCGGGAGGGTATTGCGCATCGCAAAAGCGAGAAACGGACCTCCTACGGTCAAACGGGGTCCCGTCGATTGGGAGGGTGTGGCGTATCGCAAAACGGACGAAACGGACCGTGTTGGAGCGCCACGGTTGAAACGGGGTCCCGTTCATCGGGAGGGTGTGGCGTCGCAAAACGGGACTCCATGGGATCTTGTTCATCTCCACCGCCGACCTCTCCAAACCTCCACGGGCTCCTGCTCATCCAGCCTCCACCGCCGCTTACTCCACCGCCATCGCTCAACCAACCCTCCACGGGCACCCCTCCACCGTCTCTGCTCATCCAGCCCTCCACACCACGGGTCCCGTTCAACCACCCTCCATGGCCACCCTCCACCGCTCATCTGCTCATCCAGCCCTCCACACCACGGGTCATGTTCATCCGAGAGCAACGCCACCCTCACCGATCATCCACCCCCGCAACGCCATCGCTCATCCAATCGATCGGCTTGATTAGCAGCAGCGAAGAATCTCTCCATCGGGTTCGATTAACAGCCATCGATCGATCGCTCGGTTCGATGAACGCGCAGCTCGCAGTCTGTCGCCGGGTTCGATTAGAGCCCAACGCCTCGCTTCGGGTTCAGTTAGAGCGAACGCCTCGCACACACGCGCGTACGTACGAGAGAAACACGCATCGCTCGGCCCCCGACCTCCCACCGTAACCGGCAACTCCCCGAAATTTTCCTCCCCCTCGCGTCTACCATGGTTTTTTCCGTCATGGACGGCCAAAAGAATATCATAGAAGTAGGAGCCCACCACATCTATGATTATACCGGGATTTTTCACAGTTATCGTCATAGAAGTGTCATATGTATGACGATTTTTTTTTCGTTCGGCCCAAAATGTCACGGATGTGTCTTTTTTTTGTAGTGCAAGTATTTCATTTTACTTAAGAGGATGATCAGGCAAAGCATTAAGGAATTGGAGAAGCCGGAGACTCTCTTCTTCAATTTGCATAAAATTATATATTTCCCTTGAAGCAGCTTGTTTCTTATGAGCAGGGAAATATTGAGCAGAGAAGTAATAAATCATATCATGGGGACTATGCACACAACCAGGATCAAGAGAATTAAACCATATTTTAGCATCGCCCTTTAATGAGAACGGAAATAATTTAAGGATATAATAGTAGCGAGTTTTCTCATCATTAGTGCATAGGGTGGCTATATCATTTAATTTAGTAAGATGTGCCACAACAGTTTCAAATTCATAGCCATAAAAAGGATTAGATTCAACCAAACTAATTATCTCAGGATCGACAGAGAAATCATAATCCTTATTAGTAACACAGATAGGTGAAGTAGCAAAAGTAGGGTCATATTTCATTCTAGCATTCAGAGACTTTTCTTTCAGCGTAGCTAATAATTTCTTAAGATCAGATCTATCATTGCAAGCAAGAAAATCTCTAGCAGTTTCTTCATCCATAACACAACCCTATGGCACAACAGGCAATTCATATCTAGGGGGAGAATCTTCATCATCACTTTCATGAGTGTTATCAGTTTCAATAATTTCATTCTCTCTAGCCCTAGCAAGTTGTTCATCAAGAAATTCACCTAGTGGCATAGTATTATCAAGCATAGAAGTAGTTTCATCATAAGTATCATGCATAGCAGAAGTGGCATCATCAATAACATGTGACATATCAGAATTAATAGCAGAAGCAGGTTTATTCAAAACATATGGTGAATCAAGTGGTTTTCGAGGGTAGAGTATTCAACCCAAATTTATTCATTCGACACAAGGGGAGCCAAACAATATTCTCAAGTATTAGGAGTTGAGTTGTCAATTCAACCACACCTAGATAACTTAATATTTGCAGCAAAGTATTTAGTAGCAAAGTAGTATGGAAGTAACTGTAACAGTGGAAAAAGTAACAGTAGCAGTTTTGTAGTAATTGTAACAATAGCAATGGTAAAGTAACTAAGCAAAGAGAAAGTCATGATGTTATTTGGACACATCCCCCACTTTAATATGTACTAAGCACATCTCGACGGGTGACTTCGAGCGCAGAAACGAATATTATATTGATCCCATTGCAAATACAAGGTTGTAAGCATAAGACCTCATACTCATACCTCTTTTTATTATAAGTGTTTGAATCACTATTTTCTTGTTGATCCGGTCAAAAGCTGGATTTGACACTTTGACAAAAATCTTGCTAGAGACCATCGCTTCAAGGTAATCTTCCTCTCGTGGGTTTGATAACCCAGGGTCACCTTGCTACGTCTTGAGCTTGTGTTAGTTTTCCTTGAAGAGGAAAGGGTGATGCAACAATAGTAGCGTAAGTATTTCCCTCAGTTTTTGAGAACCAAGGTATTAATCCATTAGGAGGCTCCTCAAAAGTCCCACGCACCTACACAAACAAACAAAGAACTCGCAACCAACGCAATAAAGAGGTTGTCAATCCCTTCACGACCACTTGCGAAAGTGAGATCTGATAGAGATAGTATGATAAGATAAATATATTTTTGGTATTTTATAATATAGAGGCAAAAATTAAAGAAGCAAATAAAACTAGATTGAAAGCTTATATGATAAAAGATAGACCCAGGGGCCATAAGTTTCACTAGTGGCTTCTCTCAAGATAGCATAAGTATTACGGTGGGTGAACAAATTACTGTCGAGCAATTGCTAGAAAAGTGAATAATTATGAGATTACCTAGGCATGATCATGTATATAGGCATCACGTCCGCAACAAGTAGGCCGACTCCTGCCTGCATCTACTACTATTACTCCACACATCGACTGCTATCCAGCATGCATCTATAGTATTGAGTTCATAAGAACAGAGTAACGCATTAAGAAAGATGACATGATGTAGAGGGATAAACTCAAGCAATATGATATAAACCCCATCTTTTTATCCTCGATGGCGACAATACAATACGTGCCTTGCAACCATTTCTGTCACTGGGTAAGGACACCGCAAGATTGAACCTAAAGCTAAGCACTTCTCCCATGGCAAGAAAGATCAATCTAGTAGGCCAAACCAAATTGATAATTCGAAGAGACTTGCAAAGATAAATCAATCATACATAAAATAATTCAGAGAAGATTCAAATATTTCTCATAGATAAATTTGACCATAAACCCACAATTCATCGGATCTTGACAAACACACCGCAAAAAGAGATTACATCGAATAGATCTCCACAAGAGAGGGGGAGAACATTGTATTGAGATCCAAAAAGAGAGAAGAAGCCATCTAGCTAATAACTTTGAATCCAAAGTCTGTGGTAAACTACTCATAACTCATCGGAGGGGCTATGGTGTTGATGTAGAAGCCCTCCGTGGTCGATTCCCCCTCCGGTGGAGCGCCGGCGAAGGCTCCAAGATGGGATCTCGCGGATACAGAAGGTTACGACGGTGGAAATTGTTCTTCATTGGCTCCCTGGATGTTTTCGGGGTACATGGGTATATATAGGAGGAAGAAGTACGTCGGTGGCCGCCTGAGGGGCCCAGGAGACAGGGGGCGCGCCCAGGAGGGGTGGGCGAGCCCTCCTATCTCCTGCCCGCCTCGATTGGTTCTTGACTTGCACTCCAAGTCCTCTGGATAATGTTCATTCCAAAAATCACGCTCCCAAAGGTTTCATTCCATTTGGACTCTGTTTGATATTCCTTTTCTTCGAAATACTAAAATAGGCAAAAAAACAGCAATACGGGTTGGGCCTCCGGTTAGTAGGTTAGTCCCAAAGATGATATAAATGTGTAAAATAAAGCCCATAAACATCCAAAAGGTGTAATATAATAGAATGGAACAATCAAAAATTATAGATACATTGGAGACGTATCAAGCATCCCCAAGCTTAATTCCTGCTCGTCCTCGAGTAGGTAAATGATAAAAACAGAATTTTTTATGTGGAATGCTACCTAGCATAATTCTCAATGTAATTTTCTTTATCGTGGCATGAATGTTCAGATCCAAATGATTCAAAATAAAAGTTCATATTGACATAAGAAATAGTAAGACTTCTGTCGGGGGAGGAATTGATCGTGCCCCACGAGCACCTACGGGACGTGGGTCCCTTTGTGGTTCGGAGGGGGGCGGAGATTGTGCAAAGAGCGGGTCGAGGCGACGCACACGAGAGGGTTTTTACCCAGCTTCGGAGCTCTCCGGAGAGATAATACTCCTACTGCTGCTTTGTGGATTCTCTTCTCTTCTTGCTAGGGAGCAATGCGGGCTACAAAACCTAGCCTGAATGTGATGAACTAAGCTGGAGCTGGACGAAAACCAGCCGAACCCTTTCTACGTTGCCCTCGGGCCTCCTTTTATAGGCACAAGGGGTTACCACATGGGGGAAGTAGACAAGGTTACAATGGTAAAACCTGGGTTGGTACACCGCTTTATGCAAAGGTACAGTAATCTATACCTAACTCGACGGCAAGGACAAGGGTCATCAATGCCCGTCTCGATCGCCCAACATTAAGAGGGAACGTTAAGTGCGCCTCCGTTACCACGATGGTAGCTAGTCAGCGCCGTCTGTCGCTACTCCCGCTGGCTGCACAGCCCGTCGACACGCGCAGCTTGGGAGAGCCCGTGGTGACACGTTGGCGGTGAGCTGGGCGGAGATGAAGAGAGGTCGCCCGCCCGGCAAGCGCCTTGCCGCGGCAGGAACCTTGTCGCTTGGGGTTCAGCGCGCCAAGCCTTCCCGGCAAGCTCCTCTTGCCGGGCCTTGTTTCTTTGCGCCTGAGTGGCCTTCCGGCAAGCTCCTCTTGTCGGGGCCTTGATTACTTTGTTCTTGAATGGCTCTAAAGGAGCCGCTGAGGACCTTGGTGGCCATCAAGCCAGCCCTGCCACGGGGCGCTGCAACTGTCCAGACGAGTTCGGGTACTTGGGTACCCTACTCTAGTACACCGACAGAGCCCCGGCTGGGGCCACACACGCGCCAAGCTCATTGGGCAGGCCCAGACAAAGGCACGGGCGCGTGGTCTGGATTACGCCGTTACTTGCCTTGGGCCTACCACGTCTCCCACGAACGGCACGCGTCGGACGTGGCGTCGTGGGGGAGATCGTGGGGTTCTCTTTAATGGGAAAAATCGGAACGTCCGTCCCCTCTCCCCTTTATAAGCGGGGGAACCGGGGCAGGACGCCCACTTGCCCTTGTTGTCACATCGGAAAACCCCCGCCGCTTCCCCTTCCTTCGAGCCCACAAAGAGCGACGCCCGCCCCCCATTGCCACCGTGCCACCACGCCGTCGGCTTCTCCACCACGACTCCCTATGGCTCAAAGGCCGATAAGGGAAGGGCGTGAAATCCGCCGAGGCGCAGCGGCTCTCGGCGCTGCGGAAGGAGCGGGCCCTCTTCAACCCCCTGCTCAACAGGAAGGAGCTGCGGGAGCTGTATTACCTCTTCGTCGACGGTGACCTGGCGATCCAGCGCCGAGGGTCATCTCTGCCGCCACATCTGCTAAGGTCTTCATCGGCTACCCCTTCTTTGCGATTTTCTTACAGGGCTCGCCTGCCCTTTCTCTGAAGTTGCTGTGATGTCATGAACACCTATGGCCTCCGCCTTCTTGACTTCACCCCCAATGCCGCCCTCACCTTGGCGTTTCGCACATCTCTGCGAGAACTTTGTCGGGTCCACCAAATGTCGCCTCTTCCGCCATTACTTCTCACCCAGCGAGAGAGAGGAGAGCCGCTTGCCGGAGGAATTGCATGGACCTCTAGGATCGGCAAGAAGGAAGCGTACCTTGACGGAGAGTTACGCAGCAAGTGGGAGGAGTGGAGGGCTGACTGGTGCTGGATCTTAGAGGAGGAGCCACAACCTTTTACTGCCCTGCGCAAGACCCCCATAGTTCGCGGCAACGATTGGAGCAACTTGGCGCCGGAGGATGACAAGTTGAAGATTGCCACGACGAGGATCTTGCGCCTCCGGCAAGCAGGGCTTACCGTAGGGGCAGTTGGCGCGGACTTCCTTCGCCGCCGCATTGCACCCTTGCAGGAGAGAGGGAGACCTGCTTGGGAATTCCAGAACGTGGCGGATATCATGAGGCTGCGTCCAGGCCTGAATTGGAATTTCACCACCCTGGAGCTTGATGGCATGCTGCGGGAGCTGTTCAAGCCTGAAGCGGATAACCCTGGATGGTGCATGTTGCCGAGGGGAGTTGTGCCCTTGTGCAACAACTCGTCTCTTGATAGCATCCGCGATAATGCCCAGTGCGATTCCCATGGGATCGTTCCAACTTGGCAGGAGCCCGCCGATGACATAGTGCAGCAGTTCTTCGACAACTTGTCTGAAGTGCCGATCCGCGCCGACGAGAAGAGGCGGCTCACCCGCGACACCACTGCTCAGGAGATGGCGCGCATCGCCACAAGGTTGGAGGAGGCTGCAGAGGCCGCTGCCGCCGGTGCGTTTGGGTTCACGGTCGAGGAGGCAGAGAGGGCCGAGGCGGCGAGTCTTGCCGACCAAGAAGAGTCCATCGGTGAGGAGGAGCAGACCGAGCCCGACAACGACCCAAGTGAGCCTGCCGGGGGCGCCTCTCCTCCACCGTCAAGTAGCTTGCCGCAGGAGGAGCTCGCCGCCCCGCCAAGGAGACGTCTCCGGAGGACCGGAGAAATGGTGGGGGAGCATACGGTCCAACAGCCGCCTACGCCGCCTCGACGCGCTCCACAGCAAGCAAATCTTGCCGCTGAGGCGTCTCATTTCGCCACGGCGACGGGCTCAGGGTCTTCTGGAGTCGTGGCCCCTGCACCCGCTAAGCGCCATAGGGAGTCTTCTCCACCAATCCGTCGCGCTGGAGCAGAGTTTGATCTTTCCGCTCTCAGCTCCAAGGAAGAAGAGGAAGAGTAAGATCTTGCCGCTGCTATTTGTAGTCTTCCAATTCATTGCTTTATCTTATATCTGACGGGTTCCACTCTGAACTTTCTTTTTCATGGCGTCAGCTCAGAGGGCGCCGAAGAGGGCCAAGACGCCGGTGGTCGTCGTCTCAGACGACTCCCCTGTAGCAGCAGGGGGCACGTCCGGGACTCCCTTGCCGGATCCGGCAACCCTTCAACAGAGCAGCCTCCAAAGACAGCCCCAGCGTAAGTATCTGGTATGCTTCCCGTGGTTAGGCGCGCTTGGGTGCTTTTCCGTTACTTATATCTGGTTTGTTGGATTTTGTAGGAGCGGAGCAGCCACATCATGGAGCACCGGAAGCTACCCCTGAGGTCCAGCCTCGTCAGGAGGCCCCGGAGGCCGCTCCCGAAATTCTGCTTGCTTCAACTACACCACCAAGGGAGAATTCTCCGCCAAGGGAGCGCTCTCCGGCAAGGGAAGCCTCTCCGACAAGGGGAGCTTCCCCGACAAGGACTGGCGCCAACGACCCTCCGGTGGTGGAGGCCGCGGCCACAGGCCCTACTGCAGGTAATCTTCTTGTCTTGATAGTTTCCCTTGGGTTCTGTTCTTCCGTTTCTCTCTTTCGAATATCTGTTTGATTCTGTGCTTCCTCCTTCTGACCATCAGATCCATCTGCCGGAGAGCCGATGGAATCCGAGGCCGCCGGCGAGGAAGACGCCGGCGGCGACAATGTCAACGCCGCCAACATGGAGGAGGAGGAAGCTGGCGCTGACAGGCCCGCTGACGAGGAGGCTGCCAAGGCAGGCCGGGCGCAGAAGCCGGGAGGAACCAGCGATCGACTTGACGGCCCGGAGGCGCAGGAGCGCCAGCACCTGCGCCGACCGCCGATCCCCCGCCACCGATGCCGCACTGACTCCGAGGAGCCCCAGCCCGCGCCTACAAAGCCGGGCGAGGTGTCTTCATCAAGCTCCCCTGGGCATCAAGCTCCAGGGCACCAGCCGATGGGGAGACCTTCGATGCGGAGCTGCTTGCCTCCGCCGGACTGTCGCTGGTTGATGCCCCGAGCAGCAGCAGTGGTGAACCTGAGGAGGAGCAGCTGCTAAGGAGGTTGCTGTCGCTCTACTGCGCCCGACAAGCCAAACTGGAGTCCAGGGAGGCGCTTGTCGCGAGGGCGGGAGCTGACTTGGAGAAACGTGCGGAAGAGCTCCAACGCGCCAACAAAGAGACTCTCCGGGACATAGCAGAGGCTCGGGAGCAGCTTGCTGAGGAGCGCACGGCCTTTATCTTGGAGAAAGGCGAGGTTGAGGAGCAGCAGAGGCTTGCCGGTGAGAAGCTCTCCGCTAGAGAAGGTGAGCTGGCGCAGCGGAAGATCAACCTCGACAGCTTTGAGGAAGATCTCGCCGCGCGCGAGCAAACGATTGGCGGGCCGCTTCAGGAGGCGAAAGATGCTGCCGCGGCTGCCGAGGCCGCCAAAGGGGAACTGGAGACGAAGGTGGCTCAGCTGGAGTCCACCCTCCAGAAGAGTGCCGAGGAGGTCGCCGGGTTGAAGCCTTGGCGAGAAGGACGCTTACACCCTCGGCGAGCTGCAAGGTCGTTTGGCTGAAAAGATCAAGGAGATCGATGCCGCCAAGGACGTCAAGGCGGATCTGGAGCTGAAATTGACCACCTTGACGGAGACGTTGAACGGCGTCAGGGAGTGGGAGACGGGCCTGCTGGAGAAAATCAAGGCCACCGAGGAGTTGCTGTCGAATGCCGTGACCGCCCAGAATAATCTTCGGGACAACATAATGCATTGGACAGAAGGTCTTGTGGACACCGCCGTCAGCATCCATAATGAGCTGATAGAGTTGGGGATGACAGATCTTGGATATTCCACCGACGAGAACCTCCAACCCAGCGTCAAGCTCAGCCTATTCTTCAAAGGCATGTTGGCGGGTATCCGGCGGCTCTGGGATGAGGTTCCGAAGCAACTGGTGGAGGAATGACGCCAAGTCTGTGTCGAGGCTCTCCAGAAGGTGTTGATGAAAGTGGCCTTCCGCAACCCAGGCGTCGACTTCTCCAAGGCCCTCAAGTCCCTGCCTCCATCCGCCGATGTTGAAGCACTCAAGACCCTTGTCGCACCCATTGTGGACAGGGTGAGCAGAGTCAAGAGGCTCGAGGGCGACCGCGTGGACTAGGCCGCCAAGTCTATCTTTCTCTTGTCGCTGTAGATCATGTTTAGGCGAAAAAGCTATTAGATCTGAGACAAGTTATCATGTAATATACACTATCTTAGGCAATCGAATGCAATGTTATTTCCTTTACTCGATTTCTTCCCTTGTATGTTTTTACCCTACGCTTTCAGGGAAACTTGCCGGTGCAGGCACCCTTGCCGCGAGCGCCGAGTGCGGAACTTCAACAGCCTGCTGGCGGGGTCGCTACCGACAAGCAACCTCGTCGTGGACTAGCCGCAGCTCACTTAAGTTGTTGAGCGGACTCGAAACAAAGTAAGGGCGCGACCAGTCGCGATTTGGTTCCTCCGCGCACAGGTTTTCCATACAAAGTACTTATCGTTCGAGGAAGATAACTTAAAAAGTTTAAAACTGGTCGTTTAAACTTAGCAACTTAGCTTTTCTGTTGTCCATTTTCCGCAAGGCGACAGCCTCCTCGACGCTTGTCGGCCCACACCATTCTTTCCTCCTTTCCCCGGTTAACTTGTGGGTGGAAGAACCTTCTCCTTGTTTGAGAAGAAAGAAGAGAAAAAGAAAGTTATGGAGCCCAATAGCTTATTATCGCTTACCGGGTGCGGGTGCTACACAAGATGTTAGTAAACACATGCATATATGATTATGAAAGCATGTATTGACAAAATGTGCGCAACCATAGGCTTTACTGATGCACGGGGTCTGCGCCCGGCTTTGTACAAAGGATTACATGCAACATCGGCAAGACTTGTATTAAAGGGTGGTTGCCGGAACGGGTTCCGAAGAATCGCTACCTCATGGGTAAAACTTGCGAAGATGCTCTATGTTCCAGGAATTGCTCACCGGAAAGCCATCTTCGGTCTCAAAGGCGGACAGCGCCGGCCTAGTGACTCGCTTTTACCCGATAAGGGCCTTCCCACTTCAAGGCCAACTTGTTGGAATTCTTGGCGGATTGAACGCGCCAAGAACAAGGTCGCCTTCCTCGAAGCTTCGGCATTAACTTTGCGGCTATGGTAGAGACGCAAAGCTTGCTGGGTAACGAGCAGCTCGTCTGAAGCTCGAAGACGATCTTCCTCGAGGAGCAGCGCGTCATCCGGTCGCAGCTGCTCTTGCTCAAGCTCATCATAAGAGAGCACTCGAGGTGACCCGTATACGAGTTCCGTGGGGAGAACTGCCTCTGCTCCGTAGACTAGAGCAAAGGGTGTCTGGCCAGTGGCTCGATTTGGCGTCGTCCTGATCGACCAAAGAACCATCGGCAGCTCGATCCAGTTTCTTCCGCACTTGTGCAGCCTGTCGAAAGTTCTGGTCTTGAGTCCTCGCAGCACTTCAGCGTTTGCCCTCTCTGCTTGACCGTTGCTTCTCGGATGAGCAACGGAAGCAAAGCAGATCTTGGCGCCAAGATCTTGGGCGTACTGCATGAAGGTGCGACTCGTGAACTGTGTGCCGTTGTCGGTGATGATCCGGTTAGGAATCCCAAAACGGCAAACAATTGACCTGAAGAACTTGACGGCTGACTAGAACTTGTGCAGCATGTAATTTTATTGATTACAACACATGAATTACAACTCGAAACTAGAACAAGATATGACTCTATATGAATGCCACAAATAACGGTGTACCGGGATGCGGTGTATCGGGATGGTGCCATGAATCAAGGGTGACATGTATAAAAAATTATGCATGGTGGCTTTGCCACAAATACGATGTCAACTACATGATCACGCAATGGCAATATGACAAAAGTAATGTGTGTCATGATGATTAACGGAATGGTGGAAAGTTGCATGGCAATATATCTCGGAATGGCTATGGAAATGCCATAATAGGTAGGTATCACTACAAAAAAAATACACTTCCGTGATGATACGTGTTTGTCATAGTAGGTCGCGTTTTTTGTCATGCATGTACATCCATGAAAAATTTATGACATAATCAAGATAGTCATACATGTGCTGTCGTAGAAGTTTTCCATGACATTACCAAAGTTATCATCACGGAAGTGTCCACTTCCATGACGATAAATCGCGCGTCACAGAAGAGCTTTCGTCAAGGGTGACCGACACATGGCATCCACCGTAACGGAACGTCGTTAAGCTATCGGGTCGGATTTTGGATCCGATAACCCGTTAAAAGCCCCGACCAATGGGAAATTTCCACATGTAAAATCATCATTGGCTAGAGGAAACATGTGTCGGCTCATCATTGGGACAGATGTCATCCACTCATTGGACAGAAGGCGCCTATGATACGTCGACACATGGCACAGCCCATCAAGTTTAAATGGGCCGGCCCAACTAAAGGCCCACAAGATTTTGTGGACCATAATGGGCCGGCCCAGTTAAAGGCCACGAGATTTTGCGGACTATAATGGGCTAGTCCAGCTAAAGGCCCACAAGATTTCGCGGGCCATATTAGGCCGGCCCAGTAAAGGCCCACAAGATTTTTGTGTGCCATAATGGGTCGGCCCAGGTACAGGCCCACAAAATTCTTTCGGATCATAATGGGCCGGCCGAGCTAAAGGCCCACGAGATTTCGCCGACATTAATGGGCCAGCCCAGCTGTAGGCCCACAAGATTTTGAGGACCCTAGTAGGCCGGCCCATTAACTGGCTGCCATGTTTTGGGCCAAATGCCGGCCCATATTTGATCCGGCCCATTAATGGCCTGCCACGTTCCGGGCCTAATAATGACCCATATAAGATCCGGCCCATTAAAAGCCTCCCACTTTCTGGGCCAAATCACGGCCCAGATCAGGTCCATCCCTTTAAGAGGCTTTGGGCTCAATTATAGCCCATATCAGATTCGGCCCATTGACTGGACGTTATGCTTTTGGGCCCACTTGCAAAAGGCCCATTTAGTAATTCGGTCTGATATTAGTTTCGGCATGTTAAGGGCCCATTTAACATTTCTTCCCTATATTAATTTCGGCCTGTTAAAAGCCCGTCATATAGTTGGGCCTAACTACGGCCCGGTTTGCATCCGGCCTGCTTGCAGCCGATATCTGATTGGGCCAAACAAGGACCGAGACAACTTTGGCCTGTTAAAAGCCCGTGAATTGATTCGCACAATCATGGGCCGGGGTCCATTTCGGGCTGCTGCCGGCCCGTGAGCTATTCGGCATGTTTCAGGTCCAGCCTACTTCTCAGCCTCCTAAAAGCCCATTGAGTTTTCTTGCGAAAAGAGGGTTGGGAGTTACTCGGCCTATTAAAGGCCCGAATCTACTAGTGGGCCAGTTTGACGGGGCCCATGATGCGGATCATACATTGTGATTGCATGACGACCCGATTATGTACCGTAATTTTACGGTTTGGCCGGTTTACTTCGAAGACAGGATATATATACAGTAAAATAACTACAGCATCGTGAATAAGAAAAAACCTAGACTATACAATAAATAAATTACGGCATATTACATCCATTTGGGCATCAAAGTTCGCCACTATGATAATAAAGCACAAGCAGACAAGAGATTACATACATCGGCATCAAAGATCGCCACCAAAGGCAAATAAACACGCCGACAAAATAATATACAAAACCGACAAAGACTTCAATAGAGTTCAAGAAAGGTTAGCCTGCTTTGGAGCTGTAGCGCAAGCAGCTGAGCAAGATGATGAGATCGCGCTTGTTCAACACTTGTATCTTCCTCACTCTAAAAGATAAACAAGCGATGATGATGACAGGTTTTGCACATAAAAGTATCAAGTCTTGACAATTCATCACATTTCTTATTGATTTAATAAAGTGACACAGTTTAAAATTGCATTAACACAATATGGTATTGTTCAGGTCAAGACATGGCAGGAATGACATTGTGAAGGAGTTAGTAGCTTCACGACACCACCGGATTACGATCAAGAACTCATAAGTATCAATGGTTAGTGTCTGTCAATTTATCCCATTTCAAATTGGCAAATAAAGAGACGGTTTAAATAATACTCCTCCGTCGATTACTTGTCATCAAAATGGATGTGTCTAGAACTAAAATACATCTAGATACATCCATTTCAATGACAAGTATTTTCGACGGAGGATTAGTAGAATTTTTTTTGGGTGATATGACATTGTTCATAGTTAAGACATTGCAGAATATGACATTGTGTCAGTAGTGGGAAGGTTCACCACACCACCGGATTACGGATGATGAATGAAGCATACATGCAAAGGCAAAAGAAGATCACTTGCTCAGATAGTTTGATTTACATGGTATGAAGAAGGAACTTGGTTGTACAACTGAAAACTTAAATTGAGAAGGACCAACTTTTGTTTATGAACTACATAATAAACTTTAAACATGCAATTTAATGCAAACACCAAAAATAAACAGCTGTTGCAGTCATGCCTAACCAAATATACACAACAAAGTTTGAAGGCTTGAGAAGGACAAACTTACATTACTGGTGAAGACAGGCTCTATAAAGCCCTTGTCAATGCTGATGGGGGGCAATTCAAGAAGTTTAGCACAGAATGTTCTTCATAAGCATTCCCTTTATTCTACATTTTGTTAAGAGTAAACATAGATGTGATAATATACGAAAAAATGCAGAATATTTAAGATAAGATGAAGAGTGATGCTACATAACCAAGTAGCAATAAATGTATGTGGAGCGATACAGGAAAAAGGCACAGCCAAGAGCAATGCATAGCTAAACTTCTTCAGTACCAACCTTATGGTAAGAGTAAATATAGATCTGATGTGTAGAAAATGGAGGGCAAAGGAAAATAAGCTACAGAGTGATGGTACATGAACAACTACCTGTCAATATAAGTACACTGATAAAGAATAACATGTACTTACAAGAACAATGCAGAGTTAAAAAATCCATTGGCATTGGATATATTCTACACTAATGTAACCATTCATACAGATCAGGTGATTTGGAGCGAACAATTGATAAGTAAGCTATCATGCATACTGCTGTCACATAATGAACCAGGTATGTATGCAAGTACAGTGATACAGGACAATAGGAACTAACAAGAGCAAAGCAGCGGGCAGCATATTTGCGATATCCTATCGTTCTTTTCAAACCGGAATTCTTCTTCGAGCAGATTTCCTGCAAAAAAATCCGTAAGGCACATGCGGAAAAGTAGAAGTTCAAATTGTCATGTGATTTCATAGACAGTACCTCATGATGGGAAAGAGACCAGTGCATAACAAGGTTTTTCCATTCAATGTCTTCTAAATTTAGCACATGAGACTTCACTGGAAATTCGTTTGTAGACTTGCCATCAAAGTGTGATTTCCTCAGGTAACACTGGTACTGTTGCAATGCTTACTTGAAAAGCACAAGCAAGCTTTACTCGTCATGACTATCCAGATTGACCCTCACCTAGTTACAACAATGTAATGTAAATCATTGATGTGTTCGATCAGTTGAAAACAAGAAAATAATAACCATGAATAATAGCACTTACACGTAAGTTGGATAGGAAGATGTGAAAATGGTGTTTGTCTTCACTATAATCTTCCCATGATGGGAATATATGCGCGTAGTCCCTAACAACATTGAAAGCATTATCTTTTAAACTGGGAATAAATGGAATGGGGTTCCAATCTGCAGGAATTGGTCGTCTCTGCAGTTGGGATACGTCTTCTGCCGGTGTACTTGCTGTACTTTTTGCTGGAGTGGGATTTTTCTATGGTACGGCTGGTGCTATGGCAAATGAAATCAGTATACCTTTTGCTGGAGTGCAGGTCCTGTGTGGTGGGGCTAGTGGTGTGGCCAGTGAAGTATGGGTACAGTCTGCTGGAGTCGGTCATATGTTTTGTATCACTGCTTGTAGAGCCAATATATGTTGGGCGCTGTCTGTTTTCTCCGGCACCACCTCGTTTTTCAAGGACTTTGCTGGTGCTCCTTCAGGTTCGGCAATCACCCTCTTCCTTTTTGATGTCTGATGCACAAGAACAACATTTGAGTGGAAAAACATGGTATGATGACAGATGGAATATGTATTGATAATGGATGGGCATGGCCACTCGAGTTATATGATGAGTAAACTAAGAAGATGGTGGTGCAACAAAGTAGAAGAAATGCAAGACAACATATGCAAGATACACACAATCAATAAAACCTTGCCAAATTAGAACAGGCACCTTGATGGGTGAACAGGACAGGCCATCTGCCTTTGGCTCCTCGAGGTTAGAATAGTTATTAGGATGATATTCTGAACAAGAATCAACAGGTGGGGAGCGTACGAGTTTCATTGCTTCCAGAATGGCACTCAATGCCTTGGTGCCAATTTTGTAAGTCATTGCAGTGTTCCACAATATTCTTCGATGCGCGGATTCGATATTCACCGTAATTGTGTATAATATCGAGAACCATGAAAACATAAATAGTAGTGAGATTATCTTTGTAATGCGATGATATTCTAATATAGGGCGCCTACTTAAACACTTATGTGCTATCACCGGATTCTCGATGAGAGAGCTCATATGTGCTGTAATATCGCATGCGTGCATTTATATAATCTGCACAAGTACACAAAAACAGGCACCGAAGTAAGGATAGCTGGCGGATGATAGGTTCATAATATATCAGATACAGAGTTTATTGCCAAACCATGATAACAAGAGCACACCACAACTAGGCAGATCATAGTGTACATAACAAGGGTACACCATAACCACGATATATTAATCGGGAAAGTGGAACTGGCTTGAAAATACGGTGTTGTATTGCCACTAGTAATTGAAAGCCTATCGATCACGTACAGGCCAGCACTATCGAACATGGTAAAGAAGAGCAAGCAGATTTTGGATAATAAAATGTTGGTTGTGCAGTGCCCACACAAGATGAACCAGAGCGCATTAAGAATGCAACTCCCAGCTGTCTCTCGACCATTTCAGGCGGTTGGATGAAGACCGTACGTTTCCTAACACTTCTTCTTCCTCGTCTCTTAATTCTTCCCATACAGAACACCGCACGGGCCGCCGGCCGGACCACCAGCCCCCACCGCCTGTGTTCCGCCGCCACCCCCACCCCCACCCACGTCGAGTTTTCTTCGTTCCGCGAGGCCCCACAACCACCCGAGCCCCTTGGATCGCACCGGCGAACTCCGGCGAGCTCTGAAAAATCGACTGACCCAATTTTGAAATTTAGTCTACTGTGATTTAACTAGTGTGGAATATAAAAGGGGAAAACCATAAGCATTGGGAGTATAGTGTTGAGCATGCCATGGAAGATCTGAAGGTGCAAACCGGACAAAGGCAACTTCGCAACCAAGACAAGAAATCAGAGTAAAGCAGTGGCAATCTATTTTCTTGCTGCGATAAATAAGTTGAGCAGATACAAAAGAGTACCGCCTCTGGTGCGGCGTCGTGTAGGCATCTGCTGAGAATTTGACAGTGCTGTGGTAGCGATGGCTGTCGGCGGCGTGGAAGCAGATCTAGGAGGGTAGACAGTGGCGGCGGGGCGCGGTGGACGAGACGGTCGTAGGAGCGGCGCCGACAAGGTGGACGACGGCGGGGATGAAGCGAGAGGACGGGATGCAAGGATCCCAGTCCGAAGGCGTGGATGAGAGAGGTCGATCTCTTGTAATAGACGGCGGCGTCTGGGTATCAGCTCCGGCATGGTGGAGGAGGACGGCGGTGGAAGGGGTGGCGGACGGCGGCGGACGGAGGAGGTTGGGGTGGAGAGGGTGTTTTGGCGCCCACGGAGTACGAATGGGGAAAATGGAGGTAGAGAGGAAGGGGGGAACCATGTTTTCGGGCGCTTGTCTCAAATGCAAGGAAATTTACAAACTTAGCCCCGCTTCAAATTTCTACTACATCACAAAGAACATTAGTCGGTTGGGGATAGGACGGTAATCTCAAGATACACGAATATTTGCCGACGAGAGTCTGTTTTTGGCGCCCACCGTGTATGAATATGAATCGGGAAGAAGTCGATTTCGCCGAGGCACACTGTGTTTTGGCGCCCACCGTGTATGAATCCGGGTGAGAGGAGGTTATGTCACGTTTGGGTGAAATTACAAACCTACCCCTATCGAAACCTATAGAAATCCAGCAGATAGGCTCATGCGTGGCGGGATAGGCAGAGTGATTCCCATCTCGCAGATTTTGGTTTGGGTGATTCGCGACTTTCCCGCTTCGCTCAAATTTTGCACAATGCACGTTTACCGTGCCAACTCAATTTGAATCCCGTTTGTGTTCTACTATTTTTTCGGGCGGGATCCATTTTCAATTGGAATTACATTCTATATACATCATTTTTTTATATATACTTTCAAAAGCACAACACCATTTATACATAAATATGCTTTACAAATGGCATGATCTCAGATTCATAAGGTTGTGTCCATCAATTTGGATTTTCAAATATTTGAAACCACTTTATGTTGAAATCCAATGTATGCATTCCTCGCTAACTATCTCCAATTAATGTGTGTTTCATGCGGGTTTTTTTTACTTCTCAAACATGTATAATGTGTTTCACACACGCAACATATAGTTTAATCCCATTTAGACATTAATTGCATATAAACCATGCATTGTTTGTAATTGAAGAATCTATGGATTACCAATATTGATAAACTATATAACATTACACGTGCGCCGAAATTCAAATGAATATGCATGTTTGATACACCAATTTGCGTTATGATATTATCGATGTTGTGATCTCCAGTTTAAACATTTGAATCCCCTTTAATCCAGATATTCGTCTCATATAGCTATCACTCATGCTTATATTGGACTATCTCTCTGGACCTATACGCGTTCATCGTCTCTCAGGCATCTCTCGTGCTACCTGTATGTCGACAATGATCTTTTATCTTCGTAACACACTGAAGGTACTCTCTCCCTCGACCTTCATCACTCTATCTCTCTCTAAGTATATCTCGCTCCCTGCTATGTGTCTCTCGCTATGATTCTCCATGTGGAATCTCTTTCTCTCACACAAACACAAACCTTTGTCTCCTGGGGTCTCATTTCTCTCAACTATTCCCATGTGTGCCACTCGCACACCCATCATACAGAGATGTCTTTCGCTCCTTAGATATGAGAACCTACGACTCTTCCTCTTCAATATCTCTTTCAAACACACAAACACAAACTCTGTCCCCCAGGGTCTCATATTTATCCATTGTTCTCTTGTATGTCACTCAAACACACACCCTCTCCCTAGAGATATCTTGTGTTCCCTCATATGTCTCTCTAGCTATCACTCTCGTTGTGAAATATCTTTCTCTCTCGCAGACACAAAACTCCATCTCTCTAGATCTCATTTCTCTCTGATATCTGTTTGTATGTGAATCACATGCACCCTCTCTCTATCTCTCTCACACCCACACACATAACCCAGCCTTCTGATCCACTCGACTCCTATCTCTAACGTACACTATCTAGCATCTTTATCTTTCTATTTATCTGTTTCTCCATCAATCTTATTTCTCGCCCTCACTCTTGATTCCTATCACGCACACTACATATGTTTATCTCTAATGCAGTCAAGTGCCCTCTCACACACATATATAACTTCACCCTTTGAACCACCCGACGGTCATCTCCAACACCCAAACTAACGGGTGTCCCTCTAGCTAGCATCTCCATCTCTGTATCTATCTGTAGTTTCTCCGTCAACATTTCTTTCTGCACGGAGTCTTGCTTCCTATCACCCACACTATATATGTCTCTCCATACATATGCATTTATAGGTTGATCTCTTTTGCACAATCGTTGCACCTCACCCCCTCTGCTCACCATAGATGCATGCTCCAGCCAACGCCACTATCTCTTAAAGACAAAAACACATGCTCAATTGTCGGGCCTTCTTCCCTGCATTCTCACATGCAAGCATATTGTCATACCGACCCGTCTCTCCCATGTCGTTGATATTATGACTTATGTCTTCTTTCTTTTATCTCGATCATGTGCGTGCGCACACACACACATCCAACGTATACATGTATACCTCTCACACATGCACGTTCAAGGTCTCTATGTCTCCATACGTAGTTAATTACCCTCAATCCTAACTCCACATCGAATCGTTCTCCTCTTTTGTGCACATAACTTCCGCCTGGGTGGGCAAAACACACACACACACACACACACACACACACGCACGCACGCACGCACCCCCACACACTAAGACTCCATCTCTATCTCTCACACACACACACACAAACACACACACACACACACACGCATGCACCCCTCCCCCCACACACACTTGGATTCCATCTCTCTCTCTCTCTCTCTCTCACACACACACACAAACTAAGACTCCATATCTCCCTCTCCTCTCTCCTCTCTCTCTCTCTCTCACACACACACACACACACACCCCCCCTCCCCCACACACACACAAACTAAGACTCCATCTCACACACACATGCTCTAGGCGGAGCATTTGTTCCTACCACCCTTCATCCAACCTTACCCGTATGACAAACAATCACCTTTATTTACTTGCATAACATGGACACATTCCAATTTACTTTAGTAGTCAGCAAACTTATCATCTGTACCCTTATAAAAAAACGAGTTGGCAATGATGGTGTGCCTGCCATCTTGTAATACAGACCGTATGATCTATATCTGACGGATAGAAAGCAAACTATGGTAATTTTACAAAAGATACCCGCACCTCTCTCCGCATCATTATCTCCCGCAACCTCATTGCTCATCAATTAAAAAGGAATAAGTCTCGAATAATCTAGCATGCATGGTGGCCCTGCCTGCGCCCGCGCGCCCCATCCCATGCCTCCGCCCATTCCGACCACCACCACCACCACGCCCACTCCTCCTCGCCTTATCTCTCATCTTTCATTTTTTCGATGAAATTCTCGAGATACCAGTTTTCCGATAAAATTCTCGAGATATCATTAGTTTTTACACATGGGATTACTCCTGCATGGGTAAATCACAACACGTGTTTTGTAAAAGAATGCATATTGATGTTCCGTGCAATGCACGAGAATCTTGCTTGTAGTTATATAATGCAAATCACGAGCAGGAAGTGACATTTTTTTGACACAACCACGTTAACATGGCCACGTAAATCACGAGCAGGAAGGAGAAGGGAAGCGGGCTGTGGAGTAATGTTTTTTACCACAATTTCTTAGGAAACTAAGTGCACTAATTGAGTAGTTTTGCAAACTACCATTACTACTACACCTGAAATGATTCAAAACCTATACTCCCTTGCCAGCGCGCGCTTCCCGTGTGAAACGGTCAGCGTTGCCCTGGAGCCTCAGTGCCGCATTAATGCCCGGCCAGAGCGGAGGCGACCTCTCACTGGCGCCGGCTTTGAAGTGGCGCGACGGTCGAGAGAGCGCTGCTTCCAGGTGCACGCGACTGCTCCGCGTCGAGACTGGCTATAGGCCCTGTTTGGATCCATGGGTTAGAGTTAGTTTGAGCTAGTTGGGGCTCAAATAGCCCTAAAGTATCCAAGCATGAGGGTTTAAATTGGAGCAAGTTGCACCAAACCGATAAAAAAAACTATCCCACTCAAGAGGTGCTAACTGGAGATAGTTCTCATTGGGACCACTGAAAAATCACTTTTCTCTCTCCATGAAGTGCATTTATTGTCAATCTAACGCTGTCACCCAAACAGCTCTTTGGCTATAGTTAGTTCAGGGTTAGTCATGAGTT
The DNA here is from genome assembly GCA_021605205.1 of Aegilops longissima. Classification (NCBI taxonomy): domain Eukaryota; kingdom Viridiplantae; phylum Streptophyta; class Magnoliopsida; order Poales; family Poaceae; genus Aegilops; species Aegilops longissima. The sequence continues at coordinate 707,977,410 of CM038682.1, forward strand.
AGTCTAACCTCTAGCTAAGTTAGAGTATCAAACAGGAGCAGTATAGGACATGCAAGTTGCTCAAAGCATACAGGCAAATTCGTACGTGAAAGGATTTTTTCTTTTTGAAAACGGAACGTGAAAGGAATTTATATTAGAATGCTCTTGGCATGTCGCTAACATGTGATAGTTAACCGACCTCAATAGACGGCAGAAACGCCAGCCCGCTGCACTTTGATAGAGACGAGGAGGGAGAAGCGATACAGGTTGCTGGATTACTAGAGATAGGTGTCGCACGGAAGCCAAGAAATATGGTGATAGCGTGGGTTAGCCATGTACTAGTATGATGTAACTACACTGGGCTGTCGTGTTTCGTACTCTTCCAGTCCACTGTGGAGATGATTGGTTAATTTTATATCACTGAATAATATTAAATATATTGAGTGCAAACGCTCCACCACGAGGTTCCTTGCTCCTTCTCGGTCATCCGGAATCTATTGTTCTTCCACTCTATTTTTTTACGTGAGCTTTGTTCATCCTTTTGCCAACACGCGAGACATCTAGCATCAAGGTGCACATGTTATGCAACGATCGTTCCATCTATATGAAGAACACGTGGGACTGGAACTACGAGACGGACATGTACCCAGGAGTGGACGTACGATCCTGAGTAATGTAGCACAGTAAGTGAAGTAGAAAGGCACAAATGGCATGAACATGCGTGGCATACAGGGTGTGTTTGGTTGCGTTCTCCACTACTACAAAAATGGCTATAGATGGAATGGCTACTAATGGCGCACCTATGATGTGGTGTGCCATTACTATATTCTAATGGCGCACCATGTCTCGGTGCACCATTAGTAATATATTACTAATGGCGCACCTGGTGTGTGGTGCGCCATTAGTAGTTTCAAAAAAAACATAAAAAAAAAATTGTTACTAATGGCGCACCGATGCATAGTGCGCCATTACTAATTGACATCGTAATGGCGCACCGCATCCGTCGTGCGCCATTAGTAGTTTTGAAAAAAAAAGTAAAAAATAAATAAATAAAATTTGTTACTAATGGCGCACCATGCCTCGGTGCGCCATTACTAGTTTTAACTAGTAATGGCGCACTTTCCACTGGTGCGCCATTACTAAGTTTTTTTCAAAAAAAAATCAAAAAAAATATCAATTTTTTTTATTTTTCAAAACTAGTAATGGCACACCGTGGGAGTGGTGCGCCATTACTAGTTGAACTAGTAATGGCGCACCACTCCCACGGTGCGCCATTAACTAGTAATGGCGCACCACTCCCATGGTGCGCCATTAGTAACTTGGCCACCACTTCCACCGAATGCACCCCCACCCCCCCCACCCCCCGTGGATCGCCTTTTCAGTTTTAAAATTTGCAAATATGAATTTCGACTTCATTTGCAAAATCTCTCGAGAATTTGTAAAAATGGGCATAACTTTTGCATACTAACTCGGATGAAAAAGTTTTTTATATGAAAAATCATCTACTCGAAAAGTTACATCCGAATTTAACAGGGGGAACCCCGTTAAACATTTTCAAAATCCTCAAAAACCTAACATAAAAAAGATACGGGGCTTTTAAGATCTGGAGAGGCAAAAAAATTCAAATTCACTAATGGTGCACTTGCCATGGTGCGCCATTAGTATCTTCCCGCCTTCAAAATTTAAAATAAGTCAAAAAAATAAAAATAAAGTTACTAATGGCGCACCTGCCCATGGTGCGCCATTAGTATCTTCCCGCCTTCAAAATTCAAATAAGTCAAAAAAATAATAAAAAGTTACTAATGGCGCACCGGCCCATGGTGCGCCATTAGTATCTTCCCGCCTTCAAAATTCAAAATAAGTCAAAAAAATAAAAATAAAGTTACTAATGGCGCACCTGCCTACGGTGCGCCATTACTATGTCGTATATATGGCTGGGCGCACCTCCTCCACTCCACCTCTCCTCCACTCCATCTCCTCCTCTCCTCTCCTCCACTCCATCTCCTCCTCTCCTCTCCTCCACTCCTTCTCCTCCTCTCCGGCGACCTCCTTCTCCTCTCTGGCGACCTCCTCCTCCTCTCCGATGACCTCCTCCTCCTCTCCGGCGACCTCCTCCTCTCCGGGAACCTCCTCCTCTCTCTTCCCCTCCCCTCCCCTCACGGTTTCTCCTCCTCCTCTCCGTGAGCTCCTCCTCCTCCTCCTCTCCTCCCATTCCTCATGGTTTCACCTTCCTCCTCTGCGGTGCTTGGTGAACTCCTCTCTGGCGACCTCCTCCTCCTCTCGGGCGATGTAGGCGGCGCCTCCCCAGTGGCCTCCTCCTCCTCCTCTCGTGAACTCCTCTCCGCAAAAAGAACACGGCAAAAGAACGACAAGATCCAAAACAGGAACAAAATTTGAAATAATATCGTGCAAAAAAACGAGCAAAAAAACTAGCAAAAAATGGGCAAAAAAATCACGATCCAGATCCAAATTCAAAATTCAAAAATAGCAATGGCGCACGGTGGGGGTTAGACGGTGCGCCACTACTATTTTCCCGCCTTCAAAATTCAAAATACTAATGGTGCACGGTGGCCTATACTAATGGCGCACTGGTGGCCTATACTAATGGCGCAAGAGAAGGGTGCGCCATTAGTATACCGATACTAATTAAGATTACAGGTGCGCCATTAGTAAAAAATACTAATGGCGTGCTAGTAATGGCGCACCAGTGATGCGCCATTAGTAGGCAAAACTGGTGCGCCATTAGTAGGCCTTTTCCTAGTAGTGCTCGTCTCAGCATAGTTGTTCCCCCTTCATGCATGCTCAACTCAACACCCCTCTTCATGCATGCTCTCTTCATGCATGTTTCTAGTGTATTTGTGCTATACTAGTGTGGACTCATGCACCCTCCATACACTCTACCAAACACCCAAAAGTAGGTCGAGAAGGGAACTCTTGGGCGGCATTTGTCTCTTACTACGTAGTACCACTAAATGTTGTACGTGCAATGCACGGTTATGTTATGGAGTACGTGCCTAAGTACTCTACTACTACTATATTAGTTGGAGACACATATTAACTTTTATATTTGTTTACGTGTATGCCCCGAGACCTTCCAACTAGACGTGTCTTTCTCTCCAGGTCGCACTTTGTATCGTTCATACCACTAAGTACTACTACGTGTGTTCTCCGACCCAGAAGTGGAAGAAGTGGAGACGCTCTACCACGCTGGTTTTTTACGCTGGGCTCTACCACACTATTCATGTCCCACTCCTTTCGCTGACGTGTGGGACATCCAGCACGTGCCGTGTTTGGCACCCTTCGTCGTAAGAGTTGAAACGCTAGCATTCATCAGAAATAAAAAATAATTATAAATCGGCAGTGATACTTATTTTTTGCGAACCAATCAGTAGTGATACTATACCACGCGGTTTCCTTGCTCCTCGGTATCGGAAAGAATACTTCCGTCCGCCAACATGTGGGACGTCGACCATCCTTGTCCACTTGCCATGCACGCAGAACTCCAAGGGAGAGTCACCTAGGTCGTCGCGCCACAGTAACAATGACTAATGAGCCGTCAAATCACAGGCCCACTTCCCACTTTGAAGTTTCTCGGACGAAGGAACCATCATGCCTTCGTTGAATTCCGCTTCTTGAAGAAAACTACTGTACCAGCAGTACTGCTAGCTACAGTATTTACTCCAATAGAGGCCTCCTTTCGTTCATAGGATAGGAATATTAAAATCATAGGAAGTGAGATGACATGCATCTCAATTTCTATAGAGAAAGAGATGCCATTTGATGCATAGGATAGGAATGTTTCCATTTAGTCTAGGCTAATGTACTGGTAATTTGCTCTAAAAACTACAGTAGTAACTAGTACTAGTACTGGTTACATGCTCGAACTTCCACACGAACACACACACTAACTACTAGTACTACTCCTTCTCACATGCTGGCCAGACGCCGTCGTTCTCCTTCCCGCATTGTCGGTGACACCCCACCGTGCTTGAATCTCCGCCGACCTCCCGCAGAGCAGCAAGGTGCGTCCTTTTCTTTCTTGCTTGGCGGGGCCTCTCTTTTCTTGAGTGCTTTCGACTTTTCCGCTCCCTCTATGCGGCTTTGGCCGCCTCTTGCTCTACCGCCCATTCGGCCTTGGCATCTTCAAATTCCTCCCACATAGTTGTGAGGTCGCGAGCGGCGATGAACTCGACACGGCGGGATGCCATCGCTTCCCTACCATTTTGTGTGCGTTAAGTGGGGCGAGCGAGGCATCGGGCGGGGATGCCATCGCTGCCTTACCGGTTAGTGTGCGGCGCCATGGCATGAACGACGCTTGGTGAGAGCTCTAGGGTGGAGTGGCCGGACAACCGTATAGTGCATTGGTTTGTCAAGAGGTCAAGGACAGAAGACGAAGCAAATTAGGATTCCCCTTCAATCCTGATCATTTATTACCGAGTCAAGTGCATTGGTGGTCATCGAACTTGTCTTGATAGCTCACTTTGATCATTGTATACGAGATATGGTGATTATACGGTCACTGGCTCAGCGTATAGCTCCGTATTTGTATGGTTGACTAGTAAAATAGTCCACATGCGCCTCATCAGCTCGTCTTCTTTATCTATCTATGCGTGCCTACCTGTGAATGGAGAAAGAAATGCAGTAAAAACCAAAATTATGCGTGTGTGGGGAATAAAACCACGGACTCGTCGCTGCAACGCACCCTCGTCAGCCAAATGAAAATGAAATACTTCGCGTCAGACACTCACGCTCACGCTGTCAAAGCATGCTAATGCATGCACGTCGCCCTCTAAATCAAAGTCCTGCTCATGGCGCAACGCAAACGGCGAGTCCATCACCTGCGCGCCCCGGCGTTGCCTGACATTACTGTTTAGACGTTTGATGGATGCCTATGCGAACGCCGCGCATGTATTCACCTGGCTCAACACCAACGGTCATACTCGAACCGCCTTGCTCATGTATATCATCCATCACAACGACAATCTATAAAACAGCCTAAGCTAGAGAGGGTACTATGGTAGTATGGTACGGAGTATGTACTATCGTGAGCGACCGATCTTAGTGCCACTGCACACCGAAACCCCTTCCATCGCTAGCGCGCGCTTCCCGCCTGAAACGGTCACCATCTCTCCAGAATGTCAATGCCGCATTCACCGGACTTAACTAGAGGTGCAATTGGTGTGTCACTGACATGCGGGCCAGACGCCCGTTCTGCCCACATGTCAGTTACCCAAAGCATCTGCATTTAAGTCATTGAAGCAGCGTTCCAATTCACGCCCGACGAACCTACTCCGGCGCCAGTTGTCCATCCTTCTGTCGCGGCTCATTGCCATTCGCCTGCTATATTAACTTGAGCCCTAGCTCCCAGCCATAGCCAAAGACCCACACTTATTCTCCTCCGTCCTTCCTTCTCTTCGGCACCACTTCAACCATGGCCTCCGGCGCCCGAAGCTCTCTTGGACGATCGTCGCAGGAGCAGACTAGGGACATCGGCGGCTCCGCTTGGCGCGCCCAAAGCTCTCTTAGACGACTTGTCGCAGGAGCAAACGGCGAGATCACCGGCTCCCCACCCCCCGCCGCCCTCCGCCGCCACGACCCACGGCGCCGGCACGTGCGCGCAGCGCAGCCGGCAGCGAGGAAGAGTAGTACACGGTAGGTCTCCACCGCTCTGGTCCTAGGAAGGCCACCGCTCCTCCACTCAGTCGATGCCAAGCTTGGTGGGATAAAAATCGGCGGCCGATTAGCCGCTTGATGTCGACGTGGAGGCGGAAATCTTCATAACCTTGTGCTCCGGAGGAGGAAATTATCGAGGCAGATAAGGAGGAGGCAAAGGCAATGGCCTGCTTTCTCGGGTTCATGGCCGGACATGGAGGTCGGGGCCCGGCGATCGTTTAGATTAGGTTTACAGTAGGTTTTAGTACAGTTTGTGCGGAATATGTAATGAATTTCATCCAGTTTATAGGAAAAGTTCTCGAAATGTAATGAATTTCATCCGGTCAATTTGAAATTTGCTTTGTTTGCATGAATTTCGTCCGGTTAGTTCATATAGTTGTCGAAAGGTATGCGGGCAGCATCGGATGGCATCCATCAGTGTCCTCGGACAGATGCCGTGTAAATTTGTGGGCCAGCGCTGGAGATGCCCTAACTATCATGCTATAATCGCTAACAATCCTCCATTATTTGGCAGGAACAGTTATCCTCGATCAAAATCAGATCCACGGTGTTTCGACTCCTCCCGCAGAAGAGTGTAAACTCTGTTTACATAAAATGGAGCAAGTGGACGCCATCAGTAGCACGCCATATCACTCAAACAAGCCCGCTTAACGAGCAGGAAAGCACCGCCTCGCTATTTTGTTCTGGATTTCTATCGATCGATGGCGCTGAAATGTTACGCTCGCAAGTTCTAAAGGAAAAGGCGGCACACTTATGACCAGACGCTGCCGCAACCCCGACAGTCCGCTCGCACGCCGCCACCGAGAGGGGACACGCTTGTCTTGCAATTTCAGTGACATGTGGGACCGTAATTGAATAAACCGTCGATAGCCGAAATCTAATCGCTCGGCGGGCGTCGGCTGAGAAGAGAGAAACGGGGGAGGAAGAAGAGATCGCCCGCCCGCCGCACACGGACTCCAAGAAATATACGGTGATAATGTGAGGTGGGCCAAGATGGAGTCCCGACCGCTTTCGGAGCCCGCTCTCACTGCCCTAGCCCCTCAAGACGCGAGCTGCCCGCTGCATGCATAGCAAGTAGTCCCCGCTTATGTGGAGGAGAGAGAGGCATTGACAAAGTCAAGGAGTAACAGTGGATACAATAGCTTTCATCAAAAATAAACAATGAATACTTGTTGCTCATCCTCTATATCGGAAAGAATACTTTCATTCGCCGACATGTGGGACGTCAACCATCCTGGTCCACCTGCCATGCACAAAATTATCCTGGTCTACCCCGGTCATATCGCAGGCCCAACCTTTCCCACTGTAAGTTGTTCGGACGAAGGAACCATCATGACTTCGTTGAATTCCGCTTCTTCAAGAAAACTTACTGTACCCGCAATATCGCTACCACACGCCAAGACCGGACGGCACTGTACCACGCCATATCACTTTGAAACCCACTAGGCCAAACTAGCCCGCCTAGGTCATCTATTTTGGAATGGAGGGAGTACGTCTCTGCACTGCTATGATTTTGTGTTGCACGTTCTCTGTACTTTTGCTACGATTTTCCTACCCTATGAACCAAATGAGGCCTGAATGTATGTTAACTATTGTCTGATCAATCGCTAAGCCTACAATTTTAGGAGCTAGGGCTATTGGTCGATCGACGAGGGATAAGTATAAGCGTACCACAAGCTCATCAGCCCCAACGTTTATCTTCGGTGAGTGTTTTGCAAGTACTATAGCTCGCACAATAGCTAGCCTACTAACACCAAGAATCATCAAACAAGCCCTGCTGATATGATAAACAGTTCAAAATTAGATCTAAGCATGCCATATAGTACATCAAAAGCTGGTGAGGATACATCTGTTTCCATAACTCGGAGAGGGTTCGCATGATTCATCGCATGATTCACTATCAAACAAAAGTAGCAAGATCTGCCCACACAAGACAGCGCACTAGCCCTAAGATGGTCTGATAACACGCATCGTTCTGGTAATTAAACACAGGGCAATGCAAACTACCCTGAAGGATTAGCACGACCAACTATTTCTTGTCATCGATCTCTTGGACAATGACCACAGCACAGACAGCGGCATGGGAATCGATTTCCGGGGCGATGTCCAAAGGACTGACCGCGACATCGGAATCGATCTCTGGGGCGATGTCCACAGGATGGACAGCGGCATCGGAATGGATCTCCGGGGCGATGCCAACAGGACGGGCCACGACATCGGAATCATCAAGGACAACCACCGGCACCTGCACAACCCTAACACATTAGCAAGCACATTGCAAATAATCAAAAAGCAAGCACATTGCAAATAATAAGAAACCACAACTATGGTAATAAGCCATTATTTTTACCTTGTGCAGCTCACCAGGGGATCTCATCCCTCCGGGGGCCATCTCCTCGTCCTCGATGGGGGCCGAATACTACTTCTCAACGTCGACTATCTCCTCAAACTCGTTCTTGAGCCTCACATAGGTGGCAATCAGAGTTCCTGGGGTAGGCACGGTGGGGTCCTTGCTGTTCTTCCAACTTTCTTTGAGGAGTTCGTCCGCCAACGTCCTCAACTCTTTGGCCAGTGCTTGTTTCTTGGAGTTCTTCGTCTCCATGGGTTGGCCCGCCAACATGGTCAACTCGTTGGGCGGTGCTCGCTTCCTGGAGATCGCTGTCTCCAATGGGTTGTCCGCCGGCAACTCTTTGCCTAGTGCTCCAGGATCCATCAATGAACTGACAAACAAAAAGCAATCGAAAGGAAACCACAATCGCAATGAAAACGGGAAAATAATAGGATGTGAGAATCGGTCGGTGCTTCGCAAAAAGAAGATTATTGAATGAAAATATAGCAGCATAACTGATTCGCCCACCTTTCCTTCGTCGGTAGAGAAGAAAATGGCGAAGTGAGTAGCCCGGAGGAGGTTTTCTTCAAGAAAGGGAAGAAAGGGCTTGAACGAGCGTTCCAATGAAATGATGGTTTCTTCGTCCAGTCCAACTTGTAGGCCACCTTACCACTGCTGGTAAAGGTGTGGGTTTTGTGATATGACGGTTCATGACGGCCACACCGGGGTGACAGGTGAGTCTCGACTGTAGCACCTCGCTGTGATTTGGTGGATGGCACGCGGGCCCGGATGCTTTGAAATGTCCCGCACGTATATAGAGCGGCTAGTAATATAGGAGTGCTCAATATTGTGCACCGCGACCAAGGCGGAGAGTAAAATGAGAGAACTACATAATTAATGCATGAGTTTAATTAGGGTAGTTTTGTAAAGTACGAGATACAGTACATTCCTCCAATCGCAAAATGCCTTGGTTCATGAGATTTGAGATTTGATCCCTATAAACCGGAAGGGAGGGGGTACTGCACACGGTGTAGTCTAGTCACTTGTTGAAATCTCTAGAAAGGCAAACCCTCCTTTCCGGTTTACAGGTCTATACTACTCCCTCTGTCTAGGTGTGTAAGTCATCTTACGAAAACCAAATAGTCCCAAAACACTTAGGCGCGGTGCATTAATTTCTACCTTGTTTCTTGTTTCCCGAGATACGTATCAACCAATAAGAGATGAGAGGTGTGCATGCTTTTAATGTCTTGCAATGGCTATTTCATTGCATGGAATGCTATTAATTAGCAAATAAACATTGGTGACCCCAGGAGGAAACGGTGCTAAGCGCGTGGACCTATGCAGAATGAGTATCAACCAATGGATAATGGAGTTTAATTGTTAAACAATAGCAATTTTGTCTCATGCAAGAGCCTGGCTAGTACTCCAAGGAACTGCACCACGCGAGCGTTCTCAAGAATCGCCACGCTCGGTTTGCACTTGGCTCTTCGCCTTCGAGAAGACGAACAATGATGTTACTCCTACTTCTACAGTATCGAATCCACTGCTGCATATCCGTCCACCTCGTGCGGGAGAGATAGCGTGTAGCGAAAGCTTCTACTTACTGCTCCTGCCTTCAGGTGGGCCCAACAGGTGGTTGGCCCACCTGTCATGCAGCCAAAGGCAGGTGCAGTTAAGTCACCGGATCTCGTCCGCGAGGGAGAGGGCGTCGTAGTAATCAAATTTCTCGGTCTTGTACGAGTTGACGCGACACATCAAAGCACTGCACTCGATAAAAGTCTTTTTACACATTTCAAATGGGCTACTTCGTATGTAGGAGTAGACATATTCTGCTTCGTATGTAGTCACTTGTTGCAATCTCTAAAAGGACTTATATTTGGAAACGGAGGGAGTACAACACATGCATGCATGCCGTGACTTTCCTTTTGATACTTGCATGTGTTGATTTGATGCACCTTGCCAAATTTTGACTATAAATTTAACTAACCAAATTTTCATGCATGTCACAAAAATTTACGGGGCTGTTTGGATTGGGACTATGTTTGTGTTATGTTGCCACATTATTTTTCCCACACTTGCCACACTTGCCTAACCTGAGTTGCTCAAATTGTTAGACACAGTTTGGCTTGCCTAAGGGAATCTTGCCACAATTTTTGTGTCTATGACATGTGGGGTTCACTGCTAATAAAAAAATTCTTGTCTTAGGTGTGGCTAATAAAAAAAGACTTATATTTAGGAATGGAGGGAGTAGAAAATATAAATAATAATGCATGTTGGGGCAACCCATGTTTCCACTAATTTTAGTCGTGGGCTTGTTCACAATTTTTACAAGAGGGTGGTTGTTCATTTAATGGAGGGACTTGTAGTACCAGACTTGAACGATACAAAGTGCGACCTGGCACAGCGTAACACCACTTGGAACAAGCGGGTAGCTATCTCAAAAAGCAATCAACAACTAAAAAAAACCGCGACCTGGCATGTAGTAGTACACAATTTTAAACGATTGTTTTGATGGAGTGAATAAGGAAAACTACCCCACTACTTATATATAGGCCGCAGCCTCCGCGCTTGCTTGTTAGGGCTGCTCTATACACACACTCTCATCCTCTCCAGATCTAAACAAGATAGGGGTAGTAACACTGTCTTTCTCCCTTCAAAAAACACTGGCTTTCTATCCTCACCGATGGTTATAGATCCGGACGTATCCCCCTCCGCCGGTGAAGGGGAGGAGGGGCAGCGTTTAGGCCGTCGTCGACAGCGAGGGAGGAGACCCACTACCGGCCGCACCATTATCTCTGGCCGAGCGCCGCCGCAGGAGGTCCTCCGATCCCTTCGTCGTGGCCTGTGGGCGGATCCGGCCTCCCGCCGCCCACCTATCCACATCCCGACGACCTTCAGGTATATCTTCGTTCGAAACCGCCTTAGCTCTACTTCCCCAGCTCGCTACATCGCTGCGTGTGCATCATTTTCTACCTCTCAGCCCCTCTTGATCGGATGGTCCAACGTCACATATTTTTTTTCTTCTATTGTTAGAGGTAACACTACTTCATGGAGTCGAATCTTGTACTTGGTTCAAACAAGAAATAAAGTGGGGTTGGGGGAATTTAGTATGTACATCGGACTTGGTACAAACAGGAAGGAAAGGGGGTGAAAGTAGTACAGACTGGTCATCCAACTGGTCTCTTGGTCTAAAATGGAAATATAGAGGTAACGTTGTACACAGTTGTATAACCAAGACTAGTTTGCTATCCACACATAGGAGTAGGTGGCTAGAGTGAACAAAAATGGGACCACCCAGATATGTTTCTTGGATGTTTGTTTCTCGGGGCAACAAACTATGAATCACCACTTTATCACTACTAGGGAAAACCTTATACACAGAAATTTAGCAGTAGCGCGCGTTAAAAAAGCACGCTGGTGCTAAGTAGAAGTAGCGCGCTGATGTAAACCACGCTACAGATACGTTTGTAGCAGTAGCGCGCCAGAAGATAAAGGCACTACTACTAAAATTCACACGGCTTAGCCGATAGGCTACACATAGTAGTAGCGATCTACGTCGCACCGCGCTACCACTAGAATCTTTGTAGCAGCGCGTTTACGCCGGCAAGCGCTACTGGTAAAGGAAATAAAATAAAATGAAAAGCAAATACAAAAGTAAATGTATATGAAAGAAATAGAAAAGGTGAAAGGAAAAAATAAAATGTAAAGAAAATAAGTGAAAAAGGGAAAATAGAAAAGGAATAGCAGAGCGCCAGATAGGCAAACACGCTATAGCTAGCTTAGGAGTAGCGCTCTTCCTGGAATGCGCTACTGCTACTTTTGACTTAACCGCGCGGTTCGTTCTCACCATGGCCACTTCCCCCAAATCCCAACTCCCTCCGCGTTGTCGCCGCCGCCGTCGCCCGTCGGCCGCCGCGCTCTCTCTCGTCGCTCTCCACACACCCTGGACGCCCCGACCCCGCCCCGATCCCGACCTCGACGCCACCCTCCGCCGCGCGCCCGAGCCCCGACCCCGACATCGACACCGCCTGCCCCTCCGTCGCCGCACACCCGAGGTGAGCACGCCTGCTCCTCCCCCTCCCCTACCTCTTCCTAGGTTCTTCAAATATTAATTGCATCAAATTAGTTACGGTTCATCTAGGGGTGGAAAGGAATCGGATGCGGATCGGATAGTGGTCAAATTAGTTAGGGTTCATCTAGGGGTGGAAACGATACAGATGCAGCTCAGATGTTTTCTTGATACGAACGCGAATTTCGTTCTCATATTGCTTAAGTGTATTAGTCAATAGCTACGTGACATGAAGTATTCAACTTGTGATAAATAGGTTTATGAATAAACACTATTGTAATGCATAATAATTTCTAGGTAATTATTATTTATAGGGCCGTAGTTCCTAGGTACTAATTAGTTAGTAAGAACTAGGTACTAATTTTTATTTATAGTAATTTTATTTATAGTAAGTTCATTTTTATTTATAGTAGTTCCCGCATCGACGTCGACGATGCCTATCCTGCATCCTCGTCGTCCAGTCGGGGGAGGACACCTGCGCCACCATATGGGCCATGTCCGGGACTGGGCTCCGCCGGGGTGGTACTGGGAGGCGCTACCTACCGGGGGCGCAGGTTGGTGAGGATCCAGCCTGTCCTTGACCAAACCTTCTTTGGTGGAGGTCACAGGGCTGTGATGGTCCAGAGGCTCGAGGACTCAAGGAGGTGGTGCGCCACCGTGTCGGTGAGGAGGACGCGCACGTCCGTCGCTACTTGTTTGTGTTGGAGCATGTGTTCTCCAATACCGGCAGGTTCTCCATGGATCTCACCGAGCTATGATCCCGTGATGGTTCCTTCTCTGTGGTGTCCACCGCCTGCCGCCAATACCCGTCGTGTGCTAGGGTTTTAGTTGTATTAGGGATGTTATATGTATGACACTATTCATGAGGTATTAGTGATAATATTCGACGATGTACGAACGCATGAGATGATTTACTTTTGCTTATTGAATGCATGCTAATCTGAGTCCTATAAGATATTTTGAAATGTATATCTTGTGTTGCTCAATATCCAAGTGGCCGGTCATGTTTGCAGGTTACACCTCCGAGTGGCATATGTTTTGCCGGAGTGTTGATTCATTTCCGCTCGAATTTCAGGCGCCGATATGTCATATTTTAGCAAAGGCCATGCCGGATTTTTTCGTGAATTTTGGCATGACTTGTGCCGAATATGTAGGAAATATCGAGTGCCCCTGATTTGTGTGTTGAGTATCCCGATAGTTGTCTTCGATCGATTTTCAATTAATGTTTTAACTATGAACATAGGAAATGTCCGATTTACGAAAAGGATTTCGGTATTTGCAAATACTGCCAAGACGAGCGCCTTCGTGCGACGGAATCTTCCTAGATGATGATAGGCGCTCAAAGATCAAGCTGACGAGAACTTCAAGTGGATACATTAAGTCATAACGACAAGTCTTTTTTCGTAATTAAGCATGACATCTCGCTTCATTTGCTTCAACTTATATATTTTTACTATTCTACTAGCGTATCCCCTGCCATGCAAGATTTTTGTATTGATAAGATAGGTTTCACCATACTATGGAGGTAAAGAAAGTTTATTTGAAGACCGAGCATGGTTATATTTTCCATGCAAAATTATGTAATTCAGACGACTACACCTATTTTGGATGCAAAACATGGCGAGCACTATGCAAGACTTATGCATTTGAGCCTGATATGGTTATCACCTTTGATATTTGTCTGGAAGATGGTATTGAAGGTAATACCGACATCCGGGTCGATGTGCGACGCCTCGCTTATACCATTATGTATGTTTCTCAACCATATTTATGTCTTTGATATTGTTTATTCAAAATAGTTGACAACTAATTTGTATTGTCAACTTATTTCGGTGTAAGCAAACATGTCCAGCGCTTGGTAGACAGGACCTACTACCGTCCCGAGGCTGAACTAAACCATGAGGAGCTAAGTCATTATGTTTCATGGCTTGAGGATCTTGATACTGTCAAGACAAATTTTCTTCCTGGATTTAGGAATGTTAGTACTGAAAACGTGCGACCAATAGTGTTCGTAATGAACTACGGTCACATCTATTTAGGAAGGATGGTAAGATTTTTACTATTTGTCCTAAGAGCATCTTTTCCATACATTATTTTTGAAGCTAAACTTCATTGCTAACTGTGTTACCATACGATGTTCTTCAACAGGGACTCCCGATGAATGTTGTGCCTTATGGGATCGAGGCTAAAGGTACCATGAGTATTATCAGCTTACGGCCAAGATTAGCGACGGATGCTTAATAGTGCAAGATTGGACCAAATATGTGATGGGGGAGCGCAGAGAAGTACTAGGGGGCAGCAAACAGAGGCGCTACCCACGATTAGGAGACATGTTCATCTGCATGCTCCAACTTGATCAAGGAGGAGAGCTACACATGTTTTATATATGTTGTTTTACCTAAGAGAGAGCAGCAGGAGTGATTAGCTAGCTAGAAATGAGTTTCAGGATGATGATGCGCTACACTATTACTATGATGATAAAATAGCTAGTGTTGGTGGTAATGACTATGTTGATTATTATTAGCTAGTGTTAGTGGTGATTAAATAATTACTGTTGTTGGTAATGACCATGATGATGATTAAATATCTTGTCTTTGGGATTAGATTCAAGTGGAGGCAACATGTGGTGCATCGAAAGTACTACTAGTCCAAACTAGATCAAGTTTGGATTAGTAGTATGCTTTTGACATGCACCACATATTACCTCCACTTGAACCTAATCCACCTTCATTTGACACTGTTATGGACATAATGATGTAAACCTCATAACTGGTATTGCATCAATATTTGTACGATGGCTAATAAATAAACTAAAATGAAAAATGAAAAAGAATACTAGTAGCGATGGAGAGAAACACGCTGCCAAGAGTTACATTAGCAGAGCGTGGAGTGAACAAACGCTGCAGTTATTCGTCCTAGCAAAGAGCGCGTGCGTGCACGCTGCATCGCTAAGCAGAGTTGTAGCCCTTATTAGTAGCGCGCCTACCGCCGCTTACTAGTAGCACAAAACCAGCGCCATCGCTAGGGTTTTCCCTAGTAGTGTATGCCACTATTTACGACATGGGCCGGACAGTTGGTGCACCCACCGTCCCAAATTGTTCTTAATCTAATGTCCTCGGTAAAATGAAGCCATGCCACCGTTATAAGCCATGACAAGTTTAACCAAATTTTTTGCCTGTAATTGTTTGAGACTCGATCGCTTCCTCTCAGGCCTTTTGTGCAAACAGGATATCCAATTCACCGTTGTGTTGTGACCTTTTGGTGCATCGCACAAAACTCTTCTTAAAAGAAGTGACTTTTGTGTTGTTTAACTCAATGTTGGAATGGAACAGTTGGTTCATTTTGGTGGAACTGTACAAAGGGAGATCTGTGTTCCAATCCTCATCATCCATATTGGCTACATAACCTTCCTATAGGTAAGAATGATATTTAATGCATGTGTTCATCTCTATTTTCCGACCGCATGAGAAAATAATGCTGTTTTTACTAGTACACCTGCACTTCTCACCGACAAAACCAATTCTGAATTAGAAGGCCAATCATGTACTTGCTTTCACCAACTTGTGAGGAGAAAGAGAAACAGAGCATGAAGAGGAAGAAGAAGAAGAAGAATAAATAAAGGCTAAGGCGATCTTGTTGAAGCTGAGGCCTCAAATGAGGCCATTCAAGGGCTCCGGCAATGACTACCTTACATGTGAGACGATCCTCCAGGGAGCCCTTCCACTTCTGCTGTCTCACTTAATTAATTATGAGTACCTAAGTACCACTAATTTATTACTGCCTAATTTTCCTGTTGGAGTTAAACTAATCTTTAGTAGGACCTTATGCTGAATCATGTACGTGTGTATGTTTGTCTATGGAGGTGAATCATGTGGTGGAGCAGGGAGGGAATATTATTAGTGTCATGAAATAATAGTGCTATTGTTTTGCATGTCAATTTATTGCCATTGGTTCAATGAGGCAATATTTTGTGTATTGTCCATCATGAATTTGATGCTACTGTTTGAGTAATATGCTAATGTCTTCCTATCCTTTCTCACTAAGCTAATGAAGGTTTCACCTTGTTCCTACTTGTGCAAACATAGATCATGTTGTGCCAATCATACATTTTAGTGGAACTACACAAGACAATACAATGAACTGTATCCCAGCCAGTGCTTTAACTCTGCTGGAAGTTCTTGATAATCTTTCGATATAATCCCAAAGACTGTAAACAAGAGTGATTTCAACCATACATTTGATGTGCACAAAAATATATACTATTGTGTGATTCCAGTGAGTGCTTTATCATCTCTTATAGGACTACATGAATAAGCTTTTTTCTCAGGTTG
The DNA here is from genome assembly GCA_021605205.1 of Aegilops longissima. Classification (NCBI taxonomy): domain Eukaryota; kingdom Viridiplantae; phylum Streptophyta; class Magnoliopsida; order Poales; family Poaceae; genus Aegilops; species Aegilops longissima. The sequence continues at coordinate 707,993,791 of CM038682.1, forward strand.
GTACGGGCCTAAGGCCTTTATCCATATTAGTTTGCTGCCATCTCTATTTGTATCGTACATCATTATGAGAAACTACTTTATCTTTGCACATTAAAGTTTTGCAACCTATGATAAATGGCAATGCTTTCAGTGTTGAGTTGAGCTAATTGGCACTGATTAAATAAACTAATACCTCTCTTTAAGCAAGACTACTATGTTGCTAACTTTACCCATTAAGATAATGAGGGTGCTTCTATTTGTTAGTGTATGTTTCATCAACTAGTCCCACTATTACAGAACCTCACTCTCTCAATATATGTGCCAACAGGATGCTCGATTTTGGTGGAACTGCACAAAACTTTGGTGCTTCATTGCCTCGATAGCTTCCGCCCTTTCCTCGTCGGCTTGCTAATCTCCGCTTGCTTTCTTCCTTTGTCGATTACCGCTATTTATCTCGCTTCCAAATAAAGGAAATAGTAATTGATGTGCTACCTCACACAGGTTGGTACTGGTCTTTATCCTGATTATTGTGCCTGTCATATGTATTGGTAATTTGGTATTGTGCTACCGTCGCGATTTCATCAAGGAGTAATTTGGAGCCTCAACTCGCAGCAAATCATTACATCGGGTGATTTCAGAGAACTGCACAAAATGATCGATGGACAGGTACTTATGTTGCTGCTATGTACTCCAAAGTTCACTCGCATAACTAGATCGACTATGGAAGCGTAACTCACGACATTAGACACATCATGCATCGGGGTAATGGCTTCAGAGCTTTTGATGGATTTGCTTATGGTTGATAAACCAGTGCCGATCGTCCTTATGAACTGTGACAATCAAACAGTGATTGCCAAGGCTAAGAGTTCAAAGGACAACATGAAATCCACAAAGCACATAAGAAGAAGATTGAAATCTGTCGTAAAATCAAGAAACTCCAAGTAATAGCGTTGGATTATATCCAGACGGCTAAGAATCGCAGACCTTTTACTTAAAGGGCTATCACGGACGATGTTGACAAGAAGTGTCTATATTCATTCGAGTATCAACTGGCGTCAACCAATTGTCAAACTCCAAGTATTAGGAGAGTGAACGCCAAAAGCATTGCTTGGTGCATAGCCCAGAAAAACGCAATCCAGTCTTTCGTCCCAACTTGTGCCTTTTGGTTATCGGCACATATGGTAGCGAACTATATGGCATGGAGTCTAAAGATTCCGCATGTTGGTTGACGCGATATTCATCTCGCACTTAATCAATCTGCACGCCAAGGATGCTCCTGCTCAGCTTGAACTGCACAAAAATTTGGGTGGTTCATTTTCTCAACCGCCTCCTTTCTCATCTGCAATGTAGAATTTTGGCAAGATATGTGACCAAGATGAGCCAAGAATTAGTTGGATGAAAGTAGTGGCCAAGTTGCTCAAACCTCCTCGCACAAGGCCACTAATTGAGGATAAACCTACAAGCAAAGTTCAGATTGTCTGGTGCCTCTTATGTACTCAAAAGTTTACTCGTACAAGAACTAATTTTAGCAAGAAGTACCTCCGATTGAACACCATTTACCAGTCTGTACCCTAGGTAATTAAAGTTCGTCCATGGATCATATTGGCTGTGATCTCAATCATTTGGATGCATGAACATACTGAACATGTGTATATCTGAATTTTTTTTGTGAATTATGTATGAATATTGTCGTGTGATCTATCAATCATTTGGATGCATAGATATGCTGAGCTTTTGTATATATCAATCTTTTGAGTTGTTGATAGTGAATGTTGGCTATGAATATGAACGTGTCCTGTGAACCTGAGTTCGATATGAATGTTTACCTTTTCTGTTGTATTTGTGTGTGAACTTGTTAGTATGCCTACTGCGGGTCTCTTATAAAAGTAATGCTGTGTCCAATTTATGTTTTCCCTTCTAACCACATTATATATATTATATTATTACTATTATCATATATTTTATAGAGACTTATATATACATTATAAAAACTTCCCACGTGTTATTAACTTCTAAAAGTAAATGCTTAACGGAAAATCCTGGTTGTTTTTGACTCACGTGCAAGGAAAATCCTGGTGATTATGCATAATAGCTTCAGTAAGATTTTAAGGACCAATTTAATAATAACGCACTCATTTTTATTTTGAGAAATAACTCGCTAATTTCTTAATTAATTAATTATATATATATATATATATATATATATATATATATATATATATATATATATGTGCCTCTCCGATTTATTCTTTGATATTAATTTCTCCTTCTAACATAACATTATATATATAACGAGCCCACCTAATACGTGTATTTCAAGGAAGTGCAAATGGGCTGGGATTTCTTAGAAAATATAAATGGGCCTGATTGACGCGAAATTATTTGTTCACCTAGCCCAGCAAATGGACTGTACATTCTAGAAAACATGGGTTAAATATATGCCACATTTTTGCAGTCGACATGTGGGCCAATAGGTCGGAGCTCACGCAGGCGTTGTCAACTTGGTCAAAAATGATTGTGTCATCCACAGCCATTGGATTTATATCCAACGGCCGCATGCACCTTCAATCTCTCGTCTTCTTCCTCCGGCGCTGACCTCCTGGTCCGCCTCCGCGGCTAGCGGCTCGCTTAGCACGCATCGCTGCGAATGCTACCACACCGCCGCCGCTATCCACCCACCCCGACACCTCCTGTTATTCCCCACGACTACAGCCCCACGCCGTAATGTAACCAGTTATAACCCTTCTCCTCCTCTCAATTTGCGACTCCACCGCCGTGTTTTCCCATCTCCGAAGTCGTTCCTATCCGTGCTCGCCGTCGCCAAATACCGCTGTGTTCGGTGCGGCGTGGTCAACAAACGAGTCATCAAGAGGATCAGACGCGGAGAGCTCGCGGCCGGGACCCACGAGGTCCATGGTCGCACGCAAGGGAAGTTCCTCCTTATTAAGCTAAAAATGTTTCTCCACTGACAGCTGGGACCCACCGTGGTATCTTCGCACGGAAGGAAGTGCCTCCTTGTTTTGGCGAAAAAATTATTCATCCTGCTGACACCGGGACCCGTTAGATTTGGTGACTGACTTGTGGGCCTGCTAAGCGGACGGTACGCACGGCTTTGTCAACTTAATCAACAATTGATTCTAGCAGCAGGACCGTTGGATGTTAATCCAACAGCCGTGCTCCTTCTTCAACCTCCGTTCTTGCCCTCAGTATCCCATGCACCGCTGTGTGCTACCGCACCCAACCAGTGAAGTTTCCCACCTTCCATCTCGCGACTCCACCGCCTGCCTTCCCCATCTCCGGTCGCTCCAATTGCGCGCCGCACGGTGTGGTCAACGTGGTCAATAACCGAGAGTCATCGGAAGATGACTGTGACGTGAGAGGTCGACAGGGAACGCACCACGCCCATGGATGCATGCATGCAACGGAACGCGCGAGGTCAACGTGGTCAAGGAACGACTTCCATCGAAGTATATCAGACGTGGAGAGTCTCAGCTGGGTCCACGACCGCCGCAAGTAAGTGCCTCCTTATTACGCAGAAAATAATGATTCCTCCAACTGACAGCAGGGACCCACTCGACGGGCCACCGATTTTGCGAAAAAATGTTTGCCCCGACCGCTGGGACCCACCGACGGGCCACCGATTTTGCTAACAAACCCCCCCCATTGTCACTCGGACCCACCGGAAGTGCCTCCTTATTACGCACCAAAAAATGAATACTCCCCCTTCTAGCTGGGAACCACCTTGGTGGGAGGCTGACTTGTGGGCTTTGTCAACTTAGTCAATATGAACGATTCTAGCTCAAGTGACCGTACGATGTCCATCCAACGGCCGTAGTGCTTCTTCAACCTCTGGTCTTCTTGCTCCAGCTGCCCAAACCAGCGCCGGTCGTGCCTCATGCTCCTGCCTCCCGTGGCCGGCTGTGCTGCCGCGGAGGCCTCACCGCCGCCTACTATTCCCACCGCTGGCCAGGCCCTGTGGCGACGGCAACAACACACCGCAGCCGAACCAGTGAACCTCAGATTCTTCTCCGCTGGCTTCCACTGTCGTGTCTTCCCTGCCCGGCTGCCCTGCCTTTAGGCTCGCTGCCGCCCACCGCCAGGTGCTCCAGCACTGCCAAGTGGTCAACGTGGTCAAGGAACGACTTCCATCGGAGGAGTACTGTACGTGGAGAGGCTGACAGCTGGGTCCACGGCCACAGCCCAGTTTATTTGTTATTTGCCAAGTAAGTCGCTCTGTCACGCCTGTTGGGCAACAAATATTTCAAGACGAGGGGAGCTTTCATTCGGCTGGCCGAGAAAATAGCCCATCAGTAATTAGTTTCGAATATCTTTTTTTTCATTTTGAGATTTTAAATTATATTAATTTTTATGCATGGAGAATTTGTTGGATTTTATATTGATATACATTTATTTTTAAAATCAGTTTGAATGTGAGTCGAAATTTCGGGATTAAAAACAGTTCGGACCGCACCGAAATATGCAAAATTTCGTATAATTTTTAACCGTGGCCACGGTATGGGCTGTAATGCTGACAAAAGGAATATGGGCTCCAAAGAAACCTTAAGAATTAGCAAATGGGCTGTAAATTATTATAAATAATGGCAGATGGGCTGTATGCTGTTTTCCATAGATTTGAGGCTTTCCTAAAAAAAAGGTTGACGCACAAGCAGTGACTGTTGGATGACCATCCAACGGCCGTCGTGCTTCTTCAATCTCTGCTCTTCCTGCTCTAGCCGCTCAAACAAGCGCCAAGAGACTGCTTGTTCTCCTCCCATGTCATTATATCGCCAAGCAGGCCTCACCGCCCCATCAGATTCCCATCGATGGCCTAGCCATCCCTCTATTCACCCACACCGCTGTTATTCTCCGCCACGGCAGACGAACCAAGAAACCTCGCTCAACGATCTCCGCGGGAAAACAACTGCTAAGTCTTCTTAGCCTCGTGTCGCTCCTTCCTAGGCTCGCTGTCGCACCGCCCGGTGCTCTCGGCGCTGCCTGGTCAACGTGGTCAATGACCGCCATGCATCCGGTGGATCAGACGTGGAGAAGCCGATACTGGGTCCATGGCCGCATGAAAGGAAATGCCTCCTTATTACGCCGCAAAATAATGATTCCTCCACCGACATGAGGGACCCACCGAAGGGCCTCAGACGTCATGAAAAAACGTTATCACCACCGACACTCGGACCCACCAGCTATATCTTCGCACGCAAGGAAGTGCCTCCTTATTACGCACAAAAATGAATACTCCGCCGTTAGCTGGGACCCAGTATAGTGGCAGGCTGACTTGTGGGCCTACTAAGTTGACGGGGAGGGAGGGCTTTGTCAACTTAGTCAATATGCACGATTCTAGCTCCACTGACTGTACGATGTCCATCCAACGGCCGTAGTGCTTCTTCAACCTCTGGTCTTCTTGCTCCAGCCGCCCAAACCAGCGCCGGTCGTGCGTCCCGTGGCCGGCTGCGATGCGGCGGAGGCCTCACCGCCCCCTCCTACTCCTACCACTGGCTAGGCCATCCCTCTACTCACCCACACCCCCTGTTATTCTGCGGCGACGGCAGCCTCACACAACAGCTGAATGAGTGAACCCTCATACTCCTCTACGCGTGGGCATCCACAGCTGCGTCTTCCCCGGCTCCGCGTCGTCCCCTTCCTAGGCCTTGCCATCGTCGACCGCCTGGTGCTCTCAGCGCGGCGTGGTCAAGGTGGTCAAGGAATGGTTTCCATTGGACATGGACTTTAAGTGGAGAAGCTGACAGCTGGGTCCACGGCCGCAGCAAGGAAGTGCCTCCTTATTACGCGCAAAATAATTATTCCTCCACCTGACAGAGGGGACCCACCGGACGGACCACCGTATTTCGTGAAAAAAATGATTCGTCCCCCTGACTACTGGGACCCACCAGCTACATCTTCGCACGCAAGGAAGTGCGTCCGGGCAAAAAAATGATTTGCCCCACTGACTGCTGGGACACACCAGCTACATTTTCACACGCAAGAAAGTGCGTCCGGCCAAAAAATCGATTCGCCCCCCTGACTGTTGGGACCCACCAGCTACATCTTCGCACGCAAGGAAGTGCCTCGATACCGGACCCACCTAGTCGGCGTGTACGTAGTGTTGTCATTCGTCGCGAACGGTACGATATATATACTGGTGGAAGTAGAGGCGCGCACGCGTCGTAGTAGAGGCGCCGACGCTGTATGTACACGCACGCACAGCGCGTAGGGTGCAAGAAAGAAAATACGCCACGCACGCACATACGGGCAGGGTCTCAACGCCTACTCGTGCATACGCATATGGCTGGGTCGGACCGAGAAACAGCGCCGCCGCTATGTTCATGGGGAGGCAACGGAATGCGCCGTGTTCATGGGGAGGCAACGAATGCGCCGTGTTCATCGGGAGGCAACGAACGCTGGGAGCCAACCGCGTGGTCGGAACGGAATGCGTGGTCGTGTTCATCGGGAGGACTTGGACGGAACATGCGATGGAAACGAGGCTCGCGCATCGCACAACGGAGGAAACGGCCTTGTGTTCGACCGCCCATGTTCAAACGGGATCCTGTTCATTGGCAGGGTCCGCGCATCGCAAAACGGAGAAAACCGACCTCCTACGGTCGAAACGGGGTCCCGTTGATCGGAGGGTGTGGCGATCGCAAAACAGAGGAAACGGACCTCCCACGGTCAAACGGGGTCCTGTTGATCGGGAGGGGTGTGGCGATCGCAAAACGTGTGAAACGGACCTGTGTTGGAGCGCCACGGTCAAACGGGGTCCTGTTCATCGAGGGTGTGGCGACAGCAAAACGGACTCCACGGATACTCGTTTCATCTCCACCGCCGACCTCCTCCACCTCCACGGGCTACCGCCGACCTCCTCCACCTCCACGGGCTCCTGCTCATCCACCCTCCACCGCCGCTACTCCACCGGCCATCGCTCAACCACCCTCCACGGGCACCCCACCACCGCTTCACTGTTCATCCAGCCCTCCATACCACGGGTCCTATTCAACCACCCCCACGGCCACCCCTCCACCGCTCATCGCTCATCCATCCCTCCACACCACGGGTCCTGTTCATCCAGAGACAGCGCCACCGCCACTCGCTCATCCAACCCCCGACAACACTTATTGTTCATCCAATCAATCGGCTTCGCTTAGCAGCAGAGCGGCGAATCGCCCATCGGGTTCGCTTATGCCATCGATCGATCGCGGGTTCAAGAACGTAGCCTACAAAGGCAATCGCCGGGTTCGCGAGCCCAACGCCTGCTCGGGTTCGCAGAGCCAACGCCACACACACGCGCCAACGTATGAGAGAACGTGCATCGCCGCCCCGACCTCCCACCGTAACTGCAACTCCCTGAAATTTTCCTTCCCCTCGCTTCTACCATGGTTTTTTGCATCATGGACGGCCCAAAGAATGTCATGGAGCTGCGTCTCCGGCCCGCCCAGGATGAAAAGCCCATTTTCTGTCATGATTTTTTGTCATAGAAGTAGGAGCCCACCACATCTATGATGATACCAGGTTTTGTCACAATTAGAAGTCATCAAAAACCAAGCACTATGCGCATGCTCCTAGAGGGATAGATTGGTAGGAAAATACCATCGCTCGTCCCCGACCGCCACTCATAAGGATGCACAATCCAAGTACACTTCATGTTTCAAATTTGTTACACAACTTTAACCATACGTGCATGCTACGGGACTTGCTAACTTCAACACAAGCATTCTTTAAATTCATAATGATCCAACTAGCATGACTTTAATATCACTACCTCCATATCTCAAAACAATTATCAAGTATCAAATTGATCATAGCATCCAATTCACTTCCTATGATAGTTTTTATTATACCCAACTTGGACGCCTACCATTCTAGGACCAATTTTATAACCATAGCAAATACCATGCTGTTCTAAAAGACTCTCAAAATAATATAAGTAAAGCATGAGAGACTAGAAATTTCTAAAAAATTAAGCCAGCGTCGTGCTCTAAAAGATATAAGTGAAGCACTAGAGCAAAAACTATCTAACTCAAAAGATATAAGTGAAGCACATAGCATATTTTAATAAATTCTAATCAAGTAGGCTTCTCCCAAAAGGTGTGTACAGAAAGTATGATTGTGGTAAAATAAAAATCAAATACTCATATAATACATGACGCTCCAAGCAAAACACATATCATGTGGCGAATAAAAATATAGCTCCAAGTAAAGTTACCAATGAAAAAGACGATAGAGGGGATGCCTTCCCGGGGCATCCCCAAGCTTAGGCTTTTGGCTATTCTTGAATATATTAGGGTGCCATGGGCATCCCCAAGCTTAGGCTTTTGCCACTCCTTATTCCATAGTCCATCAAATCTTTACCCAAAACTTGAAAACTTCAATACACAAAACTCAACAGGAAATCTTATAAGCACCGTTAGTGAAAGAAAACAAAACCACCACATAAGGTACTGTAATGAACTCATTCTTTATTTATGTTGGTGTTAACCCTACTGTATTCCAACTTATCTATGGTTTATAAACTATTTTACTATCCATAGATGCATCAAAATAAGCAAACAACACACGAAAAACAGAATCTGTCAAAAACAGAACAGTCTGTAGCAATCTGTAACTAACGCAAACTTCTGGAACTTTAAAAATCCTAATAAAATAGGCAGTCCTGGACAATTTTTCTATTGATCAGCAGAAAAAAGAATCAACGCAAAATCACGTTTCTGTGATTTAAAAAAACTAAATTCGTGCGTGCAAAGTTTCTGTTTTTCAGCAGAATCAAATTAACTATAATCATAAGTTATCCTATAGGTTCTACTTGGCAAAAACACTAATTAAAACATATAAACACATATAAACAGAACGTAGATGCAAAATTTATTACTAAACAGAAACAAAAACAAAAAACACAAATAAAATTGGGTTGCCTCGCAACTAGCGCTATCGTTTAACGCCCCTAGCTAGGCATAGAAGCGAAGATAGATCTAAGTAGTGCCATCTTTGATTTTCAGTTTTTTAGCGGAGTCATGCTCGAATCCGGGAGGTTCTTTACGTTTCCCTTCATACTCGGAAATTTTTAGATCTAAAGAATCAAACCGCTTATTGCAAAGAGTAATCAACATATTCATGCGGTGAAGATTTCCGCTAACACTTTTAAGAGGCTCAAGAGACTTTTGTAATATTTTTATTACTTCGCAAATCTTTCCAAACACTTGTGTTTCTTCTTGGGTAGGATGTGGTCCTCCCTTTTGAGGTAGTGTTCCCACTATTACCTCAATAATTTCATGCGCAATACTAGGATCAATTTCAATAAAATTTCCCTTGGCAATGCAGTCCAAGAGTTGTCTATGCGTCATGTTTAGACCAACCTAAAAATTGGGAAGAAGAATTCTAAAATTCACCTCTAGGGTGCAATTGCGATAAGATTCCATCATCCTATACCAAGCATCTTTTAAGTTTTCTCCTTGCCTTTGCTTGAAGTCAAGAACTTCAAACTCGGGAGACATAGGAGCGGATAAGGAACTAGCCATAACGACAAGGTAGACGATCTAACACACGAGCAAATGGAAAAAGGCAAGTGAAAAAGAGAGCAGAAGATTGGGAAAGAGAGGGAAAATAAAACGGCAAGGGTGAAGTGGGGGAGAGGAAAACGAGAGGCAAATGGCAAATAATGTAAATGCGAGGGAGATGAGTTTGTGATGGGTACTTGGCATGTCTTTGACTTGAGCGAAGACCTCCCCAACAACGGCACCAGAAATCCTTCTTGCTACATCTTGAGCATGCTTTGGTTTTCCTTGAAGAGGAAAGGGTGATGCAGCAATAGTAGAAAGGTATCAATCCAGTAGGAGGATCCTCAAAAGTCCCACGCACCTACACAAACAAACAAAGAACTCGCAACCAACGCAATAAAGGGGTTGTCAATCCCTTCACGGCCACTTGCGAAAGTGGGTATCTGATAGAGATAGTATGATAAGATAAATATATTTTTGGTATTTTATAATATAGATGCAAAAAGTAAAGATGCAAATAAAAGTAGATTGAAAGCTTATATGATAAAGGATAGACCCGGGGGTCATAGGTTTCACTAGTGGCTTCTCTCAAGATAGCATAAGTATTACGGTGGGTGAACAAATTACTGTCGAGCAATTGATAGAAAAGAGAATAATTATTAGAATATCGAGGCATGATCATGTATATAGGCATCACGTCCGCAACAAGTAGACCGACTCCTGCCTGCATCTACTACTATTACTCCACATATCGACCGCTATCCAGCACAGTGGCGACGCCATTCATGAGCTGTGCAGTCAAATGACTACACAACTTTGTGGCAAAAACATCATACAATAAGTATACATCATGCAAAAAAAATCATAAATACATACATATGACTACACAAGTTTGAATTGACTACACATGAATGAATTCCTGGCACCTCCACTGATCCAGCATGCATCTAGAGTATTAAGTTCATAAGAATAGAGTAACGCGTTAAGAAAGATGATATGATGTAGAGGGATAAACTCAAGCAATGTGATATAAACCCCATCTTTTTATCCTCGATAGCAACAATACAATACGTGCCTTGCAACCCTTTCTGTCACTGGGTAAGGGTGCCGCAAGATTGAACCCAAAGCTAATAACTTCTCCCATGGCAAGAAAGATCAATCTAGTAGGCCAAACCAAACTGATAATTCGAAGAGACTTGCAAAGATAACTCAATCATACATAATACAATTCAGAGAAGATTCAAATATTTCTCATAGATAACAATTCATCGGATCTCGACAAACACACCGCAAAAAGAGTTTACATCAAATAGATCTCCACAAGAGAGGGGGAGAACATTGTATTGAGATCCAAAAAGAGACAAGAAGCCATATCTAGCTAATAACTATGGACCCGAAGGTCTGTGGTAAACTACTCACAACTCATCGGATGGGATATGGTGTTGATGTAGAAGGCCTCCGTGGTCGATTCCCCCTCTGGCGGAGCGCCAGCGAAGGCTCCAAGATGGGATCTCGCGGATACAGAAGGTTACGGCGGTGGAAATTGTTTTTCGTTGGCTCCTCGGATGTTTTTCGGCACGGGGTATATATAGGAGGAAGAAGTACGCCGGTGGTCACCGAGGGGCCCAGAGATGGGCGCGCCAGAGGGGTGGGCGCCCCTATCTCCTCGGACGCTTTGATTTCTTCTTGACTTGCACTCCAAGTTCTTCCGGATTACGCTTCGCTCCAAAAAACATTCTCCCGGGTTTCATTCCGCTTGACTCGCTTGATATTCCTTTTCTTCAAATATCAAATAGGCAAAAAACGCAATACGAGATGGGCCTCCAGTTAGTAGGTTAGTCCCAAAAATGATATAAATGTGTAAAATAAAGCCCATAAACATCCAAAAGGGGTAATCTAATAGCATGGAACAATCAAAAATTATAGATACATTGGAGACGTATCACACCTCTGGGGAATAGGTGCGGGATACTATTTTCAGTTCTAATACCGGATTAGTAAAAACGAGATATCACCTCCTCGTCGTGACTGGCGTTTGTCCTATGGTGTTGGCAAGAAGATGCATCGCTAATGCTTGCTGCACGCTGTTGCCGGTGATGCAGTCCAAGGGCTGCGAGCTGCTGCAAAGGGATATCGACCGCCATAGCTTGGAAGGTGCATGACCACACACAACATGGCCGCCAAGGAATTGTAGCTTCCATGGTTTGTAACATATGTCATGTTGAAAGGTGGTTTGCAACATGGACCATGTTGCAAAGAGATTGTGAAAGCCACTTTTTTCCTTCTCTCACAACATTGGCTCACTGCAACATGACCCATGTTGCAAATCTAATTGTAACATGGCTCATGTTTGCATTTCTTTGTAAATCATCGAGTGAAACATGGATCATAATAATATTAGGACCCTGATAAGTGGCACAAACACATCGCAACTCCGAACGTTTTCTATGGAAAGTTTAGTGATGCGAAGATGACAACTTTAGTTGTCAAGCATGTCAACTTTAGTTGTGTAGCATGTCAACTTTCTTTTCAGATGCCAGGTTTTAGGTTTTTTTGAGGTTTTTATTTTCAGATGGCAACTTTCGTTGTAAGAAACACCAGGGCCAGATTGCTTTAGTCACGCATGTGGCGCTTATCATTTGGGATTATTAGGGCCCTTGAAGTTTTCCTTTTACTAAGGGAAATGGTTGTGTTCAACCGGGGAATCCTATTTTTACTTCAACTTCCTCTGCAGGTTGAGACGTGTCATGTGTCCCGCACACCAAAAGCCCTTATCTTGAAACTTCACTGGACATAGTGTCGTGGTCCTAAGACTAATAGTAGAATGGGGGGTAGGTATGGAGAGGCAAGATCCCAGCTATGGTGAAGTTGTACACACAAGATTTACGAGTTCAAGCCCTTCACAGTGGAAGTAAAAGCCCTATGTCTCGGTGCCCGGAGGCGGTCGATTGGATTATATGCTTGTGGTGTTACAGGGGGTGCGAACCCGTTTCCCAGAGGAGGGGGTGGCTTATATAGAGTGCACCAGGACCCCAGCCATCCTCCGTTACAAGGGGTTCAATGTTCATAAAGACGGGGCGTTACTGATAACGCCAGCCATAAGTTCTATTAATGATATTAAAGACTATAGAGTGAACACCTGACCGTTACAGTTCTGAGTGACTTCTTATCTTCGGTAGGCTGAGTGGTCTCTTGTATAGTCGAGTGACATCAGGGGTACCCGAGTGATATGATTGGCCGACTGGATTGCACTCGGCACCTTTGACTGGGGATTCTATGTTGTCTCTTGGACTTCTTTGCTTCTAGGGTAGTGACCTTGGGTAGGGCATATAGGTCAGGCCTATGACCCTACCCTGGGTATCTATCCTCATCAGTAGCCCCCGAATGGATTAAGGTCCGAGTGGAAAGTAGGTTGAAGTTGATCTGGCTCCGAGCCTTGCGTCTCACGAGTGTTCTACGCAGGACGGAAGACTCACGTTGGAACTTCAGCTTCGATTCAGTTGCCTTGATCGATTCAGAAAGTTGCCGAGTGAATTTGTAACATCATCTATCGAGTGTTGTTTTGGGGCGCAGAATCTTTGGCGTGATTAATTGCAGTGTATCCCGGATTTCACGGGATTCGCAATTTCGGGGAAGCGCGCGGGACGGAGCGTGCCGAAGTAAGCGGGATGGATAAACAGCAGCGCCTTGATCTCGACGCCACCTTTTTCGCCATGTACGTCGCACGCCACTATTGCAGGATTTGATAGGATCTCCTGGACCCACGCGTCTACCACTCGAAAGCGGCCCTTTATAAGGCGACGGAGCCGAGGCGCCTACACTGTGCACGTCTATTTTCTCCCCTCTTCCTCTGCTTCTCCACTGCATCCGGCCCCTCTTCTCTAGACGCCGCCGCTCCTCCACCATGGTGAAGGACAAGACGGCGGCGCTGGGACGCGCGAAGAAGGCGACGGGGCGGCGGGCAAGAAGTAGAATCGTGGGTCGTCGTCGCGCTCGGCGCTGCCGCTAGGTTGGATCCAAGGCGATTGGTCTTTGCTCCGGCAGGAAGATCTGGACGAGCTGGTGGAGTCCGGGTTGATCGCCAAGGGTGCAGCAAGGATGCCGGAGGGGGAGACGGAGCCGCAGCCTCGACCGGGTGAGTGTGAACTTCTCACCACCCATGTCGACCGGGGCTTCTCCCTTCCTCTGCACCCCTTCTTCCGGGGTTTCTTGAACTTCTTCGGTGCCCAACTCCATCACTTTTCTCCCAATACCATCACATACCTTGCTGCATTCGTGTCTATGTGCGAGAACTTTCTGGGGTGTCGATCGCGCTGGGGTCTTTTCAAGCATATTTTCACCATCCGTTCTCAGTCGGGGAAGAAGGCAAACACGAGTGATGAGAAAACACGTGGCTTTCCCTTCCATGACTCTTCCTGAATCAGTTAGGGGTTGGCAGTCGACCTGGTTCTACTGCCAGGACCTCGCAACTCCAGGTCAGTCGACCGGACTTCCCCACTTCACCTTTGATCGTGTTCAGACTCCTTCCTCGCTAAAAGTGACTGCTGCTGAGAGCATGGACACAAACATGCTAGTTGAGAGGTTGGTCCAACTGATCAATCAGGGTGTCACTGGCATGGACTTGCTGGAAGTATTCCTCAGTCGACGCATCCAGCCTCTCCAGGCCCGTGACCATCCCATGTGGATGTACTCTGGGGCTGACGACACTGCTCGGGTTCATCCAGAAGAAGTACCAGCCAAGACAGTGGCTATGTGGTTGAAGAGCATTACGGCAACAAGGACAACCCCTTCAGAGATGACAATCAGCTAGATAAGGTGTGTCTTCCATTTCGACTGTTTTTGAATACACATTCCGACTGCTCTTGAGCCCGACTGACTTTTACTCGACTTCCTGTTTTGTAGGTTTTTACAGAGATGTATTCGATGCCCAATGGTGAACGAGTTCTGGAGCAAGGCCAGGAGGGAGAGGCCAGTGCGGAGGAGAGCGGTTATTGGGAATCCTCGGATGATGAAGATGAAGAGGAAAGCGATGAGTCTGACGACAAAAATATGGTCGACTCGCCGCCTCGCTCAGAACATCGATCCAAGCAACACCATGACCCGGCGGGCAGGCGCGGTAAGAACGTGGCCCCAAGCACCCAAACGCAAAAGCGCACTCGGACATCGACTCTGGAGCCAACAGAGAAAGTCGCCAAGCAGCCCAAGGTTGCTCCTCCAAAAGCTCGAAAGACTCTGCTAAGGATCAAGATGGACGTCCCTGTCGCCGCATGGTGAGCATCTCTTCCTGTGTTTACCTCTGCCGACGGATTCTTTTGTTCTGACCGAATGGACCATGTACCTTTCTAGCCCAACCTCTGCCGCGACTGACATGGATATCAACAAGGCCCCAGGAGATGAGGAAACCGATGACACGGCCACCTCCCGAGCTGGTAAGTCCGCTCGACCAAAACTTATTTTGTCGATTTAGTTGTCGGTCAGTTGAATCTCTGATGTTCTCCTTTTGCTGCAGCTCCACGAGACATCGTCGCTTCCCAATGATGAACAAGAAGAAGTTCCTCTGAAGGAGAGGAGGAGGAGACGCAAGGGCTCGAGCGGGAGAGGCCTTGAACTTCAAGTCCCTCGGTCGACACCGGTGCTTGAGGCGGTGGTCGAGCAATCCGGAGATCTGGTTCGGACCAACGTCACATTCGCCGACCACCGACGATCGATCGTCCGTCGTGGTCGATCGCCCGCCCTCGCTACTCCAAAGGTAACTCCATGCATCCGACCCAGTGGCTGCTTCGGCCGCCTTGGCACCATCACTTTCGCTGCATACCAAATTCCAAATAACTCGCCAAGTGTTGCCAGGGAGGCTCTTCACCAGGTGAATCTTGTTATGGAGCAGGTGAAGGTGATGCACGAGGCCATTCAGGTGGCCTATAATGCCAGCACCGCTCTGCAGACCAATGTTAAGGTCAGTTATCTCCCGACTGAACTTTTGAATCATGGAAAACTGTCATTGTAGCTCTGCTGCCCATATGTGCATCTACTATCATGGGTCTGTGTTTCATATCCAACCTCCCACTGGGGTGTGCCTGCTTTAGAGTTTTAATAGGTCTTCTGCTCCACTCGACTCATGCTTAGTCGAGTATTTTGTCCGAACCAGTGGGGGCACGCAGAGTGCACCCACTGGGTGTAGTCCCCGAAACCATGGTCGACTGCTGGAAGTCGGCTGGGGTCTGAGAAGCTACTTTTTTTTTACTCACGCTAGGCAGACCATGTTGAGTGTTGATCCAAACTAGCGGGGGCACGCTAAGAGCACCCACTGGGTGTAGTCTCCGAGACTACTGTTGAATATTTGATTTGGCAGTAGTCTTAGAGTAACTTTCATTGTGATTGTTTTTTGTTTATGTCGACTGATATATCTCTCTCGCTAATTGCAGAGGTCTTGTGATCTTGGGGCTCAACTTTCTGAGTTGAACAAAAAGCAAATCAGCATCAATCTTGATCTTGAACTGGTGAAGAAGAACCTCAAGACTGCCCAGAAAGAAACATCCATCATGGGAGGTAACCAATCGTCACCTGACCACCTTGTGACTCGCCTATCTCTGTGTTTTTTCTTTCAGTCTCTTTGAACCGAGTGACTTTCACACGAACAGATGTGTGTAGTGAAAACCGTCAACTTCAAGCTCATCTAAAGAGTGGTGTTTCTTTAGAGAAAAAGAAGGAGGCTCTGGAGAAGAAGGATCTGGATCTTGCTGCTGCTCAGAAGGAGGCGCGAGAGAAGACAGCGCTTGCGGACAAGAAATTGGCTTCGTTCGGCAAGTTGGAAGAGGAGAATTCGAAGCTAAAGACCGCCATCTCTGAGGCCAATCGGGAGGTTGAGTAACTCAAGAAGGACAAGGATAACCTGACCAATGAAGTCGGGAGCCTCAAAGCCAAGACGGGCGAGCTAGAGTCCTATCTGGGACAACTTGGTGCAAAACGTGTCTTGAAGCTTGAAGGTATCCTCATTCGACTGACTATTTGCCGTCGATTGGAATGTTTTGTTATACTACCAACTCAGCATTTTTTCTGGTTGTGTAGAACTTTGCCAGGACTTTGAGGCTGAGACTGGGCGGGTCGAGACGGGTCTTGACCCCATCAATTGTCCTGTTAAAGATGATGTTGCGATGAACTTGCTGAGGTTGGAGTCACACATGGATAGTGTTGTTGCTTATCTGGCTTGACTAAAGGCGGCGATGACTCGGTTTGATGCCGAACTCTGGCCTCAGGCGGAACTTTCACAGGATCTCGAGTTTCTGATGACTCACTGAATCAGATCCCTGGTCGAGTGCAGGAATGGAAGAAATCATTTGCTCCCCGTGGCGCTGACGTTGCCTTGTCATTGGTCCGAGTGCACTGCAAAGACGCCAGAGAAGACAAGCTGGCGGCCCTCAAGGTTGTGAATACTAAGAAGCACACCTTCCAGTCCTTCATGGGCACCTTCCTTGAGGCTACCACTCGCATTGCAGACAGCATTGATCTTGACAGTTTATGTGATCCAGCTAGCCCTTCTCCTAACGAGTGACCGAAAAACATTATGCTCCACCTTTATTTGCCTTGGATGCCGAGTGATTATGTAATCGCTGAAACTCTTTCGGGCCTGACGCCTGAGCACTTTTAATCTGTGGTCTGGAACCTTTGGATTTATCTGAACTTGGTTTATCTCTGAATATGATGTGTTTGTCTTCGAGTGGAACTTGTTCGTCACTCGGAATGGTTCTTGAACCTTTGATGCAGCACTGAGGAAGAGGTCACAGTCGACCTGTACCTCGTCGTCCTTGTAGATCGAGTTGGATGAGCCCTTGTCAGCATTGATCAGCTCATCAGCAAGGTACTCAGCAATGGTCTTGACGTTCCTGAAAGCGGTTTGCCTTGTCCACACGCTCAATCTCGTCCTTCTTCTTGATGGCGCAGCTCTGAGGAGGACGTCGTAATCGACCTGCACCTCACCGTCCTTGCGGATTGGGATGGAGCGTATGGCTAAGTCTCCGAGCAAGAAGACTGGTTCTCACTCGAAATGTATTTTTAAACGTAGGCGAGTACTGGACTGCAGCTAAGCCCCCGAGTGAGAGGATTGCTCACCACTTGGTAGGATTTTTCAAACTTAGTCAATTACTGGACCGCAGCTAAGCTTCCGAGTGAGAGGGTTGCTCACCACTCGGTAAGATTTTTCAAACTTAGGCGAGTACTGGACTGCAGCTAAGCCCCCGAGTGAGAGGCTTGCTCACCACTCGGTAGGATTTTTCAAACTTAGGCGAGTACTGGACTGCAGCTAAGCCCCCAAGTGAGAGGATTTCTCACCACTCGGTAGTATTTTTCAAACATAGGCGAGTACTGGACTGCAGCTAAGCCCCTGAGCGAGAGGATTGCTCACCACTCGGTAGGATTTTTCAAACTTAGGCGAGTATTGGACTGCAGCTAAGCCCCCGAGTGAGAGGCTTGCTCACCACTCGGTATGATTTTCAAACTTAGGCGAGTACTGGACTGCAGCTAAGCCCCCGAGTGAGAGCATTGCTCGCCACTAGGTAGGATTTTTCAAACTTAGGCGAGTACTGGACTGCAGCTAAGCCCCCGAGTGAGAGGATTGCTCATCACTCGGTAGGATTTTTCAAACTTAGGCGAGTACTGGACTGCAGCTAAGCGCCCGGGTGAGAGGATTCTCACCGCTCGGTAGGATTTTTCAAACTTAGGCGAGTATGGACTGCAGCTAAGCCCCGAGTGAGAGGATTGCTCACCACTGCAGGATTTTTCAAACTTAGGCGAGCATGGACTGCAGCCGAAGCCCCGAGTGAGAGGCTTGCTCACCACTCGGTAGGATTTTTCAAACTTAGGCGAGTTCTGGACTGCAGCTAAGTCCCCGAGTGAGAGGATTGCTCGCCACTCAGTAAAAATTTTTAAGCTTAGGCGAGTATTGGACTGCAGCTAAGCCCCCAAGTGAGAGGATTGCTCACCACTCGGTAGCATTTTTCAAACTTAGGCGAGTACTGAACTGCAGCTAAGCCCCCGAGTGAGAGGATTGCTCACCACTCGGTAGGATTTTTCAAACTTAGGCGAGTACTGGACTGCAGCTAAGCCCCTGATTGAGAGGATTGCTCAACACTCGGTAGGATTTTTCAAACTCACGCGAGTACTGGACTGCAGCTAAGCCCCCGAGTGAGAGGATTGCTCACTACTCGGTAAGATTTTTTTTCAACTTAGGTGAAACAGATTCGCATCTAAGCCCCCGAGTGGGAGGATTGCTCACTACTCGGTAGGATTTTTCAAACTTAGGCGGGTACTGGGCTGCTGCTAAGCCCCTGAGTGAGAGGATTGCTCACCACTCAATAGGATTTTTCAAACTTAGGCGAGTACTGGACTGTAGCTAAGCCCCCGAGTGAGAGGATTGCTCACCACTCGGTAGGATTTTTTTTTCAACTTAGGCGAAACATATTCGCAGCGAAGCCCTCGAGTGGGAGGATTGCTCACCACTCGTTAGGATTTTGTTTTTCAACTTAGGCGAAACGGATTCGCGGCGAAGGCACCCACTGGGGGATTTAGAACATGTAAAAAAGGAACAACAATCTTTCAGGAGACTGTAAAATCTTTTATAATCAAACTAGAAGGTATCTCTTATTACATCTTAATAGTCTGAATGCTTAAGTGCAAAAGGGGCGGAACAGCTCCGCATTCCAAGCACGTGGCTCGTCTTTTTTGTGCTCGACATTGTAAAGACGGTATGTTCCGTTGTGGAGCACTTTGGTAACAATGAAGGGGCCTTCCCAAGAAGGAGCGAGCTTGTGTGGTTTCTGCTGGTCCACCAGAAGAACCAAGTCTCCCTCCTGAAATGCCCGACCCTCACGTTCCTGGCGTGGAACCGACGCAGGTCTTGCTGATAAATGGTTGAACGGATCAAGGCCGATTCTCTTTCCTCTTCCAGGAGATCAATTGCATCTTGCCGAGCCTATTCTGCTTCATCTTCTGAGCAAAGTTCGACTCGGGGTGCATTGTGAAGCAAATCATTCGGGAGTACAGCTTCAGCTCCATAGACTAAGAAGAATGGAGTTCGGCCAGTCGACCGATTAGGACTTGTCCTGAATCCCCAAAGTACTGATAGAAGTTCATCGACCCAGGCGCCTGCTGCATGCTTGAGGTCACGCATCAATCGGGGTTTCAGTCCTTTGAGAATCAATCCATTTGCTCTTTCAGCATGTCCATTCGACTGAGGATGGGCGACTGAAGCATAGTCGACCCTAGTTCCTTGGGAAGCACAAAGGGCTCTGAACTCGTCAGAATCGAAGTTCAACCCATTATCAGTGATGATGTTGTGCGGAACACCATATCTAAATGTTAATTCTCTGATGAAACTAACAGTTGTACTTGCTTCAAGGTTTTTAATGGGCTTGGCTTCAATCCATTTGGTGAACTTGTCGACTGCTACGAGCACATGGGTAAAGCCACTCCTGCCAGTCCTCAGAGGTCTAAACATATCTAATCCCCAGACAGCAAAAGGACAGACGAGTGTAATAGTCTTCAGAGCTGACGCGGGCTTATGGGACATGTTGGAGTAAAACTGACAGCCTTCACATTTGTCTACTATTTCTTTCGCCATCTCGTTGGCATGTGGCCAGTAAAATCTGGCTCGGTATGCTTTGGCCATGATGGTCCGAGAGGACGCATGGTGACCACAGGTCCCCGAGTGAATATCATTGAGGATCATTCGGCCTTCATTTGGCGTCATGCATTTCTGGCTGACTCCAGTTACACTTTCTCCGAACAACTGTCCTCTTATCACAGTAAAGGCTTTGGATCGTCGGACGATCTGTCGAGCCTCTTCTTTATCCTCTGGAAGTTCTTTCCTAAGAATATATGCAATGTATGGCACTGTCCAGTCGGGAGTGACGACCAAAACCTCCATGATCAAGTCGACCACGGCTGGGACTTTGACTTCACTCGGATCTGAGGCACTCTTAGGCTGTGGGGGCTCTTCAGTGAAAGGATCTTCCTGAACTGAAGGTGAGTGAATATGTTCCAAAAACACATTTCTTGGAATGGTCTCTCTCTTGGATCCTATCTTTGCCAATTCATCTGCAGCTTGATTTTTCAGTCGGGGTATATGGAGAAGCTCCAACCCCTCAAACTTCTTTTCCAACTTTCTTACTACGTTGCAATAACCAGTCATAGCCGGGCTCCTGACATCCCACTCTTTCATTACTTGATTAACCACCAAATCTGAGTCACCGTAGACCATGAGGCGACGGACGCTGAGTGAAATGGCCATACGCAACCTGTATAAAATTGCTTCATATTCAGCTTCATTGTTGGAGGAATCAAAATGAATCTGGAGAACATAGCTGAGCTTGTCCCCACGGGGGGATACCAATACTACCCCAGCACCGGAACCATTCAGCATCTTGGAGCCATCGAAGAACATGGTCCAATGCTCCGAGTGAACTTGAATCGGCAATTGCTGCCCAATCCACTCGGCAAGGAAATATGCAATTGCTTGGGACTTGATAGCTTTCTTTGCCTCAAACTTGATATCCAATGGAAGGGTTCAATCGCCCATTTTGCCAGTCGGCCAGTTGCATCTCTGTTGTTCAGAATTTCAGATAATGGTGCATTGCTGACGACTGTAATGGAGTAATCAGAGAAATAGTGTGCAACCTTCTTCATGGTCATGTAGATTACATAAACAAGCTTCTGATAATGCGGATATCTCTGCTTGGATGGAGTCAAAACTTTAGAAAGATAATACACTGGGCACTGAACTTTATAGGCTTTTCCTTCTTCTTCCCGCTCGACCGTGAGTACTGTACTGACAACTTGTCCAGTGGCTGCAATGTAAAGCAGTAAAGGCTCTTTACTGATTGGTGCAGCAAGCACCGGCTGGGTGGAAAGCAGGGCTTTGAGCTCTGCAAACGCTGCGTCAGCTTCATCAGTCCACTCCAATTTATCAGATTTCTTCATCAATCGGTAAAGAGATAAGGCCTTTTCACCGAGACAAGAAATGAATCAACTCAAGGCGGCCAAACAACCAGTAAGCTTCTGAACGTCATGCACATGCACATGGCATTTCATTCGGACGATGGCACCGACTTTCTCTGGGTTCGCGTTGATCCCCCGTTCGGAAACGAGGAAACCGAGTAGCTTTCCACCTGGGACTTCGAATGTGCACTTCGACGGATTAAGCTTGATATCATACCTTCTTAGGTTGGCAAAGGTTTCTGCGAGGTCGGTCAGCAGGTCGGAACCTTTACGCGACTTGACCACAATGTCATCCATATATGCTTCCACATTCCGACTGATTTGAGTGAGCAGGCACTTCTGAATCATCCTCATGAATGTGGCGCCAACATTTTTGAGACCAAATGGCATGGTGACATAGCAAAAGCACCCGAATGTGGTGATGAGAGCCATTTTTATTTCATCGGGACCATACAGTCGGATCTGATGACAACCGAAAAATGCATCTAGAAAAGACAAGCGCTCGCACCCCGCAGTCGAGTCGACAATCTGATCGATGCGGGGGAGAGGGAAATGATCTTTCGGGCAGGCCTGATTGATATGCTTGAAATCGATGCACATACGAAGTGAATCGTCCTTCTTAGGGACCATGACCACATTGGCAAGCCACTCGGAGTGGTAGATCTCTCGGATGAACTCCGCTGCTAGGAGCCAAGCCACTTCCTCGCCAATTGCCTTTCTCTTGTGCACGGCGGACCGTCGAAGATTCTCTTTGACAGGTTTTTCCTTCGGATCGACACGCAAACGGTGCTCAGCCAGCCCCCTGGGAACACCCGGCATGTCAGAAGGTTTCCATTTGCTGTCGAGCACTTCTTCCTATTTGCTGTCTAGTGTTGTTGAGATATGAGTCGGTACAGCATTGGGATCGGTCGGGTGAATATGAATCGGCTTCGTTTCTCTAGACGACTGAAATGCAGAATCTGTGGCAGGCTTCTTGGCTCGTAACAAATCATTGAGATATGCATTTTTCTGATACTCTTGTAATTCAACTGCTGCCATTTATGCATCGGCGATTTTAGAACCCTTATGGAAGCATTCCTCTGCCTTCTGCCGATTGCCAGTAACTGTGATCACTCCTTTGGGACCAGGCATCTTCAGCTTGAGGTACACGTAACATGGCTGAGCTATAAAACGTGCATAGGCAGGCCTACCTAGAATAGCATGATAAGCACTCTGGAAATCCACTACTTCAAATGTCAACTTTTCCTTGCGGTACTTCTTGGAATCACCGAAAACCGCGTCAAGGGCGATCCGGCCGAGTGATTCGGCTTTCTTTCCAGGGATAATGCCATGAAACTCATATTGCTTTCGCTAAGCTTGGACATCGGAATGCCCATCCCTTTTAAGGTTTCAGCATAAAGGATATTCAGGCCAATACCACCATCCATTAGCACTTTGGTCAGTCGAGTGCCTTCAACAACTGGGTCGACCACCAACGCTTGCCTCCCAGGAGTGGCTATACATGTCGGGTGATCAGGCTGGTCGAATGTGATGGTTGTTTGTGACCATTTCAGGTACGTGGTCGTTGTTGCTGGGGCAACCATATTTACTTCTCTGTTGATAACTTTCAATTGACTTTTGCTCTCAACATCAGCAAAAATCACCAGGGTGGAATTGACCTTAGGATAACCATCATCTTCGACTTCGTCCTAGTCCTTGTCCGACTCCTTTTCCTTTTCACTGGGTTGTTTCTCTCGGAATTGTTGTATCAGGAGTCGACATTGCCGAGTGGTGTGCTTAGGATAAATCAGATTACCCTCTTCATCCTTCTTCGTATGAAAGTGACATGGTAAATCCAACACATCATTTCCCGCTTGATCTTTTAACTTCTTAGGGGTCCAGGGCCCCTTAGGTTTTACTTTAAACTTTCCTTGAACTACTACCGCAGTTTCACAAGGTGCTGCAGGTTCAGCCTTACGTTTCTGTTTCCGATTGGAATTGCCTCCAACGGCGTCCTGGCCGACTGGTTTACCCTTTCCACTGCGGAGTTGATCCTCTTCTTCTCCGTTGGCATACCGAGTGGCTATTTCCATCATTCAAGTCAGAGACATATCTCCAGTCCGACCAAACTTCAGGACCAACTCTCTATATTTAACGCTTTCCTTGAAGGCACACACTGCTTGGTGTTCAGATACATTTTCCATTGTATGATGCAAAGTGGTCCACCTATGAATGTAATCCCTTAGAGTTTCACTCGATTTCTGTACGCAATGCTGCAATTCTGTTAACCCTGCTGGTCGCTTGCAAGTGCCCTCAAAAGTTCTGATGAACACTCGGGCAAGCTCTTCCCAACTGAATATACTGCCAGGGGCTAACTGAGTCAACCACGCTCTGGCTGATCCTTCCAACATCAGAGGAAGATGCTTCATGGCCACCTCATCATTACCGCCGCCAATCTGCACAGCCACTCGGTAATCCTCAAGCCAAGTGTCAGGCTTGGACTCTCCAGTGAACTTGCTGACTCCAGTCGCCAACCTGAACTTGGGAGGAATCACTACAGTCCTGATGGCTTTGCTGAAACATTCGGGACCCGAAACATGAACTCTGCTGCTAGTCGGACGGTCTCAGTCAAGGCCTTCCCTGTGCGCTCTGTTCTGGTCGACTAGACCTTGAATGAGAATAGATCTCGCATCAAAGCCTGGCTCTCTTTGGTCGGCCGGTACTCTGCGCTCGCCACTGCAAGGGGCATCTGTCATCATACTGCCGAGGCACATATCATCCACTCCTCGGAGGAGGTGTGGGCACTCGACGACGGTCGTCACGGCCGAGTTGGTGATCACGCTGCCCATGGTTCCTGTACTGATCCTGCGGATGCCCACGACCTTCACGCCGCAGGGGCGATCTTGGGCTGTGGGCCGACTGAACTGTATCCGCCATCACGGACCTGCTATGAATCCTATTACGCGACTAAGACACCGCTGTTTTCTGTTCCCCTGCTGCCCAGAGTAAGGCCCGGATCTGCATCAAACCTTTGCTAGTCTCCGACTGGGAAGGCTGAATTGATTCTGCTATACGGGCCACAGTTGTAAGATTTTGAATCGGAGTGTGGTATACCTTAGGTTGAGGCGGAAAAAGCTGTCGTCGACTGGACTCATGGATCCGCTCTCGAGCACACTCGTCGAGTGCATGCTGAAGGTTCTCCAGTCGAGTGCGCTCAGCCAAATTAGCCAGGCGCACCTCTTCCAAGGCCCGAGCCTCGAAGGTTTCCCCAACGATGGGCATGTGGAGTGCATCCATGTTGCGGCGATGAAGTTCTTCTCTCTGTTGTGAAGGGAGGGGTTTGGGACGGTACTCCTCGTGAACGCGCGACGAATCGCCGCCACCATCACCGGCGTCGTCACGGCGGAAGCCAGGCGGACTACGTGGCCCATCGACCATCAGGACTTCAGCCGCAGGGTCGCTGCTATCGCACTCGGATGCGGTCTCGACGGACCTAGTGGACAGGTCGAACGGGTCGTAGAGAGTTTCGTCGGGCTCGATTGCCGTGACTTGATGGGTGGCCGACTGATGGGCCACCGCATGTTTCACCCACCGCTGAAGCCGCGACTGACCGGATCGCTTGCGACGGTGAACAGCGGGGAGTGAGGACACCATGGGAGCCGACCGATACTGGGTCGACAGCTGCGACGCCGCGTACGCACACGCGAAAGTCCGTCGCCCCATGGACGGGGAGTGCCTCGATGTCAAGGGGAGCTTCCTGAAGCCAGGCGCAGTCGTCGGCGACGAAGACAAGCACGCCGAGACGGATCTCGCGGCCCTCGGCCAATCCACCGCCGGAAACCATGATGATAGGGATCGGAAAAATCGCAACTTCACCGAAAAGTTGCTAAGACACCTGCCCCACGGTGGGCGCCAACTGTCGTGGTCCTAAGACTGACAGTAGAATGGGGGTTAGGTATGGAGAGGCAAGATCCCAGCTATGGTGAAGTTGTACACACAGGATTTACGAGTTCAGGCCCTTCACAGTGGAAGTAAAAGCCCTACGTCTCGGTGCCCGGAGGCGGTCGATTGGATTATATGCATGTGGTGTTACAGGGGGTGCGAACCCTTGTCCCAGAGGAGGGGGTGACTTATATAGAGTGCGCCAGGACCCCAGCCATCATCCGTTACAAGGGGTTCAATGTTCATAAAGACGGGGCGTTACTGATAACGCCAGCCATAAGTGCTATTAATGATATTAAAGACTACGGAGTGAACGCCTGTCCGTTGCCGTTCTAAGTGACTTCTGGTCTTCGGTAGGCCGAGTGGACTCTTCTATAGTCGAGTGACATCAGGGGTATCCGAGTGATATGATTGGTCGAGTGGATTGCACTCGACACCTTTGACTGGGGATTCTTTGTTGTCTCTTGGACTTCTTTGCTTCTAGGGTAGTGACCTTGGGTAGGGCGTATAGGTCAGGCCTATGACCCTACCCTAGGTCTGTATCCTCATCACATAGTTCGTCTCCCAGCTCCACAAAGGGAGACGCTCGCCACGCATGTGTGTGCTCGTGTTCGCCACCAGTTCGCTCCCTTGGTCGTGGTTCGCCGGCAAGGCAGGCCTCCGCCGCCGCCTTTCCTTCCTGCGCTTTTTTCTCCTCCCACACCCCTCCTACCTTCCCCAACGAGATCGAGCTCTTGAAGCCATGACCACTGCCTGAATCTTCTTCCACGCGGCGGTGCTGCGAAATGAGTTTTTACAACAACAACGTTGTTGCAAATGGCGGCGGCGAACGGCCACTGATTGCAAGGGGATTTTTTTTGTTTCTGCAACAAGCTTCTTGTTGTAGAGGGAGCGAGCGTGACACTACGTTTGTTGCAAAGGGGGTAACAACGAATTTTTTTGGATAAAGGTCATGTTTCTGAAACATAGGCCTTGTTTCAAAGGAAAAACAGTTCAGCAAGAGCGCAATAAGGCTCGTGTTGCAAAGTGCTGAGTGCAACACAAGCCTTGTTGCAAAGATTCATGCACGCGTACAGAAAGAAGATCGGACGGTTGTCGAGCTCGCGATCCTACGACTACCATGGCGGCGGATGTTTTCCACACATCACCGTGCCCGGCCGACGAGGCCCTTTTACTAATCGTAACGGACAAGTGATAATCAGGGATACCAATTTGTACGGCCCTAGGTGCGGTCTCTCGCCTGACATGCCAAGAGCCACGTCGCCGGCCCGGCAGGCTCGGCGCGTCTCACGACAAGTTACGTTGGTTTCGATCGCTCGGTGGCGCCGGAGCCAAGTGCCGCCGCGCTGTATGAATGTCGGGCTATTCGTGCGGCGCGCGACACGTTTGTACTCGCCGATCATGCTTCTCCTCCGCATGCGTTTCTTTGAAAGCTGTTCTGTTTCTTCTCTTTCCTTTTTTTTTTGCGAGGGTCTCTTCTCTTTCCTTGGCCTGTTTCCGTCACCTGTTTTGCTCTTCCTTTTCTAGTCTAGAAGCCAAAACGTATCCGCGTACCAACGGACCTCTTTCGCTTGAATGCACGCATACAGTACGTTGTTTCGTTGGGCATATATATGAGAGATTAATGGAAATCATAATTGCAATATATGTACCCTAAAAAGACTGCAATATATATGCACCGATTCATTGTTTCCCACTTTATCCATTGATTCCAGTACGTACTACTTTTTTTTTGGAAAACTTTTGATCTATTCATCTTCATTAATCGTAGTACAACGAACATCAGAAATTAAAAAAATTACATCCAGATCCGTAGACCACCCACCGACGATTACAAGCACTGAAGCGAACCGAAGGTGCACCGCCTTTGTCGACCCTCCCTTGCCGGCCGGGCAAAGTTTGTTGTAGTAGATAGCCTAGGAAGTCATAGTGCTAAGGCCCGTTAGTATCAGCGCACCAGAAAAGCAACTGTCGTTGTTGAAGAGTACTGTAGATCGGAAGGATCCAATCTGAAGACACACGAATGTAGACGGACTACAACCAGATCCGTGCAAATCCATCAAGGACAGATCCATCGGAGACACACCGCCACATGCCCACCGACAATGCTAGACGCACCACCGGTATGGGTGCTAGGCGGGGAGAACCTTATTCCATCTCCAAGGAGCAGCTGTCGTTTCGTCTTCCTGAGCGGGACATAAAACCTAACAAAACTTGAAGGAACGTCTAAAAACGGAGCCATCCTATCGGCAAGGGCTGGGATCCACTGTGCCGCCGTGGTCCTAAGGCCACCTAAGACGAGGCAGACCGGCGGAGGCGCCGACGGGAGGTAGAGGAATCCTACACTTTTTGGGGGAGGAGGGGGCTTCGTGAGGCAACTTCACAGTACGCACTACTCTCCAAACTAGATGATGTCCGCGTGTTGCTGCAGAAACTTTGTTAAAAAATACATAAATAGTTGTTAAAATAACTAAATCTAATGAAAAAGTAAATATAAGCTTGAAAATCATAAAAACAATAAGTATCTAAAAATTTGGGGGACGGGGGTGTGTCTTTTGAAATATACAGTTAGAAATGTCATTTAAAAAAGTTATGGATGACTAACATGCATGTATAATGTGGCAACCTTACATGCATAGGCTAATACAAAAATAATTATAACTTATAAGGTTTAGTGGGGACGCTGATCTGGATTATATGCATGTTGAGAGAAGACTAAAATGGATGGCTTGACGTTGATGTGGACACTTCACATGTTGAGAGAATTGAAATCAACTTTTTAAGTATATAGGATACGGTGGTTAGCTAATTTGTTTGGTCGTTCATTATTGTTTTCCAAACATACGTGTATATTTAGCCGTATATTATTACCCGCACTGTTTTTCCACTTTTTCAGTGATGATACGTGTATGGATTCTTTTAACCGGGCATAACCCCTTTCCATTACTGAACATAATGGAAATACAAAGTTCATTACACCACCAGCCTAAGATCAACCACCCAAAGGAGACTAGAAAGGGGAAAGCGAGTCCAAAACATCACTGGGAAACCCACTATGAACACTCATCTTCGAGCAGTTCACCCGGGGGCGAAAACCCAGTGACACCACATAACAAGCTAGGTCTAGCAAAATAACAACTAAAGCACACAACATGAAGCTAACAGCAGCCCGGAAACCCCCATGGTAGAAGGGAGAGAGGGATATTTGCGGAATATGATGGATGTATTATTGAGCCTCGAGGGCGAGTATATATTAAGTACAAGACTTGGAGGGCAAGACACCTCTCCTGGAGATAAGGTAGGAGAGGGATTACAAATCTTAGAATACGAAATACATGTATCCAAATATAGCTCTAACATCCTCCCACAGTCGTAGCGGTAGCGTTGCGAAAGATAGGAGCGCCGCGGACTGTTCGACTGGAGAGAATAGCAGTCGACGGACTGACATCCAACCACAGTCGTAGCGGGAGCATCGCGGACGGTGTTGCGCTGCGGACGCGTTGACAGTAGAGGAAGCCGACGAGTTGCTCAAGCGGATGATAACACTTTGTGTCGTTGTAGAGGTAGCCGAGAGCGTGGGTGGTGTAGCCGTGGTCAAGATAGTCATGCGAAGAACGTTGTGGTCGATGTCGAGTCGGGGTAGCCGGTGTCAAGGAAGTCGCCGTGGAGCCGCGTGTGCAAGGAGGCGCCGAGTTAGTCATGGGCGTAGAAGCGTCGAAGAAGTGGTGCGCGGGAAGAAGATGGTGTTGACGAGGCATCACACCGGGTGTACCAAGCCCGGGGACACATCGTGGACTAAGGCACGCAGCGGTGTTGCCAGCACCGGGTATGAGTAGACGGACGAAGACGAAGTTGACGAAGCGCTGCTCCATGCTTGCCAGGCCCGGGGACACGTTGTGGACGAAGGCACGCACTGGTGTTGCCAGTACCGGGCATGTGTAGACGAGGAACCTGCATGAGCTGTACGCCATATTGGAGAAGTCAGAGGGGCCAGCAGAGAAGAACTCAACGACGATTGCGGCGTGCATCGGCGCGGGGCCGATGTCACCAACGGTGGTCAGAGTAGACGAAATGGTCGGCGTAGATGACAGCGACGCTGGTGACAGGCTGGTGCTGGACGAAGATGAAGGGGGTCGATGGGCGGTGGCGGCGGCTACAGAGGTAGCAGCAGCTGCGGTTAAACAAGATGAAGGGGGTCGATGGGCGGTGGCGGCGGCTACGGAGGTAGCAGCAGCTGCGGCTAATGAAGAGCGGTGGCAGCTTGGTTATGATAGCGACAACGGTGCTCAAAGTAGGCGAGGAACCCGACAACGTGACAAAGACCGGAGCGGACAATGGCGTTCCCGCGCCAAGGGAGGCGGCGCGGCGCATACCACAAGAGATCGACGCGCGGGGACGGCGATGGACCGCGGGCCACGACGCTATGGCCCGAATGGGCGATGCAGCGGCGGCGGGCAAGTCGGGGCGACAACGGGAAGACCTCGGGGCGGCGTGGACCATGTGCCGTAGTGCTATGGCCTGAAGGGGCGGTGCAATGGTAGTCCGTGGGTCAGTGCAACCGCAGGACGGCCTCGGGGCAGCTGGGACCGCGTATCGCGGCAATACAGCCCGAAGGGGTGACACATCGCGACGCGCGAGTCATTGCAGCCGCCAAGAGAACCACGGGGTGGCGGCGCTGCGGCCCGATGGGATGATGCAGTGGTAGCCCGTTGCTCGATCGGCAGAGGGGCGCTGAACTTGGGACGGTCTCCACGGGGCCTGTGAAGGCGCGTGCAACCAACGGGCCAAGTCGGTCACATGGCGTCGTTGAGGCAGATCGCGGCGGTGTGCGGGTGATCAATCTGATCGTGTGCGAGGTCGGGGATGCCGCTCGGTGGAGGCAGGGTGGCGGCGGAGGTCGAGATGAAGCCGGTGACGACGGATATCGTGAGACGTCGTGCGGACAAGCGTGTCAGCACCGGCACCCGGTGTAACGCCCCGGATTCGATGCGCCAGGTGTCTGCCAGTTATTCGTCGTCTTTGCCATGTCATGTGCTTGCGTGTCTCTCTCTGACATGTCATCATCTGCATTTTATCATGTCATCATGTGCATTTCATTTTGCATACGTGTTCGTCTCATGCATCCGAGCATTTTCCCCGTTGTCCGTTTTGCAATCCGGCACTCCTATGTCTCCCGGCGCCCCCTTTTGCCTCTTTTCGTGTGCGGGTGTTAAAGTTTCTCGGAATGGCCCGAGGTTTGGCAAGCGGCCTTGGTATAGCACCGGTAGACCGCCTGTCAAGTTTCGTGTCATTCGGAGGTCGTTTGGTACTCCAACGGTTAACCGGGTAACCGCAAAAGCCTCTTTGTGTTGCAGCCCAACACCCCTTCCGAAGTGGCCCAAAACCCAGCAAACTCCCCTCCATGCTCTCGGTCGTTCGATCACGATCAAGTGGCGGCGTGCCTCATTTGGACTCTCCTAGCTCCCTCTACCTATATATATGCTTTCCCTTTCCAAATTCGCGGTCTAACCCTAGCCTCCTTCAACCCAGCGCCGCCGGACACGTCCAACTTCGCTGGACGTGTCCACCGCCACGCCGCCTGCCAATCAGAGGTCACCACCTCAGCGCCGCTGCCCCTCACGCCCAACCAGAGGCGACACGTCAGCGCCAGCCCCACCGCCGCCGGCCGCTGGACCTGGATTGGGTCCGCAGGCCCAGATCCGCCGCTGCTGGCTGCTCGCCCGCCCGTGCCTCGGCGCCCTGCTCGGCTGCAGGCCGCGCGCCAAGGCCGCACATGCTGAACCCCCGTCGCGTCCCTCCGGCAGGCCCCGAGCCTCCTCCGCCCGGCCAGACCGGACCCTGCCGCTTAGCTCGCCGGCGCCGCCCGCCTCCCCGCCTCGCCCGGTCGCCCCCCTCGCCAAGGGATCAAGGCCACCACCCCTACCAAGACTGCCACCATGCCCCAGCGAGCCCACACGCTTCGCCGAGTTCGCCGCCCATCAAGCGCCTCCCGCGCCCTCGCCGCCCAGCGCCTCGCCGCCCTCCACACCGCCACGCGATCCGCCAGGCCAGCTCCTCCTCCGCCTTCCTCGCTTTCTCCGCGAGCTCTCCAGCGAGCTCGCGCCCCTGCCTCGATCTGCGTGCCCGGTCAACCCCAGATCCGGAGGTGATAATTTGCCTAAGTCCCAGATTCTGTAATTTTTCATGCCATATTCATCATGCCATAATTCTCTGCATATTGCTCCGTTTCGTGCGTGTAATATGTCAAATTGTTCGTCTCGAAGAGTAGAGCATTTGATCTCATTGCATCATTTTAATTTGAGCTCATCCTGATGCCCGAAATGCTGTTAGAAGAGGGCTATGTCATTTTAGTTTCAGATTCTTATCAGAACATGCACTTTTGTCATTTTTGCCATGGTTGATGTGTGCACCCTATGAACTTGAGTCCTACATGTGTTTTGTAATATGCCATGCCATCTTTACAGGGGTGTATGCCATGTATTTTTCTGATCTCTGTGGTGACTAGCACAAGCATGCGAACTAGGCTTCATGATGTTGCTGATTTCAGCCCCTGTTCTGCTGATATTTTTATGCCATGTAAACTTGTTGCTACAGAGAGATCCATGCTTATTTTGAGATACATCAGTAAGGATGTTTTGAACATATGGTTATTATCTATCAATCCATGCCCTTGTTTTCAATTATAGAGTGCCATAGCTTTAGTCAATCGAGCTCTACTTTTGCTATAAAATGTTTCCTGGCAGATTGTTTACATGTTATTCAATTTTGCCAAGGTTGTTGTAGTTGATCCTTGCATGCTATGATGTTGTTCTTGCCATGTATAGCCTCTATGCCATGTCTTCTTACTGTGAGTTGCCTTGCCATGCCATGTATTGCTCTGTGGTGAGTGGTTGAAGCTCACCAACATGCCTACTTATTGTTATTCCTGCCATGTTTGAATCTGTAATATAACTTGCCATGTTTACATGGGTGCCATCTTATCTTCTGATCCTTTTTGGCTTATGGTCAGTAAGGGACTTTTGTTCTATGCAATTAGTAGATTCATGCCATGCCTTTGTTTGCCATGATAATTTCCTGTAGCATGTTGTTTCATAGCTCTAAACATGTTAACCTGATGTTATTTCTGCCATGTCCTGTGAATTCTGCTAAGTCTGTGAACCTGTTATTATATGCAATCTTGCCATGTGTTTTTGAGCATGTTCTAGTGATTTCTGGAGATAGCTCAGTGATCATGTTTTGTAATGCTTTACCTGTACATCATGCCCATGCCTTTTGTTTTCTTGTTGAGGTCCTGTAGCATGTTGTTTTGATGCTTGCAATATGCCTAGTTGCTGTTTTGGACAGATTGTTGCTATAACTTGTATAGGGTGTATGTGTTGCACCGTTGCTCCGTTTTGAGTGTGCTCTATATGAAACTTGCTTGTTTTTGCATGTAGTTTCATATTATCATGTTGCATACTTGTTTTGAGGTGTTTGTTTGATGTTTGGGTGCATTTTGCATCAATGCCATGCTTATCTTGTTTTGCTCATATCTTCTAGGCCGTAGCTCCGAATTAAAGGAACTTTATATGTAACTTGACTAGAATTTCGTGTAGATAATCGTGGTGCATCTTAGCTTGCTGTTTAACAACTTGAACATAAGGGTTATTCAGATCTGGACCAATTTCAAAATTTGCATATGAGGACTTATCGGAATTGTTCTATGTTGTTTCCGGCCTCATTTAAACTTGCTTTGGTGTGTTGGCCTTGTATGCATCATCTTTTGCCATGAGTAGCCTCATCTAGCGTTGTCATGCATCATGCTTGGTTGTGCATCATGTCTTGTTCATGTGTGGTGTGTTTACCATGTTGTGTGCTTCTTCTTGTTAGTTCCTGTTTACTATGCGATCGTGAGGATTCGCTCGCTCACGCTTGGTTCGCTTCATCCGCTCGCCTTCTTCATGGACTCGCTCTTCTTCCTTATGGATTTCAGGCAAGATGACCGCTACCCTGGATCTCACTACTATCATTGCTATGCTAGTTATTTCGTTCTATCGCAATGATGCGCTACCTATCACTTGTTCCTCAAGCCTCCCAAATTGCCATGTCAGCCTCTAACCTTTTGCACCCTTCCTAGCAAACCGTTGTTTGGCTATGTTACCGCTTTGCTCAGCCCCTCTTATAGCGTTGTTAGTTGCAGGTGAAGATGAAGTTTGTTCCTTGTTGAACATGGAGATGTTGTTCCTTGTTGGAACATGTTTACTTGTTGGGATATCACAATATATCTTATTTAATTAATGCATCTATATACTTGGTAAAGGGTGGAAGGCTCGGCCTTATGCCTGGTGTTTTCTTCCACTCTTGCCGCCCTAGTTTCCGCCATATCGGTGTTATGTTCCCGGATTTTGCGTCCCTAACGCGGTCGGGTGATTTATGGGACCCCTTGACAGTTCGCTTTGAATAAGACTCCTCCAAAGAAGGCCCAACATTGGTTTTACCATTTGCCTCACCTATGCCCTTTTTCCCTTGGGTTTCGGAGCCCGAGGGTCATCTTTATTTTAGCCCCCCGGCGGTGCTCCTTCGAGTGTTGGTCCGAACCGAGCAACTGCGGGGCCACCACGGGAAACTCGAGGCTTGGTTTTACTCAGAGCTTGACTTATCCGGTGTGCCCTGAGAACGAGGTACGTCTAATCCTATCGGGATTTGTCGGCACATCCGGCGGCTTTGCTGGTCTTGTTTTATTGTGTCGAAATGTCTTGTAGCCAGGATTCGAGACTGATCGGGTCTTCCGGGAGAAGGAATATCCTTCGTTGATCGCGAGCTTATCATGGGCTGTTGGGACACCCTGCAGGGTTTAAACTTTCGAGAGCCGTGCCCATGTTATGTGGCAGATGGGAATTTTTAATATCCGTTGTAGTAAACTCAAGCAAACTCTTCTAAAATACACCAACCGTGTGCGTAACCGTGAGTGTCTCTTTTCGGGGTTGATCGAGAGGAGAACACGGTTTCATGGGTTATGTCCGACGTAGGTAGGAGTTCAGGATCACTTCTTGATCATTACTAGTTGACGACCGTTCCTTTGTTTCTCTTCTCGCTCTCATTTGCGTATGTTAGCCACCATATATGATTAGTCGCTGCTGCAACCTCACCACTTTACCCCTTCCTTTCCCTTTAAGCTTTGCTAGTCTTGATACCCATGGTAATGGGATTGCTGAGTCCTCGTGGCTCACAAATTACTACACCACCAGTTGCAGGTACAGGTTTGCGATGATCATGACGCGAGAGCGATGTTTACTTGTTCGGAGTTCTTCTTCTGCTCCTTCGATCAGGGGATAGGTTCCAGGTCGGCAGCCTGGGCTAGCAGGGTGGATGTTGTTTGAGTTTCTGTTTATGTTTCATCCGTAGTCGGATGTTGATCTTGTTTCTGATGTTGATGTATTCTTGTGGCATTTGTGCCTTATGTATGTATCCCCATCTATTATGTAATGTTGATGTAATGATATCCACCTTGCAAAAGCGTTTCAATATCGGGTCTATCCTTGGTGGGACCGTCGAGTTCCTTTGGATAGGGTCGCATATTGGGCGTGATAAGTTGGTATCGAGCCTCGACCGAATTCTAGGAGCCCCTTGATTGATCGTGTAGTTTGGCCGTTGTTGAGTCTAGAAGAAAACTGTTTTCGAGTCTAGTTATATCGGAGAGTAGGGATTCTTTTTACTCCTCAGCCCCTTCGTCGCTCTGGTCAGGAATCTTGACGTACGTGTTTTGAATTACTTCTCTTCCCCTTCAAATTTTCTTTAGGATCACGCAGTTGGTTTTCCGATCGTTGGCTCTCAGCTCTTTTCATCCGGTGCATTTCTCGTCAAGTCGACTCGAACCCCTTCATCTTTGCAAGTTCAATCCTCAGTTGTCCTTATTTTTCCCACCCGCCCTCCCTTCTTCTTCTCGGAACCGTAGTCCGTAATTGAGTATCCATCCTACTCGCGCGAAGTCTTTGTTTTCCTTCCTCAATGTTTTCAACCGGTGTTTTCTCTTCAAGATATTCGTCGGTTTCCCCTTCCAAGTTGTCTTTGTTTTCCCGCCCTCCCACCCTATTATGCCCGCAGTTTGAGTTTCTTCTAACCATCAATTCCATTCGTGTGGAGTCTCTTCAGTCTTCCCTTAATTATTTCAACCGGTGAATTCTCGTCTCGTTTGAAATTCATCATCTCTTTTTCTTCCCCGGTTGATTCAATTCAAGTTTTTCATTGTCGATCGTATTCGTTCCCTCAGCTCAAATATCTCCCTTTGCTTGTTCGCCTCTCGCCAGTTTATCATCCCGGAGTTCAAGTCATCTTAGGAGATTCGTCTGTGTTCCAATTAATTCGAGGTTTTCACCTCATTCAAATC
The DNA here is from genome assembly GCA_021605205.1 of Aegilops longissima. NCBI lineage: Eukaryota > Viridiplantae > Streptophyta > Magnoliopsida > Poales > Poaceae > Aegilops > Aegilops longissima. The sequence goes on from CM038682.1 coordinate 708,029,542, forward strand.
TTTCAATTGTTCCGGTGCATAATCTATCAGTTCAACATCCCTTTCCAACGGTGTTTTTCTCTTCAGTGGGCCCTAACCCACAGGTCCTTTCCCAGGATCTTACCTGACTCTTCCAATTTCCCGGAGCTATTCCCAATTCTTTTCAAGTGTGACGTAAGAATGGATTTCATCAGTCAGATGTTTTTCCAAGATCGATTTCAAATCATTCTCATTGTTGACTCAACGTCTTTGTTTTTCATTCTCCCGGAGCGTCTCAACAATTCTGCATGGTGGTTCTCGTCGTCAGTCTCAACATTTGAAGACTGTCGTAGATTTTTTTCTCTTAAATCTTGTCCGTTCTCCCGGAGATTCGCGGTGCTAGCTCGATGTTATCCTATCTAGTTGTTTCCAGTTGTGCAATTATTTTCATCCATCCGGAGCATTTCAGGAGTTTCTTTCTCTCTCGATCATCCGGAGGCCATCTTTTCAGAAGATTTCTTCGTTCTAAGTTTTCAGATTCATTCCCCAATTATTCTATATCCGTGCCCCTTCGTTCGTCTCAATATTCTCCCGGTGCTGCGTTCAAGCATTCGTTAATCAGTTCGCGATCTCTTCGTTCTCTTGTCTCTAATTTTCCCTCAAGTATCTTCGTGGTTTCTAATTCTGCCCGGTGATTCATTCTTTTTCATCAGTCATTTTCGAATTCTTACGGTGGTTCGTTCAAGATTCTTTTTCCTTGATTATCATTTTAATCCATTCGTTCTTTCAATCCTATCGGTGGTTCATGAAGACCTTCTCAAGTTTGCCATATGTCACTTCTCAACTCTTTTTCAAGAAGAATAAGTAGTATGCAAAATCCATTCTTGGTCATCAATTTATTTTGATGAAGGATAAGCATACAATAAATCTTATTCTTATTTCATCCAAGTGAGTAATCCCTTCCTTCGGAGTTTGTTCTTGAGGAATAAATTCTACTTCCAAGTGTTTTCATCTTTTCTTTTCCGGAGTTCAAATTTCCCTCGACCATCTCGTCGGAACCTCCATCTAAATCAACGCAAGGCTCATCTTATTCTTTCTTCCTTCATTCTATCTCACCATCCTTTTTGTTACCGGAGTTCTTCACGGTGGTTCTTCATGATTTAATTCATTCTTCAAGTGTTCATCAAGATTCTTGCTGGTGGAGTTCAGTATCTTTTCTTCTCGCGTCTGGAAGTGTAATTAATTCTCCGTATTCTTTTGAAGTGGAGTTTTGCATTTCTTCGTTCCTCTCAGCTACCCAATCATTTCCGTTTGTGGCCGGTTATCACCTCATAATTTCTGAGATGTTGAACATAAGTCCACAACAAGCTTATTCTTTTCGTTGTTGATTCTCTCAACAACTTCGTTCAACCCTTCCTTCTAAGCTCATTTCATTCCACTCTTTTAATTGTTTCTGGAGGTTTTGTGTCATGTCTTCATCAGGTGTCATTCCATCTGTGAAGTTCATGTTCTAATCATTCCATTTTTAGCCGGAGTGCTGCCTAAATCCTTTCAGTCTTGTTCATTTCTTTTCTCATTCTAACCACTCCGGTTAGAACGAGTGCTTTCAGAGTCTATCTGATTCCGAGAGTTTTTTCGATTCTCGTCATTCTCGTCGTTCCTCTCTTTTTCTCGAGTGCTCTCGATTCTTTGCTTCTTCTCTTCAGTTCTTGTTTCACCTCATCTCCTTTTCCCTTCCGTCTCGGTCCTAAGATCTCGGGACGAGATCTCTTGTTAGTGGAGGAGTGTTGTAACGCCCCGGATTCGATGCGCCAGGTGTCTGCCAGTTATTCGTCGTCTTTGCCATGTCATGTGCTTGCGTGTCTCTCTCTGCCATGTCATCATCTACATTTTATCATGCCATCATGTGCATTTCATTTTACATACGTGTTCGTCTCATGCATCCGAGCATTTTCCCCGTTGTCCGTTTTGCAATCCGGCACTCCTATGTCTCCCGACGCCCCCTTTTGCCTCTTTTCGTGTGCGGGTGTTAAACTTTCTCGGAATGGCCCGAGGTTTGGCAAGCGGCCTTGGTATAGCACCGGTAGACCGCCTGTCAAGTTTCGTTTCATTCGGAGGTCGTTTGGTACTCCAACGGTTAACCGGGTAACCGCAAAAGCCTCTTTGTGTTGCAGCCCAACACCCCTTCCGAAGTGGCCCAAAACCCAGCAAACTCCCCACCATGCTCTCGGTCGTTCGATCACGATCGCGTGGCCGAAAACCGTGCCTCATTTGGACTCTCCTAGCTCCCTCTACCTATATATATGCTTTCCCCTTCCAAATTCGCGGTCTAACCCTAGCCTTCTTCAACCTCAAGGCCACGGACACGCCCAACTTCGCTGGGCGTGTCCACCGCCACGCCGCCCGCCAATCGAGGCCGCCACCTCAGCGCCGCCGCCCAAGCGCCCAACCAGAGGCGACACGTCAGCCAAGGCCCCACTTCGCTGCCGCCCCATGGACCCGGATCGGGCCGCGAGCCCCAGATCCGCCGCTGCTCGCGTCTCGCCGCCCGTGCCGGCGCCCTTCGCCGCCGCCCGCCGCTGGCCAGGCCAGGGCTGAACCCCGCTGCCGCGTCCCTCCGGCTGCCCGAGCCTCCTCCACCGTTCGCCCGGACCCGCCGCTTAGCTTCGCCGGCGCGCCAGTGTCTCCCGCCTCCGCGGTCGCCCCCCTCGCCAAGGGATCAAGGCCGCGCCGCTTTACCGTGCCGACCACCATGCCTCGGCGAGCCCAAGGCGCCCGGCCGAGTTCGCCGCCGCCGCCTCCCGCCGCCCCTCGCCGCCCGAAGCCCTTTATCGCCCTCGCCGCCCACGCGATCCGGCCGGATCCGGCCGGGCCAGCTCCTCCTCCGCCTTCCCTCGCCCTTTCCGGCGAGCTCTCCGGCGAGCTCGCGACCCTGCGTCGATCTGCGTGCCCGGTCAACCCCAGATCCGGAGGTGATAATTTGCCTAAGTCCCAGATTCTGTAATTTTTCATGCCATATTCATCATGCCATAACTCTCTGCATATTGCTCTGTTTCGTGCGTGTAATATGTCAAATTGTTCGTCTCGAAGAGTAGATCATTTCGTCTCATTGCATCATTTTCATTTGAGCTCATCTTGATGCCCGAAATGCTGTTAGAAGAGGGCTATGTCATGTTAGTTTCAGATTCTTATCAGAACATGCACTTCTGTCATTTTGGCATGGTTGATGTGTGCACCCTATGAACTTGAGTCCTACATGTGTTTTGTAATATTCCATGCCATCTTTACAGGGGTTTATGCCATGTATTTTTGTGATCTCTGTGGTGACTAGCACAAGCATGCAAACTAGGCTTCATGATGTTGCTGATTTCAGCCCCTGTTCTACTGATATTTTTATGCCATGTAAACTTGTTGCTACAGAGAGATCCATGCTTATTTTGAGATACTTCAGTAAGGATGTTTTGAACATATGGTTATTATCTATCCATCCATGCCCTTGTTTGCAATTATGGAGTGCCATAGCTTTAGTCAATCGAGCTCTACTTTTGCTATAAAATGTTTCCTGGCAGATTGTTTACATGTTATTCAATTTTACCAAGGTTGTTGTAGTTGATCCTTGCATGCTATGATGTTGTTCTTGCCATGTATAGCCTCTATGCCATGTCTTTTTACTTTGAGTTGCCTTGCCATGCCATGTATTGCTCTGTGGTGAGTGGTTCAAGCTCACCAACATGCCTACTTATTGTTGTTCCTGCCATGTTTGAATCTGTAATATAACTTGCCATGTTTACATGGGTGCCATCTTATCTTCTGATCCTTTTTGGCTTATGGTCAGTAAGGGACTTTTGTTCTATGCAATTAGTAGATTAATTCCATGCCTTTGTTTGCCATGATAAGTTCCTGTAGCATGTTGTTTCATAGCTCTAAACATGTTAACCTGATGTTATTTCTGCCATGTCCTGTGAATTCTGCTAAGTCTGTGAACCTGTTATTATATGCAATCTTGCCATGTGTTTTTGAGCATGTTCTAGTGATTTCTGGAGATAGCTCAGTGTTCATGTTTTGTAATGCTTTACGTGTACATCATGCCCATGCCTTTTGTTTTCTTGTTGAGGTCCTGTAGCATGTTGTTTTGATGCTTGCAATATGCCTAGTTGCTGTTTTGGACAGATTGTTGCTATAACTTGTATAGGGTGTATGTGTTGCACCGTTGCTCCGTTTTGAGTGTGCTCTATATGAAACTTGCTTGTTTTTGCATGTAGTTTCATATTATCATGTTGCATCCTTGTTTTGAGGTGTTTGTTTGATGTTTGGGTGCATTTTGCATCAATGCCATGCTTATCTTGTTTTGCTCATATCTTCTAGGCGGTAGCTCCGAATTAAAGGAACTTTATATGTAACTTGACTAGAATTTCGTGTAGATCATCGTGGTGCATCTTAGCTTGCTGTTTAACAACTTGAACACAAGGGTTATTCAGATCTGTACCAATTTCAAAATTTGCATATGAGGACTTACCGGAATTGTTCTATGTTGTTTCCGGCCTCATTTAAACTTGCTTTGATGTGTTGCTCTTGTATGCATCATCTTTTGCCATGAGTAGACTCATCTAGCGTTGTCATGCATCATGCTTGGTTGTGCATCATGTCTTGTTCATGTGTGGTGTGTTTACCATGTTGTGTGCTTCTTCTTGTTAGTTCTGTTTGCTATGCGATCGTGAGGATTCGCTCGCTCACGCTTGGTTCGGCTTCATCCGCTCGCCTTCTTCATGGACTCGTTCTTCTTCCTTGCGGGATTTCAGGCAAGATGACCGCTACCCTGGATCTCACTACTATCATTGCTATGCTAGTTATTTCGTTCTATCGCTATGATGCGCTACCTATCACTTGTTCCTCAAGCCTCCCAAATTGCCATGTCAGCCTCTAACCTTTTGCACCCTTCCTAGCAAACCGTTGTTTGGCTATGTTACCGCTCTGCTCAGCCCCTCTTATAGCGTTGTTAGTTGCAGGTGAAGATGAAGTTTGTTCCTTGTTGAACATGGAGATGTTGTTCCTTGTTGGAACACGCCACTTGTTGGGATATCACAATATATCTTATCTAATTAATGCATCTTGGCGCCGCGCCGACACCCCGGAGACGCTGCGTGCGCCTCTTCGACATGCCACCACACCACCCTGCATGTATGAGGGGTCGGTGGGCGCCCCGTGGCATTGCTACCCCTGTGGCCCCTGCCCCGCTTAACCCCGAGCGGTTGACCACCGGATCTACCCTTTGACTTCCCACGGACGGATTTGACCAAGGGCCTATCCACCCGGCCATGTTAGGTCAGCCCATACGAACACTTTAGAGCAACATCCGGCCAAACCCACAGCTACATCCACTCCGTAGACCCGACGCGTCTGCTTCTCCAGTGCCGGCGCGGCGCGCCGTCTGTGAGGGGGGGGGGGGGGACACCCGAGACGCTGCGGCGGGCATTTGCAACCGCCACAACACTTCCAGACTTGTGAGAGGCCGCCACGCAAGATTTGACGGTATGTTAGTTCTTGAGGTCACCGCCACAACAGAGACGCCAAGAGCAATCCGCAGAGAGGAAGTGTTCAGATACTTCTCCATCACGAAAAATTATGAAAATTACCATCGGTCCTATAGCACATGTGCCCACGCCATGTAAAAACTCATGATTTTATCGCGCCGAGTATTTAATAATATTCACGCCGATCGCTTCCGCAGAACGCCTACTACCGTGTGTCATCGCCGTCCGTGAGGGGGGCCACACTCGAGACGCGTGCGCTTCTTCTGACATGCCACCACACCACCCCGCATGTATGAGGGCCCGATGCGACGGTCCGGTGGCATTGCTACCCCCAGGGCCCCGGCCCCGCTTAACCCCGAGCGTTGACCACCGGATCTACCCTTTGACTTCCCACGGACGGATTTGACCAAGGGCCTATCCACCCGGCCATGTTAGGTCAGCCCATACGAACACTTTAGAGCAACATCCGGCCACACCCACAGCAAGATCCCTCCGTAGACCCGACGCGTCTGCTTCTCCAGTGCGGGCGCAAGGCGCCGCCGTCTGTGTGGGGGGCACACCCGAGACGCTGCGCCGCTTCTTCGACATGCCACCACACCACCCTGCATGTATGAGGGGTCAGCGACGCCCGGTGGCATTGCTACCCCCAGGCCCCGCCCCGCTTAACCTCGAGCGGTTGACCACCGGATCTACCCTTTGACTTCCCACGGACGGATTTGACCAAAGGGCTATCCACCCGGCCATGTTAGGTCAGCCCATACGAACACTTTAGAGCAACATCCGGCCAAACCCACAGCTACATCCACTCCGTAGACCCGACGCGTCTGCTTCTCCAGTGCCGGCGGCGGCGCCGTCTGTGAGGGGGGGAGGGGACACCGAGACGCTGCGCCGGCATTTGCAACCGCCACAACACTTCCAGACTTGTGAGAGGCCGCCACGCAAGATTTGACGGTATGTTAGCCCTCGAGGCCGCCGCCACAACAGAGACGCGCCAAGAGCAATCCGCGAGAGGGAAGTGTTCAGATACTTCTCCATCACGAAAAATTATGAAAATTACCATCGGTCCTATAGCACATGTGCCCACGCCATGTAAAAACTCATGATTTTATCGCATCCGAGTATTTAATAATATTCACGCCGATCGCTTCCGCAGAACGCCTACTACCGTGTGTCATCGCCGTCCGTGAGGGGGGGGCACACCGAGACGCTGCGTCGCTTCTTCGACATGCCACCACACCACCCCGCATGTATGAGGGCCCGATGCGACGGTCCGTGGCATTGCTACCCCTCAGGCCCCCGCCCCGCTTAACCCCGGAGCGTTGACCACCGGATCTACCCTTTGACTTCCCACGGACGGATTTGACCAAGGCCTATCCACCCGGCCATGTTAGGTCAGCCCATACGAACACTTTAGAGCAACATCCGGCCACACCCACAGCAAGATCCCTCCGTAGACCCGACGCGTCTGCTTCTCCAAAGCCGGGCGGCGGCGCCGTCTGTGAGGGGGGGCACACCTTGAGACGCTGCGCCGCTTCTTCGACATGCCACCACACCACCCTGCATGTATGAGGGGTCAGCGACGACGCCGTGGCATTGCTACCCCCAGGCCCCTGGCCCCGCTTAACCCTCGAGCGTTGACCACCGGATCTACCCTTTGACTTCCCACGGACGGATTTGACCAAGGGGCCTATCCACCCGGCCATGTTAGGTCAGCCCATACGAACACTTTAGAGCAACATCCGGCCAAACCCACAGCTACATCCACTCCGTAGACCCGACGTCTGCTTCTCCAGTGCCGGGGCGGCGCCGCCGTCTGTGAGGGGGGGGGGGGACACCCGAGACGCTGCGCGGGCATTTGCAACCGCCACAACACTTCCAGACTTGTGAGAGGCCGCCACGCAAGATTTGACGGTATGTTAGTTCTCGAGGCCACCGCCACAACAGAGACGCCAAGAGCAATCCGCGAGAGGGAAGTGTTCAGATACTTCCATCACGAAAAATTATGAAAATTACCATCGGTCCTATAGCACATGTGCCCACGCCATGTAAAAACTCATGATTTTATCGCATTCCCGAGTATTTAATAATATTCACGCCGATCGCTTCCGCAGAACGCCTACTACCGTGTGTCATCGCCGTCCGTGAGGGGGGGCCACACCGAGACGCTGCGTCGCTTCTTCGACATGCCACCACACCACCCCGCATGTATGAGGGCCCGATGCGACGGTCCGTGGCATTGCTACCCCTGTGGCCCCCGCCCCGCTTAACCCTCGAGCGGTTGACCACCGGATCTACCCTTTGACTTCCCACGGACGGATTTGACCAAAGGCCTATCCACCCGGCCATGTTAGGTCAGCCCATACGAACACTTTAGAGCAACATCCGCCCACACCCACAGCAAGATCCCTCCGTAGACCCGACGCGTCTGCTTCTCCAGTGCCGGGCGGCGGCGCCGTCTGTGAGGGGGGCACACCCCGAGACGCTGCGCTTCTTCGACATGCCACCACACCACCCTGCATGTATGAGGGGTCAGTGCGACGCCCGGTGGCATTGCTACCCCTGTGGCCCCTGGCCCCGCTTAACCCCGAGCGGTTGACCACCGGATCTACCCTTTGACTTCCCACGGACGGATTTGACCAAGGGCCTATCCACCCGGCCATGTTAGGTCAGCCCATACGAACACTTTAGAGCAACATCCGGCCAAACCCACAGCTACATCCACTCCGTAGACCCGACGTCTGCTTCTCCAGTGCCGGCGGGCGGCGCCGTCTGTGAGGGGGGGGGGGGACACCGAGACGCGCGGCGGCATTTGCAACCGCCACAACACTTCCAGACTTGTGAGAGGCCGCCACGCAAGATTTGACGGTATGTTAGTTCTCGAGGCCGCCGCCACAACAGAGACGCCAAGAGCAATCCGCAGAGAGGGAAGTGTTCAGATACTTCTCCATCACGAAAAATTATGAAAATTACCATCGGTCCTATAGCACATGTGCCCACGCCATGTAAAAACTCATGATTTTATCGCGCCCCGAGTATTTAATAATATTCACGCCGATCGCTTCCGCAGAACGCCTACTACCGTGTGTCATCGCCGTCCGTGAGGGGGGCCACACCGAGACGCTGCGTCGCTTCTCGACATGCCACCACACCACCCCGCATGTATGAGGGCCCGATGCGACGGTCCGTGGCATTGCTACCCCTGTGGCCCCCGGCCCCGCTTAACCCCGAGCGTTGACCACCGGATCTACCCTTTGACTTCCCACGGACGGATTTGACCAAAGGCCTATCCACCCGGCCATGTTAGGTCAGCCCATACGAACACTTTAGAGCAACATCCGGCCACACCCACAGCAAGATCCCTCCGTAGACCCGACGCGTCTGCTTCTCCAGTGCCGGGCGGGCGCCGTCTGTGTGAGGGGGCACACCCGAGACGCTGCGCCGCTTCTTCGACATGCCACCACACCACCCTGCATGTATGAGGGGTCGGTGCGACGCCGCCGGTGGCATTGCTACCCCAGGGCCCCTGGCCCCGCCTAACCCGAGCGTTGACCACCGATCTACCCTTTGACTTCCCACGGACGGATTTGACCAAGGCCTATCCACCCGGCCATGTTAGGTCAGCCCATACGAACACTTTAGAGCAACATCCGGCCAAACCCACAGCTACATCCACTCCGTAGACCCGACAAGTCTGCTTCTCCAGTGCCGGGGGCGCCGTCTGTGAGGGGGGGGGGGGGACACCCGAGACGCGCGCGGGCATTTGCAACCGCCACAACACTTCCAGACTTGTGAGAGGCCGCCACGCAAGATTTGACGGTATGTTAGTTCTCGAGGTCACCGCCACAACAGAGACGCCAAGAGCAATCCGCAGAGAGGGAAGTGTTCAGATACTTCCCATCACGAAAAATTATGAAAATTACCATCGGTCCTATAGCACATGTGCCCACGCCATGTAAAAACTCATGATTTTATCGCGCCCGAGTATTTAATAATATTCACGCCGATCGCTTCCGCAGAACGCCTACTACCGTGTGTCATCGCCGTCCGTGAGGGGGGCCACACCGAGACGCTGCGTCGCTTCTTCGACATGCCACCACACCACCCCGCATGTATGAGGGCCCGATGCGACGGTCCGTGGCATTGCTACCCCTGTGGCCCCCGCCCCGCTTAACCCCGAGCGTTGACCACCGGATCTACCCTTTGACTTCCCACGGACGGATTTGACCAAGGGCCTATCCACCCGGCCATGTTAGGTCAGCCCATACGAACACTTTAGAGCAACATCCGGCCACACCCACAGCAAGATCCCTCCGTAGACCCGACGCGTCTGCTTCTCCAAAGCCGCCGGGCGGCGCGCGTCTGTGTGAGGGGGCACACCCGAGACGCTGCGCGCTTCTTCGACATGCCACCACACCACCCTGCATGTATGAGGGGTCCAGGCGACGCCCGGTGGCATTGCTACCCCTCAGGCCCCCGGCCCCGCTTAACCCCGAGCGTTGACCACCGGATCTACCCTTTGACTTCCCACGGACGGATTTGACCAAAGGCCTATCCACCCGGCCATGTTAGGTCAGCCCATACGAACACTTTAGAGCAACATCCGGCCAAACCCACAGCTACATCCACTCCGTAGACCCGACGTCTGCTTCTTCTCCAGTGCCGGGCGGCGCGGCGCCTCTGTGAGGGGGGGGGGGGGACACCCGAGACGCTGCGGGGCATTTGCAACCGCCACAACACTTCCAGACTTGTGAGAGGCCGCCACGCAAGATTTGACGGTATGTTAGTTCTGAGGTCACCGCCACAACAGAGACGCCAAGAGCAATCCGCAGAGAGGGAAGTGTTCAGATACTTCTCCATCACGAAAAATTATGAAAATTACCATCGGTCCTATAGCACATGTGCCCACGCCATGTAAAAACTCATGATTTTATCGCGCCCGAGTATTTAATAATATTCACGCCGATCGCTTCCGCAGAACGCCTACTACCGTGTCATCGCCGTCCGTGAGGGGGGGGCCACACCGAGACGCTGCGCCTTTCTTCTGACATGCCACCACACCACCCCGCATGTATGAGGGCCCGATGCGACGGTCCGTGGCATTGCTACCCCTCAGGCCCCTGCCCCGCTTAACCCCGGAGCGGTTGACCACCGGATCTACCCTTTGACTTCCCACGGACGGATTTGACCAAGGGCCTATCCACCCGGCCATGTTAGGTCAGCCCATACGAACACTTTAGAGCAACATCCGCCCACACCCACAGCAAGATCCCTCCGTAGACCCGACGCGTCTGCTTCTCCAAAGCCGGGGGCGCGCGCCGTCTGCAGAGGGGGGCACACCCCGAGACGCGCGCCGCTTCTTCGACATGCCACCACACCACCCTGCATGTATGAGGGGTCGGCGACGCCCGGTGGCATTGCTACCCCCAGTGGCCCCTGGCCCCGCTTAACCCCGAGCGGTTGACCACCGGATCTACCCTTTGACTTCCCACGGACGGATTTGACCAAAGGGCCTATCCACCCGGCCATGTTAGGTCAGCCCATACGAACACTTTAGAGCAACATCCGGCCAAACCCACAGCTACATCCACTCCGTAGACCCGACGCGTCTGCTTCTCCAGTGCCGCCGGGCGGCGCCGTCTGTGAGGGGGGGGAGGGGACACCCGAGACGCTGCGGCGGGCATTTGCAACCGCCACAACACTTCCAGACTTGTGAGAGGCCGCCACGCAAGATTTGACGGTATGTTAGTTCTCGAGGTCACGCCACCACAACAGAGACGCCAAGAGCAATCCGCAGAGGGAAGTGTTCAGATACTTCCATCACGAAAAATTATGAAAATTACCATCGGTCCTATAGCACATGTGCCCACGCCATGTAAAAACTCATGATTTTATCGCGCCCGAGTATTTAATAATATTCACGCCGATCGCTTCCGCAGAACGCCTACTACCGTGTGTCATCGCCGTCCGTGAGGGGGGCCACACCGAGACGCTGCGCCGCTTCTTCGACATGCCACCACACCACCCCGCATGTATGAGGGCCCGATGCGACGGTCCGTGGCATTGCTACCCCTGTGGCCCCGGCCCCGCTTAACCCCGAGCGCGTTGACCACCGGATCTACCCTTTGACTTCCCACGGACGGATTTGACCAAAGGGCCTATCCACCCGGCCATGTTAGGTCAGCCCATACGAACACTTTAGAGCAACATCCGCCCACACCCACAGCAAGATCCCTCCGTAGACCCGACGCGTCTGCTTCTCCAGTGCCGGGCGGCGCGCCTGTCTGTGAGGGGGGCACACCCGAGACGCTGCGCCTCTTTTCGACATGCCACCACACCACCCTGCATGTATGAGGGGCCGGCGACGACGCCCGTGGCATTGCTACCCCCTGGCCCCCTGGCCCCGCTTAACCTCGAGCGTTGACCACCGGATCTACCCTTTGACTTCCCACGGACGGATTTGACCAAGGGCCTATCCACCCGGCCATGTTAGGTCAGCCCATACGAACACTTTAGAGCAACATCCGGCCAAACCCACAGCTACATCCACTCCGTAGACCCGACGCGTCTGCTTCTCCAGTGCCGGCGGGCGGCGCCGTCTGTCTGGGGAGGGGGGGGGGGACACCCGAGACGCGCGCCGGCATTTGCAACCGCCACAACACTTCCAGACTTGTGAGAGGCCGCCACGCAAGATTTGACGGTATGTTAGTTCTCGAGGTCACCCGCCACAACAGAGACGCCAAGAGCAATCCGCAGAGAGGAAGTGTTCAGATACTTTCCATCACGAAAAATTATGAAAATTACCATCGGTCCTATAGCACATGTGCCCACGCCATGTAAAAACTCATGATTTTATCGCGCCCGAGTATTTAATAATATTCACGCCGATCGCTTCCGCAGAACGCCTACTACCGTGTGTCATCGCCGTCCGTGAGGGGGGCCACACCGAGACGCTGCGCCGCTTCTTCGACATGCCACCACACCACCCCGCATGTATGAGGGCCCGATGCGACGGTCCGTGGCATTGCTACCCCCAGGCCCCGGCCCCGCTTAACCCCGAGCGTTGACCACCGGATCTACCCTTTGACTTCCCACGGACGGATTTGACCAAGGCCTATCCACCCGGCCATGTTAGGTCAGCCCATACGAACACTTTAGAGCAACATCCGGCCACACCCACAGCAAGATCCCTCCGTAGACCCGACGCGTCTGCTTCTCCAAAGCCGGGGGCGCCGTCTGCAGGAGGGGGCACACCCGAGACGCTGCGCGCTTCTTCGACATGCCACCACACCACCCTGCATGTATGAGGGGCCGGCGACGCCCGTGGCATTGCTACCCCTGCCCCCTGGCCCCGCTTAACCTCGAGCGTTGACCACCGGATCTACCCTTTGACTTCCCACGGACGGATTTGACCAAAGGCCTATCCACCCGGCCATGTTAGGTCAGCCCATACGAACACTTTAGAGCAACATCCGGCCAAACCCACAGCTACATCCACTCCGTAGACCCGACGCGTCTGCTTCTCCAGTGCCGCGGGCGCGCCGTCTGTGAGGGGGGGGGGGGGGGGACACCCGAGACGCGGCGTCGGGCATTTGCAACCGCCACAACACTTCCAGACTTGTGAGAGGCCGCCACGCAAGATTTGACGGTATGTTAGTTCTCGAGGTCACCGCCACAACAGAGACGCCAAGAGCAATCCGCAGAGAGGGAAGTGTTCAGATACTTCTCCATCACGAAAAATTATGAAAATTACCATCGGTCCTATAGCACATGTGCCCACGCCATGTAAAAACTCATGATTTTATCGCGCCCGAGTATTTAATAATATTCACGCCGATCGCTTCCGCAGAACGCCTACTACCGTGTGTCATCGCCGTCCGTGAGGGGGGCCACACCGAGACGCTGCGCGCTTCTTCGACATGCCACCACACCACCCCGCATGTATGAGGGCCCGATGCGACGGTCCGTGGCATTGCTACCCCCAGGGCCCCTGCCCCGCTTAACCTCGAGCGTTGACCACCGGATCTACCCTTTGACTTCCCACGGACGGATTTGACCAAGGGCCTATCCACCCGGCCATGTTAGGTCAGCCCATACGAACACTTTAGAGCAACATCCGGCCACACCCACAGCAAGATCCCTCCGTAGACCCGACGCGTCTGCTTCTCCAAAGCCGGGGGCGGCGCCGTCTGTGAGGGGGCACACCTGAGACGCTGCGCCGCTTCTTCGACATGCCACCACACCACCCTGCATGTATGAGGGGTCGGCGCGACGCCCGTGGCATTGCTACCCCTGTGGCCCCTGGCCCCGCTTAACCCCGAGCGTTGACCACCGGATCTACCCTTTGACTTCCCACGGACGGATTTGACCAAAGGCCTATCCACCCGGCCATGTTAGGTCAGCCCATACGAACACTTTAGAGCAACATCCGGCCAAACCCACAGCTACATCCACTCCGTAGACCCGACGCGTCTGCTTCTCCAGTGCCGGGCGGCGGCGCCGCCTCTGTGAGGGGGGGGGGGGGGGACACCCGAGACGCTGCGGGGCATTTGCAACCGCCACAACACTTCCAGACTTGTGAGAGGCCGCCACGCAAGATTTGACGGTATGTTAGTTCTCGAGGTCACCGCCACAACAGAGACGCCAAGAGCAATCCGCAGAGAGGGAAGTGTTCAGATACTTCTCCATCACGAAAAATTATGAAAATTACCATCGGTCCTATAGCACATGTGCCCACGCCATGTAAAAACTCATGATTTTATCGCGCCCGAGTATTTAATAATATTCACGCCGATCGCTTCCGCAGAACGCCTACTACCGTGTGTCATCGCCGTCCGTGAGGGGGGGGCACACCGAGACGCTGCCGCTTCTTCGACATGCCACCACACCACCCCGCATGTATGAGGGCCCGATGCGACGGTCCGGTGGCATTGCTACCCCTCAGGGCCCCTGGCCCCGCTTAACCCTCGAGCGTTGACCACCGGATCTACCCTTTGACTTCCCACGGACGGATTTGACCAAGGGGCCTATCCACCCGGCCATGTTAGGTCAGCCCATACGAACACTTTAGAGCAACATCCGGCCACACCCACAGCAAGATCCCTCCGTAGACCCGACGCGTCTGCTTCTCCAAAGCCGGGCGGCGGCCGTCTGTGGAGGGGGCACCCGAGACGCTGCGCGCTTCTTCGACATGCCACCACACCACCCTGCATGTATGAGGGGTCGGCGCGACGCCTCCGTGGCATTGCTACCCCTGTGGCCCCTGGCCCCGCTTAACCCCGAGCGTTGACCACCGGATCTACCCTTTGACTTCCCACGGACGGATTTGACCAAAGGCCTATCCACCCGGCCATGTTAGGTCAGCCCATACGAACACTTTAGAGCAACATCCGGCCAAACCCACAGCTACATCCACTCCGTAGACCCGACGCGTCTGCTTCTCCAGTGCCGGCGGCGCGCCCGTCTGAGGGGGGGGGAGGGGGACACCCGAGACGCTGCGGCGGCATTTGCAACCGCCACAACACTTCCAGACTTGTGAGAGGCCGCCACGCAAGATTTGACGGTATGTTAGTTCTCGAGGCCGCCGCCACAGAGACGCCAAGAGCAATCCGCGAGAGGGAAGTGTTCAGATACTTTCCATCACGAAAAATTATGAAAATTACCATCGGTCCTATAGCACATGTGCCCACGCCATGTAAAAACTCATGATTTTATCGCGCCCGAGTATTTAATAATATTCACGCCGATCGCTTCCGCAGAACGCCTACTACCGTGTGTCATCGCCGTCCGTGAGGGGGGCCACACCGAGACGCTGCGCCGCTTCTTCGACATGCCACCACACCACCCCGCATGTATGAGGGCCCGATGCGACGGTCCGTGGCATTGCTACCCCCAGGGCCCCTGGCCCCGCTTAACCCCGAGCGTTGACCACCGGATCTACCCTTTGACTTCCCACGGACGGATTTGACCAAGGGCCTATCCACCCGGCCATGTTAGGTCAGCCCATACGAACACTTTAGAGCAACATCCGGCCACACCCACAGCAAGATCCCTCCGTAGACCCGACGCGTCTGCTTCTCCAAAGC
This sequence comes from Aegilops longissima, assembly GCA_021605205.1. Classification (NCBI taxonomy): domain Eukaryota; kingdom Viridiplantae; phylum Streptophyta; class Magnoliopsida; order Poales; family Poaceae; genus Aegilops; species Aegilops longissima. The sequence goes on from CM038682.1 coordinate 708,045,113, forward strand.
CGGGCGGCGGCGCCTGTCTGTGAGGGGGGCACACCCGAGACGCTGCCGCTTCTTCTGACATGCCACCACACCACCCTGCATGTATGAGGGGCGGTGCGACGCCGCCCGGGCATTGCTACCCCTCAGGCCCCCTGGCCCCGCTTAACCTCGAGCGTTGACCACCGGATCTACCCTTTGACTTCCCACGGACGGATTTGACCAAAGGGCCTATCCACCCGGCCATGTTAGGTCAGCCCATACGAACACTTTAGAGCAACATCCGGCCAAACCCACAGCTACATCCACTCCGTAGACCCGACGTCTCTGCTTCTCCAGTGCCGGCGGCGCGCGCCGTCCGTGGAGGGGGGGAGGGGACACCCGAGACGCGCGGCCGGCATTTGCAACCGCCACAACACTTCCAGACTTGTGAGAGGCCGCCACGCAAGATTTGACGGTATGTTAGTTCTCGAGGTCACGCCACACAACAGAGACGCCAAGAGCAATCCGCAGAGAGGGAAGTGTTCAGATACTTCCATCACGAAAAATTATGAAAATTACCATCGGTCCTATAGCACATGTGCCCACGCCATGTAAAAACTCATGATTTTATCGCATTCCCGAGTATTTAATAATATTCACGCCGATCGCTTCCGCAGAACGCCTACTACCGTGTGTCATCGCCGTCCGTGAGGGGGGCCACACCGAGACGCTGCGCCGCTTCTTCGACATGCCACCACACCACCCCGCATGTATGAGGGCCCGATGCGACGGTCCGTGGCATTGCATACCCCCTGTGGCCCCCGGCCCCGCTTAACCCTCGAGCGTTGACCACCGGATCTACCCTTTGACTTCCCACGGACGGATTTGACCAAGGCCTATCCACCCGGCCATGTTAGGTCAGCCCATACGAACACTTTAGAGCAACATCCGGCCACACCCACAGCAAGATCCCTCCGTAGACCCGACGCGTCTGCTTCTCCAGTGCCGGGCGGCGGCGCCGTCTGCGGAGGGGGGCACACCGAGACGCTGCGCCGCTTCTTCGACATGCCACCACACCACCCTGCATGTATGAGGGGCCGCAGACGCCCCGTGGCATTGCTACCCCCTGTGGCCCCTGGCCCCGCTTAACCCTCGAGCGGTTGACCACCGGATCTACCCTTTGACTTCCCACGGACGGATTTGACCAAGGGGGCCTATCCACCCGGCCATGTTAGGTCAGCCCATACGAACACTTTAGAGCAACATCCGGCCAAACCCACAGCTACATCCACTCCGTAGACCCGACGTCTGCTTCTCCAGTGCCAAGGGCGGCGCCGTCTGTGAGGGGGGGGGGGGGACACCGAGACGCTGCGGGGCATTTGCAACCGCCACAACACTTCCAGACTTGTGAGAGGCCGCCACGCAAGATTTGACGGTATGTTAGTTCTCCCCGAGGTCACGCCACAAGAGACGCCAAGAGCAATCCGCGAGAGGGAAGTGTTCAGATACTTCCATCACGAAAAATTATGAAAATTACCATCGGTCCTATAGCACATGTGCCCACGCCATGTAAAAACTCATGATTTTATCGCATTCCGAGTATTTAATAATATTCACGCCGCATCGCTTCCGCAGAACGCCTACTACCGTGTGTCATCGCCGTCCGTGAGGGGGGCCACACTCGAGACGCTGCGTCGCTTCTTCTGACATGCCACCACACCACCCCGCATGTATGAGGGCCCGATGCGACGGTCCGTGGCATTGCTACCCCTGTGGCCCCTGGCCCCGCTTAACCCCGAGCGTTGACCACCGGATCTACCCTTTGACTTCCCACGGACGGATTTGACCAAGGCCTATCCACCCGGCCATGTTAGGTCAGCCCATACGAACACTTTAGAGCAACATCCGGCCACACCCACAGCAAGATCCCTCCGTAGACCCGACGCGTCTGCTTCTCCAAAGCCGGGCGGCGGCGCCGTCTGTGGAGGGGGCACACCCCGAGACGCTGCGCTTCTTCTGACATGCCACCACACCACCCTGCATGTATGAGGGGCCGGCGACGCCCGTGGCATTGCTACCCCTGTGGCCCCTGGCCCCGCTTAACCTCGAGCGTTGACCACCGGATCTACCCTTTGACTTCCCACGGACGGATTTGACCAAGGGCCTATCCACCCGGCCATGTTAGGTCAGCCCATACGAACACTTTAGAGCAACATCCGGCCAAACCCACAGCTACATCCACTCCGTAGACCCGACGCGTCTGCTTCTCCAGTGCCGGCGGCGCGCGTCCGTCTGGGGGGGGGGGGGGGACACACCCGAGACGCTGCGTCGGGCATTTGCAACCGCCACAACACTTCCAGACTTGTGAGAGGCCGCCACGCAAGATTTGACGGTATGTTAGTTCTCGAGGTCACCGCCACAACAGAGACGCGCAAGAGCAATCCGCAGAGAGGGAAGTGTTCGATACTTCTCCATCACGAAAAATTATGAAAATTACCATCGGTCCTATAGCACATGTGCCCACGCCATGTAAAAACTCATGATTTTATCGCATCCGAGTATTTAATAATATTCACGCCGATCGCTTCCGCAGAACGCCTACTACCGTGTGTCATCGCCGTCCGTGAGGGGGGCCACACCGAGACGCGCGCCGCTTCTTCTGACATGCCACCACACCACCCCGCATGTATGAGGGCCCGATGCGACGGTCCGGTGGCATTGCTACCCCTGTGGCCCCCGCCCCGCTTAACCCCGAGCGTTGACCACCGGATCTACCCTTTGACTTCCCACGGACGGATTTGACCAAGGCCTATCCACCCGGCCATGTTAGGTCAGCCCATACGAACACTTTAGAGCAACATCCGGCCACACCCACAGCAAGATCCCTCCGTAGACCCGACGCGTCTGCTTCTCCAGTGCCGGGCGGCGCCGTCTGTGTGGAGGGGCACACCCGAGACGCGGCCGCTTCTTCGACATGCCACCACACCACCCTGCATGTATGAGGGGCCGGTGCGACGCCCGTGGCATTGCTACCCCTGGGCCCCGGCCCCGCTTAACCTCGAGCGGTTGACCACCGGATCTACCCTTTGACTTCCCACGGACGGATTTGACCAAAGGCCTATCCACCCGGCCATGTTAGGTCAGCCCATACGAACACTTTAGAGCAACATCCGGCCAAACCCACAGCTACATCCACTCCGTAGACCCGACGCGTCTGCTTCTCCAGTGTGCCGGGCGGCGCCGTCCCGTGAGGGGGGGGGGGGGACACCCGAGACGCGCGGCGGGCATTTGCAACCGCCACAACACTTCCAGACTTGTGAGAGGCCGCCACGCAAGATTTGACGGTATGTTAGTTCTCTGAGGTCACCGCCACAACAGAGACGCCAAGAGCAATCCGCAGAGAGGAAGTGTTCAGATACTTCTCCATCACGAAAAATTATGAAAATTACCATCGGTCCTATAGCACATGTGCCCACGCCATGTAAAAACTCATGATTTTATCGCATTCCGAGTATTTAATAATATTCACGCCGCATCGCTTCCGCAGAACGCCTACTACCGTGTGTCATCGCCGTCCGTGAGGGGGGGCCACACCGAGACGCGCGCCGCTTCTTCGACATGCCACCACACCACCCCGCATGTATGAGGGCCCGATGCGACGGTCCGGTGGCATTGCTACCCCTGTGGCCCCTGCCCCGCTTAACCCCGAGCGGTTGACCACCGGATCTACCCTTTGACTTCCCACGGACGGATTTGACCAAGGGCCTATCCACCCGGCCATGTTAGGTCAGCCCATACGAACACTTTAGAGCAACATCCGGCCACACCCACAGAAGATCCCTCCGTAGACCCGACGCGTCTGCTTCTCCAGTGCCGGGCGGCGGCGCCGTCTGCAGGAGGGGGCACACCGAGACGCTGCCGCTTCTTCTGACATGCCACCACACCACCCTGCATGTATGAGGGGTCGGCGCGACCCGGTGGCATTGCTACCCCCAGGCCCCTGGCCCCGCTTAACCCCGAGCGGTTGACCACCGATCTACCCTTTGACTTCCCACGGACGGATTTGACCAAGGGCCTATCCACCCGGCCATGTTAGGTCAGCCCATACGAACACTTTAGAGCAACATCCGGCCAAACCCACAGCTACATCCACTCCGTAGACCCGACGCGTCTGCTTCTCCAGTGCCGGGCGGGGCGGCGTCTGTGAGGGGGGGGGGGGGACACCCGAGACGCGTGCCGGCATTTGCAACCGCCACAACACTTCCAGACTTGTGAGAGGCCGCCACGCAAGATTTGACGGTATGTTAGTTCTCGAGGTCACCGCCACAACAGACGACGCCAAGAGCAATCCGCGAGAGGAAGTGTTCAGATACTTCTCCATCACGAAAAATTATGAAAATTACCATCGGTCCTATAGCACATGTGCCCACGCCATGTAAAAACTCATGATTTTATCGCGCCCGAGTATTTAATAATATTCACGCCGCATCGCTTCCGCAGAACGCCTACTACCGTGTGTCATCGCCGTCCGTGAGGGGGGCCACACCGAGACGCTGCGTCGCTTCTTCTTCGACATGCCACCACACCACCCCGCATGTATGAGGGCCCGATGCGACGGTCCGGTGGCATTGCTACCCCTGTGGCCCCCGGCCCCGCTTAACCCCGAGCGTTGACCACCGGATCTACCCTTTGACTTCCCACGGACGGATTTGACCAAGGCCTATCCACCCGGCCATGTTAGGTCAGCCCATACGAACACTTTAGAGCAACATCCGGCCACACCCACAGCAAGATCCCTCCGTAGACCCGACGCGTCTGCTTCTCCAGTGCCGGGCGGCGGCGCCGTCTGCAGAGAGGGGGCACACCTTGAGACGCTGCGCCGCTTCTTCTGACATGCCACCACACCACCCTGCATGTATGAGGGGCCGCGCGACGCCCGTGGCATTGCTACCCCCAGGGCCCCTGGCCCCGCTTAACCCCGAGCGTTGACCACCGGATCTACCCTTTGACTTCCCACGGACGGATTTGACCAAGGGCCTATCCACCCGGCCATGTTAGGTCAGCCCATACGAACACTTTAGAGCAACATCCGGCCAAACCCACAGCTACATCCACTCCGTAGACCCGACGCGTCTGCTTCTCCAGTGCCGGGCGGCGCGCCGTCTGTGAGGGGGGGGGGGGGACACCCGAGACGCGCGTCGGGCATTTGCAACCGCCACAACACTTCCAGACTTGTGAGAGGCCGCCACGCAAGATTTGACGGTATGTTAGTTCTCGAGGCCGCCGCCACAACAGAGACGCCAAGAGCAATCCGCAGAGAGGGAAGTGTTCAGATACTTCCATCACGAAAAATTATGAAAATTACCATCGGTCCTATAGCACATGTGCCCACGCCATGTAAAAACTCATGATTTTATCGCGCCCGAGTATTTAATAATATTCACGCCGATCGCTTCCGCAGAACGCCTACTACCGTGTGTCATCGCCGTCCGTGAGGGGGGCCACACTCGAGACGCTGCGCCGCTTCTTCGACATGCCACCACACCACCCCGCATGTATGAGGGCCCGATGCGACGGTCCGTGGCATTGCTACCCCTGTGGCCCCTGGCCCCGCTTAACCCTCGAGCGTTGACCACCGGATCTACCCTTTGACTTCCCACGGACGGATTTGACCAAGGCCTATCCACCCGGCCATGTTAGGTCAGCCCATACGAACACTTTAGAGCAACATCCGCCCACACCCACAGCAAGATCCCTCCGTAGACCCGACGCGTCTGCTTCTCCAGTGCCGGGCGGCGGCGCGCCGTCTGTGAGGGGGCACACTTGAGACGCTGCGTCGCTTCTTCGACATGCCACCACACCACCCTGCATGTATGAGGGGCCGCGACGCCGCCCGTGGCATTGCTACCCCCAGGCCCCCTGGCCCCGCTTAACCCCGAGCGCGTTGACCACCGGATCTACCCTTTGACTTCCCACGGACGGATTTGACCAAGGGCCTATCCACCCGGCCATGTTAGGTCAGCCCATACGAACACTTTAGAGCAACATCCGGCCAAACCCACAGCTACATCCACTCCGTAGACCCGACGTCTGCTTCTCCAGTGCCGGGCGGCGGCGGCGCCTCTCTGTGAGGGGGGGGGGGGACACCCGAGACGCTGCGCGGGCATTTGCAACCGCCACAACACTTCCAGACTTGTGAGAGGCCGCCACGCAAGATTTGACGGTATGTTAGTTCTCGAGGTCACCGCCACAACAGAGACGCCAAGAGCAATCCGCAGAGGGAAGTGTTCAGATACTTCTCCATCACGAAAAATTATGAAAATTACCATCGGTCCTATAGCACATGTGCCCACGCCATGTAAAAACTCATGATTTTATCGCATTCCGAGTATTTAATAATATTCACGCCGATCGCTTCCGCAGAACGCCTACTACCGTGTGTCATCGCCGTCCGTGAGGGGGGCCACACCGAGACGCTGCGTCGCTTCTTCGACATGCCACCACACCACCCCGCATGTATGAGGGCCCGATGCGACGGTCCGTGGCATTGCTACCCCTCAGGCCCCCGCCCCGCTTAACCCGAGCGTTGACCACCGGATCTACCCTTTGACTTCCCACGGACGGATTTGACCAAGGGCCTATCCACCCGGCCATGTTAGGTCAGCCCATACGAACACTTTAGAGCAACATCCGGCCACACCCACAGCAAGATCCCTCCGTAGACCCGACGCGTCTGCTTCTCCAAAGCCGGGCGGCGGCGCGTCTCTGTGAGGGGGCACCCCGAGACGCTGCGCGCTTCTTCGACATGCCACCACACCACCCTGCATGTATGAGGGGCCGTGCGACGCCCGTGGCATTGCTACCCCCTGTGGCCCCTGGCCCCGCCTAACCTCACGCGCCACCGCCCCTTTGACTTCCCACGGACGGGGGGAAACGCCACGCCCATGTTAGGCACCAGCCCATAGGGTGCAACATCCGGCCAAACCCACAGCTACATCCCTCCGTAGACCCGACGGGGCATGAATGGTGTTGGGTGTTGGGGGTATGGTCCGGGCTATGACAACCATGTGAAAAGGTCCACCGCCGCACCCAAGTCCGCGGAAGTCAAAGAGCTAGATCCGCGTCTGTGTTAGGGTTAGATGGGACGGGTACCGAGGGGGTAGCAATGCCGCCAGTGTTACGGTGGGCCCTCCTATGCTTGTCTTTGGGCGAGGTGGGACTATTTTTACAAGCAGCCGAGAGTCACACATATGGAGTAATAAAAAATAAAAAATGCAGTATCTATGCCGACGGCTTAGCCGCCGGCATATCAACAAGACATGTCCACGGATCGATGACGCGGCAAGGGTTGCCCTATGCCGACGGCCAGCCGCCGGCATAGGGCCGTCACCACGGATCGGTGACGGGCAAGGGGTTGCCTATGCCGACGGCCAGGCCGCCGGCATATAGGGCCGACCACGGATCGGTGACGTGGCAAAGGGTTGCCTATGCCGACGGCCAGCCAGCCGCATAGGGCCGACCTTATCTCCCAGCGGTTCGCCCCACCACCCATTCGCCATCGCCTCGACCCACACCCACCCACCCACCACCACCACCACCACCTCCGCCCCCGCCCACGCCCCCGAGCCCACCCACCACCCGAGCCACCCTCCAGGCCCACGAGCCAGCCACCACCGCCTCCGCCGTCACCCCCCAGGACTCGACCCTCGCCCCTCCGCCACCCGCCGACCCACCTCGACTCCTCCTCCTGCCTGACCTCCCTCCCCTGCCTGACCTCGCCTGCCGCCTCACCCTCTCAACTGCTGGCACGCCACGCCTGACCTCAGACTGACCTCCCGACCGACCTCACCTGCCTCCCGACCCGCCGCCTCGACCCCCCTCCTCGACCTCCTCGCCTCACCTCTGCCTCAACTGCAACTGCCTGCCTCCCTCACCTCCCTCCCCTCCCCCCCCCAACTCCGCCCTCCCTCAAGGTGATTTTTTTAAGTTTTAGTGTTTTTAGTAATTTTGTAGCTAGTTAGATATAGATAGTTAGATAGGTATTTAGGTAGGTATTTAGATAGGTATTTAGATAGTTAGATACATAGTTAGATAGATAGTTAGATAGGTAGATAGTTAGATAGATAGTGATGTGAATATGTGATGACGATGCTATATGTTGCATACCTTGAAAAAAATTGGTCACGATGATGAATATGTGATGGCGATGATGAATATGTGATGACAATGATGAATATGTGATGGCAATGATGAATATGTGATGACGATGATGAATATGTGATGACGATGATGAATATAGGTAGTAAAAAAATTTGGTTAGATGAATAGGTGATAATGATGATGATGAATATGTGATGACGATGATGAATATATTGTTAATGTTGTTAGTTTTTTGCCTACATGATGCAAAAATAAATGAATGCATGTTTAAATGTTTTAAATATGCTCTATGAGTTGTGATGTTCTAATTTTTGTCGCGATGGAATTTGTAGGCTTTGTGGTTTCGCATTTCATTGGAGTGACCGTTATCCGACGTGTTGGTCCCTTGAGCATCCCTCCGCTGTTCGACTACTTCCTCTACAGCCGAGGGTGAGCTACAAGTCCATCTCTCCAATTTTTCATATCACTAGATTTCATTCTCAAGTCAACTCGACGAATTTAGGCGTTTCCCGTCTGAAGGGTTGCATCGATAAATATGCATTCAATTGCATATTTATCACCGCAGCTCTTTCGGATTGTCCAGCTTTTCATGGATAGCTCGAGGATGTAGATTGGGTATGTTCTCCATGTTCTACCCTGCTCCGAGACAGGATTTCGGCGGCGCCCCCATTGTTCTCCGAGCACATTCTCTCGCTATTTGCCGAGACGTATCCGGAGAACATCGGGAGGTGCTGCCAAATTTTGTCTCGAACGGGTAGAATGGAGAACATACTCAATCTACACATCCTCGGTGGGATTAGGACCCATCTTTACCTATTAGAGATGTAGGTGGATTAAACGCGTAGAAACTGAAAATTTGATGTGATTAATTTGAGTGAATCTTAATTATGTTGTGTGGGTTGCAAAAAGCAGAGGATGGCAGATAATCAGTGGATGTACAAAGTGGTTTTATCCGCGGAATCGAGTAACATCGAGTGGATCGCGAAACCGATGTGTATTTGAAGGAGATATTCCGTCGTCCAATGAGAATTATCCCACCATGCCCTCAGGCGAGATGTGCCGACGTCACCGAGAAATCAGACGGACATGAGTGAGCACCTTCGCACGCACGGATATATGCCAAACTTTGACATGCCGCCGATAAACATAGCCGATCAGACCGTGGTAGAGAGGAGGTGATGCGACAACGCATCGATGGATATGAGGACGACGGGTCGTGGACATGCTAGATGATGTCATTGTTGCGTAAACGGCAAATGCGACACCTTCAGAGAATGAACCGAGGAGCCGGAGGCAACCGCAAAGGCCTTCTTGGAGGTCTTGGCCTCGTCAAGAAACCTCTTTATGCGGGTGCGAAAATATCTCAGCTGGATGCCATCTCGCAATCGATTGCAGCCAAGGCTGAGTATTGTCAGAGCTGTAAATGCTTCAAGCATTCCTCGAGTATGGGCTAACAGCCTCCCCGAGGGTCATGAACTGCCAAAAGCATGTACGATACAAAGAAAATCATGAAGGCACTCTCTATGGATTATGAGAAAATAGATGTTTGCTCAAGAATTGCCTTTTGTTTAGGCACGAGTATGTGGATGACAAGTACAGAGGAAGTGTGGTTCGCCCTGCACATTGAGGTGGTCGGTGAGGATGGTGAGAAAAGCAGCTAACCATCCCCTGCTAAGGTTCTTCGTATCTTGATTTTATAAAAGACTGCAGCGCCTTTTCATCACGAAGGAGTCTCGCCAAAATGATGAAGTGGCACAAGGAAGGTATAAGGTACAATCCAAAAAATCGTACATCCATCGGGAGGGAAGCATGGAAGTCATTCGATGAAGAATACCCGAGGAAGCAGCCGAGGCTGGAATGTCGAATAGCCATATCGTGATGGGTTGAATCCATATGGTATGTCGTCCAATCCATACAGCTGCTGGCCTGTGTTTGTAATTCCGCCAATCTTCCTCCCGTGCCCTAATGCAACGGAAGACCATGTTCTTGTCGCCATCATTCCGGGCCTGACTACCCGGGAAGCAATTGGGTGTGTTTATGCAGCCGCCAGGATGCTTTGCACCATTCTTGGTACTTTCCGAGGTTGACATACGACCGGATCTGCAGAGAAATTTCTTGATGAAAGTTTGTTGCACTATTGCATGCATGACTTTCCGGCTATGCTCTATTCTCATGGATGGTGTACAAGTGGTAAGATGCCATGCCCAGTGTGCATGCAGGCTCATGCGAATGATTTGGCTGAGTAAGGGTGGCAAGTATGTAGCCTTTGACCTGCATCGACAGCTTCCTCCCTCCGCACCATCCAGATAGGAAGACAAGAAGAACTTCACGAAAGGTCGGGTTGTTCATGAAGTAACCGAGATTCCAACATTTTCGGGGCAGATGTTCTTGCTCAGCTAAAAGCTCAAGCCTAAAGTCAAAGGCAAAGGCAAAGCAAAAGACAAAGGCTTCGAGGGATATGGTGAGACGCACAACCGACTCACATTACCCCTTCTCGCAGCTTCCCTATTTCAAGGACCTCAAACTTCCTTACAATATTGATGTGATGCACACCAAAAGAATGTGGCAGAGTCCCTTTCCACACGATCCTCAACATTCCTGATAAGACGAAGGATAACGAAAAGCTAGAGCCGATCAACAGAGAATTTGTGATAGACCACGCCTGAACATGAAGCCTCCCACAGCGGTCGAAAAACTGGTTCAAGCCGATGTCGACTTTGTCCTTAAACCGCCGTAAAAAAAGAAGTACTTATTTGGCTGAAACAAATTTTGAAGTTCACCGATGGTTATGCATCGAATATAAGTAAGGAGTCAATCTTTCAACGGGCAAAGTGACCGGTCCAAGAGTCATGACTACCATGTATGGATTGAGCGGATAATGCCGGTGATGGTTCGAGGCTATGTCCCCGAGCATGTCCGGCGAAGTGCTTGCCGAGCTTAGCCATTTCTTCCGCACGCCTGTGCTAAAGAAGTAAGTAAAGAGGTGATTGAAAATTGCATAAGAAGGCACCGGAGTTGATAGTCAAGCTAGAGAAGATCTTTCCGCCAGCTTTTTACTCCGATGACACATCTCATTCTGCACCTCGCGAATGAGGTATTATTGGGGGCCCTGCAAAATCGGTGGCAGACGGCCCCGAGAGGCGTAACAAGCATCTCCGACGGAAATGTGGAAACAAAGCTAAGATTGAAGCTTCCATAGCTGAGGCAGCTTATCCTAGAGGAGGTGTCGACTCGTGACATCATACTATCCGCACTAATGCTCCCCATCTTCATAACAAGGTGCCTCGACACAATATAGAAGAGCCCAAGTATCAACCCAGGCTCGATCTATTCAACACGCAAGGTGGGAGGGCTGGGGCCTCAAATCTTATAACATGCCACGACAAGAGTGGGAGGACCTCATGTTCTATATCTTGCACAACATCAAGGAAGTTGAGGAAGTGTGGATGAGGTAATACCACTACACCATTCCTTTATGTCTTCCACATCATCATGTTTCATGTTCACTTAGTCCCGGCCTAACACCGCTTATCTTTTTTAGTGATTTCGCTCAAGAGGAATGGACGGAGTGAATCCTCCCACCGAGGCGGAGGCACTTACTCTTCTCCGTCATGGAAACCCCGGACGAAAAATTTTGTTGCTTGGTTCATGGAGAAAGTAAATTTCACACTCCCTATTAAATACCTACTTCAACATTTATTAGTTAATCTAACTAATGCACGCAACAATTTCCATTATACTTGTAGGAAAAGATCCAACATATCTATGGATGATGAATTGAGATGGGTTTCATGGGTTTTGACCTCCGCCATGACATGTACAAAGTATGATGTGAATGGGTATCGCCCATACAGAGGAGCACCAAAACAGCCGCCCGATCCGAAAACTATAATACCGGAGTGTACACCCCGTCAAAATTCACTAGACTACTACGAAGGGTACAAAATATATACGAGGTTAAATTCGCCAGGGCGTGAGACCCTAAGTCCGCTCGTGTTCAAATGTCGATGGTTCGATCCACGGAGGGGTAAAACATACGCCTTCCATTGGTTTGGTCGGTTAAACCATCAACCGCCTATGCCGGAGCCGATCTCTTCATTGCGGCTACCCAAGCTACACAAGTATATTATCCGCCTTACCCATGCCGTAAAGTGTATCTAAAGGGTTGGGAAGTTGTGTTCAAGGTGTCGCCACATGGTAAGCTACCGCACCAATGAAGACGACATTACAACATTAACCCCATGACATACGAGGGAGTGTTCTATCAAGAGCAACCTGATGATGATGATGATGATGATGTGGTTAGAAACGATGACGCTAGACCATTGGGTGATGATGATGTGGACCCAAACGCCGACGATGCACGGAATGATGGTGAGACCATTGTCAATGAAAATGACATACTTATGCTAGAAAAGTTAAACGAAGACGCCGACGAGGAGGAAGAGCCTCCACCTCCGCCGGACAACGAAGATGATATGATTGATAGTGATGATGAGACGGACCGAGAAAGAGGTTACAACAGTGATGATTCATATGGGTTCTAGCAGATGTACGCTTCAAGTTTAGGAATATGCCTTTTATGCATTTTTATTAATGTGTTTATTATCATGCCTTTTTCTTCATTTCATTAATTTACTAATTGCTTTTTCTCTTTTCAATGCAGGTTCGTGGAACATGGGCAAGGGAAGGCCGACGGCGTGGGTTTCCCACGCAAGGTCGCCGGCCTGCCTAGTCGGAGTGGTCGAGCACGTAATCCTCCCCTGGCTACTTGACGATGACTCTCACAGGAGGTCGAGGGAGAGGTGCCCCAGAGGAGGAGGGGCGGGGAGAGCCTCTAGAGGACGAGGTGCCGGGGAGAGCAACCACAGGGGTCGCGCTTAAAACAGCGCACCTCACCGACTTAGGGGTGTTGTTCGAGGCCCTCCTCTAGTGAGGTACCTCCTCTAGTGAGGTACACTCTAGGGGAGGAGGAGGAGGAGGAGGAGGAGGAGGAGGAGGAGGAGGAGGAGGAGGAGGAGGAGGAGGAGGAGGAGGGAGGAGGAGGAGGAGGAGGAGGAGGTTGGGAGGAGGCAGAGGCAAAGAGGGGGGGGGTGGTGGGGATGATGGTGGTGACGGAAGGGGTTGACAACAAGGGATGGCTGCGTGGCAACGCAGCTACCAAAGCAGGTTCCTGCCATCGAGGAGCGTAGTGGCTCATTGAGCCCACGGAAAAGAGTAAGCGGTTCCTTATTTTGCTTGTCACATGCATATTCTGGTTGTTATTTATTTTGCTTGTCACATGCTAATAGTTCATTCTTTTGCAGAATCGGATATATTCTAAAGGGGTCCGATTCCCAACGGCCTCATCACCGCCTTTGCTAAAGTTATATCGCCGGGTTGTACTGTCCGGATCCAGCAGTAGCCGGACTGTTGGGTTTTGGCCACGAGCCGACCATCGAAGCGCCCTCCACGCGACCATGAGACCCATGCCAAGGCCAGAACCACTACTTTCTGGTGAGTTCTCTTCGTAGCACAAGTCCATTCTAGTTTCATGAATGATTTAACTCATGGCTTCTTCCATTCTTGTTTCATGCATGATTGTAGAAATTTATCGAAGTTCTTCCGAGCATGTAATAGAGCGACTCAGATCGTGGTGCGCTAATGCAAGAAGAAGGCCCGCCAGATGTAAAGACGAGGTGCGCTTATGTGGCTATCTCGACATACTACCACGATGTTCTTGGTGTGAAGATGACCAAGGAAGAAGCGCGAGGATGGGCATTACCTTGAGAGGCACGAGTACTTGGCGTAAGTATAAAAGATTTTTCATTATGCTTTCATTACCATGTGGTACATTTCACCGCTTCATGTTGACATGCCATTATGCTTTTATTATGTAGGTGTGTCCAAATTGGTGTTATGGAAAAGACGAGTCCCGGGCGGCATTGGTGGATCTTTGGTGTGATGGGGCTGGAGCCCAAGGCGGCTATGAGAATAAAAAATAAGGCTAACCGAGGGAATGAGGGAGTACATGCTCAGGGAAACCAAACCACTATCTCCACAAGGCGCTTAATGTATGACTAACCCCATTAAACATTCTTCTTCTTCTATTTACCATCACTTTCTTATGTATGACTAACATCTGCTTGGTGGTGCAGAGGAGAAACTGCGGCCGCCTCGCACATGCAAAGCGTGGAGATCGCCCATACGCTGAAGGACCCCAAGCCCGGCGAGCCCAAGTACTACGGCAAGAAGACCGCTGGAGGAAGGAGGCCTACTCCGCAGCCTATCTGGTTACATCCCGACACACCGACCCCATTGCGCGGATCTGGACGACAGGCGGTGGTGAGCATGGGGCCCAAGGAGCACGGTCGGGAGGCGGTTCTCGATGTGTGGTCATCCGACTATCTCCTACACACAGCTTCGCTTGATCGACCCGAGCCTCGAGCCAACAGATGAGCCAGCCAAAGGTCCAGCCACATACCCTCTTTCAGAGCAACAGATCTGTAAGTATTTTCCTCTTATCTTCATTGCTCACTCTATTTTCCGTGATCTAGTAGTTTTATGAGTTCCATCATGTCATACCGTAGGCTCACTGAGTACACACGCCAGAGACCATGGCGTGGCATCGAGGATTCATGAACACCAAGTGCAGAGGGATCGCCACCGAGCAGGCTTTTCAGAAATGGCGGCCGGCAGTGTCCTCGCCAGCCAAGACTATGCCCTCCAAAGACAACCAAGGTCACGACCTTGAGGAGTTTGTGGCACGTAACGCTGGCCCTCGCGGTTAGTTCATCCCCAATCTATTCACCCCAAGCATGTCATGCCTTTCAACACACCATATATCCCATTAATATGTCTTTTCAACATCCAGGAATGAGATGGATCTACCACATGTGGTCTTCGCAAAGACTCGAGACACGGAGTCTCGACAACTCCGATCCACGGAGGCGGAGGTGGAGGCGGTCTTATGGAAGCGCTGCCGCTAGCAAGGACGACTGGCTTCATGGTCTTGGCGGTGACGACTCTCCGGTGCTCGACGCCCCGACGCTTAAGCCTAGTGTGTGGTGATGATGCTTGAGATGACTTGTGTGTGGTGATGATCATTTAGAGACTTGTGTGTGGTGCTTTTCTATATGTTTATGCTTATGTTGATTGTGATGATGATCATTTAGAGACTTGTGTGTGTGATGATGCTTATGCTTACGCTTTTGATATGTGTCACGATATGTGTCATATACATGTGCTTTTATTTGAATTGAATTGATTTGAAAACAAACAGAAAAAGGAAAAAAATTCAGACAGAACTATGCCGACGGCCCAGCCGCTTGCATAGGCCCGGCGTGAGCTCCCAGCTGGTTGACACGCAGATTCCTATGCCGACGGCCCGCCGCCGGCTTAGTTCTCGCCTCAGAGTGCCCAGCTGTTTACATCGCAGGTGGCTATGCCGACGGCCGCCGCCGGCTTAGTTCTCGCCCCAGAGTGCCGCTGTCGATTATCGCAGAGCATGTCTATGCCGACGGCGCCGCCGCCGGCATAGTTCCTCAGCTTATAAGGCGACGGCGGGGCCGCTTTAGATAGGCAAGCAGAGAGCAACGGCTTCTCGCCACGCAGAGTCAGTTATGCCGACGCCAGCCGTCGCATAGCCGCCACGCATGCAGAAGTTCTATGCCGACGGCCACCGCCGTTAGGCATAGGCACGCCACGCGGCGAGCCGCCGCTGTTCATAGGGTCTATGACGGCAACCGCCGTTAGGCCGATGGCGTTGTCGACGGCCGTGCCGCCGGCATAGATGTACGCCACCGCCGGATAGGGTCTATGCCGACGGCCATTCTATGCCGACGGTCATACGGGCTACGCCGACGGATATGTTGCCGACGGCCCTATGCCGACGGGGCCGCCGGCATAGGCCTGTCCCGACGGTTAGTCAGACTATGCCGACGGCCCTTTTCCTTGGGTTTCCGGAGCCCGAGGGTCATCTTTATTTTAGCCCCCGGGCGGTGCTTCGAGTGTTGGTCCGAACCGAAGCAACCTTCATGGGGCCACCACGGGAAACTCGAGGCTTGGTTTTACTCGTAGCTTGACTTATCCGGTGTGCCCCGAGAACGAGGTACGTGTGACTCCTATCGGGATTTGTCGGCACATCCGGGCGGCTTTACCGGGTCTTGTTTTATTGTTGTCGAATGTCTTGTAGCCGGATTCCGAGACCGATCGGGTCTTCCCGGGAGAAGGAATATCCTTCGTTGATCGCGAGAGCTTATCATGGGCTGTTGGGACACCCTGCAGGGTTTAAACTTTCGAGAGCCGTGCCCGCAGCTATGTGGCAGATGGAATTTGTTAATATCCGGTTGCAGTAAACTCAAGCAAACTCTTCTAAAATACACCAACCGTAATGCGTAATCGTGAGTGTCTCTTTTCGGGGTTGATCGAGAGGAGAACACGGTTTCTTGGGTTATGTCCGACGAGGTAGGAGTTCGTGATCACTTCTTGATCATTACTAGTTGACGACCGTGCCTTTGTTTCTCTTCTCGCTCTCATTTGCGTATGTTAGCCACCATATATGCTTAGTCGCTGCTGCAACCTCACCACTTTACCCCTTCCTTTTCCTTTAAGCTTTGCTAGTCTTGATACCCATGGTAATGGGATTGCTGAGTCCTCGTGGCTCACAGATTACTACACCACCAGTTGCAGGTACAGGTTTGCGATGATCATGACGCGAGAGCGATGTTTACTTGTTCGGAGTTCTTCTTCTGCTCCTTCGATTAGGGGATAGGTTCCAGGTCGGCAGCATGGGCTAGCAGGGTGGATGCTGTTTGAGTTTCTGTTTATGTTTCATCCGTAGTCGGATGTTGATCTTGTATCTGATGTTGATGTATTCTTGTGGCATTTGTGCCTTATGTATGTATCCCCATCTATTATGTAATGTTGATGTAATGATATCCACCTTGCAAAAGCATTTCAATATGCGGGTCTATACTTAGTGGGACCGTCGAGTTCCTTTTGGATAGGGTCGCATATTGGGCGTGACACCCGGGCTGCCAAAGCAGCGTCGGCGCCTGGGCAGCGAGGCCCAAGCGACCAAGTAGCAGCAGCGCCCGAGCTGAGGCAGCCGACAAGTCTGACGTAGTCGGCCCAATGCAGCCGGGGATGAGGCCGGCAAGGCAGACTGCAGGGCCGCGCCATGCAGGTGTGGCGGAGGCTGGTGGCGTGGATTGACGGGTGGGCGGTGCGCGAACAGTGGCTATGATGGGCCGCCGCATCGCGTGAGGCCGCTGGGTAGGGGCGATGAAGGTGTCTTTGTCGGAGGGGGCGGTGGCGGCCGGCGTAGATCCACGAGCGGGCCGACATGCGGACGACGGCCGTGAGGGGCCGCTTGTCGGGCGATGCCGCCGGGTCGGTGAAGAGCCTGCCGGTCACACCGGTGTCGGAGTAGAGGCGCACGGGGGTCGACTCCGGCAACAAGGGCTCGGCAAAAAGACTCTTTAGGGCAGCTGGTCAACAGGACTAGCAAACGAACACTAGGTACGGGCGGCACGGCCCCCAACAGCGGTCATGGAGGCCGACCGCACCGGGAGCTGCACTCGGGTGCGGAAGGCGGCGGCTAGAGTTTAGGATCGAGGTAAGGCTGCTAACATGGTTGAAGGGAGAGAGAGGTTGGCGGAATAAAATGGATGTATTATTGAGCCTCGAGGGTGGGTATATATTAAGTAAAAGACTTTGAAGGCAAGGCGCCTCTCCTGAAGATAAGGTAGGAGAGGGATTACAAATCCTAGACTATCAAATACATGTATCCCAAATATATCTCAAACACCCCAGAGGCTCACACTTGAGCACGGAACACAAGCTCGCGCAGTAGCAAAGAACCAACAAAGTATCAGGGCACTAAACCAGCATCTAGCAAAACATCTTGGCAACGACGAAGAAAGATTTGGTCCCTCACAGACCCAGCTGGAGCCACGCAGATCCACATCATAGATGAGGCGTTCGTCCTTAGCATCTTGGCTTCATGCTCCATGGCTTCATGATCAGCACTAGCCGTCAAACCTGCCCAGTAAGCCAGAAAGCCACAAGCAGAAAACACCACAATAAAAGAGGTCTTAAGCTGCCTCTGTTCAAAGGTGGCTTGGTTGCGACAATTCCAAGTCGCCCAGCACATCGCCGCCAGGCCAAAACTAAAAAAGTTGACCCCATCAGGTAAAAAAGTATAGCACCAGGAGAAATATTGTCAAAGATTGTTCGGACATAGGTCTGTGCCAAGCACACACTCAACCGTTCTCCAAACCATCCGGGCCTCGGGGAAAGTGAAAAAAAGGGGTTGCGTGTGGTTCTATTTTGCTGCCAACGTGATTATCTGCATCCCGCAATTAAAAGGCGATCGACGATGCTCTACTTTGGTAGAGATTTTTCTTAGAATCAAATTATATCTTAAGCTGGAGGTAGCTTTTGCCCAAATTAAACGTACGGATCGATCGGCCGGATTTGCACGAAAGTACAGGCAAGAATGAATGAATTGGTCGATCTGTTCTCGCCAAATCAATTACTAGCTCATTCATTCCCTTATTTTGAGCCTTTATCTTTACCTCTGCCTCCACGTTTTAACTTGCTCCATTATTATTTTCCTATATATATACAGCTAAGGCAGCCAAAAAACGCCTAATATCTGGTAGCACATTAAAGTACGTACGTTGATTCTGAGCGTAGTGCATGCAGATGGAGTGCATGAACGTACTGGTACGTAACGCGCCAAACGCATGCAGTTTGTTTCTTTCCCGAATTACCCTCCACTAACCACGGCTTTTGATTCCTGATCTTTACCAAGTCCAGAGACCTCCACTAACCAGAGCGCGTGATTTGTTTTGATTTGACATAAGTTTCCTTACATCCCAAGATTCGTGCAGCGATCAAATTAACCCTCAACGATGCGTGCTGATTTGGCGCCACAACATATACTGTACCACAGTAACTTATGCCAAGGCTTGTGTTCTGCAAATTAGTCAACCGATCGATAGAACGGAAGCCAGCAATTTCGGTGCAGAAAGGTAATATAACACGGCGAATTCGTGGTTTCCACTCCAAATTTAGGGAGAGATTGAAACGGAAGCCATAAATAAAAGGAAAATCCCCCCTGAAAAGGAGAAGGATTAACTATTGGGTGCCGGTCAATCTCATCGTCAGTTGCTTTCTCACTCGGGATGCCAACCAAAACCCGGTCACGCACCATAAATACTCGGCAGCCTGCCATCTACGGACCTCGTTTCTTTGCCACCCTGCCCGCCCGTCCCCTCGCCGATCGCTGACCTCACCTCCCACATCTGAATAACTCCGGCCGGTGACGCATCGCCTTGGATGTATATATAGGGAGCTAGCGGACGACCCGCGCGCCCGATCAATCGATATGGCTTGCCTGGACCTGCAACGCCTGCGCCACATGTTACTCACCACCGGCGCCGGCGGCGGCCACCACCAGCTCGGCTCCGCCGCTGCTATGCCAGCCAGTGGGCCGTGTTATGGCGCTGTGGTGCCGTGCCAGCGGGGGCACCAACCGTACGCGGACCTCTTCACGCCGCCGCTGCCGCTGCCGCCGCCGCCCACGACGACGGCGGCCGCGGAGCAGTATTCGGAGTTCTTGGCGATGGCTGCGGCTGATCTGGCGAAGAAGGGCGTCAGCCCCGACGGTGCTCAGGAAATGATCACCAAGAAGCGGAGGCGCGACGAGCAGTCGTCGATGCTTGGCGCGGCCGACGTTCTTGCGGCCCGCGCGCAACAGCAGATCACCGACGTCGACGGCATGCTGCTCAAACATGTAAGTCCCATGATCAAATCGCCGCCACCGATCGATACTTTGCGTTCAGGCTTTAACCGTGGTCGATGATGCAGGCGAGAAATATGTGGACTACTTTGGCGGAGCAGAGGCAGAGCCAGACGAGGCTTATCGTCTCGGTTGTGGAGGCCAGGGCGGCGAAGCGGCTCAAGGCCAAGGACGAGGAGATTGAGCGGATCAGGAGCATGAACTGGGCGCTCGAGGAGCGCCTGAGGAGCCTCTTCATGGAGGCCCAGATGTGGCGAGACGTCGCGCAGTCCAACGAGGCCACGGCCAACGTGCTCCGCGGCGACCTGCAGCGGGCGCTCGACGTCCAGGCGGTCCATGGCGGTGGAAGCGGCCATGGTCAGGAAGACGACGCCGAGTCGTGCTGCTGGGGGGAGAACCAGGTGCCCCTCTGCGTGGAGGAGGAGGTGGGCACGCCGGTAGTGGAGGAGCGTCACGCGACGGGAGCAGGAAGGTGCAAGGGGTGCCGCGAGGGCGCGGCCGTTGTGCTGCTGCTGCCGTGCCGGCACCTCTGCGTGTGTGCGTCGTGCGCGGCCGCGGCGCAGGCGTGCCCGGCGTGCGGAAGGGCCAAGAATGGCAGCGTCTGCGTCAACTTTTCGTGATGCGGGACGAATAGTTTTAGAGTCGGCATTTTGTTTCCTTCTGAAACTTACTAGAGTCGACTTTTGTTTGTATTCTTTTGTTCACTCTTTTTGTTATCGTTGTTGTTGACGGAGGTGATAGATAGGAGGATGGTTGGATGACATAGATATGAGAGCATGAGTTTCCCTTTTTTTTTTTAGTTTAGCTTTTGGCCCAAGCTGTTGGATCAATCTTTTAACAAGAAGAAAAACAGTTCATAATATTGCATATCAATGCTCGAAATTAAGGCAAGGGACGACCATATTCTTACGGGTCGTCAACTTGTTATTTCCGTTTCAAAGATTGGAAAGCAGCATGAGAGAGCTCCCTCCCGAGCGACCCAGCCGGCGGCCACCAACGAGAGAGACGTGATTCACAATCATGGTTCAGTTCAATCTATGATCTATGCAGTACGATTTAACATCTTACTACATGTGGATCCGTGACATGCATGTTAACTATATTTTTTAATCAACCATGCATGAATCCTCATGAATAGACATGCATGCCAACTGCATTTTTTAATCAACCATGCATGGATCCTCATGAATAATGTTTAGAAATCAACGGTGTCGAGCGTAGATTCGACTAAACCATGGTTCCGTACGACATTTTCGCCACCACCGATACCACCCGCCGGTGTTCGCTCCGGCGCCGGCGGCCACCAACGAGCCCTGCTACCATCGCTTTTCCGGCGGCACAGGCGCCCAACACCGTTCCTAGGTGGCCACCCTGCCGCTTGGCCGCCAACGACCCTTGCTGCTAACCGGGCAACGGACACTCTGCCGCCTCCGACCAGCTTCGACGGCCAAGCTCCCGTCATTGGCGATCATCGACATCCACAACCGGCCCCGCAGTTTACCTCCTCCAGGTAGGCCAAACGCCAGAGAGGCTAGCAGGTTTGCTCTTTGCCCTAATTTGCTGAGTCTCTTGTCCACCAAGTCCGCCACTGCTAGCAGTCATTCCGATCCATCTCGCTCGCTCCTCCGCCTACTCTCTCCAGCGCTTTATATTCTTCCAGGCGTTCCCTCCCTTGATGCATGACAACCACCGCCTTTGTAAACTATTGCTGCCCTTAGATCATCGTTCTTTCTGCATAACCAAGCTTACAGTAGCAGCTCTTTCACGCCCTTGGGGAGGTTTGCTTGCTTGCACGCTTGTTGAGCCATAGCTCGAGTTTCTGGAAGTTATGAACGCGCCTGAGTAGACCTTGGAGAAGCCATGCGGCCATCGGACGACGAGGGGGGCTGTTTCGAGAGTCGTATGCTTGAGCGGTACAATTTTGGTACTGTCTCAGTCATCGCCGGAGCCCGACGCCCCGCTATGTTGCGTGCTGCCGTTCTGGTTGAAGGGGTGTTCTGCTCACCGGCCTTTCTCGCAAAACTGCTTTGCCACTGGTTTGGGGGCAACCCGGCTGGTTTTCGCGTACGGCCGTTGACCATTTCGAATTTGAAGTGGCCCATGCAGGCGTTGCATGGGAGATCATACGTAAAAAAGTCTGGATTGGGGTCCGATGCATGTGGCCGTATCCTTGAGTAACGGGAAAATTGACAGGCCAGGCGTGAGGCGCAGCACTGGGACGTGCACTATGCACTCTTCTTCCCCCTCGCTGCTTGGACCCTATCTTGGCTCGGTGCAACGATCCTCCAATCTCTCGTGCAGTGTGAAAGATCATCTTAGTCTGGATTTCCTGTGGCCTGCGAAAGACGAGTCTCCACGACTGCATGTCCCGTGCAATAGTAATCATGCTCCTATCTTAAATCCTATTCCTTCGCCGGTGGCCATGCATCCCGCCCAACCCGATCGCCCGGCCTGCAGGCACGCTGATGAGATCCTTCCGGCTATCCGGGACGGCCCTGCCAGCTGTCGCAAAAACCAACTTAATGACACGCCTGTCCTGTGCCATAATTCCTACTTGCATACCCTGTTGCCACGTCCGGCGCCTGGGAATCACGCAGGCTTAGCGTAGCGCGTCGCCTCCAATGCAATAAAGGGGTCTGCAAAGCCTAGACTTGCACCTTAGGTGCTATAGGTGCCTATCTTACAGCCACCGGCGTAAGGAATGCAGAGACCCCATTGTCTGCTGGTCATGCCGACAGGTGGGCCACGTTCGATCCCAATGCGTTTCCCAGCGCGGCTCATCGTCTTCGCGCGCTACCCCCACGCCTCCTTATAACACGACGGCGACGCCTCCCGCTCTCCCAAGCCTTCCAGCCTCCACTGCCTCCTCCTACACTCTAGCACTTCTACCTCCTGAGCCTGCGCCTCTCGCCTCCATGGAACCGGTGGTCCGAGGCCGTCCCACCTCCCTCGACGTCCACTACCCACTGCTTCAAGACCAGAATGCCATAGTCTGCCTTGTAAACATCTCTCCGCCCATGTGTGGCTTCCTTCCCTGGCTCAAGCGTCTCTTCTCGGACCGGCTCGGCATCACCTATGTCAGGTTTGCCGGATGTGCTTCTGACACAGTGTTCGTCGTCTTCCTCCGGGAGGCGGAGCAAGTAACTGCCATGAGGGTCAGCCCATTGGAAACTCACACCCGTAGAGTTGATATCCTGCCTCACAATGCCGGTGACAACTCCTTCACCTTCTCGTTCCGCCACATAGTAAGCCTGTCCCTAGAAACAATGCAGCTAGAGCTGTGGGATCGCGGGGTGTATCATCCAGCATTACTGGCTTTGCTAGCATGCTTGGCTTGAGCCATGCTTGCCTGCATGGGAATGATTTCTCATGCATCCTCGTCCTTGCTAAAGTAGAAGCATTACAACATATCCTGCACCACCTAGCTTTCCACCGCATTGATGGCGCCGGAATCTACGCTGATGTCGTCATCAATGAAGTCTGGGACATGGCACGCACGCTGGGCTCACCCTCCTCTCCACCTCTGCCACCCAACACCAACTATCCTGACAACGGCGACCACGGTCCAAGCTACGGGATCCGACGTGGCCATGCAAACCCACGCGCGTCGCGGGCTATGCCGACCGTGCACTTTGCCACTTTTGGTGATATGCTCGCCATTATCAAGCTCTCGGCAAAGCCTAGGATCCGTAAGGTTGACACTTTCACCATTCCCACAATCGAGGAAGTGGCCCATGAGGATGAGGGCCGGCTTTGTCTCACGCCTGTCTTGCTAGCCACTGAGGTCAGGCGGCCGCATGTTGAGGCCGCCTTTGACGCAGACACTGTCAGCTTCACCTTCTCTGTCAAACTAATCAATAGTCGCTCCGCATCTGGCGTTGTGGTTGTCGGCCCGGCCAGCAGGGACCACAACCACTTTCTCTGCTTTGACCTAACCTTGGGAAAGATTGAGCATCACACCTGCTGATCTATTCTTTTCAGGCTTTGGCCTAAAACCCCCTCAGGAGATTTCTGTTCCCGTACCATGCCCTTGCTTCCCTCAATCGAGTGCGAACACCCGCCCAAAGCTTTCATCCCGAATTCGTTGATCCCTGATGTTGGGCCGCTCCTCACGCTCTCAGGTGAGGATCAGTTCCCCAGGCTAGAATGGTCACTAGCCCAAATCAGAGCTCAAGCCCATCAAGTAATGATCTCCAGACCAATCTGCACTAGGCCCGTTCAGCCAGTGCCCGGACCGTTTGTTGGCCTGCTGCCAGTGGGCTTTCTCTCACCAGTCGCCTATACTGATATGAAGCACAGCGCATGTGCTATCTTGCCACTCGAAGTAGCGACCAGATTCTGCAACTGCCGAGCTACATCCCTTCCACCATCCACCGCCGACCAAAAGAATCATCCACCCACCCTTCAGCTCCTGGATCCGCCGGCGGCAGCCACGCACGTCGACCCTCCAGCGTCGGAGACGGCCCGGGGCCACCACAAGCAGCCACGTGCCTCCGTCGCTTCTCTCCGCAGGAGCTTCCGTATCCAGCAGCTGTATGACGGGGCACGAGTTGACCCGGTCGAGCGCGCCTCAAAGCGCAAGGCTGCTGTCAGCCCGTCTGACGGCGAGGGCATCCACCGCCGCTCGTCGGGGTAGAAGAAGAGGAACAAGGCCCTGAAGGCGGCCTCCATCGTCGGGCTGCCACTTCAGGGCACCCCAAGGCCGCTCACCAGGGGCAAGGCGAAGCTGCTCACCCGCTGCTGCGACCTAAACTTCGACGCGGTTGATGCTGATGCATCCGCGTCCTCCTCTGCTGAATCAGGTGGTGCCTCCAGTTCCTCCGAGTCTATCGAGTCTACCCATGAATAATAGATATGTCGCCGTCGTATCTATAATTTTTGAATGTTCCATGCCAATATTATTCAACTTTCATATACTTTTGGCAACTTCTTATATTATTTTTGGGACTAACATATTGATCCAGTGCCCAGTGCCAGTTCCTGTTTGTTGCATGTTTTATGTTTCGCAGAAACCCCATATCAAAAAGAGTCCAAAGGGGATAAAAACGGATGGAGAATATTTTTGGAATATTTATGATTTTTTCAAGAAAAATCAACGCGAGACGGTGCCCGAGGGGGCCAGGAGGCAGGGGCGTGCCCCTGACCCTCGTGGGCACTCCGTAAGGCAGTTGATGCTACTTTTGCCGAAAGAATGCTAATTTTCGGAGAAAAATCTGGGCGAAGGTTTCAATCCAATCGGAGTTACGGATCTCCGGATATGTAAGAAACGGTGAAAGGGCAGAATCGGAGAACGCAGAAACAGAGAGAGAGAGATCCAATCTCGGAGGGGCTCTCGCCCCTCCCACGCCATGGAGACCATGGACGAGAGGGGAAACCCTTCTCCCATCTAGGGAGAAGGTCGAGGAAGAAGAAGAAGAAGAAAGGGGGCTTTCTCCCCCTTGCTTCCGGTGGCACCAGAACGCCGCCGGGGGCCATCATCATCACCACGATCTTCACCAACACCTCCGCCATCTTCACCAACATCTCCATCACCTTCCCCCATCTATATTCAGCGGTCCACTCTCCCTCAACCCGCTGTACCCTCTACTTGAACATGGTGCTTTATGCTTCATATTATTATCCAATGATGTGCTGCCATCTTATGATGTCTGAGTAGATTTTCGTTGTCCTATCGGTGATTGATGAATTGCTATGATTTGTTTAATTTTCTTGTGGTTATGTTGCTGTCCTATTGTGCCCTCCGTGTCGCGGAAGCGTGAGGGATTCCCGCTGTAGGGTGTTGCAATACGTTCATGATTCGCTTATAGTGGGTTGCTTGAGTGAAAGAAGAATAAACCCGAGTAAGGGGGTTGTGGCGTATGGGATAAATGGGACTTGATGCTTTAATGCTATGGTTTGGTTTTACCTTAATGATCTTTAGTAGTTGCGGACGCTTGCTAGATCGAGTTCCAATCATAAGTGCATATGATCCAAGAAGAGAAAGTATGTTATCTTATGCCTCTCCCACATAGAACTTGCTATCGGTCTAGTAAAGTAGTCAATTGCTTAGGACAATTTCACAACTCCTACCACCACTTTTCCACACTCGCTATATTTACTTTATTTCTTCTTTATCTAAACAGCCCCTAGTTTATATTTACGTGCTCTTTATTATCTTGCAAACCTATCCAACAACACCTACAAGGTACTTCTAGTTTCATACTTGTTCTAGGTAAAGTGAACGTCAAGCGTGCGTAGAGTTGTATCGGTGGTCGATAGAACTTGAGGGAATATTTGTTCTACCTTTAGCTCCATGTTGGGTTCGACACTCTTACTTATCGAAAGAGGCTACAATTGATCCCCTATACTTGTGGGTTATCAATAATCCTTTCGGAAAGTCGACCTGCAATGTGCTCTGTGTCCCCGTGCTTGCTAGAGCCTACCCCAAGGGTTGTTCATCTCTGCATAAGTGTTGCGCTGTAGTCCGTCTTATTAGTGTTTGGTCCTGTTGGACCCTGTATCTGCATTGTATTGCATGTATCTACTGCATTAGTTGTTGCTTTTCAAGCTCTATAAGCTCTTTTGAGCAGCCTATCAATCAATTCAATCAAGTTTCCTTTTGGAGCCGTCTCAGCAAGCCGGCTGTGCCGCCTGTTTCTTCTATAGTTGACTATTTTTTTCATATATGCGGCTTCCTAACTGGAATGTTAGGGGACTTGGTGACTCTGACAAATGCTCATTAGTCAAAGATGCACTCTTTTGTAGCCGATCGAACGTGATATGCCTGCAGGAGACTAAATTGCAGGTGGTGGACAAGATGAAGGCATCATCCTTCCTCCCTTCGAACCACAAATCTTTCATCTACATGCCGGCTTGCGGCACAGCGGGAGGCTTGCTTGTGGCCTGGGATGACAGCGTGATACATGGTTCAGAGATAGTAAAACACAGGTCCAGCATATCAGTCAGTTTCTAATCCAGAAGCAACAATGACAATTTTGTTCTCTCCACAGTCTAAGCACCATGTGATGAGGGGGATAGGGATGACTTCTTTGCGGTTATGACTCAAACAGCCGAGCAGGTAACAGGGCCCTAGATCATCTTAGGAGATTTCAACATGTATAGGTTTGCACACGAAAAGTCACAAGGAAGGAAGAACTGGGCACTGATGAACAGGTTCATCTAATGGATTAGAGAGCATGCTCTTGATGACATTGATATCATTAACAGAAGCTTCACCTGGTCCAACAAGAGAGAGGAGCCAACTCTAATCAAACTTGATCGAGTTTTGGTGAATGTAGAATGGAACCTGGGTTTTCTTAACACAACAACTGCTGCTCTACCTGCTACAACATCGGATCATGTGCTCAGTGCTGTGTAGTTCTCTAGGGAAGCAACCAAAAGCCCTTTCTTCAGGTTTGAAAATCACTGGCTGCACATACCAGAGCTCAGAGACATTATTAGTCAGAATTGGGGGAAGGGAACCAGAACCTTTGCCTTTGTTTCAACCTAGCTTAACTTCAAGCTAAGAAGATTGAGGGCTGCAATTCGAGCATGGGAATGCACTAAACCACCAATACAGAATGTCCTTGCAAATTGTAAGCATGTTGTCCAGTACATGGATGTTGTTGAGGAAAGAAGGCACCTCTCGAGGATGGAGGTTGCTCTCAGAAATCACGCCAATCTGAAAGCACAACAGTTGATTCTGTGGCAGACTAGTTTTTGGAGGAGAAGAGCAAAAATAAGGGGCTGTACCCTGGGGGATGAGAATACCAAATTCTTCCATGCAGTTGCCAATTGCCAACACCGAAGAAACAAAATCAAGCTCCTGGTTAAGGATGGCACGGATTTCTTCAGGTATCAGGACAAACTTCGAATTGCAACAGATTTCTTCACGCATATCTTTGGACAACGCTCGGCCTCAATGCGAACTCTGGACCCATCCCACCTTTATGATCCAGTTGATCTGTTTGCCCTAGAGGTGCTTTCCACTTGGGGTGAAATTACAGCAGCAATACAAAATGCACCGAACAACAGGAGCCCGGGGCCATACGGCTTCACAACTGAGTTTTACAAGAGTTTCATTGGGCTATTAAAGGAGGGTTTGCTGAGGTTTTTCCAAGAATTTTACGAGCATGGCAGTGACCTGCAGGACATCAACACTGCCAACATTGTGCTGCTTCCAAAAAAGAAGATCCAACGAATATTAAGGACTTCAGGCCAATCTCTCTAGTTCATAGTATTCCGAAGCTTGCCACCAAGGTGCTAGCAGTACGATTACAGCGACTGATCCAGAGTCTCATCCACCCTCTCCAATTTGGTTTTCTTCGTGGGCGCTGCATTAGCAGCCGAACTAGTGCAACAAGCCAGGAAGAGGAAAGCACCTATGATTGTACTGAAGCTTGATTTCTGGAAAGCTTTTGAAAGTGTTAGCCGGGTTGCTCTAAAAATATTCTTGCAGCAAGAGGCTTTGGGTACAGATGGACCAGGTGGGTGGATGACATACTAACAACTAGTTCCTCCAGAATTCTTATCAATGGCATTCCTGGCGAAAGGATCCTAACAAAGTGTGGTCTAAGGCAAGGGGACGCCCTGTCCCCATACCTTTTCATTTTGGTCGCGGATATTCTACAATAACTTTGCAAGAAGGAATATCAGGAAGGGA
This sequence comes from Aegilops longissima, assembly GCA_021605205.1. Taxonomy (NCBI): domain Eukaryota; kingdom Viridiplantae; phylum Streptophyta; class Magnoliopsida; order Poales; family Poaceae; genus Aegilops; species Aegilops longissima. Next base: position 708,073,660 of record CM038682.1, read on the forward strand.
ACCTTGTGCACCCCTTGGGAGCTGGCGGTCCTTTCCCAATCCTACAGTACGCGGATGACACATTGATTTTGTTGAGAGGAGAAGTCCAACAAGGGGGTATTATCAAACAGATTTTGGAAGCTTTCAGCAGTTTCACTAGTTTAAAGGTCAATTTTCACAAGAGTACTTTTGTTCCAGTTGGAATAGACCAACAAGTTTGTTAGGATATTGCTGATGTGTTGAACTGCCAGATAGCAGCCTTCCCTTGCACCTACCTGGGGCTACCACTCTCCCTTAACAAGATACCGCATGGACTACTGATGCCTGTGATACAGAAAGTGGACAAGCGTTTGTCTGGTTGGCTGGCAATTTTTCTATGCTTGGGGGGGGGGGCGCCTCACCTTGATTAATGCGGTCTTGGAGGCTATCCCTAGTTATTACATGGGTTGTTTCTTGTGGCCAAGACAATCTATGGAGAAATTTAATAAAATTTTGAGGGGTTTCCTTTGGCAAGGGAAGAATAAGGCCACTCGGGGGCAGTTCTGTGTCGCTTGGGATGTGGTCACACTATCAAAAAAAATGGAGGGCTGGGGGTGCGAGACCTTGCAGCACACAACAAGGCCTTGATATGCAAGTTTATGGCAAAAGTTCTTCAGCATGAAGAAGCACCGTGCTATAGTTGGTTTACACAGACATACTGTCAGAAGGAATTATCCTGGACCCCTCACCATCGGGATACTGCTATCTGGAAAGGTTTCAGAACCACCGTGCAGCTGGTTATGGAAGCTTCCAAATGCAAACTTGGGAACGGTCAAGGAATTGCCTTCTGGTATGACCACTAGCTCGATTGCGGTTGGCTTATGACTGTTTTTTCGATGCTTTTTACCTTCTCTGTGGCCCAGTTTTGCATAGTTGCTTCCCAGTTCAGAGATGGGCAATGGAGCCTCTAGCTTCATCCAAACCTCTCCTCCACGGCAACACAAGAGCTGGAAGCCCTTGATGAAATTTTCAGTAATGTGCAGCCCCAAGTTGATACAGCTGACACCAGAATGCCTCTGCTCGTTGACAGGAGCCTGAGCACTGCTTATTTCTACAAACCCCTCACCTTTCGAGGTAAAAGATATACGCCAGCCTGCCTCATTTGGGACAGAATCATACCACACAAGCACAGTATCTTCCTGGATTGCACTTCCGGACAGACACAAAACCAGAGATAATATGTTAAGGAAGCATTGGGATAAAGTTGTTTCGCATAATGGCTGTGACCTTTGCCCAGCTGCGGAGACAATGAGCCATATACTACTAAGATGCAAACTTGCACAAGCACTATGGTTCAACTTAGGCTTGCTAGAGTTGGCCACAACAGAACCTGAATTTTTCCTATGCTCAGACCAACCGAGGACACTGCATGGCAAACTGTGGCATATCCTCTTTGCGGCGTGTGTGGTCACACTTTGGAATGCCAGGAATGCTCAAGTGTTTGAGGGATCCTTTTGGCAGGAGTGCCAGCTATACACTAGAGTCACTGAGCTGATCAAATTATGGAGCCTGCGTGGCTCACAACATACTAGGCAGATCTTGTTGGACTGGGCAGCTACTTTTACTCCTAGTTAAAAAATGCGTGTTCTCTCCCTTTCTTCTATCCTGAACTCTGTATCCCAATAGGTCTGATGAAGGTCTGATGATGGCCTGTTGTACTCTTTTGTGCGGAGTTAACATCACCTTCATGTAAATGACTCTGGTCATCCGGGTTTTTCGCCCGTTTTGAATGCATAAGGTAGAAAATGCTCTACCTTTCAGTCAAAGATAGGAATCCAATTCAGATCCAATGGTAGAGTGACTTGAATTTAAAGAACTTTTGCTCGGTTGGTAAAAGGTTGGTTAAAATTTATACAATCGACTATCTATAGGAGGTCATTATTTAATTACTTCAGATCCAACTGTCTAAAGATTGATTTGAATTTGTAGAAAATTTTCTCGCTGACTTGAGGTTGGTTGCCTAAGTTCATACAACCAAAAATATAGAAGATCGTTATTTATGAGGACTCCAATATCTGGCGTCCAGTCGGTAGGAGGAGCTTCCCATCAAACGTATTCGTTCGCTGTTCCTCCAACGAACGTTTCCCCTATTCGCCAGCGGGGAGGGCCATGGCGACCACCATTTGGCCCAAAGGCTTACTAAACAATTCTTTTTTAGAAAATGCCATGAACAAAAATAAAATAAAAATGCAAAAATGCACTAAAAGTTGCCATGATCCTAGTCATCACCCAAAAAACTTTGCAAAATAAAAGTGACAGTAAACAAAATGACACCTTTCAATATTAAAAATGGCATCCTCTTACAATAATAAAAATGCTATCCTCGCAATAATAAATTCCATCTTATTACTAAATAAAACCATGCTCTTATAAATAAAACTACCATCCTACTATAATAAAAATATCATCCTCTTGTCTTATAATAAAAATCCCATCCTCTTATAATAAAAATGACATCCTCTTAAATATTGAAATGCCATCCTCGTAATGATAAAATGCCATTCAATAATAAAACTGAAAACTGGTATACTCTTATTGTAAAATATTACATCCTACTATAATAAAAAAAAGTCATATTTTTAAAATAAGAATGCCATCATCTTATAATAAAACTGCACTGATAGAAGGTAAAAAATTTCCAAATTTCCAGACCAATTAGAAAAAGGTTTCAAAATACCAAGTTATATTCAAAAACCTGTTTTAACACGAATGTTCATGAACCTTCTCTGGAGCACATTGGCCAAAAGCCCCGCACTCTCGCGAGAGGTCACGAAACATCCCCGCGCGCGCGTGGGATTCACTGTTTTGGAGATTTTCTATAGAAAAACTAGTGTTCTCCGGGCATCTGCAGACAACGAACACCTTTAGACATCCGACATGGCGCTGCCCTTGCATCGAGATCTGTGCGACGATGATGGGGGCGTTCGCTGGAGTTGCCCTCCCAGGAAACATCAGCCAGCTAAATTTTATGTTATTTTAATTGCATTCATGAGGTGATGAAGAAAGTGTTCGTCTCCTAGTGACGCATGTGACGAAAGGTTGCCTAGGTTTAAGGTTTCGAGATCTAGCGAAAGAAAGATATGAACCAGATTCAGATGTAGTTATCCAAAATAAAGGATGTATTTCATGTAAACATAAAATATGAATTCTAAATCCTTTGTAAAGAAATAGTTCAAAATAACAATAATGTTGGGTGATATAATTTCCTTCCCCATTACTTCTGACAATTTGCGACGCGCGTACGACGGAGAGAGGACGAGGGAAAAAGGGGGACCTTTTTCCTAACTTTGAATTTATGATTTTTTTTTGCAAAATAACCACTGCGCGCGCGACAACTAATCTGGATGGAGGGAGTAATTTTGTTTGTCATCCAAAAGAAGTTTGTACCCTACCCTTGTCTCTTGTAGTGACGGAGCTTAGTGAAGGCCAAATGGGGCTATGGCCCCTAGCCAAATACTCCATCACTAATCTAGAGTATTTTTTTCCTAAATACTTATTAGTGAAGTTGCACTAATTGGAGCTCATGTGTCACATGTGATTATTTAAGACAGCGGACGGTGAGAGTGTGTGGAGACAACATCCACGTTCATGTGAATAACCAGCGCTAATGTGCATGCATATGCTGCCATCACCTATTTTTTCCATTCCAAATTTTTCAAAAAGTTGCAATTTTTGAACCTACTGTACACATTAGTACACATTAGTCTCGGTTGCATCACGAACCGGAACTAACGTGAGCCTTAGTCCCGGTTCGAGCGGGTAAGGCGTCAGGAAAGCATTAGTCCCGATTTAATTGGTACCTTTAGTCTCGGTTTGAGACACGAACCGGGACTAAAGGGTGCGATGCGCTTTATTCCCGGTTCGTGTCTCAAACCGGGACTAAAGGCCAATTTTCAAACTCTACCCCCCTCCCCCCCCCCTCGCGGGTGTATCGCCTTTTCAGTTTCGTAAAAAAAAGAAAATGATAAAAACTTCAAAAATTAAAATCCTTCGAGTTGTAGTTATGTTACTACATCTAGTCCTTAGGAAAATTAAAAAACATAAATTTGGACATGTTTTGCAAAAAAGTGTTATGAAAAAGTAAAACAGCCATATCGTTTGCATACGATGTCAAAAAAAACATAATATATCAAAAAAATTAGCACAAAATTCCGCATCCAATTTTGACCGCCGTAGGCCTGTTTGCAAATTTTTAGAATCCTCAAATTGTGAAAGGATAAAAAGATATGCTCAAATTTCAGTTTTTTTGAATTTTGGTCAAAGTGTGGTCAAACTACTTATTCAAGAAATATTAGTGTTACTAAATAATTATTCAAGAATATTAGTGTTACTAAATAATTATTTCAGTTTTTTTTTAATTTTGGTCAAATCCAGTCAAACTATGGTTAAACTACTTGTTCAAGAAATATTAGTGTTACTAAATAATTATTGGTTTTAAGAATAATAGTTTCAAAACTCAAACGGCATAACGTGTGACTTCATGCTCAATTTCAACTCCTAAGAGTTAATTTTTATTTTGACTGTGAACTGTGGGGCAAAACCCCACAACATTTCAAAACTTTATTAAAATCAGAAAGACAGTTACAACAACAGGATTACAAGAGATAACCCAAAAGGAAAGAAGAAAACAAATAAAGAAAAGACTAGGCTTAAGCAGGTAGGAAAGAAATCCATTTGAGCAAGTCATCCTTGTAGACAGATTTAATTTTGTGCTGCATCAGAGACATGTCATGTCTGAAAGCTCCTCTCCATTTATTGAAACTTGCCCTCTCACCTCTGAAGACCTTGGCATTCCTGATGATCCAAATATTCCAGCAGGCAATAAATACTACTTCAGTGAAGAAAGGCTTATCAAAACTCCTCTTTGCCTGGATGGCCAAATCAGACATTGAGTTTCCAGCCGGCCAATCAATCTGCAAATAATTCCAAACTCTGACACTGAAATTGCAGTTGAAAAAAAGATGGTCTCTGGTTTCTCTTGCTTGAAGGGGGAACAACTTACAAGTAACACCATCATCCATGTGCCAGTGTCTCATGTCAACAATATCCTTGGTGTTGAGTCTGTCCATGATGAGCATCCAAGCAAAAACCTTGATCTTAGAAGTGCAAGAGGATTTCCAGATCCAGCACAGCAAGTGGTTGTAGATTTCATTCTGAAAAGCATGGCAGTAAAACAACTTGGGTTTGTAAACCTTTGAAGAGCCCTGCCACAACCACAGATCCTTACAAGTATCATCTCTTCTGTGGGAGACTAACATATCTTTTATTAAGTTTAACTCATCAAAAGCTTGAGCAGACAAAGGTAGGTGGAAGTGCTGGTATAATTCTATGGAATTGAAAATATCCTTAACTGAAATCCATGGATCCTTGGCAAAAGTGAATAATCTTGGAAATCTAGACTGCAAGCTAGAAACTTCATTTCCAAGATTCCAATTGTCACACCAGAAAAGAGCAGTGTCTCCAGCATTGACCTGCACCCAAGAGCAGTCCCTAAAATTCTGCAAGACCTTGCAAATATCCTTCCACCAAAAGGAGCCACAGGAGGTTGTTCCCTAGGGCATTCCATCATAATAGCATGAATCCCAGATTAAGGACACCCAAGGTATATCTTTCCTGTTAAGGAAATTACAAGCATGCTTGAGAAGCAAAGCCACATTTTGAACACCCAAGTTCAGAATACCAAGACCACCCTTGTTTTTTGGTCTACAAATCAGATCCCAAGCAGCAAGAGATGGAGCAGGCTCATCTCTATTTTTTCTCCACAGACATTGTCTTTGAATTCTTTCCAGTTGCTTGAGGATACCAGCAGGAACAGCCAGGCTACCCATAAAGAAAATTGGCATGGAAGACAAAGCAGAGTTCAAGAACTGCAGTCTCTCACCTTGATTAAGGAAGGAGGAGCTGGCAGTCATTCTCCTCTCCATGCAATCCACAAGAGGCATGAAGTCAACCATCTTAGGTCTAGTAGTACCCACAGGCAAGCTAAGATATGTAAAAGGCATCTTTCCAATTTGGCATCCAAAAGCAGAAGCAAGATCTGTCATGACTGCATTTTCAACATTTATAGGAATGATGAAAGATTTATGGTAGTTGACATCAAGACCTATGGACTGAGAGAACACCAACAACATATAGTTCAGGGCTAGAAGCTGCTGCCTGTCAGCAGGTAGGATGATCAGAGTATCATCAGCATATTGAATGACAGGGTAGTCTTTGTCTTGGCAGGGAATAAGCAGCTTTAGGATACCCTTGCTGAACATATCATTAATCACTGTTTGCAGTAGATCAACAGCTATCACAAAGAGCAGAGGAGAAACAGGGCCCCCTGCCTAACACCTATTTTGCAAATGAATTTCCTCCCAGGGACACCATTAAGAAGGACTGAAGAAGTACCAGTGGCCAGCAGCTGCTTCATCCATAGGATCCACTTCTCATTAAAACCTTTGTGCCTAAGAATTTGGAAGATAGCTTCATGCTCAACAGAATCAAAGGCCTTCTCAAAGTCCAATTTGAGAATCACAATTGGTCTCTTTCACTGATGGCACTGATGCAGATATTCGAAGGTCCAACCAATACAGTCCTGGATTGTTCTGCTCTTAATGAAACCATACTGATTCTTATGAATGCATTTCATGATCAGCCTCTGAAACCTATTGGCAGCCATTTTAGACAGGAATTTCAGTCCCATGCTGGTGAGAGAAATAGGCCTATAATCTCCCACCTCCTCAGGTGAAAGTTTCTTGGGTACCAAAGTAATGAAAGAGCTATTAATGTTTTCCAGGACTGCAGGCCCCTCATGAAAAGCCTTAGCCAGATCATAGAAATCATTTGAGATAATGTGCCAGCAACTCTTGAAGAACAGACCATTAAAGCCATCAAGTCCAGGTGCTTTATCCACAGGCATATGCTTGACCACATCATCCATTTCCTCCTTTTCAAAAGGTTTTGTAAGCACATCCAGGCCATCCACTGGAGTTATTAGGGAAGATAAATCAAAACCCATTACAATCCCTCTAGAAGTACCCATTCTGTTCTTGAAGCAGCTCCAAATAATTCCAGCCATTTGAGCATGATCAGAGACCACAGAGCCATCAGGTAACTTAAGAATAGCAATTGAATTTCTCCTGTGCCTCTCAGTGGCCATAGCATTAAAAAACTTTGGTGTTCTCACCCCCAACCTTAATATACCTGATAGTGCATCTCTTTTTCCAGTACATGCAGTATAAGTGTAGAAGCTTTTCCAAGTGTACCTTCACAATTTTCCTGAAGTTGAATTCTTGCCTAAACAGGGGCCTCCATTCATCCAACTCATCTAGAAGGAAGATAACATGATTACACTTGCTAATCAGTAATTTCAACTTGTAAACATTCATTTGCCATCTCTTAGGGCACATTCTTAGATGCTTGAACTTGTCAGCAATCTTAGCAGTAATCTGAACCTTCCTAGATGGGACCTGCCAAGAGGATTCAACACAGTCCATAAAGCCCTCCAGCTCCATCCAATAGTTTTCAAACCGAAAAAGGTTTGACTTTGGTATGGTAGTCTTGATTGAGACCAAGCATGGGATATGGTCAGAGGCAGTCCTGGCCAGGGGCATAACTTCAGTCATTCGATAGTCAGTAATCCAATCAACTGAGGTGAAGAACCAATCTAGCTGCTCAAGAAGAGGGATGTCCTGCATATTGGACCAAGTGTATGATCTACACTTAATTGGTAATTCAAGGAGTCCCATGTGACCAATAACCTCATTGAAGATGAACATGTCATTTATGTCCCCACCAGGAAAATTTCTATTGTCCACTGATCTAAGGAAATTAAAGTCACCGAGCAACAACCAATGCTCATCAATGGGGATACAGAGGTTATATAACCAATTTATGAAGCTATCTCTAGCTTCACCCTAACAAGGGCCATAAACAACAACCAAGGTCCAACTTTCATTGTTCTGCCTGGAGGTAAACTGAATTACAACAGCAAACTGCTGAACTTCAACTAGAGTCCCAATAAAAACAGAGGAATTCCAAATGGCAAGGATACCACCAGAAGCCCCTATGGAAGGGGAGCAAGCAAAAGAGTCAAATCTCTTAGGGCAGAAACTCTTGATTGATCTGGAGTCAAAGGATGAACATTTAGTTTCTTGCAAACAGGCTATAGAGCATTGACTTTCCTCAATTTTCTGTCTGACAGCTCTCTGCCTAGATTCAGAGTTTAGACCTCTAACATTCCAGCACAGCACATTCCAATTTCTACATAAGTTACTCATTAAAGAACAAACTGAGAAGCATAAACCATATGACACACAATGTCACACGTCAAAAATAGCAGAACAAAGTCTGACCCACCACACAGACATAGAAACGTTCATGACATAACTGACGGACAGAAAACATAAAAGAAGCAAGCTTAAGGACCTACCACACCCAGAAGCTAAAGAGCACACTAAGCATCAGGGATGACTGAGGCCGAAGCAAGTGGGTCCACCATAAGTGCATCCACAGAGATGAGAGTGGCACCAATTTCCAACTCATGGCCAATTTCCTGAAGCCGCGCAATAGGTGTCGCCGGGGGGATTTCTTCAGAAGCTGGTTCTTCAGTCTCTTGGGCCGAGTAAGGCTTCGCTCTGGGCTTCTTCCTCTTGGGCTGAATAGCAAGCTCATGGAAAACGGGCTTGAAACCATCCCTCTGGACTGAACTCCTCGTGCAACGCCTGACAGAAGTATCAGCAATTGGTGTTGGCGCCAAAGGTTGCCGTGGCCTTCTTGCTTTCACCACAGCCGCAGGAGGTATCTGAACAGGAGCAGGATCAACAAAAAGAGCTCTAGAGACCGGCCTGGCCACTTCCTGATCCTTCCAAGTGAGACGCGGCAGGTCCATATCAGAAAAGGCAAAGTCCCAGCTTCTCTTTGACAATACAACAGGCGACAGAGGCTGCATTGGAACGGGCTTGGGGACAGAGAAAACCACAGGAGCTTGGAGCAAACTGTCAAAAGATCATCGCCAAAGCATGTCAGGAGGAAGAGGAGGCCCACAAGGCAGAGCTGGCAGAACAAATTCCTCACTGAACACAGGAGGCTGGTAGACCACAATGGCCCAATGATCAGGAGCCAACTCCTCATTGATTGGAGGAGGGACAGGAGCTTCAGGTTGATTGTCATCTACCAAAACAACAGTAGCAACAGCAGGTGGTTCATGGGCATCAGTAGCAGATCTAGGCTGCTAAGACAAATCCACCACCATGGATTCCTGGTCCTTCACCGGATCAGGGACTTCATTGTCATTCCAATTACCCCAATTATCCTCAGCCATCTCATTGACCAAAGGTTCAGGTAGAGGAGGGGGCACAGTGTTCCAACCCAAAGCAGGAAAAGCAGGCAAATTGAAAGGAGGCATCTCAGGGAAAGGAATTCCAGCCAGTGGGTGTGGATTGCCATTGATGAGCATCCAATCCTCGTCTTGGGGCATCTGCTCAGCAAAATTTGCACCCAAGATGTAGAGGGGAGCAGTCCAAGAAACTCTTGCTCCACCATAGGGTGCAAAATCCATGAACACCACATCACGTGGCACCAGAATGTCTTCAGGGAAAGAGGCGAACACCAGAGACCTCACCAAGTAAGGATCCTCGCTAACCCAATGGTGGAACTTGCCGAAAGTGTTAACAGCAGCTCTGATACACTCTGTATTGCGAAGATCCAAGGGAATGCCAAGAAACATGAGGAGGTCGTGACGGAAACCCTGGACGCCACAGAAGGACTCACCCTCATCGTGCTTCATAAAACGCACAAAGCGGTCATTACCCAGCGGCTGTGGCGGGAGCTGCAGCAGACGGAAGCGAACAGCAGCATCACGAAGCTCAAAAAGTCCCACGGATCGAATCCAAGGCTGAGCCGATCTGACTAGAACTCCATGCGCTTGCAACCACTAAACTACATCCTCTCTAGCAGCGCCAATCTCATCTGGCTGGGGGACAGGCATTACCTCAGCAAGCATAAACTCCTCATGGCGACGCACAATTGGGTATGCGGCGTGACGAAAGTTCTTGGATGGCGATCTTCTCCACCATCAACGATATGGTGGCCAGCGGGGACGTACAGCAGAGGATCCAGATGAAAGTTCGCCATCGGAGCCGAAGGCACAACCTCCAACGACGGCGAGTGCAACGGCGAAGGTTGGGTTTCAGGCCGCGAGGCCGATGGAGTCTTGGGGCCGGGGCTGATGGAACTGGACGAGGGAGTTAATGCGGAAGTGGAAGAGAGGTCCAAGTTTGGATTGACAGCTTAGTATTGTTAGGAAAACAACAAGTGCAGACTTAGAAACAAGGGGGAATAGAACTCGAAAGTTAAGCGTGCTCAGGCTGGAGTAGTGAGAGGATGGGTGACCGACCGGGAAGTTAGACGATTTGGAATGAAGAGGGGTGGTTGGAGATTAAATACAAATAATTCAGAAATTTGAAAATCGAGAAAAAATCACTTTTTTCCAAAAAAAATTAAAAAAAATCATTTAGTCCTGGTTGGTGTTACCAACCGAGACTACGTGGAGGGCCTTTAGTCCCGGTTCCGGAACCGGGACAAATGGGCCTTATGAACCGGGACAAATGGGTCTTTTTCTACTAGTGAACCGTTTTTACCGTAGGTTCCTCGTGACAAGCTCGTCGAAACTAGATCTCATATGGATATGTTTTGATGTGTTTTTTAAAGGAACTTTGATGCATGATGAGGCAACTTTAGTGCTAAACATGAGCAACTTGGATGCTATCTGAATTGCATCGTGTGTATAAGTGAATTCGCAGTAGCCTCCTAACAAGTTGTGTGCAATAGTGTAATAGGTGGTTACCATGATGGCTAAGATGTATACATCAGAAACTAAGTTGTAGATAGTTTAATTGTCTATAATACCATGAAAATTGCCTACCATAGAGTGTAAATATTTTTAACATGCCTTCTAAGTTTGCTACCTCTTGAGCACGCGTTGGTTTTCCCTTGAAGAGGAAAGGGTGATGCAGCAAAGTAGCATAAGTATTTCCCTCAGTTTTCGAGAACTAAGGTATCAATCCAGTAGGAGGCTACACTCAAATCCCTCGTACCTGCACAAACAAATAAGAACCTTGCAACCAAAGCGATAAAGGGGTTGTCAATCCCTTCACGACCACTTGCAAAAGTGAGATCTGAAAGAGATAATAAGATAAATATATTTGGTATTTTTATGATATAGATTGAAAAGTAAAGATTGCAAAATAGAATAGATCGGAAACTTATATGATGGAAAATAGACCCGGGGCCCATAGGTTTCACTAATGGCTTCTCTCAAGATAGCATAAGTATTACAGTGGGTGAACAAATTACTGTCAAGCAATTGATAGAAAAGTGCATAGTTATGAGAATATATAGGCATGATCATGTATATAGGCATCACGTCCGTGACAAGTAGATCGAAACAATTCTGCATATACTACTATTACTCCACACATCGACCGCTATCCAGCATGCATCTAGAGTATTAAGTTCGTACGAACAAAGTAACGCATTAGGCAAGATGACATGATGTAGAGGGATAAACTCAAGCAATATGATATAAATCCCATCTTTGTTATCCTCGATGGCAACAATACAATACGTGCCTTGCTGCCCCTACTGTCACTGGGAAAGGACACCGCAAGATTGAACCCAAAGCTAAGCACTTCTCCCATTGCAAGAAAGATCAATCTTGTAGGCCAAACCAAACTGATAATTTGAAGAGACTTGCAAAGATAACAAATCATACATAAAAGAATTCAGAGAAGATTCAAATATTGTTCATAGATAATCTTTATCACAAACCCACAATTTATCGGATCTCGACAAACACACCGCAAAAAGAATTACATCGAATAGATCTCCAAGAAGATCGAGGAGAACTTTGTATTGAGATTCAAAGAGAGAGAAGAAGCCATCTAGCTAATAACTATGGAGGCGAAGGTCTGAGGTAAACTACACACACTTCATCGGAGAGGTTTGGTGTTGATGTAGAAACCCTCCGTGATCGATTTCTCCTCCGGCAGAGCGCAGGAAAAGGCCCCAAGATGGGATCTCATGGGTACAGAAGGTTGCGGCGGTGGAAATAGGGTTTCATGGTGCTCCTGGATGTTTTCAGGGTATATGAGTATATATAGGTGAAAGAAGTCGGTCAAGGGAGCCACGAGGGGCCCACAAGGGTGGGGCCGCGCCTACCCCCCTGGGCGCGCCTCCCTGCCTCGTGGCCTCCTCGTTTCTTTCTTGACGTCCACTCCAAGTCTACTGAAATGCGTTTGCTCCAAAAATAATTGTCCTGAAGGTTTCATTCCGTTTGGACTCCGTTTGATATTCCTTTTCTGCGAAACACTGAAATAGGCAAAAAAAAGCGATTTGGACCGTGCCTCCGGTTAATAGGTTAGTCCCAAAAATAATATTAAAGTGCATAGTAAAGCCCATTAAACATCCAAAACAGATAATATAATAGCATGGAACAATCAAAACGTTGGAGACGTATCAAGCATCCCGATGCTTAATTCTTGCTCGTCTTCGAGTAGGTAAATGATAAAAACAGAATTTTTGATGTGGAATTCTACCTAACATAATTCTCAATGTAATTTTCTTTATTGTGGCATGAATGTTCAGATCCAAAAGATTTAACATAAAAGTTTAATATTGACATAAAAATAGTAATACTTCAAGCATGCTAACCAAGCAGTTTATGTCTTATCAAAATAACATAGCCAAATAAAGTTTATCCCTACAAAATCATATAGTTTGGCCATGCTTCATTTTCGTCACACAAAATTCTCCCATCATGCACAACCCCGTCTTCAGCCAAGCAATTGGTTCATACTTTTTAACGCGCTTCAGCCTTTTCTACCCTCACGCAATACATGAGTGTAAGCCATGACATAGCACTATGGGTGGAGCAGAGTATGATGATAGGGATTATGTGAGAAAACAAAAAAGGAGAAAGTCTCACATTGACGCGGCTAATTAATGGGCTATGGAGATGCCCATCAATTGATGTCAATACGAGGAGTAGGGATTGCCATGCAACGGATGCACTACAGCTACAAATGTATGAAAGCTCATCAAAAATAAACTAAGTGGGTGTGCATCCAACTTGCCTGCTCACGAAGACCTATAGGGCATTTTGAGGAAGCCCATCTTTGGAATATACAAGCCAAGTTCTATAATGCCCACTAGTATATGAAAGTGACAACATAGGAGACTCTCTGTCATGAAGATCATGGTGCTACTTTGAAGCACAAGTGTGGAAAAAGGATATTAACATTGTCCCTTCTCTCTTTTTCTCTAATTTTTTTATTTGGGCTTCTTTGGCCTCCTTTTTTTTTATTATTTGGGCTTCTTTGGCCTCTTTTATTTTTCATAAAGTCCGGAGTCTCATCCTGACTTGTGGGGGAATCATAGCCTCAATCATCCTTTCCTCATATGGGACAATGCTCTAATAATGGAAATCATCACACTTCTATGTATTTACAACTCAAGAATTACAACTCAATACTTAGGACAAAATATGACTCTATGTGAATGCCTCCGGCGGTGTACCGGGATATGCAATGAATCAAGAGTGACATGTATGAAAGAATTATAAAGGTGGCTTTGCCACAAATATGATATCAACTACATGATCATGCAAAGAAAAAGGACAATGATGGAGCGTGTCATAATAAACGAAACGGAAGAAAGTTGCATGGCAATATATCTCAGAATGGCTATGGAAATGCCATAATAGGTAGGTATGGTGGCTGTTTTGAGGAAGATATAAGGAGGTTTATGTGTGATAGAGCGTATCGTATCACGGGGTTTGGATGCACCGGCGAAGTTTGCACCAACTCTCAAGGTGAGAAAGGGCAATGCACGGTACCGTAGAGGCTAGCAAATGGCGGAAGGGTAAGAGTGCGTATAATCCATGGACTCACATGAGTCATAAAGAACTCATATACTTATTGCAAAAGTTTATTAGCCCTCGAAGCAAAGTACTACTATGCATGCTCCTAGGGGAAGAGTTGGTAGGAGTAAACCATCGCGCGATCCCGACCTCCACTCATAAGGAAGGCAGACAAAGAACACCCCATGCTTCAAATTTGTCACACAACATTCACCATACGTGCATGCTACGGGACTTGCCGACTTTAACACAAGTATTTCTCAATTTCATAATTACCCAAATAGCTTGACTCTAATATTACCACCTTTATATCTCAAAACAATTATCAAGTATCAAATTTATCATAGTATTTAATGCACTCTATATGAAAGTTTTTATTATATCCAACTTGGATGCTCATCATATAGGACTAATTTTATAACCCAAGAAAATTACCATGCTGTTATAAAAGACTCTCAAAATAATATAATTGAAGCATGAGAGATCAATAATTTCTACAAAATAAAACCACTGCCGTGCTCTAAAAAGGTATAAGTGAAGCAGTAGACCAAAATTATCTAGCTCAAAAGATATAAGTGAAGCACATAGAGTATTCTAATAAATTCTGATTCATGTGTGTCTCTACCAAAAGGTGTGTACAGCAAGTATGATTGTGTTAAACTAAAAAGAAAAGACTCAAATCATACAAGACGCTCCAAGCAAAACACATATCATGTGGTGAATAAAAATATAGCATCAAGTAAAGTTACCGATGGACGAAGACGAAAGAGGGGATGCCTTCTGGAGCATCCCCAAGCTTATGATTTTGGTTGTCCTTGAATTTTCCCTTGGGGTCCGTTGGGAATCCCAAAGCTTAGGCTCTTTCCACTCCTTATTCCATAATCCATCAAATCTTTACCCAAAAACTTGAAAACTTCACAACACAAAACTCAACAGAAAATCTCATGAGCTCCGTTAGCAAGATAAAACAAACCACCACTTTAAGGTACTGTAATGAACTCATTCTTTATTTATATTGGTGTTAAACCTAATGTATTCCAACTTATCTATGGTTCATACCCCCCGATGCTAGCCATAGATTCATCAAAATAAGCAAACAACACACGAGAAACAGAACAATCTGTATTAATCTGTAACTTTCAAATACTTATTGAACCCCAAAACTTCTAGAAAAATAGGAAGTCCTAGACAATTTGTATATTGATCTTCTGCAAAAAGAATCAACTGAAAATCACGTTTCTGTGATTTATTAAAATTATTCTCGTGTGCACAAAAGTTTCTGTTTTTCAGCAAGATCAAATTAACTATCACCCAAGATGATCCTATAGGTTTTACTTGGCCAAACACTACTTAAAACATAAAACCACATCTAACCAGAGGCTAGATGAATTTTTTATTACTAAACAGGAATAAAAAGCAAAGAACAAAAATAAAATTGGGTTGCCTCCCAACAAGCGCAATCGTTTAACGCCCCTAGCTAGGCATAAAAGCAAGAATAGATCTAAGTATTACCATCTTTGGTATTCAATTCATAGGTGGGTCTCATAATATATTCATAAGGTAATTTGATTTTCTTCCTAGGAAAGTGTTCCATACCTTTCCCTAATGGAAATTGGAATCTAATATTTCCTTCTTTCATATCAATAATTGCACCAATCGTTCTAAGAAAGGTCTACCAAGAATAATAGGACATGAAGGATTGCAATCTATATCAAGGACAATAAAATATACGGGCACATAATTCCTATTTGAAACAATAAGAACATCATTAATCCTTCCTATAGGTTTCTTAGTGGTGGAATCCGCAAGGTGCAAGTTTAAAGAGCAATCATCAAATTCACGGAAAGCTAACACATCACACAAAGTTTTTGGAATCGTGGAAACACTAGCACCCAAATCACACAAAGCATAGCATTCATGATCTTTAATTTTAATTTTAATAGTAGGTTCCCACTCATCATAAAGTTTTCTAGGGATAGAAACTTCTAATTGAAGTTTTTTTCATAAGATTGCATTAGAGCATCAACGATATGTTTGGTAAAAGCTTTATTTTGACTATAAGCATGAGGAGAATTTAACACAGATTGCAACAAAGAAATACAATCTATTAAAGAACAATTATCATAATTAAATTCCTTGAAATCCAAAATAGTGGGTTCATTGCTATGTAAAGTTTTGACCTCTTCAATCCCACTTTTACCAATTTTTGCATCAAGATCTAAAAAATCCGAATCATTGGGACGCCTTTTAACTAAAGTTGACTCATCTCTAGTCCTATCATTATCAAGACTCATATTGCAAAACAAAGATTTAGTAGGAGACACATCTATCACTTTGAGATCTTCATCCCTGTTATCATGAAAACTAGAAAAACGCGCTTTTACAAACAATCCTTTTTAGCACGCATCCTAGTGGTTCTTTTTTTGCACTCATCAATGGAAATGCTCATGGCTTTGAGAGACTCATTGATATAATGCTTAGGTGGAAAAGATCTAAGTTTTAAAGAGTCAACATCAAGAGAAATTCTATCCACGTTCCTAGCCAAATCATAAATTCTTCAACACTAGTCTCAAAATCAGAGGGTATATTATTAAAATTTCCATAAGAGTTGTTGTGGGAATTACCATAATTATTAGAGGAATTACTAGGAAACGGCCTAGGATTAAAGTTTCCTCTATACACGTTGTTACCAAAATTATTCCTACCAACAAAATCCACATCCATAGATTCATTATTATTCTCAATCGAAGTAGACAAAGTAATATCATTAGGACCAATAGGAGCACTCTTATTAGCAAACAATTTCATAAGTTCATCCATCTTTCCACTCAAAACATTAATCCCTTCTATCGCATGAACCTTTTTACTAGTAGATCTTTTGGTGTGCCATTGAGAATAATTGACCAAAATATTATCTAGGAATTTAGTAGATTCTCCTAAAGTGATTTCCGTAAAAGTGCCTCCTGCGGTCGAATCTAAAAGATTTAGAAGCAAAATTCATTCCGGCATAAAATTTTTGTATGATCATCCATAAATTTAATCCATGCGTAGGGCAATTGCGAATCATTAATTTCATCCTCTCCCAAGATTGTGCAACATGCTCATGATCAAGTTGCTTAAAATTCATAATATCGTTTCTAAGAGGGATGATCTTACCGGGAGGAAAATACTTAGAGATAAAAGCATCTTTGCACTTATTCCAAGAATCAATACTATTTTTAGGCAAAGACAAAAACCAAGTTTTAGCATGATCTCTAAGCGAAAACGGAAATAGCTTCAATTTAACAATATCATTATCCACGTCTTTCTTATTTTGCATATCACACAAATCATCAAAGTTGTTTAGATGAGTAGGGGCATCTTCACTAGGAAGGCGAGAGAATTGATCTTTCATGACAAGATTCAACAAAGCAGCATTAATTTAACAAGATTCAGCATCGGTAAGAGGAGCAATCGGAGTGCTAAGAAAATCATTGTTGTTGGTATTGAAAAAATCACACAATTTAGTATTATCTTGAGCCATCATGACAAACAATCCAACACACAAGCACACAAGAGGCAAGCAAAAAATAGACGAACGGGAAAAAGAGGGCGAATAAAACGGCAAGGGTAAAGTGGGGGAGAGGAAAACAAGAGGCAAATGGCAAATAATGTAATGCGAGGGATAAGAGTTTGTGATGGGTACTTGTTATGTCTTGACTTGTGCGCAGACTCCCCGGCAACGGCGCCAGAAATCCTTATTGCTACCTCCTGAGCATGCATTGGTTTTCCCTTGAAGAGGAAATGGTGATGCAGCAAAGTAGCGTAAGTATTTCCCTCGGTTTTTGAGAACCAAGGTATCAATCCAGTAGGAGGCTACACTCAAATCGCTCGTACCTGCACAAACAAATAAGAACCTTGCAACCAATGCGATAAAGGGGTTGTCAATCCCTTCATGCCAACTTGCAAAAGTGAGATCTGAGAGATAATAAGATAAATATTTTTGGTATTATTATGATATAGATTGAAAAGTAAAGATTGCAAAATAAAATAGATCGGGAACTTATATGATGGAAAATAGACCCGGGGGCCATAGGTTTCACTAGTGGCTTCTCTCAAGATAGCATAAGTATTACGGTGGGTGAACAAATTACTGTCGAGCAATTGATAGAAAAGTGCATAGTTATGAGAATATCTAGGCATGATCATGTATATAGGCATCATGTCCGCGACAAGTAGATCGAAACGATTCTGCATCTACTACTATTACTCCACATATCGAACGCTATCCAGCATGCATCTAGAGTATTAAGTTCATCACAACAGAGTAACGCATTAGGCAAGATGACATGATGTAGAGGGATAAACTGTGGCGGTTTCCGGCCTCAACGTCCAAGTCCCTACCACCATCGGGGTTCATACCTGGAGTGGCATAACAGTGATGACTGGGGGCCTCGGCTGCCGCTGGCGTACAATGGGTGGTGGAGCTCGAATTGTCCATGGTTGTGCTAGGGTAATCGCGTCCTCGTGGATGCTGGTTGGACCTTTTTTTGCGGACTCGGCTTCCTCATATCCGGCGGCTGTGACAGCAATGGATGGCCACTCCGACCTGCGACGGCGACATCACTGCTAATTTTGGTGACCATCGAAAGGTCTTTGTGAGGGAACATCTTCCTAGATCCGATGGTTGTCTTCAGGGGTGATAGGCAATCTATGAACGACAACTTGACGTGGAGGGTATGGTTGCTGTTAAAGAATCTTGATGTCCTTGTGGTGTTATGAGATGGTTGGTAAGAATATGGTCATGGTTGTAGTTTGTCAATCGCGGATTTGATCTCTTTGGTTTTTTTCCCTTCCTCGGGCATAGCAATGGTCTTATATGACTTTGCTATTTGCTATTTGCTAGTGTGTTTGTGTGTGTGTGTGTGTGTTTTGCCGGCTGTGTGCATCCTAACTATGCAAAGGCCGGGTGTGTGCTCTTTGTATCGGCTTGATGCTTCATTTTGAAATAATAAAATCCACCCTTTTTCGAAAAAGTTTTAAAGAACTCGTCGTTAGAAACCCAACGGTGAAGCGGAATTGGATTTCGACGCTTGGATCAAAAGTTATGGCTTTTAAGACTCTTTGAACTCCAAATAAATGCACGTAGGTACAAGGTCTAGGCCCACTTCTTTGATAACGTAACAAGGTCACGTGGGTATGCGGAAAGGTGATGGCAGGGGACAAAGTGCTTCCTTGTTTAGAAGTGTGTGAAAAATAATCTTTGGTATTTTACATAGATGGTAGGGCGCTGGATCACATGAACGAGCGCGTGAGCACTCACTAGCCACGTCCTTCTTTCTTTACGTGAAGACATAATATCTAACATTATTTGAATCAGATTTAACATAATACACTAGATTAGCCTCATCAACTTTGTTTGAAACAAATTTAGCCCCCACTCAGATCACATTGAAGCTGGGCTACATGTGTCGTGATCAGAGTCTGACGCACGGTAGTCGGCATCCAGGCATGGCAAAATTGATAATTTTGACCTGTGGACGCAATGAATTCACGAAATGAACTGGTGCTAAAACTATTTCACGCACCTGACCTTTTTCTGTAGCGCCCGACATGCAGGCGCCACACCCTACGGTGCAGCGCTGATGTCTACTACACAACCTTCTTCTGGTAGACGTTGTTGGGCCTCCAGGCGCAGAGGTTTTTACGACAATAGCAAATTTCCCTCAAGTGGATGACCTAAGGTTTATCAATCCGTGGGAGGCGTAGGATGAAGATGGTCTCTCTCAAGCAACCCTGCAACCAAATAACAAAGAGTCTCTTGTGTCCCCAACACACCCAATACAATGGCAAATTGTATAGGCGCACTAGTTCGGCGAAGAGATGGTGATACAAATGCAATATGGATGGTAGTTATAGGTTTTTGTAATCTGAAAAAAGCAGCAAGGTAACTAATGATAAGAGTGAGCACAAACGGTATTGCAATGATAGGAAACAAGGCCTAGGGTTCATACTTTCACTAGTGCAAGTTCTCTCAACAATAATAACATAATTCGATCATATAACTATCCCTCAACATGCAACAAAGAGTCACTCCAAAGTCACTAATAGCGGAGAACAAACATAGAGATTATTGCAGGGTACGAAACCACCTCAAAGTTATCATTTCTGATCGATCTATTCAAGAGTTCGTACTAAAATAACACGAAGCTATTCTTTCCGTTCGGTCTATCATAGAGATCGTACTAGAATAACACCTTAAGATACAAATCAACCAAAACCCTAATGTCACCTAGATACTCCAATGTCACCTCAAGTATCCGTGGGTATGATTATACGATATGCATCACACAATCTCAGATTCATCTATTCAACCAACACAAAGTAATTCAAAGAGTGCCCCAAAGTTTCTACCAGAGAGTCAAGACGAAAACGTGTGCCAAACCTTATGCATAAGTTCACAAGGTCACTGAATCCGCAAGTTGGTCACCAAAACATACATCAAGTAGATCACGTGAATATCCCATTGTCTCCACAGATAAGCACATGCAAGACATACATCAAGTGTTCTCAAATCCTTAAAGATTCAATCTGATAAGATAACTTCAATGGGAAAACGCAGTCCATTACAAGAGAGTAGAGGGGGAGAAACATCATAAGATCCAACTATAATAGCAAAGCTCGCGATACATCAAGATCGTGCCAAATCAAGAACACGAGAGAGAGAGAGAGAGATCAAACACATAGCTACTGGTACATACCCTCAGCCCGAGGGTGAACTACTCCCTCACTACTAGGGAAAAGCCTATACACAGAATCTTACCAGCAGCGCGCTTTAAAATAAGGCGCTGCTGCTACGTAGCAGTAGCGTGCTCAAGCTTAACTCGCTGCTGAAATAAATATAGCAGTAGTGCGCCCGCTTAAAGATGCGCTACTGATATAATTCCCATGAGGCCGCCGCGAGGCTAGTTTAGCAGCAGCGCGTTATCACGAAGAGCGCTACTACTACGTAGCATAGTAGTAGCACATTTCACCAATAAGCGCTACTGCTAAGTTTACTAAAAAATTTAGTGCCACCTCGCTCCGTGAAGAGAGTTTCTACCACCTTAAATATGTTACTTCTCAAACTTTGACAAGCACTTGGTCTTCATTGAACTCTATGTGTAGAATTTGGGGCTGCAATATGACTCATATTGACAAATCAGATTGTACACAAAAAGATCGTTGATGATCAATCTATTTTTGATACATTGAAGTCTATTTTTACATGCTGACACATAGCAGTAGCGCTTTCTTTGTGAAAGGCGTTGCTGCTAGGTAGTTTAGCAGTAGCGTCTTTCTCCATAGCGCGCTACTGCTAAGCCATTCCATCTCCCACCCCCTCTCCTCTATCCGATCCACTCACACTCACACACTCACTGGATTCCCTCTCAACCCCCTGCGCCGGTCCTCCCCGTTGCCCCTCCTCCCTCTGCACCGCCGTCACCTCCTCCTCCTTGCTAGACTCGGTACCGGCCTCCTCCTCCGTCCTCCCTCCACTCGCCGCTGGCCGGCCCCTCCTCGCTTCGCCTTCCTCCTCCGTCCTCCCTCCACTCGCCGTCGGCTGACCCCTCCTCGCTCCGCCTTCCTCCTCCGTCCTACTCTATTCTCCCTCCTCGAGTTGCACCTCCTTCTCCCTCCTCCCTGCTACATTTTGGTTTAGTAGGCTAGTTCATATGCAACATTTTGATTTAGTTGATATGATTTAGTTGATTTAGTAGGCTAGTTGATTTAGAACATTTTGATTTAGTTGATTTAGTAGGCTAGTTGATTTAGTTGATTTAGTATGCACCATTTTATTGTTATTTTTTCTGCACATGGATAGGTAGATGCTTTTTTTGTAATAAGTTACTTTTTGGCAAAATGTATGTGGTACCTTATCATCTAATATGTTACTAGATCTTAGGATTATAATTGTCCATCAAATTGCTTCTCGCGGAAGAACCAAAATTATGACATGCTACTGTTTTTCTTTCATGTCAAGTGAATCGTTAATCCTTTGCTCATATTGCTTTAGGAAAATTGCGCCACCACCACCACCACTATGTCGACTGTGCAAGTCAAGGTGCGCCAGCAGCCTTGCACCACTCGGCATCTACTTCCAGCCGAGTTTTCGTCATGCGGCGGTAAGAAATTAGATGAAATGTAATAACTATTTTATTTTTAGTGTTGGCATTACTGCATTGTGTCATTTTGCTTATTTTACACAGATCGTCCCATGCAATGTGAGATTGAAATTCAACAAGCTGACAGGAGACACTATGACATTTGAGGCTCCTGGGGGGCCGTACACTATGGAGGTCGAGAAAGGACGCAATATGTCGCAGATTGGAGGAGATGGATGGGCACGTTTCGTCGCCCGCATGCGTCTTACTGGTGGTGAGTTGATCAGCTTCTCCTTCAGAGTAGAAAGACCCAAGCTAGCTGGCATTTATCTCAACCTGGTGGAAGATGATGAAGATGACGAAGATGTTGAAGATGATGAAGATAATGAGGACCCACTCAATGAAGATGATGAGGACCCACTTCATGAAGCCATCGTAGCTCAAAGAACAAGGCTGAGCGAGGAGGAGGAGTCCAACCTGTGGGACATAATTCACCACGTGCTGACTTTGTCGGGGTGCCATTCGTAACCCGCCTGACAAATACCATGGTTGATCGACATGATATGGTATGTTATACTTATAAATGCAAATTATCCGATGAAATACTTAGTGTACAGTCCAATGATATGGTATGTTGTGTGGAATCTAGTCGATGATATGTTTTAGTGTAGAGTTTGATCACATGCTTATTAGTGTAGAATCTAAGGAACTATTAATAGTGTAGATAATCCATATGTACTTATTTGCGAGGCTATTTATTAATTGATATGTTTTTCTTATTCAAAAATTGGCAAAGAGCATATCTGTGAGTTATGGTATCGAGCCTGATGAAGAAGGCTCAGCTGGACTACGCCTTATTGCAAGGGGCTCCATCACAACCTTTACTTACCGCGTGGACACGGACGGTCGCACACACTTAAACTCGGTTGGGTGGAAGAAATTCCTCGATGGCAAGAATCTTCGTGTTGGACAGGCCATCCTAATTACTATCAGGAACACCAACCGCCCAGGCTTGAGGATGATGATTGTCTTCAATATCATCTAGAACTACGTATGTGTGTGTGGCTATATCATCTAGAACTACATATGATGATCGCCGTCGATACCATCTAGAACTACATATGATGATCGTCGTCGATATCATCTAGAACTACATATGATGATCGCCGTCGATATGACCTTGTACTGCTTGAGGATGCATGTTGACTATGCATGAAATTGTTATCTAGTACTCCCTTCGTTCCAAATTAATCGTCGTGGTTTGAACTAAAACCACTACGAGTAATTTGGAATGAAGGGAGTACTACCTAGTACTTATAATGGTTTATGAATTTGATATCTAGTAGCAGTACCTAGTATCTACTATCTGAAAGGGAAAGGGGTACAGGGGGAAAATGATGAAAGATATAGCAGTAGCGAGGGACTGCGAAATCGCTACAGCAAACTAATAGTAGCACGTTCGGCAAAAGCGCTGCTGATATCGTCAACAGTAGTAGCACGGGTACGGACCGTGCTAGTACTATAAGTCAGTTGTAGCGCCTTATTAGTAGTGGGGCTACCCGCACTGCTCCTAGCCTCAAAACCCGCGCTACTACTAGGGTTTTCCCTAGTAGTGCCTCCTCGTCATGGAAAGCGCCAGGATGATGAAGATGGCCACCGGTGAGGGATCCCCCCTCCGACAGGATGCCGGAACAGGGTCCCAGTTGGTTTTTGGTGGCTACAGAGGCTTGTGGCGGCGGAACTCCCGATCTATTGTGCTCCTCGATGTTTTTAGGGTACATGGACATATATAGGCAAAAGAAGTCGGTCAGGGGAGCCACGAGGGGCCCAAGAGGGTGGGGGCTTGCCCAGGGGGTAGGGCACGCCTCCTTGCCTCGTGGCCACCTCGAAGCTTCCCTGACTTCTACTCCAAGTCTCCTAGATTGCTTCCATTCCAAAAATAACTCTCCCGAAGGTTTCATTCCGTTTGGACTCCGTTTGATATTCCTTTTCTTCGAAACACTGAAATAGGCAAGAAAACAACAATTTGGGCTGGGCCTCCGGTTGATAGGTTAGTCCCAAAAATAATATAAAAGTGCTTAGTAAAGCCCATAAACATCCAAAACTGATAATATAATAGCATGAATACTTCATAAATTATAGATACGTTGGAGACGTATCAGCATCCCCAAGCTTAATTCCTACTCGTCCTCGAGTAGGTAAATGATAAAAGAAATAATTTATGAAGTGCGAATGGTAGCAGGTGCATAAGTTTGATCAATGATAATTTCAATCACCTTTTCTAGCATCATTATATGTCATAACAGCAGCT
Organism: Aegilops longissima; assembly: GCA_021605205.1. NCBI lineage: Eukaryota > Viridiplantae > Streptophyta > Magnoliopsida > Poales > Poaceae > Aegilops > Aegilops longissima. The sequence continues at coordinate 708,098,015 of CM038682.1, forward strand.
CATCTCCTAAAACTTCTCACGATCAAGTAACAAGCTATTCACATGTTAAAGCATATACCATAAACTTTCTTGAAAACTAGCAAACTATGTTCTTAGTCATCAAACAATTGCAATTCATCTTATTTTCAGGAAGGGTCTATGTAAGATCTTTGATTTAGCAAATCCCACATACTCAACTATCATATAATCTTCCATGATTGCTACCACTCAAAGCATATTTTTAGAACAAATACCATCGATCAAACACAGAGAAAGATAGGGGCTTAATGTTTCGCCTCCCAACTTACTTATCACATAGATAATTGTCAACAATAATAATTCATGATCAAATATATTAGAATGGCCATATATGCTTAGATCTTTCCCCATCACATGATGCTTGCCAACAAAAGAGTAGGTTGGAATGAGAAGGAATACTACTGACTCTTGCATAAAAGTAAAAGATAGGCCCTTCGCAGAGGGAAGCAGGGATTTGCAGAGGTGCCAAAGGTCGAATCTTTTAAACAGAGATGAAAATAGGAAGATAAAGATTTTACTCCCCCTCCACCAACAATCACACTCCACGGCTTGTCCGAAACAACGGGTGCCGTCCAAATATCAACAATCCTGGGGGAGTTTTGTTTAAATTATTTGCGATTTGTTTTTGATCTTTTTGTTCATAGGACTGGGCATCCCAGTTACCAGCCATTTTTCTCGTGAATGATGAGTGGAGTCCACTCATCATGAGAATAACCCACCTAGCATGGATGATACTGACCGACCCTAGTCGCTACATGAGCGGTTCGGGCATACAAAACAGATTATTATTTGAAGGTTTAGAGTTTTGCACATGCAAATTTACTTGGAACGGCAGGTAAATGGAGAGCGTCGGCCGGGATGATGAAGATGGCCACCAATGAGGGATCCCCCCCTCCGGCAGGGTGCCGGAACAGGGTCCCGATTGGTTTTTGGTCGCTACAGAGGCTTACGGCGGCGGAACTCCCGACCTATTGTGCTCCTCGATGTTTTAAGGTATATGGACATATATAGGCGAAAGAAGTCAGTCAGGGGAGCCACGAGGGGCCCATGAGGGTGGGGGCGCACCCAGGGGGTAGGGCGCGCCTCCCTGCCTCGTGGCCACCTCGAAGCTTCCCTGACGTCTACTCCAAGTCTCCTGGATTGCTTCCGTTCCAAAAATAACTCTCCCGAAGGTTTCATTCCGTTTGGACTCTGTTTGATATTCCTTTTCTTCGAAACACTGAAATAGGCAAAAAAACAGCAATTTGGGCTGGGCCTCCGGTTAATAGGTTAGTCCAAAAAATAATATAAAAGTGCTTAGTAAAGCCCATAAACATCCAAAACAGATAATATAATAGCATGAATACTTCATAAATTATAGATACGTTGGAGACGTATCAAGCGCCCACCTCTGGGGCGTTGGACACCTGTCTATCGTGGCAGCCCTGGGCCCGCACGCAAGCAGTGCAACGCCTCCGAGCTAGGCGCCACACATGTAATGTGCAGCGCCTAGCCCTTAGGCGCTGCACTGTCTGTTACTAGTTGGCCGGGCCCCCCTCCCCCACTCCCCCCACACACACCCCCACCCCACACATAGCTCACCCGAGATCTGCCCCCTCTCCCCCTCTCTCCCCCTCTCAAATGCTTCCCCAAATCCTACAAATCTAAAGATTTTGTCCGTCGATTATGAACTCCTTCCCTCCCTCAAGGTAATCTTCTTTGATCCCCTTCTTTTGTTTCAAGTAATGTTAACAAATTGGTCATTTGTTGCTAGTTTGGGGAAACCCTAGTTTTGTATGGATCTAGAGATTTGCATTGATATGTGAGATGCTTGTTTGCCAATTTCCTATGATTAGGCTTGTTAGTATGTTAGGGTTATGATTAGAGTTAGGGTTATGGTTAGGGTTAGGGTTATGGATAGGGTTATCGTTGTTGTTTCATATATATGTTGGTGCTAGGGTTAGGGTTAGGCTTATGGTTGTTGTTTCATATATATGTTAGGGTTTCTATTCCGTGTTAATCTTTGGATTATTACTCATGGAAGAAATGTTACATTGTGTTATTTGAATGCTTATAGGGATGGGAAGAACATGTGTGTTTGTTCATCATGGGGACAAAGACGCCTTCTTGAAAGGCAATATTGAACCGGAACCGGATGAGGTTGACATGGTGGTTGATAATAGTCCTAGCTATGCGGAGCTTTTGCAACAAGTGAGGAAATATTTGAATTGGATGGACCCTAGTGATATTGTTGAGTTGGAGGAAAGTCATAATGTAGGTTTTGGAATGCACATCCATTGGAAGACAATGTGTGTCAACTCGGAGCAACGTTGGGTTGCATAGAAGGAGACGGTGGCCGAATCACGAGACAAGGCTCTTCAGTTATTTGCAACGAAGAAGGTTGATTCAAGTTTGCATTTGGACTTGAGCCGGAACCCCTCCCCTTTGGTTGCTAGTAGCCCCCTACCCTTGAACCGAGATGAAATTGTTGAACCTCATAGAACCCAAGAAGTGGGGCCAACATTGAGCCCTTTTCCAATTAATCAAAATGAAGCTTTGCAAGAGGAGAATGATGAGTATGCGGACAATGACAATGAAGTTGATCTCCATGACAACAATGTGGGTGATCTCGACAAATATAATTTGCAAGAGATAATGGACCATTCCATCCCTTATTCCCGTGGCTATGCATCGGATTCAGATGATGAAGGTCCCGATGAACAAGTTGATGAGGAGGGGTTGACGGCGAAGGAGGCGGAAGGTTTCGAGAAGGTATTCGGTCGGGATCGTCGGATTACATTGTTCAAGGATGTTAGTCTCACGGATGAAGCCGTGGTAGATGTTGGCCAAGGTATATCTCTTGGGGTTAGGCCAAGCTCTCAACATGATTTGAATGATGGCAAGAACGGGATTGATAAAGGGTCTAAGTTCCAAACCTTGTTGGAGTTGAAGATGTGGCTCGACAACTACTTGGTTACGCATTATCGTCCACACAAGGTGGTGCACTCGTACACCAAAGTGCGCTACACGGTTGCATGTGCATGTGAAGATGATGAAAAATGTCCGTGGATTGTGCATGCAAGACCATGGAAAGGAGGTCCCACTTGGCACGTAGTGAGTTGTGTGGTAACTCACATGTGCCGAGGCAAAATGGTGGATGGCAAGGTTGTGTCCCAAGACCACAGACAACTCACATCCGAGTTCATCGCTTATAGGCTCTCCAACTCAATTTCCACACTTCCAACAATGAGCATCCAACATATCATTAACCTTGTGAAAGCCATCTTTCATTACAAGGTGAAGTACGGGAAGGCATGGAAGGCGAAGCAAGCCGCATTTAAGATGTTGTATGGTAGTTGGGAGGAAGCATACAACCGAATCCCTAGATTGTTGTTAGCCATGGCCGCCACAAACCCGGGCATGGTTCATGTGGTCGAGCCTGATAGGGAAAAAACAACGGATCATGACGGAAGGAAAGTCCGAGTATTTGGCCGTGCATTTTGGGCGTTCGAGCAATGCATGAGGGCTTTCAAACATTGTAGGCCAGTCATCACCATTGATGGCACGTTCTTGCCCGGACAATACAAGGGGCCCTTGTTGGTTGCGATAGCAAGTGATGCCAATAACCGAGTGTTGCCATTCGCAGTTGCTTTGGTTGAGGTGGAGAACAATGAAAACTGCGACATGGACGGATGGGGTCATGGTGGCCGTTGCGAAGCAGGCACCGACCAATTCCAAGAGCCTCGTGAGAGCTCCCATTGTAGGGACTGCAAAGGTCATGGACACAACAAAAGAAAATGTACAAAACCACGTAAAAGGTCCAAGAAAAATGATGCAAGCACAAGCCAACAAGGAGCTACACAAGGTAGCCAACCAAGTGGTAGCCAACAAGTGCCAAGCCAACCAAATGGTAGCCAACCAAGTGGTAGCCAACAAGTGCCAAGGAAACCAAATGGTAGCCAAAGAGGATCTAGGCAACAAAGAGGGAGGCAACTAGGACTTACAAGAGGCCGTGGTGGTGGTAGAGCTCATGGTGGTGGTCTAGGCCATGGTGGTGGTAGAGCTTGGGTGGTGGACTTGGTCGTGGTGATGGTCTTGGCCTTGGTGGTGGACTTGGCCATGGTGATGGTTTTAGTCGTGGTGATGGTCTTGGCCTTGGTGGTGGTCAACGGCAAGGTCGTTATAGAGGAATGTTTGGATACCTCAATGGACCATTTCCGTATGTTGCTTACTAATTATAATGTTTCATATGTTCTTATTTTTTATGTCTTCATGTTGCAATGTAAATGTTCTTCCATTTTTTTTCATTACTAACTATTTTGTTTCCCTCCTTGTAGGTATGGCGGCTTCTCAACCCAACAAGCGAACAATGAAGGAGGATGGCGAGGATGACATGGTGGGGTGGTGGGAGAAGGCTGCGAAGAAGGTGAGAGAGGATGATGAAGACGCACTAAAGAAGAAGAAGGAAGAGGAGCTCGAAAAGAAAGGAAGGAAAGAATTATAGAAAGTTTTGAGTGTCGCGCTAGGGAACTAGCGTTGCACAAGAAATGTGAGGACGCACAAAAGAAGCGTCTCGCGGATTTTGAAGAAAGAACCATGAAACTTTGGGCATTCGCAACTAAAAAAGAGGAGAGGAAGAACAAGATATTCATGGAGAGGGTGGTTAAGGAGGCTCACCTCATAAGGAAAAGGGAGGAGGAAGAGGAAGACGAGAGGAAGAAGAAGAAGGGAAAGGTACCTTGCTCTATGCAATAGTGCTATGTCATCTCCATAAGGATTGTGGAGTATGAACTACTATGTGTCATGAACTACTATGTCTTTTGGAATACTCTTCGATTTGGTTGTGAAGTACTATGTGTCGTCAACTACTATGTATTATGAAGTACTATGTGTCGTGAAGTACTATGTATTCCCTCCTCGATTTGGTTGTATGAGCTACTCTTCAAGTTGAAGTAGTATGTGTTATGAACTACTATGTGTCGTCAAGTACTCTGTGCATATGTTGTCTGCTTGCTATTAATCCTACTCTAAATCATCATACTATGTGTTCATATGCTCACACTTCTCTGTTTGTCAAAAAAATATCTAAGTACAAGTGCAACGCCTATCACAGAGGCATTGCACTATAGGGTGTGGCGCCTCCTAGCTAGGCGCCACTCCACGCTGTGTCTAGATGTAATATTCCAGAGAAGAACAGAAGCTACAGCCAGATACAGCGTGGTGTGGCGCCTAGCTGGGAGGCGCCACAATCTACAGTGCAACACCAGGCTATATCTGGTTGTTTCTCTCTGGAATGTTTACACCCAGTTAGGAGCTCGAAAAATGGCTAAGTGTTGGTGTGGCGCCTATCTTGGGGCGCCAAACTGTATACTGCAGCGCCTCCAAGCTAGGCGTTCCACTATACAGTGTGGCGCCTCTTGGCTGGGCGCTGCACAAGCACTTTGTGTTTTTTTAACACATAAACTTGGTCATTTTCAGACACATGTTAAGGCACATTTTCACGCACTTATACTTGCATCACAGAATAAACAGTAATGATCATGATGACATTTTCGATAGCACTTTAACTAGAACAAAGACAACATTTCTTAGAGTGACCATAACAAGTTTAACATTTCTTAGAGCTACCACCACTTCAAGGTCAACGACATAACAAGTTCGACAAACGCCCACTAGGCGAGTTACATAACAAATAGAGTACGAAGACTAGTTCCTTGAGCGCTTTTTGGCTCCTCCCCCCTCCTGTTGGCTATCTTCGCCTTCACCTTCCTAGGATGAGGAAGCCGCTACGGCTCCGGCTCCAACTCCTCATCTACCTCATGCACATAGTCATCCAAAGTTGCCATCCGCGAGGTGCCGACCATCCTCTTGCCTATTTTGGTGAATTCTTCGAGTGTGTATTTATTGATTCCCTTCCTAGGCTTTAACATGTATGCTGACTGAACTTGAAAGGTCCCCAAGGTCATGTCATCATCAGCCTATTACAAAACAAAAGATATGGGAAAGACGATATGTTAGGTTATAATTAAAAATTCATCAATAATTGATTATATGCTATTTTCTTACCTCTTGGGTGACCACACCCACATCCTCATCCTCCAAAGGATCACTATGGCTAGAATTGGGATCTGATGGTGTCGCCGACCTAGACCGTTGAGGTGATACATACTCGGGGTCACGACAACTGACAAGGTTGGATAGCCGCCTTAACCTTTGTCCTTGACGCTGCAACATGTACAAGTGAATGAGATATCGAACGTAGCAACACATGTTACATGGACAATTGAACGAGATGTGAACCTTAATGAATGCTCAAAGTGCACCTTCCCCATCGCTTTTCCCTATGGGGTTGTCTCCAGAATAGTCTCGGTCTCATCAGCTGCTTTCTTGATCTGGCATGCCATGAACAGAAACGGCATTAACGTGTTAGGCAAGCGAAGATGTGAATAATGCGAATGGGAAAACAGAAAGAGGAAATACCACAAAGTTCATCATTGGAGCTGAAGGGACTGAGGTGCCTTCCCTGACTAATTTGTTGTACTTGTGCTGGGTTAGCTCATCAAAGACGGTGGGATCTTCCAAAATCTCCTCAGCATACGCCGGCTTGCATACGTCCACACGGGTAGTTCCAAGAAACCATGTGAGATAGTTGTTGAAAGCGATCGGACAGTGCTCACGAAGCTGGGCTCGTTTTCTAGCCTTAGCTTGCTCCACACAAAGAGCAAACTATATGATATACTTGCTGTAATGCTTGTCCCAATGCTTGACCTTCCGTTGCTTCTTCCTATCCAACCTGCAGGTTAGAAACAGAATGTTAGCACCATCAAAACCGCCGAGAACCTGCAAAGTGCTCAAGGTTGATTATATCTTACTCGTGGAGACACTTGTCCGTGTCCTCCCATTCCGGCGGGTGTGGCTGGAACAAACCGAACTGGTGGTACAACCGATGTGGCAGGTGAAGCTCAACCGCCCAGTTGCATATGAGTGAGCACCGCATATGCCAAAGATCCCTATCCCTAAAGCACATCGGATTCACCACAAAGTCTATAATGATACCAAGACTATCCCCTTTTCCATACGGCTCCCATTACACCTGCAACATAGCATACATTGCAAAATTAATTATGAGTTACGATAGAAGCATGAGAATCACTTATACAATGTCGAGTCACCTGCTCAGCCGTGATCGTGTCCAGCTCGCTCTTGTACAACTTGTACATGACCGAGGGATCATCCGGCGTCTCATTTATCACATCCAACTAGTAAGCCCAAGTGGGGTACCGTAGTGGGTTGTCATGGTCGTTCCATTCCTTGTACTTCACAGTCTTCGGTCGTCCAACCGGCAATCACTCCCAGCTCAATATAGAAAGTGCGAGCATACAACCACCAATACCTCATGATTTCCAACAAGAGGCTTCATCCAACTGCACATAAAAGAAAACATGGTTGAATTAACAAGATCGCATTGATAATGTAGCAATGAATTGAAAAAGAAACAACTTTATACATGTCTATACAAGTAAGCCAGTGTCGCCGAACCCCAACTCCATTTGCTATCGAAGATGGTCAACGACTTCAGCCACATCCATGGAGCATTCTTGCATGTGCCATCAGCAAACGTAGTCCTGGATATAACGTACCACATGTACACACGAGCATATATCTTGACCTCATCCTCATTAGCCTCCTTGGGGCATTCAGCAAAGTTCCATGCAATCCAGCTGAAAGGAGCACCGGCTGCGACTCTTTCCTTCTTCTTGTCTTCTCCTTCTGGTTGCCGAGGCTCCGGAGGAACCATACCGATAAGGTCATGCATCTGCTCGTGCCACCCATCAGAATTTGTGCTCACACATAGAGGATTACCCTCGATAGGAAGCCCAGTGATCACATCAATATCCTGGAGCGTCACGATCATCTCCCCGGTCCGAAGATGGAAAGTGTGTGTCTCCGGCCTCCAATGATCAACAAGCGCGGTGATTGCTGCAGCATTGAGGGGTGGCGTCGACCGGCTGACCAACTGAATGAAAGGGAAGAGTCATGTCTCCCTTACATAAGGTGTGTATCGCTCATCAGACCGCATCCCCGAAATGGTGACCCCATGACACTGAAGCTTCAGAGGTTGAAGATCCTACAAACAAGCAAATCAGAAAATTACATATGGGGCATTTTTCTTTGAAAAAAACATGAAATTCAGAATTACCTCCTGGTGCACCGACAATGCGTACGACCGGTGTTTCTGGTCCCAGTGATCATCGAGAAACCAAACCATCCTAACAATTTCAACAAAGCATTCTTGTCAACACGATTATCTTTTCAATTCAGAAAAACTAAAGTAGGCCTACTAGATGCAAGATTCAAAGCGTATGTATACAAAGCATTCTTCTCAATACGAGTATAATTTGAATACAAATAAACTAAACTAGGCCTACTTCATACAAATAACTTTTCCATAGAAATAACATGTCAATCTATGTATTCAACCATATCTTTTCATCAATAAACTAAACTAAACTAGGGTTCCACAAATCAAACAAACAAGGGTTGTAATACATGCCAAATTCTAATACATGTAAGATTCAAATCTAATCAAATGAAACAAGGGTTCCCCAAATCTTTAAAATACCATATTTTCTATGGATAGAAAGTAGGGGATCGGAGGAGAGTACCTTCTAGGATAGATTGCTCAAGAAATCCACGGACCAAATCGTCGGATCTGAAGGACTTGGGAGAGGTGATTGAGAAGGGGAGAGGAGGAAGCCGTCATCATTGTTTTGTAACCCCTCCCGGAGCGAATGGGTGGGGTGGGGGAGGGGAGCGGCGGCTGCCATCTGAAACATGATGCAGCGCCTACGGGCTAGGCGCTGCACATTACATGTGGCGCGCCAGCTCCGGCGCTGCACCGCTTGAAGGGCCTGGGCTGCCACGATGGACAGGTGTGCAACGCCCAGAGGTGGGCGCTGCATCATAGGGTGTGGCGTCGGCGTGTCGGGCGCTACACGAAAAGGTCAGGTGCGTGAAATAGTTTTAAGACCAGTTCATTTCATAAATTCATTACGTCCACAAGTCAAAATTGTGAATTCTGCCTCCAGGCATGAACCAATTGCCTCTTCATTCGGCAGCAGCGCAGCATAGCGGCACAGAGCAGACCTCTGTTTGTCGTCTGCGATGGAGGTTGCCGCACGGGAGGCGGAGTACGGCCGCTGGACCCAGTCCTGGCTGCACCTCACTGCACCAGCCCCACTCCTAGAGGTAGAGGCCAGCATCCTTCCAAAGCCAAGCATAACTCCTCATGACGCGACTTCTTTATCTTTCTTTTTTGAGGTACTCGCTACTCCTTTATCTGATCTGGTCCGAGGAGACGAGATGATGCATACGCACCAACAGCGTGGGTGGCCGGGCGTGCGGACGGCAACGCCGTGCTGGCCGTGAGTGGCCTACAGCAGTACAGCCTAGAGGGGACGCTATCCTCCGCACGAGGATGGAGAAAGCAACAGTGCAACAATCTCGATCGTAAGGCTGGAGACGCTATCCTGTGCTGCCGCTGCTGATTGCGTGCTATAGGCTGGCTGCAAGCACATACCTAAACTTATCACTCGCATGCTATGTCATGCGATGGACCACGCACAGCACGGGGAAGCCACCGCGCAACTACCCATTCGTGATCTCTGCTTTTAATGGAGTAGTTGGTGAATAGTTTTTATGGTTTATTTTTGCTGGTTTTTCTCGTCTCTCCTGCCACCATCCCCTCCTATTCTGGTTCATCGGTTTATTTTTCTTTCCACTCTTTATTACAACTAGGACATTCCTAACGTATAACAAATCACGGATCTAACTTTTTTAAATTATTCATATCAAGCGATTCATTTTATTGGTTTAATTTGTCTTAGGAAACAATTAACATTTTTTTAAGAAATAAATAATAGATTTGAATCTATCTTTCCTAACTTATCTAAATCAATCAATTTCTTTCATTAGGGAAATTTGTTTTAGGAAACAAATAACAGACACGTCATAAACTTTCCTCCAAATAAATAGTTTCTTAACATTTGCAAACTTTCCTAATCAGACACGTCACAAATGGGCAGGTACTGATATCATGTTATCAAACAATAAAACCCCATTTGCATAGAAATCAGTTCAAAATCCTAACTCTTCTAAATTTTTACCTTTCCTTGATAACATCCAATCTCTACTCCTAATGTCTCAGTTGGTAGGTCGCGTTGCGGGTTTTATTTTCGTCCCACCTCACCCGGTCTTTTTTGGTACTTCTTTGGTACTTCCTCCCACCTCCCTCTCAGCCGCGAAAAACCAAGGAAAACCCCGCGATCGAGTCCCGCACACGCCCAACCTCCCGTCTCACGCTAAGCCGCATAAAACCAAAAAAAATCTCAAGCCGAGTCCCCCGCCCGCCCCCACGCACTCCAGGCCCTAACATCCCGTCGCACCAAGAGAGACGAACCAAAAAAATCTACGAATAGTCCGCCGGTTATTTTTCGCTGGTTTTTATTTCGCCTCACCACTTTCGTTGGTTTTATTTCGCTGGTTTTATTTCGTCTCCCTCCCACCTGTCTTTTCGCTTCACCACCCACATAAACCCATCAGATTAGTTACCATAAAAAATCGCAATCAATCAAGTATTGATGATCAGATTAGTTACCATATAAAAAATAAATCGCAATCAATCAAGTATTGATGGGATATTTCCTTATATTGATGTGATTTCCCCTTTTTTATCATCAATCGTCTCTACTGCCTAAAAAATGCGTAGCTTTCCTTTTCGCTTCACCACCCAAATAAACCCATCAGATTAGTTACCATATAAAAAATAAATCGCAATCAATCAAGTATTGATGATCAGATTAGTTACCGTATAAAAAATAAATCGCAATCAATCAAGTATTGATGGGATATTTCCTTATATTGATGTGATTTTTCCTTTCTTATCATCAATCATCTCTACTGCCTAAAAAAAAGCGTAGCTTTCCTTTTCGCTTCACCACCCACATAAATCCATCAGATTAGTTACCATATAAAAAATAAATCGCAATCAATCAATTATTGATGATCAGATTAGTTATCATATAAAAAATAAATCCCAATCAATCAAGTATTGATGGGATATTTTCTTATATTGATGTGATTTTGCGTAGCTTTCCTTTTCCTCCCAACCGACCGTGTCCCGCCTCCCCACATCCGCACTCGTTGCTCGCCTCCCGCATACGAAAAAACCTCTCGTTTGACCTCCCCAAACCCCGCATGATGGAAAAACCCAGCCGCATGCTTCCCTCCTCTCGACCGCTCCATACGCCCAGATCGCGCCCCATCCCCATCCTCCTCTCACGCCACGGCGGCCGATGGACTGCCGCCACCGCCTCCTATTCTCTCGCCGCCGCCGTCCTCCCGCTCGCCGCCGCCGTCCCCACCAATCCCGTCAAGGCGCCGTTGCTGCTATGTCGCCTCCTTTCCCCATCCAAGCCTCGACCATGGCAACGGCGCCTCTCATGTGTCCCAAGGTGAGGTTTGGGGAGGCGCGACCAAAATCCAATAGGATCTCACCGCGGACCCGTCTCACTGGGATGGGTGTTGCCTCCGCTGCGAATGGGATCGAAGGAGGGACTACTTCGTCGTCAAGGTCGGCGAGGCAGCAGCCGATTGGGAGCCCGGTTGTGAACATGGGAGTTCGTCCCCATGGAGGCGGCTGCCGTGGAGATTGGATGTGAAGCAACCCCACTTGCCGGTGGTGGAGGCTTGCCGTCCTTGTGATCCTTTCTTCTCCCGGTATCCCCATTCCTTGCCTCCCATTACAAAAGGGAGCATAAATGAGAGCAGGGGCTGATTTTCATCACTTCATTTCTCATATTTTTAGTTGCTTTTTTGAGATTATACAAGATGCTCTCGATCTGTTTTGTCAAATTACTTGGATCGTCTTATGGAATTGACAGCCATCGCATTTTTCACCTCATGTTATTTCTTAATCATTGTCCCACTAGGCATCAACTACATGTTTGGTAATGACGTGATGTTGAGGCGGCTAGGAGAAGCTCAGCAGCCAGATCAAGGGCTATCGAGATGGATGTGACGCCCCGATTTAATCGTACACTAATCATGCACGCAAATGTGTACGATCAAGATCAGGGACTCACGGGAAGATATCACAACACAACTCTATAAATAAAATAAGTCATACAAGCATCATAATACAAGCCAGGGGCCTCGAGGGCTCGAATACAAGTGCTCGATCATAGACGAGTCAGCGGAAGCAACAATATCTGAGTACAGACTTAAGTTAAACAAGTTTGCCTTAAGAAGGCTAGCACAAACTGGGATACAGATCGAAAGAGGAGCAGGCCTCCTGCCTGGGATCCTCCTAAGCTACTCCTGGTCGTCGTCAGCGGGCTGCACGTAGTAGTAGGCACCTCCAGAGTAGTAGTCGTCATCGACGGTGGCGTCTGGCTCCTGGGCTCCATAGTCTGGTTGCAGCAATCGAGTAGAGGTAGGGGGAAAAGGGGGAACAAGGCAACCGTGAGTACTCATCCAAAGTACTCGCAAGCAAGGAGCTACACTACATATGCATGGATATATGTGTAAAGGGCCATATCAGTGGACTGAACTGCAGAATGCCAGAATAAGAGGGGATAGCTAGTCTTAACGAAGACTACGCTTCGTCACCGTCTTGCAACAGGTTGAAGAGGGCAATCAAGTCCTCCAAGTAACATCACATAGCAATAATCCTACCCGCGATCCCTCCTCATATCCACGAGAGAGCGACCACCGGTTGTATCCGCACTTGGAAGGTGTGTTTTATCAAGTATTCGGTTCTAGTTGTCATAAGCTCAAGGTACAACTCCAAGTCGTCCTGTTATCAAGATCACGGCTATTCAATAGATTAACTTCCTGCAGGGTGCACCATCTTACCCAAAGACGCTTGATCCCATTTGGCGGACACACTTTCTGGGTCATGCCCGCCGCGAAGATCAACACGCCGCAGCCCCACCTAGGCACAACAGAGAGGCCAAAGACGCGGTCTAAACCTAAGCGCCGCAGGGTCCGGGCCCATCGCCTCGAGCACACACACGACGCTATGCGGCGGCCGGAAGCAGACCTAGCCTATCGAGCGTTCCATCCAATCCGGCGCCGCTCGTCACGCCGACGTCAAGTGCTTCGGTGATACCACGACGCCGGATACCCATATCTACTCCCGCGTAGATGGTTAGTGCGTATAAGCTCAGAGCCAACTCAGATCAAATACCAAGACCTCGTTAAGCGTGTTAAGTATCCATGGACGCCGAACAGGCCAGGCCCACCTCTCTCCTAGGCGGTCTCAACCTGCCTGCCGCTCCGCCTCAAGATCCATCCAGAGGGCCGTCGGGACAAAGGTCCTTTCAGCCCCAATCCGTGAATCACTCATGGGTGCTCCACAAGCCGACCCGACTTTAGTCTCCACATGTATCATGTATAAGTATATAGTATCTACCCGTGATCACCTCCCGAGTGATCACGGCCCGATAGTATAGCACGGTAGACGGACAAGAATGTAGGGCCACAGATGAAAGTACTAGCATCCTATACTAAGCATATAGGATTGCAGGTAAAGGTAACAACAGTAGTAACAAGGACAGGCTATGCATCGGGATAGGTATAATCTGAAAGCAAGAATATGCTACACTACTCTAATGCAAGCAGTATAGAGGAGAGTAGGCGATATCTGGTGATCAAGGGGGGGGGGCTTGCCTGGTTGCTCTGGCAAGGAGGGGGTCGTCGTCGTCGTAGTCGATCACAGGGGCAGCATCGGTCTTGGGGTCTACCGGAGAGAAGAGGGGGAATAAACAGTAAATACATAGTAAGAAAGTGCATAACAGGACAACCGGCAGAGCTAGACGTGTTCTAACGCGGTGCTACGCGGTACCGTGGAAGGGGGGAAACATCTGGGAAGATTTTCCGATGTTTGCATTTTTTGGACAGATGAAATGGAGGAGGAAAGCTGCAGGTTCGATAGGTTAGGGGTGTGTGGCGGACGAACGGACTACGCATCCGGATTCGTCTCGTCGTTCTGAGTAACTTTCATGTTGAAAATATTTTAATCCGAGTTACGTATTAAAAGGTATGATTTTCTAAAGATTTTATTAATTTCTGGAATTTTAATTAATTATTTAATTAATTCGAAAATGGATTTATGACGTCATGCTGACGTCAGCAGTCAACAGGGTTGACTTGGTCAACCTTACAGGTGGGTCCCGTTAGTTAGTGACTGTTAACTAATTACCCTAGTTAGTTTAATTAACAGATTAATTAGGTTAAGTAAACATGATTGATTAAGTTAATTAACTTAGTTAATTAATTAGCATTTTTATTTTTATTTATTTTACTATTAATTTTAACCCTTTTTTTTATTAACGTTTTGGGGTGGGACCCCATGTCATTTTTATTTATTTTACTATTAATTTTAACCCAGGAAGAAGCACGCAGCAATGGCGAAGCGCCACAGTGAAGGGCGAGATCGGTGGTGGCGTGGTGAGGGAGCGGCGGCGAAGATGGCCGCGACAGGAGGCGCGCGGCGAGGGGGCATGACAATGAGGCGAAGCGAAGGATAGGCGACAAGAACGGGCGAGCGTAGCGCGAGAGTGTGACGCGCGCCGTGGTGTCGTCGCCGCCTGGGCATAGTGGTGCGGTGGTGTGGCGAACGTGATGGCAACGGCGGGCGCGACGGACGCGTGGATAACGCGTCGTGGGCATGGAGAGAGAGAGAGGGAGTGGCCCCACGGGCGTGGAAGAAGAGCTGAAGGCTCGGGCATGGGCGCGCATAGGAGCGGGCATGTGCCACGGGGTCAATCAGAGGAGCTCAGTGGCTACCCCTGCAATGGCCATGGCGGACGGCGGTTCTTGGCCACTGTGAAATACCTAACGAGAGCAAACGAGAGGGGAAACTGGGGAAAGGCAAGAGGAGATCACGGCGGTGTCAATGGCACCCTAGGGGAAGACAGGGGAGCTCGGGGCGGCGCGGATCAAATGGCAATGTCGCGGTGGCCGAAGGTTCTTGATCATACAGGACGTTCCCGGCGCTCGTCTTCTACGATCATATTATGCATGGTCACACAAGCAGTCATCACCTCCCACAGTTTCTGCATGCTCCAGGTATTAGCAGGATACCGAACGATGCCCCATCAAGATTGCAAAACACCAAAGGCACGCTCGACATCCTTCCTAGCACTCTCTTGCTCTTGGGAAAATCTTTTCCTCTTCTCTCCGACAGGGTTGGGTATTGTCTTGACAATTGTGGTCCACTGAGGATAGATATCGTCGCCCAGGTAGTATCCTTTGTCGTAGGTGTGGCCGTTGATAGAAAAGTTCACCGGTGGGTTGTTACCTTCGGCAAGCCTAGGACACACCGGCGAGCACTGAAGCACGTTGATATCATTGTGTGATTCGGCCATGCCAAAGAAAGAGTGTCAGATCCAGAGATCTTGAGATGCCACGGCCTCAAGTATGACAGTGCAAGCCTTGATATGGCCCTTATACTGCCCTTGCCAAGGAGAAGAGCAGTTCTTCCACTCCCAATGCATGCAGTCTATACTACCAAGCATACCTGGGAAGCCCTGCTGGCATTCATCGCCAACAAACGGGCTGTATCTTCAGCAGTCGGCTCTCTCAAGTACTCAGGGCCAAACATAGCAATTACAGCCTTGCAGAACTTATACAGGGACTCTAGGCAAGTAGACTCGCTCATACGGACGTACTCGTCAATGAGATCACCGGGCACTCTATATGAAAGCATTCGGATGGCGGCAGTGCATTTCTGATAAGAGGAAAAACCAATCTTGCCAACGGCATCCTCTTTGCACTCGAAATAGTCATCATAGCCGACCACCCCCTCTCTAATATGGTTGAAAAGATGCCTACTCATACGAAAACGGCGGCGGAATTTCTGATGTTTGAACAATGGGTTTGTTGTATCAAAGTAGTCCTTCCAAAGAAGAAAATGCCCGCTCTCTCGGTTGCGATTCAATGGCGGAAGGTGGCCCGGAATGGAGCCACGGAACAATGGCCGCTGGCTGTTGAGGTGGTGATGGACCAACACGGCAGCCAATATCTCCTCCTCGTCATCGGAGGACGAATCGTCGGAGTCGCAAAGGAAATTATGGAGAGAAAAAACTCGTCGGCGGAGTCCATTTTGTACCTTGGCAAACTGTCGAACAGCTTGCGGGCGTCGGTGAAGGAGACGGCCGGCTAAGGGAGTCGCGGCGCGCACGGACCAGCTAGCTGTCCTGCCGGTGTCCGACGAGTGTGCCGGTGAGGATCTGGCCGGGCGGCGAGGCTGCTTCTTGGTCGGGAGCGGCTGTGCGGTGGGGGGCGTGGGGTTGGGAAACAGTAGGCTCCCGGCGGCAAGACAACGGTGGCGGACGACGTGGGAGTGGGCAGCGTAGCTGGGCGGATGTGGATGCCCCGACAGCTGGCAGAGTCGCAAGCAAAAATGGGGCGGCGCCGTCGGCGACGGAGGAGGAGGGCGAGGGGTGCTGTTGTATGGGCAATGTGACACGGACCAGCGGGCCCGGGAAAGGAGAGGGCAAGCGTGCGCGCGTCTGTTGCGTGTCCGCGCCGACGCAAATCCGGCTTAAAAATGGGCTGGGAATGGGTCACCCGCCGACGAAAAGCGGACGCGCGTCCGTTTGGGTCGCCCCATTGGAGTTGCTCTCATATGCATTCCAATTTGCAAACTTAGACATCTTAGTACTATATACTGCTAGTATGTATACACGTGCAATGCACGTCTTAACCAATATTGTCCTGATGATTCTAGTAAAGAAAAAAAAGATATATAATACTTTGCAATGAATTCAGAGCAAAAGAAATATTGCTGATGTACACATGCAGAAATGAATTAACAAAAAATTGTAATTATTATGATACAACTCTTGTGGTCTAGTGACGTCTAGAAATTTCCAAAGAAAGGAAATAAAAATATACAGTACGTGATGGACCTTATAAATTATTTACTTTTGGTTTCCCCTCCCGCCGCATACTCGTACTCGGGTCTCAGTCCCACTCCTTGACATACGCAACAATGGCAAGGAAAGCTGGAAGTGTGAGGGGATGGTTCCAGAAGCCATTAGAAGCAGCTGGGGTACTATTCACTGCGAATCCTTCAAGTCTCAACCATTGGATATAGGAGGCCAACGGCCAGGATTGATGCTTTGCTATCATTTGAAACCCGTACACTATGTAGTAGTATAGACTAGTAGTACTATTTGCTGATTTTGGTTAAGATCCTCCACAAATTCCCATCACTTGACCAGAATGCTAAGGTGGTGGTGATAATCCACCAGAATGCTAAGCGGGTGGCGATAATCCACCATGCACGTTAGGCCCATCACGGGTAAACAGAGTCTTAACTATTCTCTCCGTCCAAAATTACTTTTCACTCAAACAGATGTATGTGGAAGAAGTGTCATATGTTGTGTATGAGGACGAGCGACGCAGAACTGCAGATGTACGACATTGTGGCGAAGAACTATATTCTCGGCTCTATTCCTCCCTCCGGGTCATGGAGGCCAGCTCAGCTCAGGATACTTACTATCCCACAATTAACCTTAGCGTTGAACGCGTATATCACGTGCTCCTGGCCAAAAGGGTCCTAACTTGTTACATCCTTGTCCGTGTAACCAACCGCATCTCATCTCATCTCAGACAACAACGCCAAAAAATAGTGAAACTGGTACTCTACAAGAAGTAAAAAGATAGCGAATGAGATCCGAGGATGGGATGACTTTAGATTCTCTCGGACGATAGGGGAAGGTAGCCATCCAACTCACAAGTTGGAGTCTGATCAGACTTCTTTTCAAGGAGGTGCCTCAGTGAGCCTCTCAAAAAATGAAAAAGGAGGCGTGTGAGTGAGCATGATCACGACAGGAACATGCCTTTGGTTTGATGCCAAATTGGCCCTAGACGTACGTGGGGAGCATGCACGAGCACAAAAAGTAATAAACACCCTTTCTATTATGATTTCTATGATTCATCTTGGCTTTTAGGACTCTAGTGCAGGAATCCAGTGATCTCCACATCCACTTTCTGGGTGAGTCAGATCTGCTAGCTCTCTTTAGTTTATAGCCTCTCTTTGTTTAGCCCTTTTCCGAACATTTCCTAGTCTTGTTAAACTTTCTTGCATCCTCCATTAGGTTACCGTGATGAGTTCTCTTCCTTTTTTAGCACTACTACTAGTAGTAACCAAGCGATCAAAGTGGGGGTGAACGGCTAATACGGTTAGGGTCGATGGGAACAATAATGGAGCCAGGGAATTGTGTGAAATTGAGGAGGGATGGGACCTTGTCATTCTCACCTACTATACCCACGTACTCGTACGTGTCTCTATGCTACCATCCAGCTACACGTGTCGGGAGATTTGTGTGATTTTACATGCCTTTTAGTTTAGCCTCTCTCTTTCATTTCCTCCCTCTTTAATTGTTCCTCTCTTTTTTTCTACCATTATCCCGATTCCTTGTCCCATCTTCCATAGCAAACGCGGGAAAGCAGAAGCAATTCCATTGGTGAAAGTGGAGGCAGCAGGGATAATAGTTGCCTGCATGTTTGTTCATGCGGCCCTACATTGCTACAACGATTGATCAATGCTGCCGCGTGGTTGTATGGCATTCGCATCAAAATAATTGATGATGACATGATATGGTAATCCTAAAGCAGATGTTCTTTTTTTAGTTTAACCTTCTTTCAGGTCACTTCAGAATTTTTTTCGCAACAAAAGGTCACTTCATATTACCGCTGGGATGCAGTTATCGTGGTTCAAGATACCAATAAAATACCATTTGAAATTTTCAATCAAACTTTGACATCAAATATGTGAGCCAGTCAAATAGCCGTGGAACTAGCAATACATATAATAAACTTGCTTAAGGCACAATGAATCTAGTCATTAAGACGGTGTATCAAAAAAAAACAGGGCACAGACGACGTGACGAGACATTCTTGCCATTGTGGCACATTGAGCGTATGGTTGATACTTACATATATAAAACTATGGGATAATCTCTGGTTCTCAGTAGCCCCCCAGCCACAAGGCATGCACCAACGCTAGCTAGGTCGGTAGTAGATCCAAGTGGTTAGAGCATAACATATGGAGAGGAGAACAAATATGTGTCATCTTTGCTGGGTGTTGTCCATCTCTTGGTTGATTAGCTTTCGGGGAGGAATAAATTAAGTTTCGTGTAGTGGTGTAGAAGCTAGCTATGTCATGTCATGAGGTACCTGAATTTGTTGAGTGCTCAAGGCTCGATCAAGTGGTTATAGCATGAGCTGCACTACGTGTAGGGACTAGGAGCAAAAGACATTGCTTTCTTTCGTGGAGCAAAATTTCCCCGCATCAACATTTTCATTGTCAAACGATGTGTCGTCTGTTTCCTTTTAACCATATATTCATCTTTTGACTAAAATAGAAAATGGCCCCTTCTAATTGCGTTAGGTTTAGATGTGACGCTTTTTGAAAAAAAATGCCACTAGTACCAATGTTAGGTGATGAATTTGCTTTGTGAAAGGCCATTCACTTGCAACCGCTTAATTTCAAATGCCATGTCTAGTATAATGGCATAAATTCCATGCAAACACGCTCGCAAGTCTTTCTAAAAAAAAGTAATGCCTGATGAAAATAAATAAATGATGATAGGTACTTAATTGTACTACCTATGTTTGTAAATAGATGACTTTCTCAAAAGCGTGCAGCTTAACTTTTCTATCTTTTACTAACGATATATAAAAACATTTCAGTTTAGTAAGTTGAGTAAAAACAGTAAAATTGGATGTTATGCAAAATATTTTTGTAGTATTTTCTTTATAATGTTCAAAGATGTGTTACACACACAATGTCTACGCCATTTGCTTACCAAAAGACGGAGTAATTGCTACTATGCATACAACCAATATAAAAGCCCGGAGCAATTTCGGATGGTAAAACGTCGAAGTGCAACTTGCCACAATTAAGTAAAAGATTCTGATAAACATATGCCTTTGAGAATTTTGCAAACTTAATTGGGTGCTAATTAAATCCTCTCCAGCTTTCCTTTTTTGTCTACATATATAGCCGAAGCCACAAAGCCAGTTACACTAAGCTAGAATAACCTAGCTTTGGTCCACCAAACCACACATACGTGAACCCCTGAAATAATCTTTGGAAGGAACAAGGGCCTTTTCAGTAGCAGCTAGCACCGGCGTGGTGGTTCTCCTTTCTGCCTCCCTTGCCTTTTTATTTATATTGCTACTACTCTCAGATAAATGGACGAATCAGGGCTGTGAAGCTTCCTTTTTTTTCTGATAAGAATAACGCTGTGAAGTTGACAGAGAAGTGGACGCACAAGAAGAAAAGGTCGTGATACCATGAGTGACCATGGACATGCGAGAAAAAGAAGTGAACATACCTAGAGATAGGGTGACGACTGATGGTTAACCACATATCTCAGTTATCTTTTTGCCGTTTGTGCAATTAAACGGGCCGGCGAATCACAAGCGCCCAAGCTAAACATGACAAATGTGAGGACAAATGTGCATGGACCTTGTGGTCTCTCGCAGCCGTGACAGTTAGAGGAGCCCGAAAGGCAACATGAAAGTGACAACATCTGGTTACGTTTATATTCTACCTGTAGACGATATTGGCATACTAATATATTTAGTTTGGTCGGCAACATTTCTATTTCAGCAAAGTGATCTGGAGATAAAATACAGGAATTTATTAGTGCTTATTTGCTGATGTGTATGGCTATTTTATGAAAATGGAAACCAACCGATGGTAGGTCCAGGGACGGAGTTTGGTCGGTCTACAGAGCTTCGCTGCCAGGACAGGGAGGATCATGGGAAGGAGGCCCACCGATCCACCGCTCCACTCGAGCGGGATGGTAATTCGCTACAGATGAGGTGTCCGGCGACGCCGAGCGACGCTGTGGACGTGCTTCACGTACCTGGCGGTGACAGTCCAGGAGGGGGGTGTGGGCAGGGGGCCCCCGCCCTCTTCCTTGGTTGACGCACCGCGCACCGGAGGAGATGCCGGAGGGGGGGGGGGGGGGCGGGCAGGTGGCCTCCGCCCCTACCTCTCCCAGGCCATCCCTGGAGGGGGCGGTCCTTGCTCAGGTCCAGGGTGGTGGTCTTGTATCGGTGGGAAGGACACCTATGGGATCACAAGAATCCCTACTACGGTCGCGGGGCGCGGCTACTACGGTCGCGGGGCGCGGGGTCGTGAGAAGAGCGGATCAAACAGATAGCACACGGTTTTCTTATCCGGGTTCGGGCCGCGAGGATGCGTAAAACCCTACTCCTGCTTTGGTGGTTTGTTCATCTGTGTTCTTGAACTAGCAATGGGGCGTGAGGAGCTCCAAAAAGCCGAATCCTCCTCCTGGTCGCCTTGGGCCTCCTTTTATAGGGAAAGGAGTTGCCACAGTGGCACACAGGAGGTGGAAAGGGTACAGTGATGTGAGTTTATCCCTCGCATTACATGACAAGGCGCCTTTAATGTGTCTTGCTTAGGTGTCCTTGCTTTATCAGAGACGGGGCAGAGCCTTGTCTCGTCCGTCGCCGCTCCCTTTCGTGTCGACACGCGCCCTGGCCAGCGGTGCCCGTGGTGCCATGTAGGCAGGCAGGCAGCTGAGGTGGCGCAGTGGTGGGTCTCCACGAAGATCCACTTGCCGCCACGCAGGTGCCTGCCTAACTGGTTGGGTCGGCAGCTGCATGCGAATGGTGGTGGAGGTTTGATTGGCGTGGGCCTGATGGTGGCCCTACGGGTGTTCTTGGCAAGGGTCTCGCCGTAGCCCCGGCAAGGGTCTTGCCGGGGGGCCGGCAAGGGTCTTTCCGTGGCGCCTGCTGTCATCCCCGGCGAGGCTCTTGCCGGGGGCCTTGTGGTCCTCCTTGGCTAGGATCCCGCCAAGGGTCGTCATCTTCTATAGTGTGTATCTGATGTTGAATGTCTTCACAAAGATCTGCATGCCACCACGGGGATGTCTCCCGAATCCTTGCCCCATGGGGGCAGTGGACTCAAGGGTGATTCGCGACATAGGTGTGGGGCAAGCTGCCACGGCAAGGGTCTTGCCGGGTTTGCTAAAACCGCCTCCCGGCAAGGATCTTGCCGGGGGAGTCTGCTTCGTCCCCTTTGCTCTTTGTGGTCTTGGTCTTGGCCTTGTTCTGCTCCTTTTGAGCTTCGGCCTTACCTTGGCTCACCTCCCTTGTCTTGCTCAGTGCGGTGGTGCCATGGCTCAGACTGCCTGCAGCAGCTATAGGGGTACAAAAGTGTACCCCTCTTTTTGTACACCGACAGAGCCCCGGCCTGGGCCACACGTAAGCGCAATCGCGTGCTGGGCTAGGCCCAAAATGGTGCGCTTGGCAGGCGGGGTGGTTTTACCATGTAAGTCTCTTCACGACTACGCTTCCCATGCCTCCCGCGTGGCTCGGCGTGGGGGGCGTGCGTGATGTGGGCGGCATGCGTGGGGCTGAGCTCTGCGCGCATGCGCCACGTCCGTAGTAAAGGCGGTTCGCGCTTTCCCCATAAACGGAGGGAGGCGTGGGCGCGCCCATTTATCGAACGGGCCGAGGCGTGGTCTTCAAGCGCCCACTCCCCACGATCACGGGGTGGGAGAGGTCGCCTCACCCGTCGCCTTGGTCCCACACGCCTGCCACGTGGTTCTCATGCGCTTGGAGTGGCGAACGGTGGAGGCGGGAAACCGGGCCGTCGCGGGCTGGGGCGGCGGGTTGGTCCTAGTTCCCTGCGCCTTCCACGTCTTGATTGGGTGAGCGGGGCGGCCGAGCCCCCATCCCCTTCCTTTATAAAGAGCGGGAGGGGGGGGGGGGGATGGCGTCCCGCATTCTTCCATCTCCTCCTTCCTTCAGCTTCTGCTCCCCCCCTCCATCCGCCATGGAGAGAGGGAATCCTGGACCTTCAAAGGTGGCGGGGAGGGTCGCCGCTAGACAACACGTCCTTCCTTCTCCTGCACCTGCGGTGGCAGAGCCAGCCATGAGGGAAGGGGAGGGGCGAGGCTGCAGGCGAGGCCGAGGCGCTCGGGGAAGAGGAGGACGGGGCGGCGCGCCGGTCTCGCCTCCGCTAGTAGTTCCTCCCCCCATGGAGGGCCATGTTGGGGATGACCCTTGCGAGTTCTTCGTCAGGCTGCGCCGGCTGCCTCGCCGTCGCCTTCGTCTCCCGACTCCATTCGCCTTGTGGTCCTCCTTGGCTGGGATCCCGCCAAGGGTCGTCATCTTCTATAGTGTGTATATGATCTTGAATGTCTTCACAAAGATCTGCATGCCACCACGGGGATGTCTCCCGAATCCTTGCCCCATGGGGGCAGTGGACTCAAGGGTGATTCACGCCGTAGGTGTGGGGCGAGCTGCCACGGCAAGGGTCTTGCCGGGTTTGCTAAAACCGCCTCCCGGCAGGGATCTTGACGGGGGAGTCCTATTCGTCCCCTTTTCTCTTTGTGGTCTTGGTCTTGGCGTCGTTCTGCTCCTTTCGAGCTTCGGCCATACCTTGGCTTATCTCCCTTGCCTTGCTCAGTGCGGTGGTGCCCGCGGCTCAGACTGCCTGTGCACAGTTATAGGGGTACAAAAAGTGTACCCCTCTTTTTGTACACCGACATCTTGCACCGAGATCGCCGGGCGTGCCGAGCCCGGTGGCTATGATGGCTGGGGGAGCTTTGTTGGTTCTGCCGACGCAGGGAAGTTCTCCGGCAGGTTCAGCCCAGCTGAGCCCTGTTGGGGGTCGGGCAGGAGGCCTTACCTCCAATGGGGTCACTCGGGACGACATCATCCCCTTTGGAGGGATTCCGGACCCTGTTTCTGATGGTCGGCGGATGAGTTGTCACCTTCAGGATCAGCCAGATGTTGATGACATGCAGCTACGATGCGCCATGCGGGCGGCCAAGCTTCGTGATATTGAGGTCACTACTGGTATGTCAGTCAACACTTCCAGTTCAATTTTGCATTTTTGTAATGAAGAGATTATTCATAACGCAAATCAGTTGGGAGTTTCTCTGGGTAGTAACGACATTGAAGTTTCTAAGTCCGTTAATGATCTATTGGATCTTGAAGCGGAGCGTGCTTTAGAGATGATTAGAAACCTAGCGGCTGTTAAACCTATGAAAGATTCTGATGTAGACGCTTTGGGGGTCAATGTGCTTGATAGCTTTTGTGCGGATCTGGCACCCTCTATCCCTGAGAATGAGGAGGAGGACTACTTTACTTACCCATGGGATCCCAATATTGTTGAGTCCCAGGTGGATGTGTCCACGAACTCGGTCGTGAGGACTGGGTAGAGGACCAAAACAAACCGAAACGCAAATGGAATCGTAGGATTTATCCGGCGTCCGCTGTGCGTAGAAGTGCTAGGATCCGAACCACTAAAAAGTTTCATGATTAAATATGAAAGGAATTTTTTGGAATAGCAGAGGTCTTAAGGACTTTGCTAAAAGAAGGTTTCTAGCGGATGCTTCTATAGATCATAAATTGGATTTCATTGCCCTTTCAGAAACTGGAAGGGATAATTTCACCCCCCCCCCCCCAGTTCCTTAGTACTCTGTCGGGAGGGGTTGACTTTGATTGGCATTGTCTGCCCCCGGGAGGAAGATCCGGTGGGATTTACTTGGGGTTAAATGCGATTCTTTGGAAGTTAGGAATGTGGTTATGGGAGACTTTGCGGTTAAGTTTTGGGTTCGGTCAAAGGCCGATGGATTTAATTGGGTTTTGGTGGCAGTATATGGGGTCGCGCAACCTGAAGTCAAACCAGACTTTTTGGCAGATTTAGTCCGTATTTGTGGTAACAAGCAGCTCCCAATCCTGATTGGGGGTGATTTTAACATTATTCGTAGACGGGAGGAAAAAAATAATGATAACTTTGACGGCAGATGGTCGTTTATGTTTAATACAATTACTAGAAGCTTAGATCTTCGAGAGATAGAGCTTTCTAGTAGGAAGTTCACTTGGGCCAACACATTACCGGTCCCGACCTTTGAGAAGTTGGATCGGGTCCTTGAGAGCGTTGATTGGGAACAGAAGTTTCCCCTTGTGACGGTCCAAGCGCTCTCCCGCGCAATATCGGATCATACCCCACTGTTGGTTGACTTGGGAGAGGCAACGCATGTGGGAACAAGAGCACGTTCTCTTTTGAATTAGCGTGGCTTGAAAGAGAAGGGATTCTCGATCTAATTGCAAGAGAATGGGCTAAAGATTCAGGAGGGAGAACGAATGTTGAGCGTTGGAAAAATAAAATCAGGCATTTGAGGCAGTTCTTGCGGGGTTGGGCTAAACATTTGAGTGGGATATATAAGGCTGAGAAGGAAAGGCTCCTTTTGCTTATTCAATCCCTAGATTTAAAAGCTGAGCCCTCCATTTTAGATACCAGAGAGCTGGAAACTAAAGTGGAGGCAGAGTTAAGATTGAAAGAACTGCTCCATGGGGAGGAATTGAAGTGGGCACTGCGAGCTAAAGTGCGCAAAATCGTCCAAGGGGATGATAACACACAATTCTTCCACATTATTGCGAATGGCAAGCACTGAAAGAAGAGAATCTTTCAGCTTGAGCAAAATGAGAGAACGATTTTAGGGCAGGAGATCCTAAAGGTATATATCACCAATTATTATAAGCAGTTGTCTGGGCCTCCCGAGGACAATTTTGTTTCTTTGGATGAGTCGAGGATTGAGGATGCTCCTCAGCTCGCAGTTGATGAGAACAATATTTTGGCAGCCCCATTTTAGGAGAAAGATGTGTTTGAAGCCATTTCCCAAATGAAAAATAATAAAGCTCCAAGACCGAATGGTTTTCCGGCGGAGTTTTATGAAGTGTGTTGGGTCATCATTAAGGGGACTTGCTTCCGATGTTCCAGGATCTTTTCTTGGGACAATTGCAGTTGTTTCACCTAAATTTCAGTACTATCACTTTGCTTCCTAAGAAAATAGAGTCTATAAGAATTGAGCAATTTAGGCCGATCTATCTTCTTAATGTTAGCTTTAAAATCTTCACCAAAGTTGGGACTAATAGGCTTACACAGATTGCGCATTCTGTGGTGCAGCCGTCCCAAACTGCTTTCATGCCGGACAGAAATATCCTAGAAGGGGTTGTGGTTCTACATGAAATGCTCCATGAAATCCACACGAAAAAACTAGACGGGGTGGTTTTCAAAGTGGATTTTGAGAAAGCGTACGACAAGGTAAAATGGCCATTTCTTCAGCAGGCTTTGCATATGAAAGTATTCGATTAGGCCTGGAGAGACCAAGTAGACTCGTTCACGCAAAAAGGGAGTGTTGGAATAAGGGTTAATGATGACATATATAGGTCATTATTTCCAGATGCATAAGGGTCTGCGGCAAGGAGATCCGATGTCGCTGATTCTGTTCAACATAGTCGTTGACAAGTTGAAAATCCTCATAGGAAGGGCCAAGGATGATGGTCAGGTAGGTGGCCTCGCCCCGCATTTAGTTGACGGGGGAGTATCCATCCTACAGTACACTGATGATACTATCATCTTTATGGAGCATGATTTGGCTAAAGCTACAAACATGAAACTTATTTTATGCTTGTTCGAACAATTGTCGGGGTTGAATATTAACTTTTAGAAAAGTGAATTATTCTGCTTTGGAAGAGCTAAAGAAGAACAACAATCTTACAAAGAATTGTTCGGGTGTGAACTGGCATCTCTACCCTTCACGTATTTGGGTATACCAATCCACCATCGCAAGCTTTCTAACAAAGAGTGGAAGAGCATTCAAGATTGATTTGAGAAAAAACTTAGTTGCTGGAAGGGCAAGCTTATGTCATACGGAGGACGATTGATTCCGTTTAATTCGGTTCTCACAAGTATGCCTATGTTTTTATTGTCTTTTTTTGAAGTACCAGTTGGAGTACGGAAAAGGCTAGATTTCTATCGATCACGCTTCTTCTGGCAGAGTGATGAATTAAAAAGAAAATATAGACTCGCTAAGTGGGATATCATTTGTAGGACGAAAGACCAAGAGGGTCTAGGCATTGAAAATTTAGAGGTGAAGAAGAGATGTCTGCTCAGCAAATGGCTGTACAAGTTATCTGTAGAGACGGATGCCACTTGGGCATAGATTCTTCGTGATAAGTACCTTCACTCCAAAACTTTGTCCCAGGTGACGGTAAGACCGACTGATTCGCCTATTTGGAAGGGACTCATGCGAGTGAAATCAGCATTTTCAATAGGACAAAATTTTTGGTTGGAAATGGTACTTCCACAAGATTCTGGGAGAATACATGGCTAGGGGAGACACCCCTTGTGATCCAATATCCGTCTCTCTATAATATTGTTCAGCAAAGAGACGCTTACGTTGCAACAGTACTACAGTCAACCCCTCTTAATATCCAATTCAGGAGGACGCTAGTGGGAGACCGTTGGGAAGCTTGGCTCCATCTTGTGAGAAGATTGATGGATGTCCAACTTTCTCAACAGCTAGATCAGCTACGCTGGAAACTAGCTAAGAATGGGGAGTTTTCAGTGAAATCCATGTATTTGGATATTATCAACACTAGCGTGATTCCTAGTTCGAAACATGTTTGGAAAGTCAAGGTGCCTTTAAAAATCAAAGTCTTTATGTGGTTTGTCCACAAACAGGTAATCTTAACTAAAGACAATTTGGCGAAATGAAAATGGACGGGTTCTAAAAGATGTAGTTTTTGTGATAGTGATGAATCAATCAGGCACCTCTTTCTTGATTTCCCTATGGCAAAGATTTTGTGGAGGTCGGTCCATATAGCTTTTAATATAACTCCTCTGATTCCATCAACACATTATTTGGGACGTGGCTAGATGGGATTGACGTAGTAACAGCGAGACATATCCGTGTAGGAGTATGTGCTTTACTATGGGTAATTTGGAACTACAGAAACGATTTGGTTTTAACAGAACAACAAATATTCATTTCTTGCAGGTTATCTTCAGGTCCACTACACTCATCCGTATGTGGTCGCTACTCACTCCGATGGAGGCCAATGAGCATTTGGTTACTGGATCTATCCGATGGGAGATGGTAGCTCGGGATATCTTCAACCGGTTTGGATGGCGGTCATGTAATAGGATAGGTGTTTAGTTTCCTATCTATTGTTTGCCTGCCGATTGTGGCGTTCCTGTTTTTGTTTTCGTGCTCTTTTTTGAGCACTTGTTTCTTTGTTTGAGACTGCGAGACTTTTGTTGGACCTTTTGCTTATCAATAATATGGCCGTATGCATCTATCTGATGCAGAGGCCGGGGCAAACCCCCCTTTTGAAAAAAAATGACACCAGGTGTGCTAACCACTCTACGCGTGAAATAAAAAATAGAAAGGACAATGACAGGAACATTAATTGGATGTTCTTATATATGATCCATATTTTCTATTAAAATGGAGGAAGGAGATGTTGATAACTATCTATCTCTGAATCGTCCGAGCTGACAGTTGAGGGGTACCACATCATTACTCAGGAAAACAAATGAGGGAGAGGAGTAGACACATCATCTTATGATGTGCAATTTAAACATTGGCGTTTACATGAATGGTCATGTATGAATGGAAACTTCAAACCTACACGTCTCTGGGCTAAGAGCATCTCTGGGAGACTCCTTATATCGCGCCGACTGGCAAATAACCGCCGGTTTACAGTTTTGTGCGAAAAAATGGCCCGAACAGATACCGTAATGGACCGCGGCCTTTAAAAAAATTGCAGGCTACAAATTCTTCCCCTCGACCTTTAGAAACACGGGGCGGGAGGCCGGCGATAGGGTGACGCCTATTGCTAGCGAGATTTGGCGGGAGGGACATTTCCGCGCGGCAGTTCCCACCCTCCCTTCCGCCCGCAGCCATTGTTCTTCCTCCGCCTGCTCCGAACCACCATCCCCAGCTCTGTAGCGCCACAATGGACGCCGCCCGTCCGGCGCCCGGCGCCGTGGAAGTCATGGACGCACCAACCCCTTGAACAGATCTCATCGCTGGTCGTGTCGCGCCCGTCACCATTCAAGCCTCCACCGCCCATCCCCGTAAGCACCAGGCAAACATCATCGTCCAGAGTGGCGCTCCTGCAGCCATCGCCGGGAAGGCATTGCCGCCCGCCGCCGCCGCTGCGTATCCGGTGCAGGCCATCCCCACCCCGCCGGTGAAGATGCGCAAGGTGGCGGGGGTGAAATTCAAGAAGGTGGCCACAAAAGATCCTGCGAGCACCGCGCCACTACATCCTCCGATCGCCACCCCAATAACTCCCTCAAGGACGCCCGCCGTCGACGCTGCTGCCGCCGCCCCCGAGGTGTTCGACGGAATGGGCACAAGGTATGAATCTTTGATTTTATTGTAGTTGTTTTAATTTTAGGCATTGTGATTGTACGTGAGTTGTGGAGCGAAATTGTAGCACCGATTTGCATGATGCGACTGCCGAGCTTGTGCACATGTTGGACGACAATGCCGTCGACATTGATCAAGGCCCGATCGGTGATTACGGCTACAATAAGATGGATGGTGGTGTGCACGGCCACAGTGAGGAAGAAGATGAGGTGGAGGTGATTGGAGAGGGGGTGTTCAACCAAGCGGAAGCAAAAGCGCGCGCAAGATCAAAGAACTACACGCAATTGGAAGATCGAGTCTTAATCAAGGCTTGGGAATCTGTGTCTCTTGATTTGTGCACCGGCACTAACCAAACCGTCAAGCGGTATTGGCAAAGGATAGAGGACCAAGCCTTCCGAATGATGGCAAAGTATCCTTCTAGGACGCCCCGCACCTATTGGTCACTTCAAGGTCGTTGGGATGTGATCAAGTGTAAGGGAATTCTTGTCCCTAAGTAGTTTTGGTGATTGATGACAATGCCTTTGCGGACTAATCGTGTGTATTGAGATTTTTCAGATACATCACGACTAAACACAAGACGATTTGATGCCCCTCGAAGATTATTGAAGACGGTGTTTCTCTACGGTTTGGTTCGATGGAGTTGAGTCGTAGGAGAGTCGTACTATTAAGAGGGGGTCCGCTTTGGAAAGGTTTGGGTGGAATCTCACGTACACATTCCCTTTTGCACCACTTTTCCTCGAGCTCCTTGGAGTGTTCCTCCGTCTCACCTTGTCTCTGCGATATGAAGGCCTCCGCCTTGCTCTTCTCAGGCTAGCGGTAGTACTGCTCCTCTGAGCTGTACTACCGCAGGAGCCAGCGGTAGTGCCGGTCTCCGGCACGGTAGTACCGTAGGCACCCACGGTAGTACCGCTCCTCTGAGCGGTAGTATCGCAAGCTCTGGTCTGGCTCCACTGCTCAAGCGGTGGTAAGCGCGGATGTAAATTTTTACATCCGCGCTCCACGCGGTAGAACCATGCTGCGGCGCGGTAGTACCGTGGCGCCAGGCCAGGTTCAGTAGCAAGTGCGGAGGTATGGGCATATGTAATTTTTATATCCGCACCTTCACGGTAGTACCGCACCCGTGGTCGTGGTAGTTCCGTGTCGGATTTTTGCACGACAATTTCTCAGCGGAGGTAGTCACAGATGTAAATTTTTACATCTGTGCCTACCGGGCCTGGCCTGCGGCTGTCTTGCGGTAGTACCGCATGGGGCCGCGGTAGTACCGCTCCTGCGGTTCTACCGCGCCCTGTCAGTGCTCCTTTTGCCAGGTCTGGTCTCTGCCGTGCCCACGGTAGTACCGCGGTCCGCCGCTGTAGTACCGCAGTTCTTGGCGCATGACACGCACTGTGGTGCGGTAGTTCCGGGGGTCGCGGGCTGAGTGGTGGGTAACGGTTGGAATTGTCCCCCCACTATAAAAGGGGGTCTTCTTCTCCAAGAAGACCCACCTCTTCCAACCCTAATCTCCATTGTTGCTCCAAGCTCCATTTTCGCCCGATCTCTCTCCCTAGCCAATCAAACTTGTTGATTTGCTCGGGATTGGTTGAGAAGGCCCCGATCTACACTTCCACCAAGAGAAATTTGATCCCCCCCACTAATCCCTAGCGGATCTTGTTACTCTTGGGTGTTTGAGCAGCCTAGATGGTTGAGGTCACCGTGAAGCCATAGTCCATTGTGGTGAAGCTTCGTGGTGGTGTTGGGAGCCTCCAATTACGTTGTGGAGATTGCCCCAACCTTGTTTGTAAAGGCTCGGTCACCGCCTTCAAGGGCACCAATAGTGGAATCACGGCATCTCGCATTGTGTGAGGGCGTGAGGAGAATACGGTGGCCCTAGTGGCTTCTTGGGGAGCATTGTGCCTCCACACCGCTCTAACGGAGACGTACTTCCCCTTAAAAGGAAGGAACTTCGGTAACACATCCTCGTCTCCACCGGCTCCACTCTTGGTTATCTTATCCCTTTACTTGTGCAAGCTTACTTGTGTTATATTCATTGCTTGCTTGTGTGCTTGTGATTGTTGCCTCATATAGGTTTTCTACCTAGTTGCATATCTAGACAACCTACTTTGATGCAAAGTTTAATTTGGTAAAGAAAATCTAAAAATTGTTAGTTGCCTATTCACCCCCCCCCCTCTAGTCAACCATATCGTTCCTTTCAATTGGTATCAGAGCCTCATCTCTTTTTAAGGACTTTACCGTCCGAAGAGTATGGTTGAGGTCGTAGATGATGTGGGAGAGCACTCCGGTGCGAATCCGATATCGTCTACGGGAGATGGGGGTAACTCGATCTCACATGAGGAATTCAATGTGGCATTGGACACATTGAAAACCTCTATGACGACCGAGGTCAAGGACATGTTTAAGGAATTCTTAGAAGGGCTTAAACTTTCCACCGCACCCATTAAAGTGGGTGATCCCGCCAACATGGAGACGGATGCTAACCCCGACAAGGGGGAAGCTACTAGTGAGAAAGCTCCTATGTCTAGTGGTAAAAATGGCACCGGCATCTTTGCCCATGTGCAACCTCCACCCGTGTATGGTGGACTGATTTCTTCTACTCATTTGAATCATGCCGGTCCTCCCCCTAAGATTGATAAAAAGGAGGATTTTGATTCTTGGGTCTATCGTTTTAAGCGTCATTTAAATCATGTGAACACTAACCTTTGGAGAATCATTGAAGAAGGTTTTTATCCGCATGACTGGCGAAACTTCACTCCAAGAGAAGCCGTGGATGATCAATTCAATGAAAATGCTCTCTTCATCATCCAAGAAGCAATCCTTCCCGAAGATCTCCCGCATCTTCGGCCCTACTTGTTGGCCAAAGATGCTTGGCTCAAAGTGGTTTCCCTCTATCAGGGAAGCGCAAGCATTCAATGTTCCAATTATGAAGTGGTACAAGATGAAGCCGATGAGTTTGGAATGAAAGAAGATGAAGAACCCCGTGAGCTCTATCGGAGAGTTACCAAACTCGCGGTCTCTCTCCGAGATCATGGAAGTAAGGACACGGATGACAATTGGATCAAGCGCAAATTTCTCAAGGCAATGATGCCCTACCACAAAGCCATGTCTTCCGTCATCCGTCAAAGGCCGGACTTTCACATCTTTTCCTCAAGTGATGTGTTGGATGAGTTTGTGGCTATGAGCATATTGGACAAGACCGCCGACAATGCCGTGCTTCGCTCCCAAAGAGCAAAGAAGCCCAACCTTGCATTGAAGGCCAAGGTTTGTGTCGAAGAAGAAGAAGAGGAGGAAGAAGAGGAGAGCAACCTCAAGATAATGGCATGCCTATCATGAACACATGGCCCTTGCATCCAGGCAATTTTGAAGCAAGAAGAACTCAAGGCCCAACTTCAACAAGAGCAGCTCAAGTGGCGCAAAGGGCAAGCAACGAGTGAGGACTTGCTTCAATTGTGGCAATGTGAGTCATTTTGTTGCGGAGTGCCCGTATGAGAAGAGGGAAGACAATGGTGGAAATCTCATCCGTAAGGACAAGGCCAAGTCTTTCCAAACAAGAGCAACTTCACCAAGAAGACTCCTCACAAGGCTTTGGTGGTACAAGAAGAGTACAATGAGGAGGATGATGATGAAGAAGATGGTGAGTCGATTACCATGGCCTCCGTTGCCATTGCGACGACTCCCCGGGTGTCTCTCTTCGACTCACCCAATGAGAGAATCACCGCCAAGTGCCTCATGGCTAAAGCCACCAACAAGGTAACCCCCAACATCAAAACTACCATCATCAATCATTCTTGTTCGACGGATTGCATTGATGAACATGAGGGAACTAATGTGGAGGAGAATGAGTTTGAGGCCTTTATGAGTAAACTCAAAGGCAAATCCAAGAAGCACTTCGTTGCTCTCTTGGAACAACTTGGTGAAGCCAATGACATGATCAAGGCTCACGAAGAAACCATCTCTAAGATGGAGGGGCATAGTCGTGACTATGCCGATGAGATTTTGGATCTTTCCAATGCTCTTGAGGAAGAGAGTGGTCTTCGTTTGGCTCTTGAGGAGTCATAAAACGATGACCATGCTAAATTAAAGAAAGATCTTGATCATGCCCTTGTAGTGTCTCGTGTGCTAAGCTCCGAGAAAGCGAAGCTTGGGGTTGATCTTGCTAGACTCAACGAGGAGTCTGACATTCTCGACAAGGCTCACAAAGTCTTGAAGGGTGTTCATGCTAGCCTCAAAGAGTCTCATGATCAACTCCAAGTGAAGCTAACCAAGGAGAAAGCCACGTTTCCTCACATGGTGTTGATTGCTAATGCAAATGCTACTAACCCTTGTTGTGAGCATGTGCATCTTATTGAGGAGAATGCTAAGTTGAAGGAGCAACTTGAGAAAGGCCTTGTCACATGCATACAAGGTGAGAAGAACCTCAACGACCTTTTGAGTAATCAAAAGGAAGGTGTGGCCAAGGAGGGGATTGGGTTCGCACCCAAGCCCAAGAACATGAAGAAGAATGACAAGACCAAACGACCTCCTCCTCTCAAGCAAACTTTTGTGAGGGAGGGAGAGGGTGCTTCCAAGGAGAAGAATAAGAACGCAAAGGGTGGCGATGTCAAGAAGGGCAATGCCACCCCTCCCAACAAAGTCGGCGATTTTAATCCCTCTTATGTGTTATGTCGTGCTAGTGATGGGCACGTTTTTGCCAAATTTGTTGGTTCTCCTCATGAGTACATTGAATGGTCTATTTGGGTTCCTAAGTCCCTTGTGGCTAACATCAAAGGACCCATTACAAAATGGGTACCTAAAACCAAGCATTGATCTCTTGTAGGTGTTTGCTTCCGGTGGGGGATCATGGTTGCTCGATAGTGGAGCTACAAATCATATGACCGGAAGCAAGGACTTGGTGGTGGACGTGCACAAGATTCCTTCTATGCCCACCAATGTCGAGTGGGGTGATGCCTCGTCTTCTAAGGTATTGAGACTCGGCAAGGTTGTCATTTCTCATGATCTCATGATCGAGAAAGTCATGCTTGTGGAGTCCCTTGCATACAATTTACTTTCCGTTCGTCAACTTGCAATCATGGGCTTTGCCACTTTCTTTGATATTGATACCGTGGCCCTCTTGTGGAACAAGACTCTTAAAGTAGCCTTTGTTGGGCATGTCGAGAACGCTCTCTATGTGATTAACTTTTCGGAGGTACCCACTAAGACCGCGACATGCCTAATGGCTAAAGTTGATGTGTGATGGCTTTGGCATCGCCGTTTAGCCCATGTCAATATGAGATCTTGGTAAAGTCTTCTCAAGGGGGACCATGTCCGTGGAGTAACAAATGTTAGCTTTGCTAAATATCGTGCTTGCAGTGCTTGTATCGAAGGAAAGCTTCATGAAAAGGCTCACCCTCCCACGACTATCATTTACTCGAAGAGGCCTTTAGAGCTCCTTCACTTGGATCTCTTTGGGCCTCCATCCTTTGATAGTCTTGGGGGTAGAAAGTATTGCTTGGTGATTGTGGATGACTACTCAAGATATACTTGGGTGTATTTCTTCAAGAGGAAACCGTCATTGACTTTGCAAATGAGGCACAACGTCAACACAATGCAAAGATCTTGAAAATAAGAAGTGACAACGGCACCGAGTTCAAGAACTACACCTTGAATGAGTTTCTTAGTGATGAGGGGATCAAGCATCAATATTCTGCACCCTACACCCCTCAACAAAACGGTGTCGCGGAGAGGAAGAACTGGACGTTGATGGATGCGGCAAGGACCATGATGGCGGAGTTCAAGTCTCCATACAACTTTTGGGCCGAAGCCATCAAGACCGCATGTCATGCATCCAATCGGCTCTACCTCCGCAAGGGCTTGAACAAGACTCCATATGAGATACTCATCAGTAACAAGCCCAACCTCAAGTACTTTCGGGTGTTCAGGTGTAAGTGCTTCATTCTCAAGAAAGGTGTTCGGTTGTCTAAGTTTGAAGCTAGAGCCTATGAGGGCATATTTGTTGGTTATGCTACAAACTCCCATGCTTACCATGTCCTCAATAAATCCACGGGACTTATTGAGGAGACGTGTAACGTGGAGTTTGATGAGAATAACGGCTCCCAAGTGGAGCAAAGTGGCACTTGTGATGTAGGTGATGAAATTCCTCCTCAAGCCATAAGAAGAATGGGTGTTGGTTTTATCCTACCCGTTGAGGAACCCCTTGTGGCCGAAGGAGAAGGACAATGCTCCACTCAAGTGGAGCCATCACCAACCCAAGGCCCACAAGCTTCCGAAGAACAAAGTGAAGGCCCTCAACCTCATGAACAAGACCAAGGGCAAGATCATGCTCAAGAAAATGTTGACACACCAAGTGAGACCCAAGGTCAAGTTCTCCACCCCAAGCAAGTTCAAGATCAAGAACATGCTCATGGCGGCGCTCAAGATGATCAAGTGACTGCTCCTCAACTCACCTCCGGGGAGGAATTAGAGCGTCGTGCCGCCAAGATTGCTTCCAAGCTCACCACCAAGGGTCATCTCATGAAGAATGTACTTGGAATCATTGAAAAGGGGGTAAGCACTCGTAGACAATTGGCAAACTATTGTGAACATCACGCGTTTGTTTCGTGTGTTGAACCCCAAAAGGTATATGAAGCACTCGAAGATCCGGATTGGCTTAATGCCATGCATAAAGAAATCAACAACTTCGAGTACAACAAGGTGTGGAGGTTGGTGCCAAGGCCAACGGGGAACCACAATGTCATTGGGACCAAGTGGATTTTCAAGAACAAACAAGATGCTCATGGAACCATCATACGCAATAAGGCAAGATTGGTGGCACAAGGTTACTCCCAAGTCGAGGGTATCGACTACGGTGAAACCTTTGCTCCTGCTGCTCGCCTTGAATCCATTCGCTTGTTGATTGCTTATGCTTCTCATCACAACTTTAAATTGCAACAAATGGATGTGAAGAGTGCTTTTCTTAATGGTCCTATTAATGAGTTGGTTTACGCCAAACAACCCCCGGGTTCGAGGATCCCTACTTTCTCGATCATGTGTATCAACTCGATAAGGCACTCTATGGCCTTAAACAAGCCCCACGTGCGTGGTATGACCACCTTACCGAGTTGCTACAAGATCGCGGGTGTCGGTGTCAAAACCGGCGGATCTCCGGTAGGGGGTCCCGAACTGTGCGTCTAGGCGGATGGTAACAGGAGACAAGGGGCACGATGTTTTTACCTGTGTTCGGCCCTCTCGATGGAGGTAAAACCCTACTCCTGCTTGATTAATATTGATGATATGGGTAGTACAAGAGTGGATCTACCACGAGATCAGAGAGGCTAAACCCTAGAAGATAGCCTATGGTATGATTGTTGTTCGTCCTACGGACTAAAACCCTCCGGTTTATATAGACAACAGATAGGGTCAGGGTTACACAAAGTCGGTTACAATGGTAGGAGATCTACATATCCTTATCGCCAAGGTTGGCTTCCACGCCAAGGAAAGTCCCATCCGGACACGGGACGAAGTCTTCAATCTTGTATCTTCATAGTCCAGGAGTCCGGCCAACGATGATAGTTTGGCTATCCGGACACGCCCTAATCCAGGACTCCTCAGTAGCCCCTGAACCAAGCTTCAATGACGACGAGTCTGGCGCGCATATTGTCTTCGGCATCGCAAGGCGGGTTCCTCCTCCGAATACTTCATAGAAGATTTTGAACACAAGGATAGTGTCTGGCTCTGCAAAAAAAGTTCCACATACCACCGTAGAGAGAATAACCTTTGCACAAATTTGCTGACGTATTCCGCGGCGTGACATCACACCACCGCCAGGCCTTTATACGAATCGTATTACTGTTCCACCTCAGCGCGTTTTAGCGAGGCGGTTTCTTCGGAACGTCTTATCACAGAGGAGATCATGCCCCCCTTATTCTGGGGTCCTCATCAATACAGGCGTGGGTAACCCAAACGCGCCATTGATTACGGCGCTTGGTAGATAAGCGAGTTTTACCATGCTGGCGGGGGACGCATAGCTTCGTCCGTCCATATAAGGGGATAAGGATCCACCTTTTAACCTACGCCTTCTTCCTCCTTCTTCCTCCTTTGCTCATCCATTTCCGCGCACTCGAGCTCCAGCGCCCAAGTCCGCACATCCCTCCTCAACCTTCTTCAGCCATGTACGGAGCGGGAGGCAAGTGGATGGCCTCCTCCATCACGGGGGCACATCAAAAAGCTGTGGAAAGCCGGATACTTGTCCGGCGACATCGCGTGTCGGCTCCCCAACAAGGGGCAGCTCATCCCTACCCCCAGGACCCATGAGAGGGTGGTGTTCCTCCCCCACTTCCTCCGCGGACTAGGGTTTCCACTTCACCCATTCATCCGGGGGCTCATGTTCTACTACGGCCTAGGTTTCCATGATCTGGCCCCGAATTTCATCCTCAACATCTCGGCGTTTATCGTCAGTAGCGAGGCCTTCCTCTGCATCCAGCCCCACTTCGCTTATGGCTGAAGACCTTCAATGTCAAGCCAAGGCAGGGGCGGCGCCAAGCGGAGTGCGGAGGTGCCATGCTGGGCAAGATGGCCAACGCCCTATGGCTCGAGGGCTCCTTTGTGGAGACCATAAAGGTGGCAATCGGGTGGTTCTACATCACCGAGCCAGCGACTTCAATGGCCGCGGCCCCGAATTCTGATATGGCTTCCCACACGGCTCACATCATGGAAAGAGACGGGCCGACATGGGTGATTCGAAGAGCTGTCCGACTCCAAACTCAAGCGTCCAAACCTGGTGGACAAGGATCTCAAGCTTGTCAACGTAATCCAGGTGATGCTCATCCGCCGGATTCTCCCATGCCAGCAATGGGCCTTCAATTTTGGGATATTGATCCGCACAGCACGAATTCTGAGCCGGCTCTTCACACTACGCACGAAGATGCCCGAAGGTGCTGTTCAAGGGCGCTGGCTCCGCATCCGCCATCAAGATCGCGGATTCATCTCGCAGCGTCAAGCCAGCGAGGTAAGTTATTTTACCCTTTATGGGACTCTTTTTCATAGTTTGACTCTATGCGGATCTAAAACTCCCTAACCTTTGACAGATCGGTGAAGACGCCCGGACAGATTGGCTGTCCGCCCCTTGCCGAAGACCCAGCGGACGCCTCGATTGACGGATAAGGCTCCGCACCTCATGTGGTGCCGAGAAGAAGGCCATGAAGAAGGCCACGGAACTCAAGGAGCTCCCGCGCCAGTGTTGTCGGACTCATCGTCCGATGACTCGAGGCGGAATCCTCCCCGACAACGAGGAGGAGGAAAGAAGCCTCTCTCCGGGGGGGAGAGAAGAAAGGAAGGCCGCCCGATCGGGAGGCCGGAGGGTCCAAGAAAGGAAGGACCCTTCCTGCGGACTTCTCCACCAACGCCGATAACGACGAGGAGGAGGGCCAACGAGGCCAAGCCTCGGCGAGATCGTAAGTGTCGGGACTCCTAATAGCTCATGACTTTTTATTTGTCGATAGTGTCTTCTAACACCGAATATAACCATGTAGCCTGCCCAAGGGCGAAGCTCGCCCGCCGTCGAGTGGCTTCCTCGGATTCGCTTGATGTGAATAGCACTTCACTTCCGACCGCCTCCTCTCCTCATGACGCAGACGACACCGCGGTGGAATCCCAAAAGGGGCCTAACCAGGAGGAGGTGGTCCTGGAGGCGCCGCAAGGCGACCTCCCAGACTCCGGGCGAAAGGGGCCGAAACCCCAGAGGGCTCTAAGTCCGGACCTGTGCTGGACTCCGTACCGGAACCTTCAGTGGTTCCAAAGTCCGGCAAGCGGCCCCTTCGTAAGAAGGGTAAGACTGCGACGCCGGTGACCTCCGTCCATCCGGAGGCACCGGATAGCTTGCTGGAGGCGCTTAATGGCGCCTCCATCAACGAGGAGCACCGCACTGTTATGAGTGTGGTGATCCAGAAAGTTTAGTCCGCCAAGAGCGGGCTGACTGAAGCCTGTACCAGCCTTCTAACAGGCTTTCAGGTAAGTTTAGAATATGTAAAAATATTAACGGATAGAAAGTAGCCCCTGATGCTTAGTTCAGTGTTCGAAAAGAAAAGAACGGACTGAGGATCTAAAAAGATATACGCAGGAGTCTAACATAAGTATGTCAATATGGGAATTTAGGCTGCGCTGCTGACCTCTGCCGCACTGACTGCGGAGGTCAATGCATTGAAGCAGAGCCTCGAGTGGTCTGAGAACGAGCTCGGCATTACCAAGAAGCAGCTCGAGGACAAGGAAGGTAAGAAATACCTTCTTAAAGTAATACCTTATAGAAAGGATTTGGTTGCAATAATGACAGGACTAACGTGAGTATTGTAGGGGCCAGGAACGAGGTGGCGACCCTGAAGGAAGCGGTGTCCACGGCCGAAAGCAAAGCGGCCGCGGAGTGCACCGAGCGAGAGAAGCATGATGCGCGGGTGGCGAAGGTGCAGCAAGAGCTCTAGGCTCTCGTGGAAAAACATGAGAGTTTGGAGCTTGACTCGAAGACTCGAGAGTCCGAGCTCGCCTCGGCTCTTGAGAGTGCCAAAGCCTCTAAGGCCGAAGCCCAAAAAGCCCTCCAGGAAATTGAATCATTAAAGAAGATAGCGGCGGGTAAGGCATTCTTTATGCAAAGCAAGCATGTGAAAGTGAATTATCTATTACTTACCCGAACCGAGCTCTCCAGAGCATTCGCAGATCTGCCCCTGTAGTGTGTCCGATGCTCGCCGCTGCTCTACCGCACCAAGGAGGGGAGCTCGATGGAAAAGGTGTTCTGGTCTCAGTATGCTGAGGCCGGACATCCGGTGCCCCTGAGCGACCAGCTGAAGCAGTTGGTCGAGCTCCACAAGGTCGCCGAACAGGCCATGAAGGGCCTCATAATTCGGTCAGGCCATTGGAAGCCATGCCCGGAGCTACTTGGGCTAGTGCGGCGGCTGGTGGACGCGTGTCCATGGATTGAAGTCATCAAGCGCCCGTCTGCATTGAATGTGCCTGTTGGCCCTTGCCCGTGCTAAAGTGCACCGGGCAAGATGGATGCTGAGAAGCTTGTGACGGACGGCCCATCAAGGGCAAGGAGCATCGCAGTTCAAATGTACTATGAGGGCGCCTCAAGGGTGCCCGCCTATAGCGGTGAATGCTCCAAAGATGTAATTTTGAATCGACTCGATTTGTTATCTTGTACGCTGAAAACTTGTTCATATGCGCTTAAGAAACGCTTATGAATTTAAAATTTTACCTTCAGGCGGCCGCTTATCAAATTTGAGAGATGGCAAGTCGTTGGCTTCAGCCCCATGCCATGAGTGCTGGGGTGTTCGGATAAACTTGAGCGCTCTTGTTCCCATTCTGGGTCCTTCGAGGAGGCGCCAACGAACGAACAAGGCAACCGGACTATAGTGCTTGAACACTCTCACTTAGCCATTGAATTCTATAATTTTAAATTTCGCCAAGCCCTAGTACTGGAAGACCTAGTTCGGGCGCTATCCACGCCTTTGGCCGTACAATGCCGACTCCTCGCTCTAAGCGGCATAAGTCTTTAGGGACCCAAAAACCTCTCGAACAGCGATCGCTCTCGCCCTATCATGACGGTCAGTTTTAGCTTTCTCCACCGAGGTGCTCAACCCAGCTCAACCGGGCACAATCGCAGTGGTTCTCCCAAAGGCTACCTTAGCCGATATAACGGAACGTAAGGTACCAAAAGATGGGAGCCGGGCAAACCCAACTATTGACCCAAGACATGATTCGGAGCCGATGCATATAATGCTATAAGTTCGGGGTGCCGCACTTGTGAAAGTGTTCGGACTTATCACACCATGTTTTTGGGGTACTTAAGCCTCTGGTGTATTGGTCGTACCAATGTGTACGGGTGCAACGTGTCATGAATGAACATATATATAGATAAAGAAAGGAGTGCAATAATAGGCAAAAGCTATGTATTGTTTGTTCAAAAAGGAACTGCAATGAAAGCAGAACGATACAAATAGTGCGATAAGCAAGGGATGGGACTATTTGACATGTCCCCCTCCAGGGGTAAGCTGCGGGATGGTATGTAAAACAGGTATAATGCTCGTAGTAGGGACCACCTGGACACTCGACGTAGCTTTCTGCTTCCCTAGTTGTTGCATCGTGTTTTCGGCAATTCTAGAGCCGGACAAGGCTTTTGGAAAACGGAGTCCTGAAAGTAAGAGAAAAGAAGAAAGAAAAAGAATGACACAATCGGGAGCCCCTGGTGCGGTTGAGCCGCATTCTGGGCGTGCCGTGGTCGTGCCCCTCCCCTTATGCCCATGGTATCTCCAGAGTGTAGTTATGTACGTGTAGTACTGGTTTCACAATTTCGCGAGGGCTGGGGTTGGGGACGTATTGCTATGCGTGCTCGGATCATGCCAGGCGGTCTTGTTGTAGATTACTCCGGGCGTGCTTGACGGTGTCCGGACGTTTAGTAGCCGGACTCGAGAATTGCTGTGAGAGGCTGCTTTGTACCTCCGCCGCGAGGGCCGCCGTATGCTCCTCTGTTCGGAGAGAGCGTTCGGTGTTTCCATTGACCGTGATTACTCCTCGAGGGCCTGGCATCTTCAGCTTGAGGTATGCGTAGTGCGGCACCGCATTGAACTTTGCAAATGTGGTTCGTCCAAGCAGTGCGTGATAGCCGCTGCGGAACGGGACTATGTCGAAGATTAACTCTTCGCTTTGGAAGGTATCCGGGGATCCGAAGACCACTTCGAGTGTAACCGAGCCTGTACAAATTGGCCTCTACACCCGGTATGATGCCTTTAAAGGTCGTCTTTGTGGGTTTAATCCTTGAGGGGTCTATGCCCATTTTGCGCACTGTATCCTGATAGAGCAGGTTCAGGCTGCTACCGCCGTCCATCGGGACTCTAGTGAG
Organism: Aegilops longissima; assembly: GCA_021605205.1. NCBI lineage: Eukaryota > Viridiplantae > Streptophyta > Magnoliopsida > Poales > Poaceae > Aegilops > Aegilops longissima. Next base: position 708,140,159 of record CM038682.1, read on the forward strand.
GTGAAATCCGTCGATGATTGGGTAAAGAACCACGCAGCGAATCCGCCGTGGCGGATGCTAGTGGGTGGTCCTTCGATCAAAGGTGATCGGGTAGGAGGACCATGGGTTGAACTTTGGGGCGACCGGCTCCATCGCATATACGCCCCTTAGTGCACGCTTCCGCCCCTTTGGGTATGTGGGTTGCGATATCATGTTCACCGTCTGCATTTGTGGGGGAAGCCCTTCTGTCTCTATTGTTCGGCGGCCGGGCTCTCCTCGTCATCGCTATGCAGCCCTTGTCATTGAGTTCGCATTTAACTTGCCTGCCTGTTTGAAGACCCAACAATCCTCGTTGGTGTGGTTGGCTGGTTTTTCGGGTGCCATGTATTTGACACGGCGATCGAGTATTCCGTCCAGATTGGACGGGCCTGAGTATTTCTTTTGAACGGCTTTTTCCGCTGACCGGGTTTAGAGCCTCTGAATACGGCATTGACTGTCGTATCTTCAACATTATCGCCGTTAATGCGGCGCTTGTGCTTGTTGCGACGCGACCTGCCGTTGCTGTCCTTGGTATCCGAACTACCAGGGTTTTTGGTCAAGTTGTTACTATGAGCTAGCCAGCTGTCCTCTCCCGCGCAAAAGCGGGTCATGAGTGTTGTGAGGGCTGCCATGGATTTAGGCTTTTCCTGGCCTAGGTGCCGGGTAAGCCACTCGTCGTGGATGTTATGTTTGAAGGCTGCAAGGGCCTCTGCATCCGGACATTCAACGATTTGATTTTTCTTGGTTAGGAACCGTGTCCAGAATTTTCTGGCCGATTCTTCTGGCTGCTGAATTATGTGGCTGAGGTCGTCGGCGTCTGGTGGTCGCACATATGTGCCCTGGAGGTTATCAAGGAATGCGGCTTCCAGGTCCTCCCAACAACCAATTGATTCTGCTGGCAAGCTGTTAAGCCAATGCCGAGCTGGTCCTTTAAGCTTGAGTGGGAGGTATTTGATGGCGTGTAGGTCATCACCACGGGCCATGTGGATATGGAGGAGGTAGTCCTCGATCCAAACCGCAGGATCTGTTGTGCCATCGTATGATTCGATGTTTACGGGTTTGAAACCCACGGGATTTGATGATCCATCACTTCATCCGTGAAGCATAGTGGGTGTCGGCGCCTCAGATTGAGCTATATCACGACGCTGCTCAAATGAGCTTTGTTCATCAGTTTCGCCCGGCCGAATTGATATATCCGGCGTGACGGTTATCATCGCGTGTCGTGGGGCGCCCACGCGATCCGTAGATCGATCTTGTTTTCCTTGGCTTGTCCTCCAATATGTCTCGCAGGTCTGGCGCGTTTCCCCATGCCTTGGTACTTTTTGAGCGACGCCGGGGTGCGGCTTGAATGGAGGGTCTAGGGGCCTCTCTGTCGCGGCCACGGGGTGGCCGGTCGGCCGCATCATGCGCTGGTGATGTAGGTTTGGGTGCTGCTTCCTCTAATTGGGGTAGCAGCCTGCATTTTGGGTATCTCTTGGAGGGGCGTCGAGTCCATACTCTTCGCTGCAAGGAATTCAGTCCATCCGTCACCTAGCAAGTCTTGGTCAGCTCTAAGCTACTGCTGCTTTTCTTGAGGCTGCTTGCCGTGGCCATAAGCCCGCGCTTGAAACGCCTCTGCTCGGCAGGATCCTCAGCACGACAAATTCGCCATCGCCGAGGCTTGCCTCATCTTCGGAGGGAGGCATATAATTATCGCCGCCCACCTCCCCCGCCCCGCCACTCTATCATGAGGGCTGGCTTCTCCTCCTCCCGTGCTGAATCCTGCCGGAGGGGGTTGTCTTCGCACCGTCCGAGGTGTTATTATCTCCGTGCGGAATCACCATTTTTGCTGTGGCGGGATTTAGAGCGGAGCCACCGACGCCGGGCGCTTGGGCTGTTTCTTGAGGGGTCATCCTCCGTTGTTTCATCGTCGCTCCCATCTTTTGGGATGTCCACCATGTATATGTCGATGATGAGGTGGCCTTCCAAAGGTGCCAGTAGGCGCTGGTTCTTGGTCGCTCCAAAGATCGCCGCCCATACCGCCGATGTGTTCGGAATCAAGTCGAGCATGTTGGTTAAATCATCGACAAGGGCTACAAAGTGGGTGGTGGGTGGGCGCTGAATTTCTTCATCGTCCGTGATCTCAACCTTCCCGACCGTAGTCCGCCAGGGCTCTCCGATAAAGAGAGAGAATTTAGTGAATTCAGGATGTCGCCAAAGGGCGAAAAGCCGAAAGATGTCCGCGGCAGTGAACTCCATAACCGCGCCCAATTGATTCGATTGGCAGGGGCGCGGAGGGTTCGGAGTCCGGAGAGGAGTCTGGCTCCTTGGAGTCACGGTCTTCGCAAAGGACAGGTATGGAGTTCGCTTAATCGCCGTAGAGATCGTAGCCCTCGAGGCAGTGTCCAGCCACTCGCCCTCGATCGGGCGGAGTCGGCTTCAAGCTAAGGGTCGGAGCGACGCCGTGCGGCCTCCGTGGCACTCGCTCAGCGGGCGAGCTAGATCGCGCCCATCGAGACAAGGCGCGCTTGGTTGTGGCTCAATCCGTCAAGATCAAGTCTCCACGGATGTCGGTCATGTAGTTCAAACTCCCAAATCTGACCGATGGCTGGGGCGAAGCTTTTGATCTGCTCCAGATGGCCAAGTGAATTGCCCGCAGCAAAGCCGCCAATACAAAGATCTGTCCGGGAGAAAAGTCTCACCGGACCGCGCCGTTGTTGATGATCAAGGAGCCATCGGGCCTAAGGGTGACGACACAGAGGAACTCTCAATGAAAGCACCAATGTCGGTGTCAAAACTGGCGGATCTCGGGTAGGTGGTCCCGAACTGTGCGTCTAGGCGAATGGTAACAGGAGACAAGGGGCACGATGTTTTTTCCCAGGTTCGGGCCCTCTCGATGGAGGTAAAACCCTACTCCTGCTTGATTAATATTGATGATATGGGTAGTACAAGAGTGGATCTACCACGAGATCAGAGAGGCTAAACCCTAGAAGCTATCCTATGGTATGATTGTTGTTCGTCCTACGGACTAAAACCCTCCGGTTTATATAGACAAAGGATAGGGTTAGGGTTACACAGAGTCGGTTACAATGGTAGGAGATCTAAATATCCAGACGCCAAGCTTGCCTTCCACGCCAAGGAAATTACTATCCGGACACGGACTAAGTCTTCAATCTTGTATCTTCATAGTCCAGGAGTCCGGCCAACGATGATAGTTCGGCTATCCGGACACCCCCTAATCCAGGACTCCCTCAGCGGGTTTGAAGTTGGGCTCATTGATCCCACTCTTTTTACTAAGAAGGTCAATGGGGAGTTGTTTGTGTGCCAACTATATGTTGATGACATTATCTTTGGTTCCCTAACAAAGCTTTCAATGATGAATTTGCCGCACTAATGACCTCAAGTTCAAGATGTCTTCCATGGAGAGTTGAAGTTCTTTCTAGGTTTCGAAGTGAAGCAAAGAAGAGAAGGTACCTTCATCAACCAATCCAAATACACTCAAGACATGCTCAAGAGATTCAAGCTAAGCGATGTCAAGCCGGCTTCCACTCCAATGCCCACTAAGTGCCAACTTGACATCGATCCCAATGGTAAAGCGGTGGATCAAAAGGTATATCGCCCATGATTGGATCCTTGCTTTACCTTGTGTATCTAGACAGGATATCATGTTGAGTGTGGGAATTTGTTCGCAGTTTCAAGTCAAGACTTAAGGAAAGCCACTATGTGGCGGTCGTTTAATCTTTCGATATTTGGCTCATACCCCAAACTTTGGCCTATGGTACCCGAGAGGAGCAAACTTCAAGCTTGTAGGATATTCGGATTCCGACATGGAGACAAAGTGGATAGGAAGTCCACTGAGGGGTGCCAATTCCTTGGTTGCTCATTGGTAAGTTGGTCTTCCAAAAGCAAAGTTGTGTGTCTCTCTCGCCCACCGGCGGAGTATGTAGCGGCCGGTAGTTGTTGTGCACAACTCTTATGGATGAGGCAAACTTTAAAGGATTACGGTGTCATTTGTGACAAAGTGCCTCTTTGGTGTGACAATGAAAGTGCCATCAAGATTTCTCTCAACCCGGTGCAACACTTCAAGACGAAGCATATTGAGATTCGGTATCACTTCATCCGAGATCACATTAGGCGAGGGGAGATCGAGCTCCACTACGTCAACACTCATGATAACCTTGCAGATATCTTCACGAAGCCTTTGGATGAAGCAAGATTTCATGAGTTAAGGCATGAGCTAAATATCATTGATTCGAGCAATGTTGCCTGAACCCTTGCACACCCCACCATACTCAACTTGTTATCCCGTCTAGGTGTAGGCATGGGCATAGGGGGAGTGTTGTTCTCTCAATGAACTCTCCCTCCCCCCATTATGCATAAATTGATCAAGTCTTTCACATTAGCCATTTTTTATGGTACTTGTGCTTCAAAGACGATTTTTGGTCATGGACCCAAGGATAATTCTTCGCGGTGCCATACCAATTGACTCAAACATAGGTGGCTCCGGCCACCGCTCTCCTCATGGATAAGTTGTGTCTCATAGTTGGTCTCGGTCGTCATGTGTGTTTGCCTCTTAGTTGGTTGGTGTTTCTTCCGGAGGTTGTTTTTGACCTTTCTCTCTTTTCTCTCGTGTGTTCTTACACTTTCTTGGTTTTGGTACTACCGTGGTGAGCCACGGTACTACCGCAGGAGTTGGTGGCTCTATGTTTAGTGCGTGGTACTCCAGGGGCACGGTACTACCGCTACCTCCGCGGCAGTAATTTTTTACTGCCGCTGAAAGAGCGGTACTACTGCCCAGCGTGCGGTACTTCCGCCCGGGCGGTACTATCATGATGACCAAGGGTACTATCACGCCACGCCGAGCGGGTGGGGTTAAGAGCGGGACAGGGGAGTTCTAACTCCCGCACTCCATTCATCTCTATTCCCACCACGCTCTCTCTCTCTCTCGACCAATAACGGCGCCGGAGGCCTTCGCCGATCTCCGCCTCCGCCGCCTCCTCGGATTCCGACCGTGGGATCGCTCCCCACCTCGCCTCTTGCCATGGAACCAGGTTTTTCCCCAAGTGCCTCTTCTTTTTGTCCTTCCTTGTGGTTTTAGGTTTTGGGGAGATGCATGTGGTGTTCTTGAGATTTTTGGATAAATCTGTGCAAGTGGGATTCGTTGTAGAGTGGTAGTGTAGTTCCATGCTCTTTGGTTAGTTAAAATAGTTCCGTTTGATCAACGGTAGTACCGAAGTTGTCGTGCGGAGGTTCTAGATCCAGATCCGCGTCCTCTATGGCGGTTTTCAATCCGTGGGGTACTACCGCTCCTCCTGGAGCGGTACTACCGCAGCCTCACCTGGATCTGGTGCTCCGCGGTACTTCCGCACCTTGGTGCGGTACTACCGCTTGGCGTCCGGAAGTAAAAAATTACTTCCGCCCCAAGCGCGGTACTACCGTGCTACCCCGGCATGGTACTACCGCGGCTGGAGCGGATATAATTTGTTACTTCCGTATCCCTGCCCAGTACTACCGTAGACTCATCCTGCGCCCTTTTGCTTCGTCCAATTCGCACGTTTTTGTGTTTCTTTCGGTTTGGTTTTGATCCTTTTTGTTCCCGTGCGTGTCCTTGTGTATTTGTGCCTAGGTGGTGGCTCCGGTGTTGCTCGTCGCTCTAATCCCAGCCGTGACACAGGGTCAAGGCGTCTGCGCAACCCAGATGATGTTCCAGAGGGGTCCTCTGCTACTCCCCAATGCAGGACCAAGCACACCGCCAGCAAACAGAAGGAGCCCGTCACGGGCATGGATGAGTTGCCCCAGGCCGAGTTTGTCATTCGAAGGAAACTCAATCCCTATGTGACTCCCCAGGCTAGCACGCGAGGCAATGAACTCTTCTGGAACAAGCAGCAGAATCTGATATACATGGATGTGATCAAGGCCAAGCAAAATCGCTATGTTGAAGTTCACTACATTGACATGCATCATATGAGGCAGGACAAGCACCGTGAGTACTTTGGAGAGGCCTTGGATCTAGTCGAGCAGTTCGCCATTGAGCACTTGCTCACCTTCCACAAGGATTTTGATCCAGAGATCATCACACAGTTCTTTGCTTCAGTCCATTTCGGCGTGGATGATGCGAGAACCTTGACTTGGATGACTAATGGTCGCCGACTGTCTGCTACTTGGAAGGAGTTCATGGAGTTGCTTAACGTTCCAGATGAAGGGCTCAACACGCCAGTTGGAGTTCGCCCTCATGCCAACTCTGAGTCTGCCAACAAGAACAAGCTCATGCCATTCCTTGTTCCGAAGACTCTTCCCAACAAGAAGACTGCGTGGGTGCTAAATCCCTTCCTTGACATCATGCATCGACTCTTCTGGAACACCCTCTTCCCACGCATTGGGGACATGGGCCAGGTACATGCTTATCTCGTTGACATGATGCTTGTCTGCGAGGAGGCCCGTCAGGCTCAAACTCAACCACTTGATGTCTCACATATCATGTGGTGTGAATTCAGTTCGCCGTGTTCAACCGTAAGGTCCCCATCTATGGGGCTTACCTGTTCCACTTGATCTCCACGACATGGGAGAGGTTGTTTCCCAATGATGAGTTTGAAGCTCCAGGGTGGATTCGTCATTAGCCCATCAGGCTCCGCATCAAGCCACAATTGGCTAACACCACCACTTCTGCTGAGGCTGCCAGGAGGGCTGTGGATGAGGAGGAAATTGGGGGGGAAGAAGCTGCTGCTGACCGTTCTGCATTCTCTACTCCCTCTGCCGAGCCATCTTGGGCAAAGAAGCTGCAGATCAAGATGAAGAGGCTTTTCTGCCTGCAGGTCCAGAGTCAGTACAAGGCTCATGTTGCTCAAAAGGAGGCCCGTCGTCGCGACAACAGGATTTTGAGGGCATGCGGCGAGGACGTGGCCAGCGGCTCTGAGAGGCACATCACCCCCGAGGCTGCCTGGATGGCTAAGCAGCGCTACAAGTGGACTGATTCTGAGGAAGAGTACGTTCCTGCTGCGGAGTCTGACGACGAGGAGTCCTTTTCCGCCTAAGCTACCACCTTCGTTTTAGGTGACCTCTCTTCCTTTTTGGTGTCTGGATGCCAAAGGGGGAGAGAGTGTAGGATTTGCGTGTCGTGTGTTTCGTCGTTTGCTTTGCTTTTTCCGTCGTTGAACTTGCTTGATTTGGTTTGGTTGTGCTCGTGAGACTAAGTTTATCATATGGTGTAAGACATATGCACTCTATCATATCTTATTTCCTATTGAGCTTGTGCTATATCATGCTATTCATGTTATGCTCATATCTACTATCTTGTTTAGTGTCAGCCTTACCATTGCGAGATATGCTTTCTCTTTAAAATATAGGGGGAGTGGTGATCCTAGTATTCGTGCCATGCAGTCCAAAGCACTTTACTCTCTATCACGAATCTAGGGGGAGCTCATCTATATTTTATAGATGTGGGGTTTGTTTGTGCTTTATTCATCTCCTTTGTGCAAATCCTGTATTGTCATCAATTCACCAAAAAGAGGGAGATTGTAAGGGCATTCTTGTCCCAAAGTAGTTTTGGTGATTGATGACAATGCCTTTGCGGACTAATCATGTGTATTGAGATTTTTCAGATACATCACGACTAAACACAAGACGATTTGCTGCCCCTCGAAGATTATTGAAGACGGCGTTTCTCTACGGTTCGGTTCGGTGGAGTTGAGTCATAGGAGAGTCGTACTATTAAGAGGGGGTCCACTTTGGAAAGGTTTGGGTGGAATCTCACGCACACATTCCCTTTTGCACCACCTTTCCTGGAGCTCCTTGGAGTGTTCCTCCGTCTCACCTTGTCTCCGCGATATGAAGGCCTCCGCCTTGCTCTTCTCAGGCTAGCGGTAGTACTGCTCCTCTGAGCGGTACTACCGCAGGAGCCAGCGGTAGTACCGGGCTCCGGCACGGTAGTACCGTAGGCACCCACGGTAGTACCGCTCCTCTGAGCGATAGTACCGCGAGCTCTGGTCTGGCTCCACTGCTCAAGCGGTGGTAGGCGCGGATGTAATTTTTTACATCCGTGCTCCACGCGGTAGTACCGTGCTGCGGCGCGGTAGTACCGTGGCGCCAGGCCAGGTTCAGTGGCAAGTGCGGAGGTAGGGGCGGATGTAATTTTTACATCCGCACCTTCACGGTAGTACCGCACCCGTGGTCGCGGTAGTTCCGTGTCGGATTTTTGCACGACAATTTCTCAGCGGAGGTAGTCACGAATGTAATTTTTTACATCTGTGCCTACCGGGCCTGGCTCAAGGGTCGTCTTGCGGTAGTATCAAGATGGTGCCGCGGTAGTACCGCTCCTGCGGTTCTACCGCGCCCTGTCAGTGCTCCTTTTGCCATGTCTGGTTGATCAAGTCATGTACCTAGGGTAGGGTCATAGACCTGCCCAAAGGTACCCTCCCCAAGGACAGTCGCGAAAGAAGCTGCCTTCCAGTCGACCTGGTAGGCTTCCACTCGACAGATTCAAAGACACTCGACCATGAAGACCCACTCGACCACCAGGAGTCCAAGAACCACTCGGTGTCCAAATGGTCTGTAGTTAAATAGTCTTTATGGTCATGATGACACTTTATGTAAGGAGTTACCAGTAACGCCTTGCCTTATTGTACCTTAAACTCTCCGCTAAGTGGGCTGGCTGGGGTCCTGGCGCACTCTATATAAGCCACCCCCCTCCACAGGTAGAAGGGTTCGCACTTCACAACACATACGCATATAATCCAGTCGACCGCCTCCGGGCTCCGAGACGTAGGGCTGTTACTTCCTCCGAGAAGGGCCTGAACTCATAAATCCCTTGCGTATACAACTACTCCATAGCTAGGATCTTGCCTCTCCATTCCTAACCCCCATTCTACTGTCAGACTTAGAACCACGATAGTTGGCGCCCACCGTGCACTACTACAAAAAGGGCTATAGATGGAATGGCTACTAATGGCGCACCTGTGATGTGGTGCGCCATTACTATATTCTAATGGCGCACCATGTCTCGGTGCGCCAGTAGTAATATATTACTAATGTCCCACCTGGTGTGTGGTGCGCCATTAGTAGTTTCAAAAAAAAAACATAAAAAAAATTTATTACTAATGGCGCACCGCATCCGTCGTGCGCCATTATTAGGTTTGAAAAAAAAAGTAAAAAATAAATAAAAAAATTTTGTTACTAATGGCGCACCATGTCTCGGTGCGCCATTACTAGTTTTAACTAGTAATGGCGCACTTTCCACTGGTGCGCCATTACTAAGTTTTTCAAAACTAGTAATGGCGCATCGTGGGAGTGGTGCGCCATTACTAGTTCCACCCCACGGTGCGCCATTAGTAACTTGGCCACCACTTCCACCGAATGCACCCAGTGGATCGCCTTTTCAGTTTTAAAAAAAATAAAAGAAAATGATGAAAATGTCAAAAAAAATAAAAGAAAATAAGTTTCCCATGTGATATGTGGTCTAGTTGTTGGGAAAATTTGCAAATATGAATTTCGACTTCATTTGCAAAATCTCTCGAGAATTTGTAAAAATGGGCATAACTTTTGCATACTAACTCGGATGAAAAAGTTTTTTATATGAAAAATCATCTACTCGAAAAGTTACACCCGTTAAACATTTTCAAAATCCTCAAAAACCTAACAGAAAAAAAGATACGGGGCTTTTAAGATCTGGAGAGGCAAAAAAAATCAAAAAAATTCAAACTCACTAATGGCGCACCTGCCATGGTGCGCCATTAGTATCTTCCTGCCTTCAAAATTTAAAATAAGTCAAAAAATAAAAAAAAGTTACTAATGGCGCACCTGCCCATGGTGCGCCATTAGTATCTTCCCGCCTTCAAAATTCAAATAAGTCAAAAAAATAAAAAAAAGTTACTAATGGCGCACCGGCCCATGGTGCGCCATTAGTATCTTCCCGCCTTCAAAATTCAAAATAAGTGAAAAAAATAAAAAAAAAGTTACTAATGGCGCACCTGCCCACGGTGCGCCATTACTATGTCGTATATATGGCTGGGCGCACCTCCTCCACTCCACCTCTCCTCCACTCCATCTCCTCCTCTCCTCTCCTCCACTCCATCTCCTCCTCTCCTCTCCTCCACTCCTTCTCCTCCTCTCCGGCGACCTCCTTCTCCTCTCCGGCGACCTCCTCCTCCTCTCCGGCGACCTCCTCCTCCTCTCCGGCGACCTCCTCCTCCTCTCCGGCGACCTCCTCCTCTCCGGGAACCTCCTCCTCCCTCCTCTCCTCCCCTCCCTCCCCTCACGGTTTCTCCTCCCTCCTCTCCGGTGAGCTCCTCCTCCTCCCTCCTCTCCTCCCATTCCCTCATGGTTTCTCCTTCCTCCTCTTCGATGCTTCGGTGAACTCCTCTCTGGCGACCTCCTCCTCCTCTCCGGCGATGTAGGCGAGCGCCTCTCCGGTGACCTCCTCCTCCTCCTCTCCGGCGAACTCCTCTCCGGCAAAAGAACACGGCAAAAGAACGTACAAGATCCAAAAACAGGAACAAAATTTGAAATAATATCGTGCCAAAAAACGAGCAAAAAAAACTAGCAAAAAATGGGCAAAAAAATCACGATCCAGATCCAAATTCAAAATTCAAAAATAGCAATGGCGCACGGTGGGGGTTAGACGGTGCGCCACTACTATTTTCCCGCCTTCAAAATTCATAAATACTAATGGCGCACCGTGGCCTATACTAATGGCGCACCAGTGGCCTATACTAATGGCGCACGATTGGTGCGCCATTAGTATACCGTATACTAATAGGCGCATTACAGCGCCATTAGTAAAATTACTAATGGCGTGCTAGTAATGGCGCACGAGTGATGCGCCATTAGTAGGCAAAACTGGTGCGCCATTAGTAGGCCTTTTCCTAGTAGTGTGGTGGCGGTTGTCCGTACGATGCAGCCTATTTGATTGCCGTAGCATCGACGCGCTTCCTCGGGCGCCTTTGGCTCAAAAATGCCGTTGTCCACCTCCGTGACCACCAGTCTAGTAGTCCTGAGTTGGTTAGGAAGTCGTTGCCTCTTTGCTTTCGGTTCTACACCGGCTCCGCTCCCCGAGGCAGCACCGGTCTCAGTCTCAGTGATGCGCCATTAGTAGGCAAAACTGGTGCGCCATTAGTAGGCCTTTTCCTAGGAGTGGTGGGGCAGGTGTTCTAGCGATTTGTTGGAGAAGTTGGGATTCTTTCGATCTCCTACATCATGGTTTCAGGTGGAGTTCTGGTCGAGAGTAGCGAGATCCGTCTCGGTGCGCTCACGTTCGTCGCCGACGACTCCGCTTGGCTTCAGGAGGCTCCACTCGACGTGGGCGCGCCCCCGTCCGTGAAGCGACGACTTTCTGCGATGTGTCCGCAGCGTCCTCCTGCGGCAACCGTCGACCCAGAATGGGTCGGCTCCTGTGCCGTCCTCGCTCCCAGTCTCCCACCGGCGCAAGCATTCCGGTCGGTCGAGGCTTCAGCGGTGGGTGAGGCATGCGGTGGCTCGCCAGTCGGCCACCCCCCAAGTCGCAGCGATCGAGCCCGATGAATCTCTCTACGGCCTGTTCGATCTGTCGACTGGCTCCGCAGAGACGGCGTCCGAGTGCGATAGCAGTGACCCGGCGGCAGAGGTTCTGATGGTCGACGGACCACGCAGTCCCCCCGGATTCCCCCGCACCAGCGGAGGTGACGGTGGAGGCGATCGGCGCAAGACCACGAAGAGTACCTGCCCGAGCCCCTCACTTCGCTACAAAGGGAGGAGCTTCGCCGTCGGAACATGGATGCGCTTCACACTCCTATCGTTGGAGAAACCCCCGAAGCTCGTGCCTTGGAGGATGCGAGCTTGGCCAACCTGGCTGAGCGCACTCGACTGGAGAACCTCCAGCGAGTACTCGACGAGCGCGCGCGACCAAGGGTTCCTGAATCCAGTCGACGTCAGCTCTTCCAGCCACCAACTCAGGTATATCGAACTCCGATCAGAATTTAGCAGTTGCCGCCCGCATAGCAGAGTCCATTCAGCCTTCCCAGTCGGAGGCAGGTAGAGGTTTGCTACAAATCAGAGATCTGCTCCGGGCAGCAGGGGATCAAAACTCAGTCGTATCACAGTCATGGAACAGGATTCACAGCAGATCCGTCGCTGCGAATTCAGTCCCGTCGGCCCATAGTCCGAGATCGCCCCCGAGGCGTGAGGAACGTGGAGGCCGGCATGATGATCAGTACAAGAGCCGTGAGCAATATGAGCACCGATTCGATCGCAATGATCGACGTCGAGTGCCCACTCCTCCCCCGAGAGGTGGATCATACGCTCCTCGGCAGCAGGACGACAGACGCCAGCACAGTGTTGGGCGAAGGGTTCCAGTCGACCCCAGGGAACCAGGCTTTGATGCGAGATCCATTATCGTTCAAGGTTTGATCGACAGGAACAAAGCTCACCGAGAAGGCCATGACAGAGATGTTCCCTCCAGCACCAGAGTTCATGTCTCAGGGCCAGAGTGTTTCAGCAAAGCCATCAGAGCTGCGGTGATTCCTCCCAGCTTCAAAGTTGGCGATCGAGTCGATAAGTTCATCGGTGAATCCAAGCGACACTTGGCTTGAAGATTACCGAGTGGCTGTTCAGATCGGGCGGCGGCAACGATGAGGTAGCCATGAAGCATTTGCCTCTTATGTTGGAGGGCCAGCGGGCGTGGCTGAATCGAGTTAGCACCAATGATATTTACACTTGGGAAGATCTTGCCCGAGTGTTTGTAAGGACATTTGAAGGGACTTGCAAGCGACCAGCAGGGTTGATAGAGTTGAAGTCGTGTGTGCAGAAGTCGAGTGAAACTTTGGGAGATTATATCCAGAGGTGGATCACTTTGCACCACAGTTGAGAATGTATCTCGATCACCAGCGATCTGTGCCTTCAAAGAAGGTGTCAAGAATGAGAGTTGAGTTTCAAATTTGGTCGAACCGGAGATATGACCCTGAGTCGGATGATGGAGATTGCCACCAAGTATGAAAATGGTGAAGAAGAGGATCGGCTCCAGAGCGGTAAATACAAATCGGCCGCTAATGAGGCCGGCGGAGGAAATTCCAGTCGGAAGCAGAAGCGCAAAGCCGAGCCAGCTGCTCCAGGAGAGGCCTTGGCTGTGACCCCAGGAAAGTTCAAGGAGAAACCCAAGGGTCCTTGGAACCCCAAGAAGGTGAAAGACTAGGATGGAAATGACGTGTTGGATTTGCCATGTCACATTCACACGAAGAAAGATGAGGAGGGTAAACTCATTTACCCGAAACATACCACTCGACAGTGTCGGCTCTTGATTCAGCAGTTCCAAGGGAAACAACCCAAGGATAAGGATAAGGAGATAGACAAAGTTGAGGACAAAGATGACAGCGATGATGGATATCCCCAGGTCAATTCCACCCTGATGATTTTTGCTGACGTCGAAAGCAAAAGTCGATTGAAGGTTATCAATCGGGAAGTGAACTTGGTCGCTCCGGCGACACCCAACTATCTGAAATGGTATCAGACCCCCATCACATTCGACCAGTCCGATCACCCGACGCACATTGCCACCCCTGGGAGGCAAGTGTTGGTGGTCGACCCAGTCGTCGAGGGCACTCGACTGACCAAAGTTCTGATGGATGGTGGTAGCGGCTTGAACATATTGTACGCAGAGACATTGAAAGGGATGGGCATTCCGATGTCCAGACTCAGTACCAGTAACATGAGCTTCCACGGAGTCATTCCTAGAAAGAAGGCTGAGTCACTCGGCCAAATTGCTCTTGATGTAGTTTTTGGCGATTCGAAGCATTTCCGGAAAGAAAAGTTGACCTTTGAGGTCATGGATTTCCATAGCGATTATCACGCTATTCTGGGAAGGCCAGCATATGCACGTTTCATGGCCCGACCACGTTACGTGTATCTAAAACTGAAGATGCCTGGCCCCAAGGGCGTGATCACTGTTACGGGCAATCGGAAGAAGGCAGAAGAGTGCTTCCAGAAGGGCTCTAAGATCGCCGATGCTCAGTTGGCAGTGGTAGAGTTACAAGAGTATCAGAAAACTGCAGATCGAGTGATTTGTTGCGAGCTAAGAAGCCCGCTACGGAGTCAGCATTCCAGTCGTCCGGTGAGACGAAGCAGGTTCACATTCACCCGACTGATCCCAATGCTGCTCCGACCAACATCTCAACAACACTCGACTCAAAATAGGAAGAAGCGCTCATCCAGTTCCTCCGTGAGAACTGGGACATCTTTGCATGGAATCCTGCTAACATGCCGGGTGTCCCCAGGGAGCTGGCTGAGCACCGCCTACGAGTCCACTCAAAAGTCAAACCGGTTAAAGAACATCTTCGACGGTCCGCCGTCCAGAAGAGAAAGGCCATTGGTGAAGAGGTGGCTCGGCTCTTAGCGGCAGAGTTCATCCGAGAGATCTACCACACCGAGTGGCTCGCCAATGTCGTCTTGGTCCCCAAGAAGGACAAGTCATTGCGCATGTGCATCGATTTCAAGCATATCAATCGGGCCTGCCCGAAAGATCATTTCCCTCTTCCTCGCATTGACCAAATAGTCGACTCAACTGCGGGATGTGAGAGGTTTTTTTTAGATGCCTATTCGGTACCGCCGATCCGTCTCAGATGGACCCGATGAGATCAAAACAACGCTCATCACTCCATTCGGTGCTTCATTATGTCACCATGCCATTCGGTCTCAAGAATGCCGGAGCCACATTCATGAGGATGATTCAGAAGTGTTTGCTCACTCAAATCAGTCGGAATGTGGAAGTGTACATGGATGATATAGTGGTCAAGTCACGAAAGGGTTCCGACCTGTTGACTAACCTTGCTGAAACATTTGCCAATCTCAGGAGGTACGATATCAAGCTTAACCCATCAAAGTGCACATTTGGAGTTCCTGGCGGAAAGTAACTCCGTTTTCTCATTTCTGAGCGAGGAATCGATGCTAACCCCGAAAAGGTTGGCACTATACTCCGAATGAAGCGCCCTGTGCGTGTGCACGATGTTCAGAAGCTTACTGGATGCTTGGCCGCTTTAAGTCGATTCATCTCTCGCCTCGGTGAAAAGGCATTGCCTCTTTACCGATGATGAAGAAGTCGAGACAAGTTCGAGTGGACTCTGAGGCTGATGCAGCGCTTGCGAGCTAAAGCTCGCTCTCCACCAGCCGGTGCTTGCTGCTCCTATCACCAAAGAGCCTTTGTTGCTTTACATTGCAGCCATTTGGACAAGTCGTCGATCCGTATTTACGGTCGAGCGGGAATAAGAAGGAAAAGCCTTCAAAGTTCAACGCCCAATTTATTATCTTTCTGAAGTGCTGACCCCATCAAAGCAAAGATACCCTCACTATCAGAAGCTTGTTTATGGGATTTATATGACCACAAAGAAGGTTGCTCATTATTTCTCTGATCATTCCATTACGCCGCGTCGACGGCCCCATTGTCGGAAATTCTTCATAACAGAGATGCAACTGGTCGAGTGGCTAAATGGGCGATTGAACTCCTTCCCCTTGATATCAAATTTGAGGCAAAGAAAGCCATCAAGTCCCAAGCAGTAGCAGATTTCCTCGCCGAGTGGACTGAACAACAGCTTCCGACTCAAGTTCACTCGGAGCATTGGACTATGTTTTTCGATGGTTCCAAGATGCTGAACGGTTCTGGTGCGGGGGTTGTGTTGGTTTCCCCCCGAGGAGATAAGCTCAAATATGTTCTCCAGATTCACTTTGATTCTTCCAACAACGAAGCAGAATATGAAGCACTCCTGTATGGGTTGTGTATGGCCATTTCACTCGGCGTCCGTCGCCTTATGGTCTACGGCGACTCGGATCTGGTTGTTAATCAAGTGATGAAGGATGGACGTCGAAGCCCAGCTATGACAAATTACTTGTAATGCAAAGTGAGAAAGTTTGGAGAAGAAATTCGAGGGGTTAGAGCTTCATCATATACCCTGACTGAAAAATCAAGCTGCGGATGATTTGGCGAAGATACGGTCCAAGAGGGAAGCCATTCCCAGTAATGTATTTTTGGAGCACATTCATGCACCATCAGTGCAGGAGGATCCTTTCACAAAAGAAGCCCCACAACAAAAGAGTGCCAATGATCCGACAGAAGTTGAGGTCCCAGCCGTGGTCGACCTGATCATGGAAGTTGTGGTCATCACTCCCGACTGGACAGTGCCGTACATCGCATATATCCTAAGGAAAGAGCTCCCAGGGAATGAAGCAGAGGCTCGACAGATCGTCCGTTGATCCAAAGCCTTTACAGTGATCAAGGGACAGTTGTACAAAGAAAGCGCGGCTGGAGTCGGCCAGAAGTGTATCACGCCAGAAGAAGGTCAGATAATTCTTGAGGATATCCACTCGGGGACCTGTGGCCATCATGCGTCCTCTCGCACCATTGTGGCTAAAGCATACCGAGCGGGATTTTACTGGCCGAAAGCAAATGAAATGGCAAAAGAAATAGTCGACAAGTGTGAAGAGTGTCAGTTCTATTCCAACATGTCACACAAGCCCGCCTCAGCCTTGAAGACCATTCCACTCGTCTGTCCCTTCGCTGTTTGGGGATTAGACATGATTGGACCACTGAGGACTGGCAGAAGCGGCTTCAATCATTTGCTAGTAGCAGTCGACAAGTTCACCAAGTGGATCGAAGCCAAGCCCATCAAGAACCTTGATGCATGCACTGCCATCACTTTCATCAGAGAGTTGATATTCAGATATGGAGTTCCGCATAGCATCATCACCGACGATGGGTCAAACTTCGATAATGACAAGTTCAAAGCCTTCTGTGCCTCTCAGGGCACGCGGGTCGACTATGCTTCAGTTGCTCATCCTCAGTCGAATGGACAAGCAGAGCGTGCAAACGGCCTCATTCTCAAAGGGTTGAAACCACGGCTGATGCGTGATCTCAAGCACGCAGCAGGAGCTTGGGTCGACGAACTTCCATCAGTTCTTTGGGGATTGAGGACCACTCCTAATCGGTCGACTGGAAGAACTCCATTCTTCCTGGTCTATCGAGCTGAAGCAGTTCTGCCGAGTGACCTGCTTCACAATGCGCCTCGAGTCGAACTATACTCTGAAGAAGAAGCAGAACAAGCTCGGCAAGATGCAGTCGACCTCTTGGAAGAGGAGAGGGAGACGACCCTGATCCGCTCGACTATCTATCAGCAAGACTTGCGTCGATTCCATGCTAGAAATGTGAAGAGTCGAGCCTTCCAAGATGGAGATTTGGTCCTCCGAGTGGATCAACAGAAACCACACAAGCTTGCTCCCACTTGGGAAGGTCCCTTCATGGTCACAAGAGTTCTCCACAACGGAGTGTACCATCTCTACAACGTTGATCGCCAGATCGACGAGCCTCGAGCTTGGAATGCGGAGCTGCTCCGCCCCTTTTATACTTAAATACTCACTCGGTTGAGATGTAATAAAAGTACTTTTGTCGTTTGTTTATCTAAGACAAGAATGTTATAATTTTCCCAGTGATAGTTATTACTTTTTGTAGAAATTTTCCCCAGTGGGTGGCTTAGCTGCGAATCCGGTTCGCCTAAGTTTGTAAAAAAAATCCTTTCCGAGTGGCGAGCCAGCCTCCCACTCGGGAACTTAGCTGCGAATCCGCTTCGCCTAAGTATTCAAAATCCTATCGAGTGGTGAGCCAGCCTCCCACTCGGGGGCTTAGCTGCAGTCCAAGTACTCACCTAAGTATTCAAAATCCTACCGAGTGGTGAGCCAACCTCCCACTCGGGGGCTTAGCTGCAGTCCAAGTACTCGCCTAAGCATTCAAAATCCTACCGAGTGGTGAGCCAACCTCCCACTCGGGGGCTTATCTGCAGTCCAAGTACTCGCCTAAGTATTCAAAATCCTACCGAGTGGTGAGCCAGCCTCCCACTCGGGGGCTTAGCTGCAGTCCAAGTACTCGCCTAAGTATTCAAAATCCTACCGAGTGGTGAGCCAGCCTCCCACTCGGGGGCTTAGCTGCAGTCCAAGTACTCGCCTAAGTATTCAAAATCCTACCGAGTGGTGAGCCAGCCTCCCACTCGGGGGCTTAGCTGCAGTCCAAGTAATCGCCTAAGTATTCAAAATACTACCGAGTGGTGAGCCAGCCTCACACTCGGGGGCTTAGCTGCAGCCCAGTGCTCGCCTAAGTAATAAAAATCCTACCGAGTGGAGAGCCAGCCTCCCACTCTGGGGCTTAGCAACGGCCCAAGGACTCGCCTAAACACTCAATATAATGAACGCTTCGCAAGGACGACGAGGTGCAGTTAGGATGCTACCTTCTCCTTCAGAGCTACACCATAAAAATCCTAAAGAGTGGAGAGCAAACCTCCCACTCGGGGGCTTAGCTGCAGCCAGTGCTCGCCTAAGTAATAAAAATCCTACCGAGTGGAGAGCAAACCTCCCACTCGGGGGCTTAGTTGCAGCCCAGTGCTCGCCTAAGTATTCAAAATCCTACCGAGTGGAGAGCAAACCTCCCACTCGGGGGCTTAGCTGCAGCCAAGTGCCCGCCTAAGTATTTAAAATCCTACCGAGTGGAGAGAAAACCTCCCACTTGGGGGCTTAGCTGCAGCCCAGTGCTCGCCTAAGTGATAAATATCCTACCGAGTGGAGAGCACACCTCCCGCTCGGAGGCTTAGCTGCAGCCCAGTGCTCGCCTAAGTAAGGAATTCATCCCTATCCGCAAGGACGACGAGGTGCAGGTCGACTGTTACCTTCTCCTTCGGAGCTTCGCCACAAGTACAACGTGCGGTCCATCCCAATCCGCAAGGACGACGAGGTGCAGGTCGACTGTTACCTTCTCCTTCGGAGCTTCGCCACAAGTACAACGTACGGTCCATCTCCATCCGCAAGGACGACGAGGTACCGGTCGACTGCAACCTTCCCCTTCGGAGCTTCGCCACAAGTACAACGTGCGGTCCATCCCGATCCGCAAGAACGACGAGGTCAGTCGCAGTCTGTGCTCCATCCCTACCTGCAAGATAGATGAAGTACAAGTCGACTGGAGTTTCACCTCAAGGATACTACTTACAACAATCAAATATATTCCGAATGAAGAGCAAAGCTCTCTCGAAGGCAAATAAAGCATGTTCAAGGATAGATCAAGTTCGGATAAACGTCCTACGGATCCGAAAGTGCTCAGGCGTTAAGCCTGTTAAAGTTTGTCGGTTACAAAAACCACTCGGCATTCCAAGGCAAATTTAAGGTGGGACTTAGAAGTTTTTTACTCCTCCGGTGGAGGACTGGAAGGTGCAACAAACTGGTCGAGGTCGATTCCGTCGGCAATACGGGTAGAAGCAGCGATGAAGGTCTCCATGAAATATCGGAAGTCGTACTTCCTGGTGTTGGCAACTTTGAGGGACGCCAGCTTGTCCTCTTGCGCTTCCTTGCAGTGGACACGAACCAGAGACAGAGCAACATCAGCACCACACCGCGTAAGACTTTTCCATTCTTGCACTCGACTTGGAATCTCATTCAGTCGAGTCATTAAGGATTCAAGGTCATTCTGAAGCATCTGCTCTGGCCATAGAGTTGAGTCGATCCGCGACACCGCAACTTTTAGTCGAGCAAGATAATCCACCACGCTAGCAACGCGAGACTCCAGTCGGAGCACATTCATAGCAGCCTCGTCCTTCACAGGAGAATTGATGGGGTCCAGGCTGGTTTCCACTCGACTGGTTTCTTCTTTGAAGTTTTGACAGAATTCTGAAAACACAGCTCAGACTCAAAACAACAATCCTGCGATGAGCCGGTGATAGAAAGGCAGTCGGATAAAAGAGATTACCTTCAAGCATGAGGAACAGCTTCTTGGCAAGCCCTCCAAGATAAATCTCCAGATCATTTCGCTTCCCCACCAGTTGTCCAGCCTTGTCAGACAGAGCAATCTTGTCATTCTTCAGTCGACTAACTTCCTTGTTGGCCGCGTCAAGAGCGGCTTTCAGCTTGGCATTTTCATCATCAAGTTTGCCGACTGAGGCAAGTTTCTCTTCAACGAGCTTTGTTTTCTCCAAATCCGCCTTCTGTGCCTCTGCAAGGTCAAGGTCCTTCTTCTTCAGAGTCTCCTCCAGTTTATCTGCAAAGCAACAATGAGAACAGAGTTGAGAATGAACAGAAAAACAAAGACAGTCGTCAAGTTCTCACCAGCCATACCTTTTGCTTCATCCTTCGCTTACGCAAATTCTCCCGAGCAAGCTTCAAGTCGAGGTTGAGCTGGATCTGTTTGTTCTCTAACTCAAGATAGCGAGCCACAAGCTCGCAAGATTTCTACAAAGAGTCAATCGACAAAAGACATCAAAGACAGATCACTTCCGAGTGACTAAGGAAAAATCGTAGCATTTCTAAGACTACAGCGAATCAAAACATTCGACAAGTAGTCTCGGGACTACGCCAGCGGGTGCACTCAGCGTTCCCCACTGGTTTTACCAATTTGGTTCACCAACACCAAAAGAGGCAAAAAGGTTATGATTCTAAAACCATGGCTAAGTGTGAGCGGTCAGCCGCGGTAAAAAAAATAGTTCTTTTAGACTATAGCCAACTGCCCGCAGTCCACCATAGTCTCGGGGATTACACCCAGTGGGTGCTCTCAGCGTGCCCCCACCGGTTTTACGGTTCCATTCGACTTGGTCCGACCAGGCCGAGTGAAGAAGTTCAAAATATAAAGACTATAGTCGACTGCACGCAGTCCACCATAGTCTCGGAGACTACACCCAGTGGGTGCACTCAGCGTGCCCCCACAAAAACACAATCGACACACCCACCCAGTCGGTGTACAGATATGGAAATCTTCAGAAAGGAGCAGTTTCAGGTAGCATATCCTAACAGAGCAAGCAGTTTCAGGTAGCATATCCTAACAGAGCAAGCAACGATCGACTTACTTGGACATTGCTCTGGAGAGCTGAACTAGCATCATAGGCCGCCTGGCTGGCCTCTCGGATTGCCTTCACTTGCTCCATCATGATCCCTGCCTGGCGTATAGCCTCCTTAGCAGCACTCACTTGGTCTTCCGGGACGTGGTGTGTAGCAAAAAGAGATGGTGGATCAGCAGTCGACGAAGTGGGTCGGGCACTTGTCAGCGGTACAGCAAAAGACACAGAAGCCTGAGTGGGGTTGCCCCCCTCGGGGACCAGCGTCTCAGGTATTGTCACAACTGGAGCAGCCTTGCCAGCAGGCATCCTCTTGTTCTTCCTCTTCCTCAACGGCGTTTCCTCGTCATCATCGGGGAGATCAATGACATGAGGCAGAACTACAAGAAAGATTCAAAAGTAAACATGGAAATCCAATCGACTAAAAGCAAAACTGCAGAGATCATACCAAGGTTGGAGGTGACAGCATCTTCCATTTCCTGATCTTCGTGCTTGGCTGAGGTCTCGGAGGTAGCAGCACTGCAGATTTCGAGAATCGGCTGATCAGTCATCGAGTCGACCAAAAGTACACTCATGTTGAATAGGGAAATACAAGTTCTGCTGATTACCCGGAGATGGTGGGAATGACCATCCGCATCTTGGGCAGGGCCTTCGCCGGCTTCGACGACGTTGCCCGAGGTTGCTTTGGCGGTTTCTCAGTCGGCGCAGGGGAAGTTGTTTGAGGTCGCTTCATCGACTGCCCAGTGGGCGCAACAGCTTTACCGCGCTCGGCCGCCGGGTCATGCGTCAACTTGGACCTTCCTTCCGAGCGGGGAGGAGCGACGTCTTCCTCCTCTTCCTCCTCCTCCTCCTCTTCACAAGAGCTGTCGTCCCCCTCGTCCTCCTCGCCGTTGGACTCCCATTCCTCCTGGCTTTCACCTCCGCTTCCTTCTTCTTCTTCGACTGGTACCTGCGCCCCGTTGGGCATCGAGTACATCTCAGTGGTGGCCTAGAAGACAACAAAACAAGGCAAAAGTCAGTCGACGAATTTGCCTCAAAACAGAATGAATGCAACAGAATCATAGTTGGAAATAAGTGGTTATACCTTGTCTGGATCGTAAGAATGGTCGAGTGGGGGAATCCTCCTAGCTCCGTGAGGATTATCTTTGTTTCCTGTGATGGCAGTCATCCACTTCTCCAGCGTGGCGTCATCGACCTCCTCTGGATGGACCCGAGTGGTATCATCCGTACCGGAGTACATCGACATCGGATGGCCTCGGTATTGGAGTGGTTGAATACGCCGTCGGAGGAAAAATTCCAGAAGATCCATGCCGGTCACCCCGTCGTGAATGAGCTGGACTACGCGTTCCATCAACAATTTTACTTGGGCCTTCTCCTCCGGTAGCACCTTCAGGGAAGATGGCTTGTTCACTCGACTCATGGAGAAAGAAGGGAGTCCAGTTGACTGCCCCGGCGTCGGCTGGTCTTGGCAGTAGAACCAGGTCGACTGCCACCCTCTAACCGAGTCAGGGAGAGTCATAGATGGAAAAGCGCTCTTCCCCCTCATCTAGACCCCGAATCCCCCGCACATCTGGATTACTTGGGTTCTCTCGTCATTCGGGTTTGTTTTCTTCACCGTCTGAGAGCGGCAAGTGAATATATGCTTGAAGAGGCCCCAGTGCGGCCGACAACCCAAGAAGTTTTCACACAACGACACGAAAGCAGCAAGATAGACAATGGAGTTGGGAGTGAAATGATGGAGTTGCGCTCCAAAAAAGTTCAGAAACCCCCGGAAGAAAGGGTTCGGCGGCAGAGAAAATCCCTGATCTACGTGGGTGGCTAGGAGAACGCACTCACTCTCTTCAGGCTGCGGCTGCCACTCCGTTCCCGGAAGCCTCGCCGACCCATGGAGGATCAGTCCTTCGTTGGCCAGATCGTTGAGGTCCTTCTCGGTGATGGTCGAGCGGATCCAATCTCCTTGGACCCAACCTTGCGGCAATTTGGACCGCGAAGAAGATCCGCCCCGACTGGCGCTCTCCCCTTCGCCGCTGCCGCCTTCTTCACCCGCTCCAAGGCTGCGGTCTTCTCCTTCACCATGGTCGCCGGGCGGCGGAATGCGAGCTCTTGGCGCTGAGCAGGCTAAGGGCGCAGCGAGAAAGGTTTGGAGGCGGAGGGAGGAGAAGATTGGGGTCACACTGTTCAAACTATCCCGTTCGATGCCTTATATGAGGCCGCTTCCGAGTGGCTGACTGGTAGGCCCAGGCAATCCCGTCAAATCCCATAGCAGAACGCAGCGCTGCTGCACGTGGCGAAAAAGGCGGCACGAAGATCGAGGCGTCATCGCCTTATCCCATCCGAGTGCCGCAGTTTTCTCCACTTCGCGCGCTTCCCAAAATTCAGATCCCGCGAAATCCGCTAACCGCGGAGCAACCTGTCAGATGGCAGATTTCCTCGGAAATCCTCAAGTTCACAAAGTTCACTCGACAAATGTGAAGAATGGATCAAGGCGACTGAAAGAGAAGTTGACGCCATCACTAAAAGGTCGTTGATCCAGAGTAAGACACACTCGCAACCCAAAGAACAGGTCGGAAAGATTATCAACTCCTTCCTCACTCAAACCTCGATCCATTCGGGGGCTAATGATGAAGTCATGTACCTAGGTAGGGTCATAGACCTGCCCAAAGGTACCCTCCCAAGGACACTTTCATGAAAGAAGCTGCCTTCCAGTCGACCTGGTAGGCTTCCACTCGACAGATTCAAAGACACTCGACCATGAAGACCCACTCGACCACCAGGAGTCCAAGAGCCACTCGGTGTCCAAACGGTCTGTAGTTAAATAGACTTTATGGTCATGCTGACACTTTATGTAAGGCGCTACCAGTAACCCCTAGCCTTAATGTACCTTAAACCCTCCGCTACGTGGGCTGGCTGGGGTCCTGGCGCACTCTATATAAGCCACCCCCCTCCATAGGTAGAAGGGTTCGCACCCCTGTAACACATACGCATATAATCCAGTCGACCACCTCCGGGCTCCGAGATGTAGGGCTGTTACTTCCTCCGAGAAGGGCCTGAACTCGTAAATCCCTTGCGTATACAACTACTCCATGGCTAGGATCTTGCCTCTCCATTCCTACCCCCCGTTCTACTGTCAGACTTAGAACCACGACACTGGTCTCTGCCGTGCCCACGGTAGTATCATGATCCGCCATGTAGTACCGCAGGCCGTCAGGTAGTACTGCGCTTTGTGGTGCGGTAGTTCCGTGGGTCGCGGCTGAGTGGTGGGTAACGGTTGGAATTGTCCCCCCACTATAAAAGGGGGTCTTCTTCTCCAAGAAGACCCACCTCTTCCAACCCTAATCTCCATTGTTGCTCCAAGCTCCATTTTCATCCGATCTCTCTCCCTAGCCAATCAAACTTGTTGATTTGCTCGGGATTGGTTGAGAAGGCCCCGATCTACACTTCCACCAAGAGAAATTTGATTCCCCCCACTAATCCCTAGCGGATCTTGTTACTCTTGGGTGTTTGAGCACCCTAGACGGTTGAGGTCACCATGAAGCCATAGTCCATTGTGGTGAAGCTTCGTGGTGGTGTTGGTAGCCTCCAATTAAGTCGTGGAGATTGCCCCAACCTTGTTTGTAAAGGTTCGGTCGCCGCTTTCAAGGGCACCATTAGTGGAATCACGGCATCTCGCATTGTGTGAGGGCGTGAGGAGAATACGGTGGCCCTAGTGGCTTTTTGGGGAGCATTGTGCCTCCACACCGCTCTAACGGAGACGTACTTCCCCTCAAAAGAAGGAACTTCGGTAACACATCCTCGTCTCCACCGGCTCCACTCTTGGTTATCTCATCCCTTTACTTGTGCAAGCTTACTTGTGTTATATTCATTGCTTGCTTGTGTGCTTGTGATTGTTGCCTCATATAGGTTGTCCACCTAGTTGCATATCTAGACAACCTACTTTGATGCAAAGTTTAATTTGGTAAAGAAAATCTAAAAATTGTTAGTTGCCTATTCACCCCCCTCTAGTTAACCATATCGATCCTTTCATCAAGCCAATTTGTAGCCGTTGGAGTGGTTGCTTGGAGCAAGCCCACACTGCACCTCCAAGTACCATTGAAGCCGATTATGTGAGTTTGTTTTCACATCCCAGGTAGTGCAAAATGATTATGTGAGTGGTTGCGTGTGACATACTTTGACACTATTTTCATTTTGTAGCCCAAAATTACACAAGAAAGGTACAAGGACATGGAAGCTTCCAACGGCAAGTCATTTACTCTATAGCATTGTTGGGAATTGCTTCAAAATACTGAGAAGTGGAACAAAGAATCCCCACCGAAGATAGGTTCACTCACCAAGTTGGATGATCATGATGAAGATGACAAGGGCTCAAGAAACAAGAACAAGCCCGATAGAAATAATAAGGACAAGATCAAGAGGGAAGCGAAGGCATCAAGCTTCCGGGACAAAATAGATGTCATGGTGCAATAAAATGAGTTGATGGTGGCCAAGATATTGGAGGCAAATAAGGAGTTGGCCAACAAGAAGGCACAAGAGAACTAGGAAAAGTGGCAATTACTCAAGGAAGAGGGGCTGCGCAAGGCCGCCACTGAGGAGAGAAGAGCCCTTGCTGAGGAGAACAAGGCCTTGGCCAAGATTCTTCAAGAGAAGAACAATATCATGATGATGAACCGCAATGACATTGATGACATCACCAAAGAATGGCATGATATTGCAAAGAGGGAGATCTTGGAGAAAAGGAAGCAAGCGGCGACGGGTGGTGGCTACGGTCGCGGTGGTGGCTTCGGTGCCGGTGGTGGAGAGTGATGATGATTAGATGATGTTCATGGAGGTGGTGGTGGCTTTTGCATCGTGGCGGTGGTGTAGAGTGATGATGATGATGGTGGTGGTGGTCATGGAGATGATGGTGACTTTTGCATGAGGTTATTTTGGGTCGTGGATGAAAACTATGTTTAATTTCCACGCAAACTATGTTTGATTGTTTGAATTTGTAACCATTTATCGGAATTACAGTCAAATTTTCTACTTTTTTTTCGGTTTGAAGGCTCGTGCGGGCTACAAGGAATAGACCTCGCAAGGCCGAACGGTAAAACGTCAGCCTGTGCAAGCCCTCAAACAGTGGCGGAGCCAAGAAAAAATAGGAGCCGGGGCGGACTGCAAACTGTCTAAAAGAACCGGCTAAGTGCAGCCGAATAATTAGATACAAATTAGAGTTATACAACTATAAGGCACTAAACTAGAGACTGATAAATTCGGAATAGTTTCAAAGTCAAACAATCGATATTGTATTGTTCATACACATAATTTTAATAAAAACTAAAATTAAATACGACAACTAATATCTTAATAAATGATAGTACTCGCGAAACAATACTTGATATCCAAATGTCCGACCAAGCACCCAAAAAGAGACCCTGCAATTGAAAAATGTAAGAATTAGTAGTCTATAGTGGAGTTGTAAAAACGTATTCACATGGGAAATGAAACATACCAACTAATGATGCCTCGGTAAAATCCCTTTTCGAGCCTTCATGGCCTGAAACCTTCGAGTGATAACTTCATCGTCGAGTGATTTAAATATTTCACGTTCAGTGTAGCATATAATCAAGTGATTAAACCAATCATCATTGATCGTGTTGCGCAGTTTAGACTTGATAATTTTCATTGCCGAGAAAGCTCTCTCAACAGATGCAGTGGACACCGGCAGTAGCAAAGCTAACTCAATGAGCTTGTAAACCAATGGAAAGACCAAATGTTTCTCTGTTTCAACCATTTTTGTAGCTAAACTTTCAACATTTTTGCAAGTAGAAAATGCAGCATGATTTCTCAAATGAAGAACAAAAGTCTCAAGTTGATCCCTCAATATTGTACGATCACTATTTGAGAAATCGGCACTATATATTTCAGCTAGCCGAGAAAGCTTCTGTACATCAAACTTGGAGAAAGAATTCTTGGGATCACGACACGAGAAACATGCAATTACCTCTTGGTTTGAGTCACTGAAGCGATGATTCATCTCAACACATATTTTGTCAATAACGACATAGAAAATCTCAGCCCTGTAATAATGAAGATTAGTGATAGTCCTTCCCTCTAGCCTCGAGCGACCTCGAACTGGTATTTCATCATCCATATTTGGCACTGGAATACCTTTGGAATTACAGAATTGTTTGACCTCATCAAAAATACTCTCCCGACCACTATCTCTCATGGTAGCCAATCGGAGTTTAACATCATGAATTAATTCCAAGGCAAGCACAATATTTGTATCCCTTCTTTGCAAAAGTTGTGAGAGCTCATTTGTTATACCAAACAACTTTAGCATAAACTTCAAAACAAGAGAAAATTTGAAGCACTCCATTTTTTCTATGCAACCCGCAGCATGGCTCGGATTACGCCCATTTGCGTCAACCGTGCTAAGAAATTTTATTACAGAGGCCCACATTTGGTCCAAGTGAAGCAAAGTTTTATGATGTGAACCCCATCTAGTATCTCCAGGTCTAACAAGACTAGTCTGTTGATTCAAGCCTCTTCCTGTAGATATCTCACCCCTCTCAAGCCTTTCCAAAATATCATTGTGAGATTCTTCCACCAACACTTCCATCTTCTTGCAAGATGAAGTTGTTGTGGTCACAATCAATGGTATGTACTCAAAAAAATCATGAATATATGAGCAAGAAGAACTAGCAACGGCAACCACAACCAACTGTAATCTATGGGCAAAGCAATGGACGTAGAAAGCATGAGGGTTTTAAATAGAAATTTTTCTTTGCAAACCGTTAAATTCACCTCTCATGTTTGAAGCACCGTCATATCCTTGCCCTCGTAGCCTTGAAATTGATAATTTGTAATGATCAAGAAGCTTTACAAGAGCTTACTTCAGTGACTCGGATGTAGTATCTTTGATGTGGTGCAGACATAGAAATCGTTCCACAACCTTCCCTTCATTCACATACCTACAAAAAATTAGAATGAATAGATAAATCATGGATGAACGAAGAATTGAAGTAAATAAAGAACCCAAAAAATAAAAGATAGTTACTAACCTCAACATTACTGCCATTTGTTCTTTCACCGATATATCGCGTGACTCATCAATAAGAACAGAGAACTTTTTATCACCAAGCTCCCCCATAATCACTTCGGTGACTTCTTCTGCACAACACCTTGCAAGGTCCTTTTGTATTTCACCGGAAGTCATCTTGCAGTTTTCTCCACCACGATCAAAAGCATCTCTTACTTCTTAATTGCTTTCCTTTAACCAATCTATCATCTCTAGAAAGTTTCCCTTGTTCAATGAAGTAGTAGATTCATCATGGCCACGGAATGACAAACCTTGTGCTATGAGATACCTTACACACTCTAGAGAAGAAGTCAAGCGAATCTTATATAATCTGTGAGATTCCACAGTTCCACGAGCAAATTTGGTTGACACACTTTGTCTTTGATTTTTGAAATCATCATAATGCCGAACACAATTGTTGTGACCACTATTCAGACCACCTACATGCTCAGGTAAGGCTCTATATGCATGTTTCCAGTCCCTAAAACCTGTTTTGGTGAAGACTTCAAACCCAAAGTGTTCAGCCCTTCTAGGTTGCTTGAACAAGAAACAATAGAAACAAAAAGCTGCATCCTCGGACTCGCTATATTCTATCCAGTTATACTTTTCATACCATGACTTAGAAAATGCTCTTGAATCCGATCGGCGAAATTCTAATTCTGGTTTGGTTCGACCCTTTAATATGTGTGCCCTCCTTACTTGGTCCTGAATTTGTGGTGCATATTCAGCAATTTGTTTTCTCAGTGCGGGATCAGATTGAATTTCGTCCGGATTAAACTCACTATGTTAGCAACATGAATAGGAGGATCTTGTTCTGATTCCGGCTGCACAGCACTTGCATTCTCAATGCTTGCTCTAGGAACCAAAAACCTCCTCATATCTGAAATTAATAGCATAAGATTAAAGTTGGATGCTTTGGAATGATTGAATGAACTAACTAACAATGGTTAGGTTAGATGTGTCGACAACAAAAGTGACAATACTTGTGCCAAGTAGAGATCGATATTCCTTCAATCAACCTGCTCGGGGTGATAGAATCTTTAATTATTCATGTCGCTGCAAATTACATGCCGAAATTAGAATCCCCAAATTACTCATGTGTGTGCCTGCAGCTGCACAAGACTAAGCCCTAAACTTACCTCAATTCCTCTCCTAACTAGAATTTGGAACACAAGCCACAAACTGCTAGGAGGAGGCGCCGTGGTTTGCCGTCCTTCCGTGGATTGCCCGGCGATCTGCCGCTGCTGTCGAACGAACTGAACCGTCGCGGTCGATCGCGGCGGGAGGAGCAGGAGGCGAGAAGGCGTCAAGGGTTTCACTAGCCCCTGGCGATTTTACTAAGCCTTTACACGCAGACGTGTGGGCGTAGAGCCACGAGTATTGGGCTAGGCCTACAACGTACTCCACAAATGTATTAATTAAATGGGCCTAGGCCTCTACGTTGTGCAAGGCTCAGCCGCTAGGAACTTTTTGCCCGGGCAAATAACGCCAAACTCTGCTAATTAGGATGTGGTTTATTAGTCACTATCAAGTGCTGCTGGGCTAGGAGCCCGGGCAGCTGCCCCGGGTCACCGGGTACCAGCTCCGCCACTGATTTGACATTCGTTCCCACAACCACTACAACTTGGAACCTAGATAGTCCACGGCTATGCATTTGACAATCATTCCTACAACCCCTACACCTTGAAGCCCAGAGCGTCACCAGATATGAATTTGACAATCATCCCTACAACCCTGTCGCTTGGAACCCTACACCTTGGAGCCCAGTGCGTCACCAGATATGAGTTGGACAATCATTCCTACAACCTTATCCCTTGGAACCCTACACATTGGAGCCCAGAGCGTCACCAATCATTCCTTGAACCCTATCCCTTGGAACCCAGATCGTTGACTACAAACCCTATCCTAGGAACCCTAGATCGCACAAGTAACCCAAAATCTCTATAGCGATGTTGTTTGTGATAGGGTGATGGGAACTTACAATTTCAGGAGCCCTGGAAGGAACCTTTCGTTCAGTTGGTAGATCTGCCCTGTTGGTGTTCTCCATGAGCGCGATAATGTCGTGTTTTTCTTCGGTCAGAATGTTGTGGTCGGGAGGGAGCTCCTCAACCACCATGGGGTTCGCCACCGCCGCGGCAGCGCCGGCGGCCAGGCACCACGTCGGCCATGACATCGCGATGGGGGAAGGGGAGGGGAGGGGAAGCTCGTGTGGCGGCTAGGGCTTTGATGGATTGGCGTCGCGAAAGGGGGACGGGGGAGGCGTGTATTGCCACTAGACGGTTTATTTATTTATACCAAACATTTTTTGTTACTTTGGATTTATCACATCAACACAAATCTTAATTAGTACTCGCTAGTGTAAAAAATGATCTAACATTTTGGGATGGTGGGAGTACATTTCTACTATATTTATCACAAATTACAACATAACGCTGCTCAATTTACAATGTTATTTGATAATGCCTGTCACGTACATCTTAGGAAATACTCCCTCCGTCCGGAAATACTTGTCATCAAAATGAATAAAAGGGGATGTATCTAGATGTATTTTAGTTCTAGATACATCTCTTCTTGTCTATTTTGATGACAAGTATTTTCAGACGGAGGGAGTATTAGGTAGTCCAATTAAATAGCATTTCAGAGCAAAAGGTTCTTTTCCCCCTTAAACTTCAGAAATGTGTGGTTAAATTGAATCTCAATTAAATCTTGAAAAACATAATAATGGCAGATAGCATGAGTAATTGATATTTACCATTAGATGTGTTATTTTGTATCTGTGTTCACAATTATTTCAGTATTATTAAATACCTTTATAGAGAGCTCTAGAATGTACGTAATCTGTGACAAGTATCTTAACAGAGATTTTTAGAGTGTATAGTTATTTATATTAGCTATAAATATATAGAAATGTATAGAGTGTATTTTAGTAGCCTCTCCGTTTCTTATTTTAGCATGCTATTCTTACTTTATTATCCTCTAAATGTGTTGGGCTGAGGTCTTTCGTGTGAATAGTGGGCTAAACCTAAGTAAGTTTTTTTTGGAACGTAGACGCTAGAAGCGTCCGGCTTTAAATTAATAAAGCCACCAGGCAGCATCCACACAAAGTCTTAAACCTTACAAACCGACAAAACATTAAGTCATCGGGCTCCAGGCCCAGAATAAGCTAAGATAAAGTGACAAGTAGTTCATGATCACAAAAGCGAAGCAGCAGCTAGATAACAGCGCAAAAGCCTCAGGCTGTCGTCTCACCTTGGCGCGTCTTCACCATAGTCATCTTAATCTTCTCCATGATCTCGTTCATGCCCTCCGCGTCACGCGTCTTCCCCAACGGCGCCCAAGCCTGAAGAAAAATGTGACATTTGAATATAATATCAGCTGGGTGAGCCGGGAACTTGTGTTCAATCGTAATTTTGTTCCGAACCGACCAAAGCGACCAAAGCAACGCCCCAACACATCTCCATACTATCATTGCATTGGCCCCTCTTTGCGCCAAAAGCGATGCAAGTAGGTCATCACTAGACCGTGGGTTCCAGTTTTTTTTTGAAAGCATCCCTAACCGCACTCCATGCAAATCTAGCGAGCGCACACCCGAAGAACACATGATTTGCGTTTTCCCCTAAACCGCAAATGGTGCAAGTTCCATCCGCCGGCCCGTTATGTTTGGCCACGTTATCTGAGGTCGGTAAGCGGTTGCGGAACATTTGCCACATAAATATCTTGATTTTGAGAGGGATACCGGCCTTCCATAACCCCTAGCTATGTCTATCGTTGTGTCCTCGGTCAATTTGTCATAAAGGGACTTGACCAAAAATTTCTTGGAGGAGGTAAGTTTCCACGCGATAGTGTCTGCTCCAAGACTACGATTTTGACTTACAATGTCAGCCACCAGTGCATCCCACCTATCGGACTCCGCAGCCTCTAGTGCCCTAATGAAGGAAATCGCTGGTGGGTGGACTCTAAGAGCGTCGGCCACCATAATGTTGGTGTCCGTGGCCAATCTGTATAGCTCCGGATGTGATTGCCACAGCGGTTCTTGGCCCCACCAACTATCGAGCCAAAACCGTATGGACTTGCCATCAATGACACAGAACTGAGCCCCCAAAGAGAAAGCCGGCCACACCGCTTGGATCCCATTCCAAAAGGCGGAGCCGCTGGTTTTTGCCTTGAACAAATTTCTGTCCGGGAAGTATTTGGCCCGTAGGATGTCCGCCCAGAGTCCCGACTCGTTTTGGGCAAGGCGCCACCACCACTTAGTTAGCAAGGCTACATTCATTAGCTTAGAGTTCATAATACCCAAGCCACCGAATTTTTTAGGTCTGCAGACCGCAGCCCATTTCACCAAGTGGTATTTACGTTTGGTCCCGGTTCCTTCCCAAAAAAACTGAGAGCGTGGGGTATCGAGTCTAGCATGAACCCCGTCCGCGAGAAGTAACATCCCCATTGTGAAGAGTGGGAGAGAGGATAGGCTCGAATTAGTGAGGATCAACCGTGCAGCCGAGGACATAAACCTGCCCCTCCAAGGGCTCACCCGGTTGGCGACTTTGCCATATAGTGGCTCCCATTCAGCTACGGTAAGTTTCTTGGTCGAGATCGGAAGGCCAGGTTACTTAATCGGGAAGCTCCCAAGCATACAACTAAGGAGATTGGCTATCCGGGAGCTTCTCAACACTCAAACACTCTCAATATATAGCTTTTGATTTGGAGAGGAAAGAGTGCAAATCAAGAGAGGATTAGATCTCAATGGATTGACTTGGATGGTCGGAGTAGAAAGTGTTGGAAATATGCCCTAGAGGCAATAATAAATTAGTTATTATTATATTTCCTTGTTCATGATAATCGTTTATTATCCATGCTTTAATTTTATGGACAGGAAACTCAGATACATGTGTGGGTACATAGACAACACCATGTCCCTAGTAAGCCTCTAGTTGACTAGCTCGTTGATCAATAGATGGTTACGCTTTCCTGACCATGGACATTGGATGTCGTTGATAACGGGATCACATCATTAGGAGAATGATGTGATGGACAAGACCCAATCCTAAGCCTAGCACAAAGATCGTAGTTCGTATGCTAAAGCTTTTCTAATGTCAAGTATCATTTCCTTAGACCATGAGATTGTGCAACTCCGGATACCGTAGGAATGCTTTGGGTGTACCAAACGTCACAATGTAACCGGGTGGCTATAAAGGTGCACTCTGGTATCTCCGAAAGTGTCTGTTGGGTTGGCATGAATCAAGACTGGGATTTGTCACTCCGTGTAACGGAGAGGTATCTCTGGGCCCACTCGGTAAGACATCATCATAATGTGCACAATGTGACCAAGGGGTTGATCACGGGATGATGTGTTACGGACGAGTAAAGAGACTTGCGAAGCGAGATTGAACAAGGTATCGAGATACCGATGATCGAATCTCGGGCAAGTACAATACCGCTAGACAAAGGGAATTGTATACGGGATCGATTGAGTCCTTGACATCGTGGTTCATCCGATGAGATCATCGTGGAACATGTAGGAGCCAATATGGGTATCCAGATCCGCTATTGGTTATTGACCGGAGAACGTCTCGGTCATGTCTACATGTCTCCGAACCCGTAGGGTCTACACACTTAAGGTTCGATGACGCTAGGGTTATAAAGGAAGTTTGTATGTGGCTACGAATGTTGTTGAGTCCGGATGAGATCCCGGACGCCACGAGGAGTTCTGGAATGGTCCGAGGTAAAGATTTATATATGGAAAGTTGTTGTTCGGGTTCCGAAAAGTTCGGGTTTTTTCGGTATTGTACCGAAGCTTCGGAAGGTTCCGAGGATTCGGAGGGTCGGAGGTCCGGAAATAGTTCCACCACGTCCAATACAGTAGCATGGGCTGTAGGGGGCCCTAGCCTTAATGGGCCAGGGCACCAGCCCCCAAGGCCCATGCGCATGGGAAGGGGAAACCCTAAGGGAGGGCCTCCACTTGACTTGGGAGGCACTCCTCCCCTCTTAGCCACCCCCAAGTCCCATCTAGGGCTGGCCGCACCCTTGGGGTGGAAACCCTAAAGGGCGCAGCCCCTTTCCCCTATATATACTTGAGGTTTTGGGCTGCCCAAGAGACATGAGAACTTCTCCTCTTGGTGCAGCCATGCCTCCTCCTCCTCCTCTCCCTTGGTGCTTGGCGAAGCCTCGGGATTGCCACGCCCTCCACCACCACCACGCCTGTTGTGTTGCTGCTGGATGGAGTCTTCCTCAACCTCTCCTCTCTCCTTGCTGGATCAAGGCGTGGGAGACGCCACCGGGCTGTACGTGTGTTGAACGCGGAGGTGCCGTCCGCTCGGCACTAGGATCTCCGTGATTTGAATCACGCAGTACGACTCCATCAACCCCGTTCACTTGAACGCTTCCGCTTAGCGATCTACAAGGGTATGTAGATGCACTCTCCTTCCCTTGTTGCTAGTTTCTCCATAGATAGATCTTGGTGACACGTAGGAAAATTTTGAATTTCTGCTACGTTCCCCAACAGAAAGCCTTTCCAAAAAAATCAGCACTAGTAGGTGGAGTTTTTCCTTGGAACATATGATGGGAGTGGACTTTGTTTCGAGTGAACAAGTGAGATAGGTGGATAAATATGATGCACCAGAAATCTGGTTGTTAATTATCAACTTTATTACACAGATTCAAGGCTCCAAAGTGACCAGTTCAGAAGCACGAACATGAATAAATGAGGCAACTTTTAGACGGTTTGGAAAGTCTGACCAAAAAATTATTCGGTAGGCTCTGAGGGAACACTTTACCAGTGCCACACGCTGTATTATTAATTGGTTCGAACTACCGGGATGGCTTTATAAATTCTAGCATTTCATCAGAAGGTTTCCCAGACACTTCGGTGGTTCCGAATGAAATGCTTGGCATCTCCGAATGGAAAGGGGTTTTTCGCAACGACTATATCTGGTGAACTGCTCCTTGGTCTCGACTGGAAGATCACAGAAGCTCCGAAGTATCAAAGCTTAGGTACATGAGGTGGAGGAACTTTAAAGAATTTTGAGGGTTTTGGAGTTTGATCTTTTAGCACATCGAAAAAAACTCATCACGACATCCTCGTTCCTTTTGATAGTATCGTTATGGCTATGACTTAGTGTGATCTTTGATCACAAAACGGAAAATGAAGAATCATCCAGCTTGACAAACACCATTATTATTGCAATTTGTAGGGGTCACCTTCCATTCATTTGTTGCATCCACAGGAAACTTTCCTGAAATAAAGTTGTAGGAGGCATTAGTTCCTTGATATATGTTGACATTAATTACCAAAATCCATCAAGGGGATTAGATGGACTTTCAATCTCTCCCTTTTGGTAAACTGATGAGAACAAAGATAAGAACTTCGGCAAAATATATAAACATGATAAAAATGATGCTTTGAGAAGCATGTGATATACAAGACCATCAACAATATATGATCTAGTCCAGAGGCCTAACTTCATATCTATTTAGTGTTTATTATTCTACATATGCAATTAGGTTTTCCTCTAAAACTAACATCTAAGATGCAATTCTAGCATAGAAGTATAAAATTAATTATGAACATAAAAATAAAATAGTTAAAAATATTATTGCCTTTAGGGCATATTTCTGACATTTTGCACAGATTGATTCTTTCCCTTTGATATAGCAAAAATTGAGGGGGACGTGGTCTCTTTCGGCTCGAAGCCAACTCGAGTGCCAAAACGGGGCCATTTTATCATTGCCGGTGGTGATTGTGGTTAAGTTGTACAAAAGATCCATATCCTTTCCGTCGCACGGGAGCGCAAGCCCCAGTCACAGCCTCGTCATTTCCCTCCAAACAATCAAATGTTAATGTCAAAGAATCATCAAGTATGATGACATTATTACTTCTTGTTTCTGCCCATATTCCTAGTGATTCTCCCCATCTTTGTGACCCATTCGATGCATGTTAACGGGAATCTATGACGTGTTTGTTGCGAGTAAGGATTTTGTCTGCATTGCATTTGTGTCTCGGTTCAGCCTGGCTGAGGGAAAACAGGCAAAAAACTAACAAGGGCATGTTTTTTGGTTGCTTGCATACCCTCTAGCCTCTGTGGGGTGAAATAAAAGATAGGCTATTTGGTTGCCCGCTTGTTTAGGCGGAAACACAAGCCATGTTTTGTTACATGCAACGCATGTTGTTGGTAACCTCCTTGTGAAGGTGGTAAGCTTACCAGCACAGTAGGCAGGCAGAACAAACCAAATGCACACAAATAGATAGTATATAAACATAGTTTTAAACCAAACCAAGAAGATTTCAACATAGTATGACACCTAAACTAAGCAGTTTTCAACCAAACCAGTATGACATAGTCCAAACAAAACCAACACGTGCAACCGAGAGCTCTCCTAGACGCTCACGGCGAAGGCGACGTCGTGCTTCCAGCATTTGATCACCACTTTAATGTCATGATCGTCGATCACCTTCAAGGTGTCGGGAGTCAGCGGTTTGAAGATGACCGTGTACCCAATCCTAATTTGGTGGAAGGCGGCGAAGGGGCCCAACCCTGATTGAGAGTGACCATGTCATTCATCAGCCAGACCTTAACCCTCCATGCACAATTGGTGTTCGTCTTCAGCTTGAACTCCTGAGGCACAGCAGGGAAGTGCTTCGTGAAGTCCAAAGGCATAGGTAAGCATTCCAGTTTTGGGCGCTTGCCGCTAGGAGGCTAGCTCCTCCAGCACCACGTCCTCGGCCGTGGGAGGCACCTCCTCCAAGGGCGGCACCACCTCCTTGCCCTTCTCCATGGTCGGCACCACCTCCTTGTCCTTGTTCTCCGTCTCGATCTGCATTATGAACAACACAAAGTTCAAAGGTTGATCAACATGTAATCTTATCGTCCAAAGCCCCTATATTTACCCACCCAAACGCTCTACTACTTACCCACCACCGCACTCAATTAACCATCTTTGTCTCTCACTCTCACTCCTCTTCCACCTCTCCATTGCCATGAACCCCATCCCTAACTCCTTCCCCTGGGCATTGGATGGAGGGATTTCTTTCTTGGGTGCTTGCTCAGTGAACGCACCAAGGTCGTGAAAACCATGGAAGTGTTCTCGAACTTCACTAGCATTGACTACATGCACGAGGAGGCAGACACTGCGGTAAAGAAGGCGACAACGGAGGAGTTAAAGACGTTGATTCCTGACCGAGTGAAGGGTACTATGTTAGTGGACATCCTACGCTAGGCTATGAATTAGGCGGACTCTGGCGATGCTGGTTAGAGAGCATGATGGGCCAAGGACAGGGGGTGCATGGATCCTCCGGACTAGTGTGCCACAGCATTCTGGACTAAGACGTTGGTGGTGTCGGAATTCATCGCTCTGGAGCCGGAGGAGGAGGAGGGAGCGATGGAGGTGGTGGTCAGGCTGCCAGAGCAAGACAACCGCAGTATGCCCATCGATTTGGACGATGGCGAGGATGATGAGATGTCGTATGCTACGGTTGAGCCGGAGGACAATGACAAGGCCAAGGGCCCCCGCCGCTCCAACCGCCTCCAGGATCGTTGCGGTTACGATGTACCGCTACTATCTACGATTAACCCTGAATCCCCATTCCCCATGTACTCAATCCCGGTCGGAACCCTAGAATCCATCGCTACTTAGTACTCATGAAGAAGTGCTAATCGATCCTATGGCTATTTAAGGCGATTCCCCATTCACCTAGAATAAGGATCAAATAAGAGGACTGAATCTAAATGCGAATTGAATACCAAAATCGTATGTGAGGAGGTGAAAATAGGAAATACCGCCATTGCCGAAGTGTTGCGGGTGATGTTGGTGACGCCGGTGATGGACACTGGTGGTCGCTTGCTGTTCTTCGATCTGCTGATCGCCGCCGCCAGTATGAGAGTGGGAGAGTGGAGAGGGGGGTATAGTGGTGAGACAAATTACGTTGGCGCTTTGGGAAACAACGCGACATCTCAAGTGTGGCTCCTCACGTGCAGCCGCCTCCGCCTACGTGCTTTCCGCGGTCCTGGCTATGAAAAAACTACCGATCCGGTGGTTCCCAGCGGGTCTGGACCAAGGTGCTTTACGTTTCGTGCTATGTAGGTTGAACAATGAACGCATATGCATGAAGGAAATATGCCCTAGAGGCAATAATAAAGTTGTTATTTATATTTCCTTATATAATGATAAATATTTATTATTCATGCTAGAATTGTATTAATCGGAAACTTAGTACACGTGTGAATACATAGACAAAACAAAATGTCCCTAGTATGCCTCTACTTGACTAGCTCGTTAATCAAAGATGGTTATGTTTACTGACCATAGACATGTGTTGTCATTTGATGAACGGGATCACATCATTAGTGAATTATGTGATGGACAAGACCCATCCGTTAGCTTAGCATGATGATCGTTAAGTTTTATTGCTATTGCTTTCTTCATGACTTATGCATGTTCCTCTGGCTATGAGATTATGCAACTCCCGAACACTGGAGGAATGCTACCTCTTGAGCACTGCGTTGGTTTTCCCTTGAAGAGAAAAGGGTGATGCAGCAAAGTAGCGTAAGTATTTCCCTCAGTTTTGAGAACCAAGGTATCAATCCAGTAGGAGGCTCCACACAAGTCCCTCGTACCTACACAAACAAACAAGAACCTCGCAACCAACGCGATAAAGGGGTTATCAATCCCTTCACGGCCACTTGAGAAAGTGAGATCTGATAGAGATAATAAGATAAGATAAATATTTTTGATATTTTTATGATATAGATTGGAAAGTAAAGATTGCAAAATAAAGTAGATAGGAAACTTATATGATAGAAAATAGACCCAGGGGCCATAGATTTCACTAGTGGCTTCTCTCAAGGTAGCATAAGTATTACGATGGGTGAACAAATTACTGTCGAGCAATTGATAGAAAAGTGCATAGTTATGAGAATATCTAGGCATGATCATGTATATAGGCATCATGTCCGCGACAAGTAGACCGACTCCTGCCTGTATCTACTACTATTACTCCACACATCGACCGCTATACAGCATGCATCTAGAGTATTAAGTTCATAAGAACAGAGTAACGCATTAAGCAAGATGACATGATGTAGAGGGATAAACTCAAGCAATATGATATAAACCCCATCTTTTTATCCTTGATGGCAACAATACAATACGTGCCTTGCTGCCCCTGCTGTCACTGGGAAAGGACACCGCAAGATTGAACCCAAAGCTAAGCACTTCTCCCATTGCAAGAAAGATCAATCTAGTAGGCCAAACCAACTGATAATTCGAAGAGACTTGCAAAGATAACCAATTATACATAAAAGAATTCAGAGGAGATTCAAATATTTCTCATAGATAAACTTGATCATAAACCCACAATTCATCGGATCTCAACAGACATACCGCAAAAAGAGTTACATCGAATAGATCTCCAAGAAGATCGAGGAGAACTTTGTATTGATATTCAAAGAGATAGAAGAAGCCATTTAGCTAATAACTATGGACCCTAAGGTCTATGGTAAACTACTCACAACTCATCGGAGAGGCTATGGTGTTGATGTAGAAGCCCTCCGTGATCGATTCCCCATCCGGCGGCGCGCCGGAAAAGGCTCCAAGATGGATCTCACGGGTACAGAAGGTTGCGGCGGTGGAAATAGGGTTTCGTGGTGCTCTCGGATGTTTTCAGGGTATGGAGGTATATATAGGAGAAGGAGGTCAGCCAGGGGAGCCACGAGGGGCCCACGAGGGTGGGGCGCGCCCACCCCCCTAGGGCGCGCCCTCCTGCCTCGTGGCCGCCTCGGCTGCTTCTTGGCGTCCACTCCAAGTCTCCTGGATTGCGTTTGTTCCAAAAAGATCGCTCCCGAAGGTTTCATTCCGTTTGATATTCCTTTTCTTCGAAACACTGAAATAGGAAAAAAAACAATTTGGGTTGGTTCTCCGGTTAGTAGGTTAGTCCGAAAAATGATATAAAAGTGTAAAGTCAAGCCCATAAACATCCAAAACGGGTAATATAATAGCATGGAACAATCAAAAACTATAGATACGTTGGAGACATATAAAGGAACACCTTGTGTGCTCTCAAACGTCACAATGTAACTGGGTGATTATAAAGATGCTCTACAGGTGTCTCCGAAGGTGTTTGTTGAGTTGGCATAGATCGAGATTAGGATTTGTCACTCCGTGTATCGGAGAGGTATCTCTGGGCCCTCTCGGTAATGCTCATCACTGTAAGCCTTACAAGCAATGCGACTAATGAGTTAGTTACGGGATGATGCATTACGGAACGAGTAAAGAGACTTGCCGGTAACGATATTGAACTAGGTATGAAGATACTGACCATCGAATCTTGACAAAGGGAACAACGTATGTTGTTATGCGGTTTAACCGATAAAGATCTTCGTAGAATATGTAGGAACTAATATGAGCATCCAGGTTCCGCTATTGGTTATTGAACGGAGATGTGTCTAATCATGTCTACATAGTTGTCAAACCCGTAGGGTCCGCACGCACTACTAGGAAAATGCTTATACGTAGAATTTTAGCAGTATCGCATGTTTGGACGCCCACGCTACTGGTATGTACCAGTAGCGCCGGCCAAAACGGGCCGCACTGCTGCTTAGCGGGCCGCCGGGGCCAAAAGGGCAGGCCACTTAGCTGTAGCGTGTGATGTGCGCCGGCGTTACAGCTAGTGGGCTTAGCATGGCGCTGGCTGCGTTACCAGCGTTCTTTATTAAGCCCACTCCCTCCCCATGCGCGGTGGCCCGTTACCCTGCTCACGCCCCCGGCCGGCCTCATCAGCTCACTCACACACTCCACACTCCTCCCTCAGTACTTCACACACGTCACGTCGTCGACCCCATGACGCTGCCGTCCCCCGCGCTGGCTCTCCTTCTCCTTCTCCTTCTTCTCCTTCTCCTTCTTCTCCTTCTCCTTCTCCTTCTCCTTCTTTCTTCTTTCTTCTTCTCCTTCTTTCTTCTTTCTTCTTCTCCTTCTCCTTCTCCTTCTTCTCCTTCTTTCTTCTTTCTTCTTCTCCTTCTTTCTTCTTTCTTCTTCTTCTTCTTCTTCTTCTTCTTCTTCTTCTTCTTCTTCTTCTTCTTCTTCTTCTTCTTCTTCTTCTTCTTCTTTTCTTTCTTCTTCTTCTTCTTCTTCTTCTTCTTTTCTTTCTTCTTCTCCCTCCTCCTCTTCCACCCTCCTCCTCCTCCTTATACTCTTCTTCTTCTTCTAAACTAAAACTAAAACAAATCTAAAATAAACTAAACTAAAATTAAAACTAAAACTAAAATGAAACCAAAACTAAAGTAAAACTATAACTAAAACATAAACTACATTAACTAAAAAATCAAAATAAACTAAACTAAAAAGGGGGAAGATTACTCACCGGTGGGTCGGGTTGGCGGCGTGGGGAGGCCAGCGAGTGGGGCGGTGGCGGCTCATGGAGGGGGGGTCACAAGGTGAGGGGCAGCGTCGGTGGAGGGGGCCACGGCGGGTGAGGCGGCGGCCTGATGAAGGGACATGCAGCCTAGTGGAGGGGCGGCGGCGGGCGGCGGGCGAGGGGTCGGCGGCGGCAAGGGGCGATGGGGCTGGGGCGGTGGGTGGTCGGGCAACGGGCGAGGCGCGACGGTGGGTGGTGGGGTGGCGAGGCGCGGCGGCGGGTGGTGGGGCGACGGGGCAAGAGGGCGGCGGTGGTCTCGTCGAGGAGAGGCGTGCTAACAGAAAGAGAGAGACGGGGAGGGGCGGGGTGGGGGCTGCCGTTAGTTAGGTTAATTCCTTTGCCATCCGCCCCCTTTGCCGTCCGCAAACGGACGGCAAAGAGTCTTTTTATTTAGCTGCTCGTTGGTGGGGCCCACCTCCCTCTTTGCCGTCAGCCAGCTGACGGCAAAGAACTAGCTGATGGCAAAGATCTTCTTTGTCATCAGCCAGTTCTTTGCCGTCCGTTTTATGTAAGCCGACGGCAAAGACCTTCGTTGCCGTCAGCCAGGTGACGGCAAAGAACTGGCAGACGGCAAAGAACTGGATTCCAGTAGTGTGATGATCTTTGTTACCTCCATAGATATAGACTTTGCTCATATATATTGAATGAATTTAAGAAAAAACAGGGGCTATACGGGCTCTTTGTTGTCTGCTGGCAGACGGCAAAGAGCTTTGCCGTCTGATATGCCACGTGCTATTTGGTTGCTTTGCCGTCTGCTGGCAGACGGCAAAGACCATTGCATCTTTGCCATCTGCCAGCAGACGACAAAGCAACCAAATAGCCGAGCTCCCAGGTGCTGCCACGTGGCCTGCTATGCCGTCTGCTGGCGGACGAAAAAGATGCAAAGGTCTTTGTCGTCCCCTGGCAGACGGCAAATACACAAAGGTCTTTGTCGTCCACCAGCGGACAGCAAAGCACACCGTTAACCCCTTAACGGACCTAAGCTGACACGTGTGCCATCCAGGCCCTTTGCTTTCTGTTGGCGGACGGCAAACACCTTTGCATCTTTGCTGTCCGCCAACAGACGACAAAGAACCCTTTGCCGTAGCAT
Organism: Aegilops longissima; assembly: GCA_021605205.1. Taxonomy (NCBI): domain Eukaryota; kingdom Viridiplantae; phylum Streptophyta; class Magnoliopsida; order Poales; family Poaceae; genus Aegilops; species Aegilops longissima. The sequence goes on from CM038682.1 coordinate 708,182,512, forward strand.
GTTCAGTCATACGTTTTGCCTTCTGATGGCTGACGGCAAAGGCCTTTGCCGTCCGTCAGACATGCCTTTGCCGTCAGCCATGGCTGACGGCAAAGTTCCTGATTCATGTAGTGGCATGACATTTTTTATTAATAATAGGATGATAGTTTTATTAACTAAGAGCACGACATTTAAATATTTAATAAATTGACATTTTTATTAATAATAGGATGATAGATTTATTAATTAAGAACATGGCATTTTAATAATTAATAACATGACATTTTATTAATAATAGGATGATAGTTTTAATATTAAGATCATGACATTTTTATTTTAAATATGATGTAATATTTTACTTTATATGGCACGTTAATATTTACTTTTTTGACCATAAAAATTCTTGGCCGTGATTTTGTTTTTATATTTTTGGAAACAAAATATACTAGAATCTAATTGGGAGCTTATCTAGATAAATATTTTTCATCTAGAAGAGAGCCGTTTTCTAAGTTTAGCATGGGAATTTTATTTTATTTTCTGGATCACACGACCCGTTTTCTTTTTGATCATACTCGATGTAAATTCCTAAATTAGAGATATAAATTTTATAAAGTAGCATGGCATTTTTCATAATGCAGATCATGGCAATTAGGGTCACTCTTTATTGATGACATGTTTTTTCCAAAAAGAATGTTCTCTGAGCCTATTGGCCAAGGCGAACGAATCGCTGGATGGTACCCCATGCTAGTGAACTGCCCAAAGCCCAATTCTTATTTGACACCTTAAGTACCATTTATGGAAATCACTAGTTAAGGGCTCGTTGCAAAGATCATTCCCACATTTCTAGGTTGCGACAAGTGGCACGCTACATGTGCGCCACTTGTCGTAACCTGGGAGTTTTCCCTTTTTCGTAGATTTGTTTATTGAAAATGTTTTATCTTTTAAACCGTGCGTCCAAATCTCGAACTATTTTCACCGTTGGATTCCTCGCGTCAAGATCTTCAAAACTAGATCCACAAAAAAAAACCAAACAAAAAAACAAAAAACCAAACCGGGAGCACGAGGTTTTTCCCTTTCCGAAAGAGGCACGCCCGTGCCTCTCGCGAAATCACAGCCGTGCCTCTCGCGGAAGGAAAAAAAAAGAAAACACATTTTTTTTCTGTTTCCGTGCCTCTCGTGAAAGCACAACCGTGCCTTCGCAAAAGCAAAACGTGCCTCTCTCAGAAGGGGAAAAAACAGAAAACACATTTTTTTCGTTTCCGAGAGGCACGGCCGTGGCTATCAAGAAAGCCCAACTGTGCCCCTCTCGAAAGCAAAACCGTGCCTCTCGCGAGAGGGGAAAAACAGAAAATGCGTTTTTTTGTTTCTAGGAGTCACGGCCATGCCACTCGCGGAAGCAAAACCGTGACTCTCACGAAATAAAAAAACCGTGTTTTTCGCGCAACTTTTTGATCCAAAAGTTAAGGAAGACCGGTGGGAAATCGAAACATCGGAAAAACCCGGAAAAATCGTTTAAAAAGCCAAAAACGTGTGTATAAAACTAAAAATACAAAATCCGAAGGGAGCTCCCAGAGCGCGACATGTGGCGAGCGGCTGAGAGCGTGCCAAGTGGCATTGATCGTTGTGGGCCTCCCAAAGGAGCGCTCGTTAACTAGTTGCTCTCGTCATTTATTGGCTATTATTGGTAGAAAAACGGGCCGGCCCATGTATTTTTTTGTAGCTTTTGTATGTTCCGCTAGGGTTTTCAGGTGGTTTTCTTCCTGTTTTCTAACGCTGGTTTTTTTAGATTTTATTTTTCGTTTGTCACTTGTTTTCTTTTTTGATGTTCATTTTTTTTCATTTTCTTAATTTATTTTGTTATTTTTTTCTCTTTTATTTTTCATTTTCGTTATTCGTGAACCTTTTCAATTTTTGAGAACTTTCTCCAAATTCATGAACAATTTTATTAATTTCATGAACTATTTTATCTCATATACGTGATTTTTTTTATTATTGAATAATTTTGCAAATTCGTTAACTTTTTTCCTGAAGAGATACTTTCAGATGTCTTCAAGGAGCGAAAAGTCTTGGTTTGTTCTTTCTGAAAAAATCAAGACAAGACCTTGATAGGATATTGTGACGCTGGATATCTATCCAATCCACATAATGCCAGATCACAGACTAGTTTAGTCTTCTTGAATAGAGGTACAACGTTCTCTTGGAAGACAACAAAATAAACTTGGATGGCAATGTCCACAAATTATTCTGAAATCATTGCTCTGTATGAAGCATCACATGAATGTGCATGGTATTATAGAATGATGAACTTTCTTGAAAGTTCAAGTGAAATTGGTTAACTGGAATCACCGACCATTATCCATGAAGGTACATGTATTACACAAATGCAAACATGTCATATAAAGAGTAATATTACAAATCATATTGCTCCTAAACTATTTTATCCCCATGAGTTGTAGAAAAATGGGGGATAAATAGTTTTGCAACCGAGACTTTTTGATGTCTTAGTCGATGCTATATTTCTTTGATCGTGTATGGAGATTCATCCAAAAAGTTTATTTCCAGTTTTTGCGTTTTTTCTTCTTATACACTATATCTCACTTGACTGAGACTTGGTTACATCTCAGTCGACTGAGACCTAGCCGCACCCTTTTTACAAACAAAATCATGTGACATCTCGCTGATTTGTTTACAAAGTCATTACTAAGTTCTTTATTTGAGAAATGTATTATTGGAATTGGTATGAGGGAGTGACCCTAGAATTATAATTTGTTCGTGATCCTTGGATCTTTAATATTGCACTTGTTTTCTTTATGATTTTTTCGTTTCTCATGGAAGGTTTTTAATGAGGCAATAGTAATACAAGAACTGTGATATGTCAGTTTCTCCTTATTTTCCTCGAGAACTTCTAGAAAGAGTTTTTCATGACATACTATGTATATCTTCTCATATTTTTCAATACGGTTTTTGGAGTAGTATTTTTTAAAATGATGAAAATACATGGGCAAGCATAGATTAGGTGGATGTTAGGAAGTGCATGTTAATTAAACAAAAATCTACCCTTGTGTTGTTATCTCCAGAGAGATGCATCCCTTCCCCATCTCTATATCAATGGTCGCATCCATTCGTGCGCATCGCTTAGACCCTTGCATCCAGGTGATGCACCCCTCCGGAGGGTATATGTACATGTACTCATCACTATCAGTAACACGATATCATTACTATTATTTCATATTGTTTCTTTACAAGAAGGACTTAGAACAACGAGGATTTAGAATTTGTGTGTTATATTTATGTGAAATGCAATCAATATTTTGGACCATTACATCTGAATCTGGTTCATATCTTTCTTTCGCTAGATCTATAAATTTAAACAAAGCGAGTCTTTCACCACATGTTTATTCACCACTAGGAGACAAACACCTTCTTCACCACCACATGAATGAAATTAAATAATGGTCTTCTATATATTTGGTTGTCTGAATTTAGGCAACCAACCTTTTGCCAGCCGAGCAAATTTTCTATAATTCAAATCAATCTTCGGACAGTTAGATCCAAATGAATTAAATAATGACCTTCTATATAGTTATTTTAATGAATTTCGGCACCAGCCTTTTGCCAGTTGAGCATATTTTCTGTAAATTTAAAGCAATATTTGGACAGTTGGATATGAAACAATTAAAGAATGACCTTCTATATGGTCAGTTTTACAACCTTTTGTCACCGAGGAATTTTTTTCTTAATTTGAAGGTATGTTTGGACCGTTGGATCTGAATCGGGTTCCTATCTTCAACTCGTTTCCCTGTTGTGTAGATCTCTAAAGACTAAGTCTAGTCATCCATCAATTTTTCAGATGTGTCGTCACGCGGCGCACTTCATGTACCCTTCTTGACCTCATTTCTCGCCCCCCCCCCCCCCCTCCTCTCCCATCTTTACCATAGTTGTTGATGTCATCTCCTTGTCTCTAATGTCTTCATGCGTATGTTTACACTATCTCCACCATTTTTCACCACGGTCACCTAAGTCGTCGCCGCAAACCCTTGGACACAACCCATATATATTGTTCAATTTTCTAACCTATGTATTTAATTTGAAGCATACATCTTGCAATACTACGAATTGCTTTTCTTCTTGTTGAACAATTGATCCAACAGCTCGAGCAAAAGGCTAAATTGGACAAAAGAAGGGAAACTCCTCTCATATCTATGTCATCCAACCATTGCCCTATCAGCCCCGTCAACAACAACAATAAAGTGAAGAAAACAAAACTAAAGTCGACTTTAGTAAAGTTTCAGAAGGAAACAAAACGTTGACTCTAAAACTATTCCTCCCGCATCACGAAAAGTTGGCGCAGATGCTGCCATTCTTGGCGCTTCCGCACACCGGGCACGCCTGCGCCGCGGCCGCGCACAGCGCGCACACGCAGAGGTGCCGGCACGGCAGCAGCAGCACAACGGCCGCGCCCTCGCGGCACCCCTTGCACCTTCCTTCTCCTGTCGCGTGACGCTCCTCCACTACCGGCGTACCCACCTCCTCCTCCGCGCAGAGGGGCGCCTGGTTCTCGCCCCAGCAGCCCGACTTGGCGTCGTCTTCCTGACCGTGGCCGCTTCCACCGCCATGGACCGCCTGGACGTCGAGCGCCCGCTGCAGGTCGCCGCGGAGCACGTTGGCCCTGGCCTCGTTGGACTGCGCGACGTCGCGCCACATCTGAGCCTCCATGAAGAGGTTCCGAAGGCGCTCCTCGAGCGCCCAGTTCATGGTTCTGATCCGCTCAATCTCCTCGTCCTTGGCCTTGAGCCGCTTCGCCGCCCTGGCCTCCACGGCCGAGACGATAAGCCTCGTCTGGCTCTGGCTCTGCTCCGCCAAAGTAGTCCACATCTTTCTCGCCTGCATCATCGACCACGGTTAAAGCCTGAAACGCAAAGTATCGATCGGTGGCGGCGATTTGATCATGGGACTTACATGTTTGAGCAGGATGGTGTCGACATCGGTGATCTGCTGTTGCGCGTGGGCCGCAAGAACGTCGGCCGCGCCAAGCATCGACGACTGCTCGTCGCGACTCCGCTTCTTAGTTATCATTTCCTGACAACCGTCGGGGCTGACGCCCTTCTTCGCCAGATCAGCCGCAGCCATCGCCAAGAACTCCGAATACTGCTCCGCGGCCGCCGACGTCGTGGGCGGCGGCGGCAGCGGCAGCGTGAAGATGTCCGCGTACGGCTGGTGCCCCCGCTGGCTCGGCACCGCAGCAACATAAGAAGGCCCACTGGCCGGCATAGAAGCGGCGGAGGCGAGCTGGTGGTGACCGCCGCCGGCGCCGGTGGTGAGTAACATGTGGCGCAGGCGTTGCAGGTCCACAGCCATGGCGATTGATGGGGCGCGCGCGTCGTCCGCTAGCTCCTATATATACTGCCAAGCCAAGGCGATGCGTCCCCGGAGTTAGTCAGATGTGGTGGGAGGTGCGGTCATTGATCGGCGAGGGGACGGCCGGACGGGCAGGGAGCTAGGGTGGCAAAGAAAGGAGGTCCGTAGATGGCAGGCAGCCGCGTATTTATGGTGCGTGACCGGGTTTTGGTTGGCGTCCACGTCCCCCGCCCCTGGCCCTGGCCTGAGTGAGAAAGCAACTGACGATGAGATTGACCGGCCCTCGATAGTTAATCCTTCTCCTTTTCAGGAGGGATTTTCCTTTTATTTATGACGTCCGTTTCAATCTCTCCCTAAATTTGGAGTGGAAACCACGAATTCGCCGTGTTATATTACCTTTCTGCACCGAAATTGCTGGCTTCCGTTCCAGACGAATTCCATCCATATATACTGTATGTATATCGTTTAAGTTAGTGGTATATGTTGTGGCGCCAAATCAGCAGGCATCGTTGAGGCGTTGATCTCTGCACGAATCTTGGGGTGCAAGGAAACAACGCAAAAACAAATTACGCGCCCTGGTCTCTGTACTTGGTAAAGATCAGGAATCGAAAGCCGTGGTTAGTGGAGGACAATTCGGGGAGGAAGGAAACTGCATGCGCTTGGCGCGTTGCGTACCACGCTCATGCACTGCATGTGCATGCACTACGCTCAGAATTGATGTACGTACTTTAATGTGCTACCTTAGATATTAGGCATTTTTTGGATGGCTGGCTGTATATACATAGGAAAATAATAAGGGAGTAAGTTAAAGCGTTGAGGCAGAGGCAGAGATGCGGGCTCAGAATTAGGAAGGGAATGAATGAGCTAGTACTAATTGATTTTGGTGAGAACGTACAGATCGACCATTCTTTCATTCATTCTTGCCTGTACTTTGGTGCAAATCCGGCCGATCGATCCCGACGTTTAATTATTTGGACCAAAACTACCGCCAGCTTTTAATTTAATTTGATTTCCAAAGAAAATCTCTACCAAAGTAGAGCGTCGATCGTCTTTTAATTGCCGGATACAGATAATCATGTCGGCGCCAAAATAGAACCGTACGTAGCCAGCTCAAGCACATGACTTGAACAGTTGTACAAAAGATGTGCTCACCCGAAAAAAAAGTACAAAAGTTTTTCTTTAACACAGTACAGACGCAATTGCTCACACACACACACACACACACACACATATATATATATATATATATATATATATATATATATATATATATATATATATAGTGATGCTATTCATCACCCAGGGTGCAGAATAACTTATTCTTCACCGAGGTAATCTTACGATCATTTCATAATTAAATTACGTTTGGAATTCAAATAGTTACATTCCTATTCATTCACTACGTAATATTTGACATAAGAAAATAAAATATAGGTCATAAGACAAGAAAATTTACAGTTTATGTGTATTTTACACTATGTTTTTACGTTTGTAATTTTACATAACATAAAATATTTTTTACTGACGATTATATATTTTCTTACGGTCTCTTTTACGTCAGTAATAAGATAAAACTTACTGAAACGTAAAATTACGATGCATTGATGGTAAAATAGAGGGTGAAGAATAACTATTCCTCACCCAGGGTGACGAATAGTCAATCCTATATATATATATATATATATATATATATATATATATATATATATATATATATATATATATATATATATATATATATATATATATATATATATACACACGCATACACACTCACCCTATAAACACCCGCACACCCTACCCCTATGAGCATCTTTGAGAGACTGAGCCGGCATATCATTTTAAGATTTACGAAGTTATCGTAGGCACCTCGTTGTCGACAGGAACGTCTTCTCCCACTGAAAGCACATCGCTAGGAGATACTAATGTCCCTCTAACCATCCAACCACAGGTTTGTTCGAAAAAAAGAGAGTACAAAAGCTGTGCAGATCCACACACGTATCATCACTGGAAAAAAAATACGAGTAATAATATACGGCTAAATATATGCGTTTCTTTGGAAAACAATAACAAACAACCGAACAAATTAGCTAACCGCTATATTTGGGAGTAGTGCGTAGTGGAAGTGAACGATAAAGTGGGGAACAATATACGTGTATCTTTGGAAAACAATAACAAACGACTGAACAAAATAGCTAACCGCTATATTTGGAGAGTAATTCGTACTGGAAGTGAACGATAAAGTGGGGAACAAATACACGTATATATAGGGTCACGCTATTCGTCATGCTGGGTGAGGAATAGTTATTCTTCACCCCCTCTCTATTTTAACGTCAATGCACCGTATTTTTAGGTTTCGTAAATTTTGTCTTATTCTATATGTAAAAGGAGAACACAAGAAAATATATACTCGCCGTAAAAAATATATTTTATGTTAGTAAAGTTACAAAAGTAAAAACATACATAAAATGCGATATTTCTGGTCTTATAACCTATTTTTTATTTTCTTATACCAAATTTTTCGTAGTGAATCAATATGAATGTAACTATTTGTATTCCAAACGTAATTTATTTATGAAGAGATTGTAAGATTACCTCCGGCGAAGAATAACTTATTCCGCAACCTGGGTGATGAACAGTATTATATATTGTTCTTCTATTTTTCCACAAAAGATACATGGCCCATGGCAACAACTTTAACTTTGTTTGTTTCCTTGTTTACTATCATGGCAATTTTCTCATGTGTATATTGTTTTTCTATTTTTTTCGCCATGGCAAACTTATGTTATATTTTATCACAAGTTTACCGAGTTTACAATGGTCAACTTTAAACTTTTTTCATGGCAATTTCTCCATGTTTTTACTTTTTCTGGTTGCATGTAATTAAAACATCAGGGCAATTTTTCCTGTATAATTTTTTCTTTGCAAATTCCATAAAAAGCATAGCAATTTTAATTAAAACATCATGGAAGGTTTTAGTTTTTAAGCATGGCAAATTTGTATTTTTTGTAACTTGCGCTACTTTATTCTCGGACCATGACAAATTTTATTTTTTTTTTACATTGGAAAATTTGAATTTTTTCATTAAACTTTTTGTTCAAAGACACACCCACTAACTGGTTCTTTATATTCACATGTAGAAGGAATCAACACTTTTTTGTTTTCTTAAGGCCTGTTTTTTTCTTTATAAATATGGGCCTTCTGTTAGGCCCTTTCGACGTGTGCTGAGGGAAGGGGCCGAAAGTGTTCGGGCTGGCATTCCACCACATCGTACAACAAAATCGTTCGTTCGATTGCTCCACCCTGCCGAACCTTTTCGTTTGATCCGGGACTCTTCCAGACCAAACGGTCGCGCATTATCGGGGTCCAAAACCTTCTATACGTCTGGTCGGTGACTGGTCCAACATGCGACCCAATCACCCCCCCCCCCCCCTCAAACCGGCGTTGTATTATCGGTTTGTTAGGCGCCGTCCAAACCAACTCCATATATGGAGTGGAGCCGGGAGGCTCGGGCGAGACCGGACACGTCCGTCATGCCAGATCCAACAGACCAAACCGTCAAATCCTTTCAAATTGACCTATTCACCAAAATTAACATGTTTGTCCTTCAGTTCCCATGCCCAAGTCATGGTCGTGATCCACCGTTGCTGCCCGTCCGCGGCACTGCAAACATCCGAGCTGCTTCCCAAGTCCGGGTCGTTTGTACTTGTTGACTACCCCGTCCCGCACAGCCGGCATGGATATTGTCTTGGCATCGTCCGTGGGGTTTGCAACACGTAGAACATTGTCCGGATGGAGCTGCGAAGGAAGTAGAGCGGGAGAAGGAAGGTGGAAACCGCCCCAAACGCGGCCGAGTCCGTTCGGTTGGACACTTGGCGATGAATTCGTGCTATATGATGGACGTGTATGAATTTGCCTAGATCTAAGGAGTTGAATATGAGGGGTGTAGTTGTCCAGGACGACAAAATGAAGAGCCGCCCGGAGCTGTCCGGAGATGCGCCCGGATGTGCCAGTGGCCGTTTAGGGGGCGGATTTGCCCAGTCCGATTGTATATGCTCTTAGGGCATTTCCAACACCGTCCCTCAAATGGACACAATATTCATCCGCGGACCACGTCCGGACGCGTCTTGAGACAACATACAAGAGCCGATTATCCAACCATGTCCCTCAAATATATATCAAATCCGGACAACATAGGTGGGTCAGACGGACCTAAAGGACAAGGCACATGAGTTGTGAGGACATATATCCAACTGACAGTGGGCCAAGAGGATATCCGCATGGTGTCCGGATTCTTGCAAATCCCCACGGTTGGTTCCAAAAGAAAATTGGGGGGAGGGCGGACGGACATGCAAAGTTGTCCGCGGACATTTAGGGGTCTGCATTAGATGGCAAATAGCATGTGGACCACGTGATCTAGACCTTTACGAGAGCCTTATAGTAACACTTTAAGATGCACTTAGTATATAAAAATGGAACTTAAAGGACCCCAAATATTATTTTGTGTTTTTTTCTATTTATTTGTTGCTTGAAAGTAGGATCAGATCGGTCGCTAGCCCCGGGGCCAAGGGGGGCCAGGCTCCCATGGCATTGCCATCGCCGCTCGGCCTCCATTCATTCGATGAAATGCATCATATGAATCTAATGTACATGTCAAGCGTGGATGTAGTGACATGTTTGGTTACTCACATATACCCCAAGTAGGCCCGCGCAGGAAGAAAATGGCCCATTTGATTGCATTGTTGGGGAACGTAGTATGCAATTTCAAAAAAATTCCTGCGATCACGCAAGATCTATCTAGGAGATGGATAGCAACGAGAGGGGGAGAGTGTGTCCATGTACCCCCGTACACCGAAAGCGGAAGCGTTATGTTAACGCGGTTGATGTAGTCGAACGTCTTCAGGATCCAACCGATCTAGCACCGAACGTACGGCACCTCCGAGTTCAGCACACATTCAGCTCGATGACGTCCCTCAAACTCTTGATCCAGCAGAGGGTCGATGGAGAGTTTCTTCAGCACGAGGCATGATGACGGTGTTGATGATGTGATCCGCGTAGGGCTTCGCCTAAGCACTACGATGATACTATCGGGGGAGTAAATGGTGGAGGGGGCACCACACACAGCTAAGACAATATTGTGTCCTTGGGGTGCCCCCCTGCACCCATATATAAAGGAGGAGTGAAGGAGGCGGCCGGCCAAAGGGGCGCGCCAAGTGTGGGGTGTCCTACTAGGACTCCCAGTCCTAGTAGGATCCCCCCTTCCTTTCCAGAGAAGGGGGGAAGGGGAAAGAGGTGGAGGAGAAGAAGGAAAGGGGGGACGCTGTCGTGGAATTGTCACGGCAGATGTCCTAGTGTGAGGACTTAGTCATGAGGCCAACGCATCTATGTGGTACCTTCAGAGGGGTTGGGCGGAATTGAGAGACGCAACACGCAAGACAAAGGATTTAGACAGCTTCGGGCCCCGGGAAACATCATCCGGTAATAGCCCTACATGCTGTTTGTGGCTAGATCTTATTATCCTCATGAGGGAGTCGCCGTAAACCGGCTCTCCTCTAGTTGTGTCTAGCCCTAAGATTGTTTATTCTTGCCGTCCCTCTTTGGGGAGCCCTGCCCCTCCTTATATATGTTAAAGGGGTGGTTTACATGACTAGTCCTAGTTGGATTAGGATTACTCTATTACAAGTGGAGTCCTAGTCTTGCTTCCTTTGTAGGAGAATATTCCTTGTGCTTTCCTCATAAACCGGCCCACCATAACATGATCCGGCCTTCCATAAATTGCCTTCTGGGCCACCGAGTCTTGTCGTTCCTCTGACCCACTCGCCGGGTCACCCATGAGTCGCCAGGCTCGGGCGGGTCACTTAGTGAGTTGTCCAGTCAGGGCAGGTCCTTAGTGAGTCGCCAAGTCCAGCCGGGTTATACTTCCGGTCGGGTTACACCGTGGGGTATATCCCCGACATTAGCCCCCAGTTTAATTTGGATTTATCGATGTTAAACTAATCTGCAACATAAACACAAGAACAAATTTGGCGGCTTGTGCTCCGGGTTAAATATTCTTATAAACCGGCACTTGATCATCCTTAAATCCTTGTCATTTCTTCCTTGTAAAAAAATCCGAGTCAATAGACCAGCTTCATAACCAATTTGCTTGCAGAAGATATTTTTTAAATAAAGAATCCATTTGAATCGGCCTTCAATGCTCTGATTTGACAAAAATATTGGTCTTCAAATATTCAACTGATATTCAGCCAGTTTGAAAATGTAGAACTTGCCGGTTTATCATTGCCAAAATTTCCGGGTTATAAAAACTGATAATTCCGGGTCATGATTGTTTCCAATGCCGGCTCATGATTGTTTCCAACACCGGTTCATGATTATTGATGATGCCGGGTTATGATTGTTGCAGACACCGGGTCATACTGACTGGTGATGCCGGGTCAATCTGGTTTGCTCAAAACTAAAAATTGGAAGATATTTCTCCCTTATATCCATATTACCTGTAGCCCCAAGTCTTGAAAGGAACAAAGTGATGATTTGATACTTGTTTCCATATAATTACTGCCACTTTGAAGAAATCCATGTTGTTCATCTCAGTCACTAGTAAAAACTGAATACTCCATATGTGTAGCCCCCAAGTGCCAGTTGTCATGCTTGCAGCAACCTGGGACTTGAAATGCCTTATGCTCAACTTCAACCAGTGTAGCCCCCAAGGGCCAGGTCATTATGCAATAATGAGCAGGGACTTTGTAAATATAATCATGTAGATTTGAGCAGTGATGTGTAGCCCCCAAGGGCGGGTCATTATGCAATAATGAGCTGGGACTTGATATATATTTTAATGAAAATAACATCTTATAATGTAGCTTCCATCGTAGGGCTTGAATCCACGTCCACAAGGTTAAGAGCTTTGTGTTCTATCAACTAAGCAATGGACCCTTCAAAATAATGGATTTAACTTGTATACCTTGAATTGTTGATAGGAGCAATTGGTAGCCCCCAAGGGCCGACTCATTATGATGTGATGAGTCGGGTCTTCAATAAGGCTAGTAAAAATGACTTTGCATTATCCCCCAAGTGTCATGGTGCATGCTTGCAGCAACATGAGACTTGCATATTTGATGTAATCTCAACTTCAATAATGTAGCCCCCAAGTGCCGGGTCGTAAGACTGCAGCGACTCGGGACTATTCCTTTGTAGAATAAATCATACCCATTGATAAGATAATATCCATTGCGCTGAAGCGACTTTGAAAAACCTCAATCAAAATATTGGTTATTGATAACCATAATAAAAATCCAGCCATGTTAGCTTTGAAGATTTGAATAATATAATCCAATGATTTATGAGCGCATGATTCCAATGGCGCAATACAAATATATACTGGCGACTTATAGTCCAAAGCCAGGCCAGGTTAATAAACACCGGATAATTTATCATCATACTTGCGACTTATAGTCCAAAGCCAGGCCGGGTTAATATACACCGGTGATTTATAATTATGCTTTATTCAACGTGTTTCTGCATACAACAAGTTTAAAGTGTCCTGGCAGTTTACCGCTGGACGGGTCATAATGCCCAACATATAACCCGGGTTTATAACCAAGGTTGCACTTAAGAATAATCAAATATGAAATATATCATACCTGTGACATTGAATCACATCGTTGGTCTACCAACTTTTTGTAGTAAGGGTGATAACCCAAATCTTGAGTACTCATAACTCCTCCCATATTTTGCCGGTTTATAATAAAACCATACGGGGTTGTAACAAACATCGGATTATCCATATATAATACTGGCGACTTGTAGTCGAAACCAGACCGGGTCAATAAGCGCCGGATTATAATTGATCATTTACTGACAACTGATAGTTGAAAGCCAAGCCGGGTTAACAAAACCGGTTTATGTTATATTGACGGTTTATGTTATATTGACGACTTATAGTCAGGCCGGGTCAATAGACGCCGGTTTATCTCAAAACCTTATCCAAGGAGAAAAAACTTTAAAAAGCAAATAAAAACTTGTAGTCGAGGCTTTTCAAGGGCCGCCAGGCCCAAATTTTGAGGCTTTTCATGGGCTTCTAGGCCACTGAGTTAAACTATTTTACAAAACCTTTTAAGATGGACCTCACATTAACCAATCATCGTTTTAACTTTGACAAGTTCAGGGTCTGTATAAGATTGACTTGTCAAACGTTCGGCGGGTCATACCAGGATTATCTGGGCGGAGTGACTTACTTGATGAAGGCAGGTTAACCCGGGGTTTTAGGTGAATACACCTGGCTTGATAGCCTATTACAAGGGTCCTTTAAAACTCTTTGTTGCTGTGCACAAAGAGCCCCCAGGTAACATTTTGAGCTTTGCTCAGTGGGTGCCTATGTTTGAGCTGTGCTTGGCAATAGACTCTCTTTGGCCCCTAATTTATTTCTTTTTGGCCTTGAGCCGATCAAGAGGTGTAGCTATGGTTCGAATACGACCAAGCCCCCAAGTGATTTCTCTGGTGGCCTTATGCCGATCAAGAGGTGTAGCTATGGTTCGAATACGACCAAGCTCCCAAGTGATTTTTCTGAGAACTCGAACTTTGCGAGAGATATTTCTTCTTGAACCGGATTTTGAGAGCTTCAAAGCTTTGTGGGAGACATGTTTCCCTTGAATCGGATTTTAAACCGGAATCTTCATTTTTAGCCGGAAATTTTCTAACGGCCTTTAAACTCGAACTTGCGAGAAATTAATTCTTTTTGAACCAGAAATTCTTAAACCGAATTTGAGAGCTTCAGAGCTTTGTGGAAGATAGATTTCCCTTGAGCCGGATTGTAAACCGGATATTTGAGAGCTTCAGAGCTTTGTGGGGGACAGCTTTCCCTTGAGTCGGATTTTAAACCGAAATCCTTCTTTTTAAGCCGGAAATTTTCTGACGGCCTTTAAATTTGCACCAATATGGCGGTTTAGGGTCCTGCATTTAGATAACTTTGCAAGCCGGAGTAATTGCTCTTTTAAAGAAAGAAATATATAATATATAAATATATTGGATGGATTTCACTTGATATGTCAGGCCAGTTGATATCCACCGCGGGTTGATGATCACTATGGTGAAGCTGAAATCAATCATGTCCGAGTCGGCTGCGTCAGCAGGAAGATGAGTCAGTCGCAGACGCGATATACCGCGCGGACGGCGAGTCAATCGCGGGCGTGGTCCAAGCGAGTTGAGGTGGATCGAGCTGCACGGGCGGCGTCTAGCACACACCCGTTCAACAACAAACGAGTGCGGATGCAAGCGCATGATGATGCTGACACACACTCCATAGGCATAGCATGCCACCACCCTTATAATGAATCATTGCCCTGCACATAAAAATATGTAGACAAAGTAATTGTCCTTTTTACAAAAATAATATGTGCTAATAAAATATATTTTAGATGGATATCACCTGATGCGTTTAGGCCAGAAATAACCCGCCATGAAGTTGATGATCACTAGGTGAAACTGAAATCACTCACGGGTGAGTCGGCCGCAGGAGCAGACAAATGAGCCGGTCGCGGCGTTGTATGCCAGCGCGGATGGGCGAGTTAACCCCATCGTGTTGATGTAGATTAGGCCGCAGAGATGGCGATTTACGCACATCCGTAAACAACAAACAAGCGCGATCCTAACGAGTCATTGTAACCTGGGTCGGGGGCAGCGGTTAGCGCACGTCTTTTCCCTGGGCAATATTGCACAGACAAACGCTGGTACATAGTGTTACCAGCTCGTGCTCTATACCCGTGGTATAAACATAATTGTCCTGATTTATTTAGGAGCAGACAAATGATCTGTATGCAACGACCCTATATAACCTTGTAATGGTACAGACCATCTAGTCACTTTTCAGTATTGTTTGCCTTTTGATCCTTATACCAGGAATATCTGTGTTGATCCCCTCTAGTGCTTTGCCAGAGTTTTGCGGCAACTCCTCCCTTCTCATCATAATCATCTCCATATATTTATCCTATGGAACGTCTCGTATATCCTGTTCATGCTGCAGCTGGACTGTAGAAGGCCAAGGGCAGTTTGGCATGAGCGGGTAGTGATAACAAGGGCGGCAGGGCCGGCGATGTGCAGACGGGGGCAAAATTTCGTGTTTTGACCCTTTTTGGAAAGTATTTCAGGATCTAACCCCTGTTTGAATTTTTTTCGAGATTTGACCCTTTTGCCTACCGCGAGGGCCTCTGGCGGTAGGGTTAGATAGCCTACCGCCATGACCCATGGCGGTAGCAAACTTATCCACGTCAGCGCGCGGAGACGGCGCCGTCCCCCTCCGTCGCACCCTACCGCCAGGGGCCCTCGCGGTAGACTGTCTAACCATACCGCCAGGGCCCCTGGCGGTAGGGTCCGGGCAGTTATTTGCCCCGGAGCCCCCGCGCCCCTTCCCTTCTCCCCACCCCTCCCCCTCCCCCCGTCGGCAGTTCTTGTTTTTCTCCCCCAAGTCGCCCCTCTCTCCCTCTCTCATCTCCTCCACTCCCCCCCTTGGATCTTCACCGATTCTTCACCGTTTTGGCGGATCGAGATGGCCCCGAGGAGAGAACCGTAAGCTCCTCCGATCCCTCCAATTAGTTTTTGCAAACTTGCTACCGATTCGACGCATTATTTGCTTGAAATTCCTCATGTTTTTGAACTAAGATTGATTGTAGTTGTAGTTCTTAGTTCTTTAGTAAGTAGTGGTATTGGATATGTACTCTAATCAATAGTTCATATGTTAGTGTGAAGATGAACCCTAGTTCATAATTTTTTTTGTTAAAAATTATGATGTAATGTTGATAAAGGGATGAACCCTAGTTTGATGATGCATGTGATATGATGATATGATCTAGTGTGAAGATGAACCCTAGTTTGATGATGCATGTTGATATGATGATATGAAGATGTTGTTTGGAAAATTTTGTTTAAAAGTATGAAGCTATGATGTATGTTGGAGGTTTTTTTTGATATGATGCATGTTGATATGATTTGATCCATCATGTGTAGTAGATGTTCTTGGAGGAATATGCTTAAAATTTTATCTTGATATGATTTGAGTTCATTGTTTGTTTATGTATGCTTATGCTTATGGTGCTTTTGTTTATGAAACTCTATTAAGGCGGCCACCTCTTGCGGACAACATCGGCCCACGGTACTGCATGCTGGACTGGGCATTCGACAAGGGTCATCGTGCCCGTTTCATAGAGAACGGAGAGATAACTGATATGAAAGAAATTTTGATCAAAGTTCTCGGATTGATGAAAAAGATTTCCTAACTTTTTGGCGTTCACTTTTTGACAGACGCTCCAGCCACTGCGCATGAGGGGTCACGGGGTTCATGGGCATATGGACTACGACGAGCGCTACGCGCCGTTCTTCAAGAGAGTGTCTAATTGCGTACCTACCTACGAAAGTGTGTCCATGACATTTTCTTATATCTGATCCTCATTTGATGTTTTGCAGCTTGACGACGCAACGCAGAGGACGGGAGACAAGTCCAATATGGGTGGCTTTGTCTGGGCCTTCTCCATTTGGATGTGGGAGCGGCTGCCGGTGGGGCGTCCGGAGAAGTTGCCAAGACACCCATGGGAAGACTATGGCGAAGAAGGCGACGAGACTCGAAACCCCACCGTAGCTTACGAGTGGGACGTTGTCAAACTCTACACGGGCCTAAACAAGACTTCGTACAAGGCCTAAACCAACGAGTTGGACGCTTTGACGCATACACAGGTATATGAACTCGCCCAACACCTTTCTCTTTGATTCCGCTATTGACCGAGAGTGCGAACTTACCAAGGTATATGTAATAGGTAATCTGGTGGCCGTATCGACAAGAACGAGAGTGGGACTTTGATCTAAACGTGATGTGCATAGCGGACCGTGGTCTCTGGTGGTGCATCGTGCCCATGATATGTGTGTACGCCGTCGAGTGGCATTTGCCACAACGCGTGGCCACGCAGTTTGGGATTTATCAGCATACCCCCTGTGCCAGCCCACCGATACGGGCGGCCACGCTCCCACCTGTGAGCTCTTTGTTCTCCGTGAGATTATCATGTTTCTTGTTGCTTATGATGATCTCATAGCGCTTATGATGATTCTTGTTGCTTATGCCTTGCAGCATGAGCCGGCGAAGAATCGATCGATCCTGATCGGGAGAGGAGCATAAGACTCATGTGACGGAGTGGAACCGACGGAGGTGGCGTAAAGACGTGGAGGAGAGTGACTAACTGGGTTGATTACCCGGCCGACACATGAGGTGGTACGATGATGGCGAAGCACCGTCTTCGCCTCGAGCCTCGATGGACGGCGGAAGACATCGCGAGCTGGAGTGGGCTGACCCGATGAACAGGCATACCGGATCGCATCGAGACATGCACGGTGGATTTAGGGAGTTTGCACCCTCATCAACAGAGTGGTACGCTTGAACCGACGGTCGATTTAAAATATTTTATTCGCAACGTGGTCGACTTATGCCGTTGCAGTCCGTTGAGCTGAACAGATACATCTTTGAAGCCTCGGATGCACTAGGTCATCTTCCGGGAGCGCATAATCTGAGACCAGAGTCAGGGGGACGATGAAGGTACAATTTCAGCCTCCTCGGAACAGATGCATCTTGTTCACTTTGCAGTCAGTCGATCTGATACTTATTATGACCTTGCTTCATTGTGAGTGCAGAAGTTCGTGCAGCGTTGTCGCAAGCTGGTAGGACTGCTTGGGTGTGCTGGAGCTGGGTTAGTTGAAGCTCATCAGCCTGTAGCCACACAGGGTATCATCGGCTCATCGAGCCATGCTCCCTCGTCGTCTAGGTTTGTTGGGCAGGAGGAGGATGAGGAGGAGGAGGAGGAGGCCACATATGAAGAAGGGGAGGAGGACGATGAGAGCAACGGGGAGGAGGAGTACGATGAAGATTATGGACCTCCAGCAACTCAAACGTCTCAAGCATCTCAGCTGCCGAAGAAGAGGAATCCGGAGACGAAGGATTTGCTGAGTCTGCAACCTTTCCAGAGACCGGTTCCTTGACGGCCCAAGAAGAAGACCGAAGAGAACCGTTCAAAGAGTAACGAGGACCGTACCTCCAAGAGGGGAAGGAGCAACTGATTATGCTCTTCGATAGTTGGCTCTTTTAGTTTGGTTGAACTTCGTTTGATTGAACTTTTCTAGTGGTTATGAAGCTACGTGGAACTATGTGTTTGCTATTTGTGGATTTATGTGTTTGCTATTTGTGGATCTATGTGTTTGCTATTTGTGAAACTATGTGTAACTCCGTTTACTAATTAGTTGAAGTTCGTTTGAAATGTTCTATGCACTTCAAATTTGTTAATGTGTATGTGATGCCCAAGTTTAATTGTTTGAGATCTGTGATATAGTTGTCATATTTGTGAAACTTGCTATAATATTATTGTCATATTGAATTTGAAAAGAAACAAGCAATTGAACTTGAATTCATAAAACACAGGACCCTACCGCCAAGGACCCTGGCGGTAGGGTCGACAGCTCTGACGTGGCACTTCAATTCTTCGTTCTGAGAATCATTACATCGAAAAAACAAGACCCTACACCATGGGCTCTGGCGGTAGGTCGCACAGCCTCACCGCCAGGCCCTTCAATTCTTCGTTACGTAAACATTACATCGAACAGGACCTACCGCCATGGGCTCTGGCGGTAGGTCAAGATGCCTCACCGCCAGGCTCCTGGCGGTAGGTGCTAACCACGCTCAGCGAGATCAAACGGCCGCCGTCCCCCTCCGTCGCACCCCTACCGCCATGAGCCGTGGCGGTAGGCTATCTAACCCTGCCGCCATAGGCCCTGGCGGTAGCAAAAGGGTCAAATCCCGAAAAAAATTTAAACAGGGATCAGATCCTGAAATACTATCAAAAAGGGTCAAAACACGAAATTCGGACGGAGACGGGCGGCTCAGAGCGAAGCAGAGGTGGCCGCGGCCGCAGGTGGGGCCACTCCGCGACTTAGAGCAAAGGTATGTCGGTTTAGAGCAGAGGTATGGCCGGGTGTTGGCCGTTGTGGCGAAGACGGACTCGCCAGGGGAAAAACGACCCGGAGGCGACTTGAAGGCTGCTGACGGCGGTTCGCAGGCGGGGTGCGACTCGACGGTAGCAGCGAGCCGGTCCGGTGGATGGGTCGCGGACGCAGACAGTGGAATCCGGGTCGCACAGTGGAGTCCGGGCCGCAGTCAGCTTTGTCCGGGTCACAGTTACTTTTTTCAACTCCGTATCCTGCTATTCATCCGTGCGTATTCTCAATGCACGAACCTTCCATGCTTTAGCCTTGTCACATTATTGCTAGTTTCTCGACTCCCACTCGAACATGCAACGAGCAGAAAGTACCTAAAACACCCTGTTTCTTGTACAGCCCGTACCAGTACAATAATAACTGGTTCAGTAATTTGTCTTCATGTCAGTTGCGGCCGGCTTGCTGTGATGTGAACAATGGCAGTTGATTTTGACCACTGATTTTGACCGACGAAGCACCTCCTTGTATACAGATTTGCTTTAATAAGGAAAAATAGTACTCCTTTCCTCCTTGTACATAGTTACTTTTGACCACTGATTTTGAACATCCATGCATGTAACCTTTCCATACGTTGATTCCCTTTAGGACTTGAATTGCTCAAGAGAAGTAGTACTCCTTGGATGCGTCTTATTCTAGCATCTACTGCTTCCGATTAGTAGTGGCAACGCCAGACCGGACAGAAAAACTAACAGCCAAACTGTTATAAAAAATCCACTGCTTCTGTTGATTCCTGATTGACGATTGATGTGATGTTTCTGCCGCTGTTAGCATCTACTGCTTCCGATTAGTAGTGGCAACGCCAGATCGGACAGAAAAAGTAACAGCCAAACTGTTATAAAAAATCCACTGCTTCTGTTGATTCCTGATTGACGATTGATGTGATGTTTCTGCCGCTGTCGCTGTTTGCTTTGCAGTCTGGGCAGGTACGCCAATATCTCTGGCGATACTGCTTGTAGGACAAAATTACTGTTACGACCTCTCTGGTTAACAAAATCTCGATTTGACCTTGTTTATATATAAAAAAATTGTTTCTGACCTTTTTAGGAGACGCCAACATCCCTGGCGTCTAGGTTGCGAAGGGGCCAGACGCCAACACCCCTGGCCCGCACTGCCCGCCTGCCCGTTGACCTGCTGACGTGGCAAAGGGGCCAGACGCCAAGGACCCTGGCGTCTGGCCCCGTTAACTGGATAACCCCACGGGAGAGTGTGTGGGACCCACCCCACACACTTTCCCCAATCCACAACCCGATCTTGAAGAACACTTGGAGCTCTCATACTCTCTCCCACCCCTCAAGCTCCTCCTCAAATCCTCTCCAAAAGGTGCATCCCTTAGGTGGATCTTTCCATCACTTTGTTGCTCTTGGTAATCTCCCCCAAATCATCCAATTATTCTTTGTTCAATCTTGTTATTTTGGTTGCATTTTATACATGTTGGTGGAACCCTAGTTCATGTTTTCTCCCTTATGTTAGTGTGAATGGCTTGGTTAACTTTGATAATATAGTGATATGCATGGTGTGTAGTAGGAATATTTGCTTGTTGAGTAGAAATATTGGGGGTTATGGTTTGTTAGTGATTAGGGTTAACTTTGCTTAGTGTGTGTAAATTAGTGATACTTTTGTGGACATCACCAATAATTTAGTGTTGATATGATTTGGATAAACACCAATTCTCATTGAATTCTTAAATGCATTCATGTTATTTTTAGATGGAGAGACTTGTTAATGTTCATTACATGGACAAGGAGGCATTCTTGAGTAACAATGCCGACACGGGTGAGGAACCATTGGTTTTTGATACAAGCCCTAGCTATGAGGATGTTGTTGGAAAAGTGAGACAAGCCTTAAAGTGGATGGACAGCAATGTTGATGTTAAGTTAATAGGAAGGTATGATGTTGGAGTTGGAGCCAAATCTCGCTTGAAAAGTATGCCTATCACCTCGGATTTGCATTGGGATGTATACAAGGAAAAAGTTTCCCAATCGGAGGACAAGTCACTTGAATTGTTTGCCACCAAGGTTGAATCTCCTCGGTTTACACTTGATTTGAACCGGGATGTCTCTTCCCCAATGGATGACATGAGCGAGATGACAATGGTGCCACTTGTTGAGCATAGGGTTGTGGTTGATGCCCCCAATGCTTATCGCCAACCACGTACCCGTGTACCATATATTGAACCAAATGAGGTTGAGTTGTATGCCCCCAATGCTTCTAGCCAACCACCAACTAGCCAAGCAAATGAAGTTGAGGTGATTGCTAGTGACGAAGTAATTCAAAATGATGAAGATTCTTATGATGACGACGAAGAGCAAGAGGAAGGGTTTCATGGTAATGATGTTGGTGACTTGGATGCGTACATAACACAAAAGGACATAGATCGTGAGTTGCCTTTTAGGCGTCAATATGCATATGACTCGGATGACGAGGGTCCAATTGAACAGTTGGACGAGGATGGATTCACAAAGGAGGAAAACCAAATCCACTTTGAGTTGACGGGCTTAGAAAAAAGAACTCACTTGTTTAAAGATCTTAGCCTTGCCAATAAAGCTGTTGTTGATGGTGGAAATGAGAATGACGGCGATTGAGCCAACACCATGCCCGGATCCAGGAGAACCAAGGGAGGAGAAGGAGGACGAGAATGCTTATTTGAAGAAAGGAGTGAAGTTTTCGAGCTTGCCTATGCTGAAGTTTTGGTTGTCTGACTATGCCATTCGGAACCATAGGCCATTTTATGTTGAGCACTCCGACATGAAGTTGCGTTACACCGTGAAATGTGAGCAAGAAGGATGCCCATGGAAGGTTCGTGCAAGAAAGCTTAAAGACAGTGAAGAATGGGTGTTAAGAAGTTGTGTTGCCACTCATAGGTGCAAACCGCCATCTAAACGACTTCGAAAGACACATCGTCAACTCACATCTGAGTATCTCAGATACAAATGGATGAAAGACATAGGCTTTGATCCCACTGTGAAAGTGAGGTTTCTCATGCAGACGGTGAAAAAACAATTTGGTTATGAAGTCAAGTATGGGAAGGCATGGAAGGCAAAGGCAAATACTATGAGGATGTTGTATGGTGGTTATGAAGAAGCATACAACCAGCTCCCAAGGTTGTTGGCCGCAATTGCATATAAGAACCCGGGCATGTTTCATGTGGTCGAGGATCACGAGGGAGTGTTCCACCGTGCCTTCTGGAGTTATGGACAATGTGTGGAGGCGTTCCAGCATTGTCGTCCGGTCTTGTCTATAGATGGCACGTTCTTGACCGGTAGATACAAGGGCACACTAATGGTAGCAATGGCTCACTCATCAAACGGCAACGTGTTGCCGTGTGCATTTGCTTTGGTGCCTTCCGAGCACCAAGACAACTGGGAGTGGTTCATGGGTCATGTTAGGCACAACTTGATTGGGGCTAGGGAGGTGTGCATCATATCGGACCGGCACCATGGCATACTCAAGGCAATGGACATTGTTATTCCAGGATTTCTAAAGCTTCACCACAGATGGTGCATGAGGCATTTCGTGGCCAACTTTTACCGGGCATGTAAGAGCAAGGAGCTCAGCAAAGACCATACCCATGTATGTGTGGCCTTCACGACCCAAGGTTTTGATGCTCGGTACAACAAACTCTTTGCAGCGGTGAACGAAGGGGGAAAATACTTCTTAACTAGGAATTTAAGTGAGAAGCACAAGTGGGCACGCGCTCATGACGATGGTGGTTGGCGATATGGCGACATGACGAGCAATCTGGTAGAATGTTTCAACAATGTGCTGAAGGGTGCTCGTGCATTGCCGGTGACTGCAATAGTGGAGTACACTTTCTTCAAGCTTAATGAGTACTTTCAGAGGCATTCTGAAGAGACTGCAAAATGGATAGGTGAAAAAAAGGAGTATCCGGAGAAGGTTGATGAATGGTTGCAGTTACAAGGAAGCAAGTCTTCACGCCAACAAGTTATCATATTCGACAGAATTGAAATGATCTATGAAATTGATGAGGCAGGTGGCACAACACGAGACGGTTTTCAATATGGTGGTGCTGCATTTGAGGTGCGTCTGAAGACTCGGTGGTGCCAGTGCGAGAGGCCTAGTAAGTATCATTGGCCATGCTCGCATTTGATAACGGCGGCGAAGGCGAGAAACATACATGTTTGTGATGGAAAAACCGTGCGGATGCAAGAGTTCCATATGGAAGCAACTAGGGTGACATGGGCACCAAGATTTCACCCTTTCTTGGACCAATCACAGTGGCCTGAGTACCATGGCCCTCATATTAGGCCAGACCCTCTTCTGAAAGTGGAGACCAAGGGTAGAAGGAGAACTAAGAGGTTCAGGGGTGATATGGATGACCTGGCTGGATACACTGGCATGAAACAATTTGGTAGCGGTCATTTTATGGAGGCTCCTGACACTATCAACTGTGGGTGTGCGGTGAAGGGAGACACAATGAGCTGACATGCAAGAAGAGGAAAAAGAAAAAAAGAAAAACAAGTCGTGGAGGTGCCACCGCTGGTGAACGAGGTGGAAGAGGTGACGGTGCTGGTGGTCGAACAAGCACAAGTGTCAGAGGTGGTAGTGGTGGTCGTAGAGGGAGTACAAGTGCTAGAGGTGGTGGTCGAGCTAGCACAAGTGCTAGAGGTGGTGGTCGAGCAGGCACAAGTGCTACAGGTGGTGGTCAAGCAAGCACAAGTGCTAGAGGTGGTGGTCAAGCAAGCACAAGTGTCAGAGGTGGTGGTCGAGCTAGCACAAGTGCTAGAGGTGGTGGTGGTCGGAGAGGAAGCACAAGTGATAGAGGTGGTGGTGGTCGTAGAGGAATGGTTGATAATGGATCGGTCTTCGGTTGTTTGCTTAATCCAGATGGTTGATCTAGTAATAATGGTATATATTATTTGTTCATACAATTCCTAGCATTTATTTATTTACTGTATTTACGCATGTACTCTCTTTATGTCTTGTGCTAACAATTGTTCTTTTTGTAGGCATGGCTTCATCCGGTTCCAGGACGAGGCCGGCGTGCGCGGACCAAGAGGACATGCCAAAGACGTGGATGGAGGCCAGCTTGGACAAGGAGAAGGAGAAGGATGTGCCCACACCACCATGTTGGTGTGGTGATGTTTGCAAGCTGAAGGTGTCTACGGACCGCAAGAAGTCATCGACAGAAGGTAGAAGGTTTTTCGTGTGTCCCAACTATGCACATGATCGTCGAAGGCCAACTAACGCATATGACATACCACCGGTATGTTAGGTGTACATACAAAAAACCTCATCAAGTTTGAACTCATATTACTAACAATGACATGATTTTTATGTAGTCGCCTCCTCCACTTTGCAAGTACTTCACTTGGATAGATCACGAGGTACCAAAAGATGTCCAAGAGGACCAACATCGAGATTACTTACGAAGGCAGCGCCTGTTTGAGGAGTCCTTTGCATGGGGATTGGAGCATGAGTGTCGTGAGAAGGAGAAGAACGAGCGCAAGAAGCATGAGCAAGAGAGGGCACGCAAAGAGAAGGAGGCTCGTCAAGAAGAGAGGGCAAGAAAACTTGCAAGGGCTCGCGATGCACGAGAGGAGGACGAGGCACGTGACAAGAAGGGAAAGTGGCCCCGTACTACTCAGTAGACAAATGGAAAGGCACCGGCACCGATGATGAACTATCGAGACTTTGTTTAATGTATGAACTTGTCATTCGAGACATCGTGTGTGAACTTGTTATTTGAGGCCTTGTGTGGTCATGAACTACTTATGTCATTCGAGATATCGTGTGTGAACTTGTTATTTGAGGCCTTGTGTGGTCATGAACTACTTATGTCATTCGAGATATCGTGTGTGAACTTGTTATTTGAGGCCTTGTGTGGTCATGAACTACTTATGTGCAACCTATTTGAAATTGTATGCAAACTATGCTATGTTCAGATTTTTGTTTGATTTCCAATGTTTAAAAGTGTGTGCACTAGTCTGGAAATCAGCACAACCAGACGCCAAGGGCCCTGGCGTCTGGATTCGTATCCAGAGACCCAGACGCCACGGTCCCTGGCGTCTGGTAAACTAAGCAGAGAGCATTTTTGATATTTTGGAATTTGCACACCCAGACGCCAAGGTCCATGGCGTCTGGTTTACTAACCAGAGAGCATTTTTGATATCTTGGAATTTGCACACCCAGATGCCAAGGTCCCTGGCGTCTGGTTTACTAACCAGAGAGCATTTTTGATATTTTGGAATTTGCACACCCAGATGCCAAGGTCCTCAAGGCCCGTAAACTAACTAGAGAGCATTTTTATATTTGGGAATTTAGACGCCTGCACGCCAAGGTCCTCAAGGCCCGTAAACTAACTAGAGAGCATTTTTGATATTTTGGAATTTGCACGCCTGACGCCAAGGTCCTCAAGGCCCGTAAACTAACCAGAGAGCATTTTTGATATTTTGAATTTGACACCTGCACGCCAAGGTCCTCAAGCGTCCGTTCCCTATCTAGAGAGCAACTTTCGAGTGGATAAGATTCTTTGGGCCCACCTATAGCCCTCTCATCCATTCATCTCCACCTCTACCCCTCTCATTATATTCATCTGCACTCACTCTCACCTCTAGCCCTGCCAACTACACTCCCTCTCCAGCACCCTAACCCCCCTCAAATCTCTCACGAATCAGTCCGGTTTCACCCCCATCTTCAGGATTTGCGAACAAGAAGGTAAATCGACTCCACCCCTATTTTTTGGTTGGTTTCACCCCCATCTTCAGTACCTAAGGGATTTGTGTGTCCTAGATGGGTACTCAGTGGGTGCTTAGCCCTGTTGTTCATGTCCAAGGCTTGTCTCCATGTGTTGTGCAAGTTAGTGAAGTGGACCTCACTTTCGAGTGGTTGAAGACTAAATTCATGTTGAAGCAAGGGTTGAAGGAAGATGAATGGGCATGGAAAAGGGTTGTTGACTTGCATTGCTACAGGAAACCGAGTTATATGTGATGTTCATGTCATTTCAACTATCGTGGACCATCGTGGTCATGAACTACTTATATAATTCGAGACATTGTATGTGATGAACTTTTCATTCGAGACTATTTGTGTAATTTGAGATTATGTGATAACTATGTTTGTCATTTGCTATTATGTGAAGACTATGGTGTTTGCTAAAACAAAATATCTATTTCATTAGATACTATGCTGTGTCAAAATATGAACAAACTGAAAAGTACTACACAGGGCGGCACGCCACGGACCTTGGCGTCTGGGTGCCCTGTTTCTGCTCTCCTGGCCTCTGCTTTTGCTTCCAGTCGACCACCAGACGCCAGTGACCCTGGCGTCTGGTGGCCTGATTTGCACCCAGACGCCAAGGACCCTGGCATCTGGTGCCCTGAAGATTATTTTGAACTTGGTGTTTGACACAAGAAGATATCACATATATATTCATATGACAGGTTCATACAACACAGAAGATAGCACATTTCACAGAACTTTCACCATGACAAATTCTTGCATGCAAAAGACAACAAGTTCACACATTTTTCATTACGACAAATTCATGCATACATAAGACATTAAGTGCATACATAAGACACAAAATTCAAGACAACCTAATAAGTTTTTACCACGACACCAAGTTCATGCATACAAACGCCACCTAGTTCATTCAGTTCCAAACAAGACGCTCACTTCTTCGTTCCTCTCTTCACAATGGCTACAAGTGTAGGCTCGTCCTCTTCGCTAGCCTCCTCCTCCTCTTCGTTGTATGCCTCCTCCTCCGCCTCATTGTTAGCCTTATATTTTTGCATTCCTCTTGGGATAAGCTGATGAGGATATTCCGGACTATGGAATTGTGTGTTCCATGTCTTCTTTCTACCTTTCTTGCTTGGTGTCTTAGCTATGGCTTTGCCTTTCCTAGTGCGAGCATCGCCTTGTGTAGGTTGTGATGGTTGTGGAGCATCAACATCATACTCATGATCCTCTTGATGTGTTGCATCATACTCATGCTCCTCATTATGTGTTAGCTCCTCTTCATGTGTTGGCTCCTCTTGATGTGCTGGCTCCTCTTCATGGACCTCCTCCTCCATGTCGTCATCGTTCTGAAGATAACGCCGTCTATTAGCTCTGGCGGCGCGGCTACCAGGTGCATACACGTCACTGGACTGAGCACCATGGCAAGAAAGCATTGCTGCCATCTTATGGAACCACTTCTTGAACTTCTGCAACAACACAAAATATGCTATGATATGAGATGCAAACAAATAATCCGTGAAAATAAACTTTTATAATATATTGGTCACACCTCCATGGTGCTCCTAAGAGTACTCTCAGATAATCCACCACCAGGTGGATGACTCAGTGAAACATTGGCGTCGTTGACACACAGAAGCAACTCTCTGCCCTGCAATTCATGAAGACACCAAACTTATGTATTTGAAAGAAGACAACATGATGCAACTATGTTAAAATAGGACAAACAGACTACCATTTCGTCATGCATTCGGTGCATAGTCAACGTGAGCCCTTTGGTGTCTCTCACAGCCGTGTTGAAGGTATGATAACCTCTCGCAGTCTCCGGTCTTCGACACCAACTCCGACCACTCCTCGTGAGTCCAACCAGGCTTTAGCTTTAACCGGTAACGATCCGCATACCACACTTGATACTTCTGATATGCTGACTGATTGTGAGGTCTACTCTCTGATTGAACTAACGTGTCTCTTTGATCCCAAATTTGTATCCACGCACGGTGTTTGTTTTCCCAATCCGATATATCCTGATTGTTCCTTCGATCGAACCTACAAATGATGCACGGGACAAAGCATTAGCAAACATAGATTTATTCAATGCTCTACTACATACTCAAAGACATGCTTGCTCACCGATGCAGAGATAGCATTTCCTCATTGCTCTCCTCAATTGGAATACCTTGTCTTCTTCAAAATTGTCTTGCCACACGGTCTACAAAGTGCCACTCGACTGCGAAGAAGCATATCATTGGGCACCTCGCCCGCCAAAGATGGCTATCACGAGTGCACATCTCATTAAGATCAAAGCCACGATCTTCCACATAAGGCAACCAATGTACCTGCAAAACAAAGAGATACATTATTAGATACAAGTTTCATTCTTGACTAAATTTGGTCTCATCGAACTTCTCAATACCTGCTCAGCAGTCAAGGTGTCCAGCTCGTTGATATAGCACTTGTATCGCACATGCGAGCTTCCTGTGTACACTGTCACTTGTTCCCAATAGTAAGCAAACGTAGGGCGCCGATATGGATCATCATCATGCACCCCGTCATGATTACCCCGTGGGCTTGGCATGTTGGGGTTCTTGAAATTGGGCCGTCCAACCGGGATCCGCTCCCACATCCACACGGATAGGCTCCAAACAAACCCAGCCAATGAGGATTATCTCCCTTCCTGCGACACGCCAAGTCAAGCTGCAATCAAACAAACATGTTAGATATGAAGGCGCATGACAAAAGCAAGATAAATGGTTGCAAATATCTCTTACCTGACGATACAAATATGCTAGTGCGGCCGAACCCCAGCTATACTGGGTATCCCAGTTATTGAGTAGCTCCAGGAACATCCAGAGGGCTGAGTTCCCGGTTGCATCTGAGAAGACTACCTTGGTTAGTACATACCAAAGATAGGCCCGCGCGTACTGCTGCACAACCACGTCATTGGCACCCTGAGGGAATGGGTTGGTGTTTCCTCTGACCAGTTTTAGCCAGGAATGCCTCACTCTTGCGGTATCGGCCTTGCCTTCCTGAGGGCCGTCGGGCTCAACACCAATTAAAATGCCAGTCCGTTCTCGCCAATTACCAACGCTCACACGGCCGGTAACAGCTTGTCTGTTGATAGGAAGGCCGCTTATCATAGCCATGTCCTGTAGGGTCATCGTCATCTCCCCACATGGAAGGTGGAACGAGTGAGTCTCCGCCTCCAACGATCCACAAGTGCGGTCAGCGCTGCGTGGTTCATCGCGGCGCGCCGCTTAAACTGCAACACTAATGGGAGAAGACCCAATCTCCGAATGTAAGGCTCGCATCATGGTCGTAAGTAAAGTCATCAGCGAATGACCCCTCATGCGCATAGCAACTACAAGCTGCAAATAAAGTGATGTTTTAATCAATACAAGAACACAAATGAGAAACAACGAAAATTGATAAGTCTTGCTTCTTACATCTCCCTTCTCAATGGCACGAGCACGATGCTCCTTATCCCACTTATCGATTAATCCGCCATACCAAGGTCCATCATCATCCGCCATCCTACAAAACAAATCACAAACATATAAGAATACATGAACAATATCAAACAATATTATTTCCTTCTTCAAGTTATGCCATATGAACACACCATTCTTCTCACACATAACCACATCGTTTCTTTCTTCTACATATGCACACACATATCATCAAATTTCATCATCTCTTTTGCAAAAAAAATCATGTACACACAATCATCAAATTTCATCATCTCTTTTGCAAAAAAAATTATACCACTTCACACATATAATATTTTTTCTAAATATATTTGCTGGCCAAAGTAGTCTTCTCAGATTCAAACAAATATTATGCCATCTATATATTCAACATATAGCTAATTTACTAGCACTTGCATACATCATCTATAATTCAAAAAAAAGACACAAACTATGTCTATTGGTGGACAACTACAAACATCTACCAACTACACTACCTACCAAATCATCTATCAACTACAAATTATGTCCTAAAACAAAGAAACCATCTACTAATTTAACATCACCTAATGTGAAATAATGCATCCAACAAAAGAGGAAAAAAAACAAATTGGAGGGATAGGGGAGAATACCTCAAGGTGCTTGGGGGGGTCAGATCCACAAATTTGGGTGGAGGATGGAGTAGATCAAGGGGGTTTGGTGTGAGGGAGAAGGGGCGAGGAGAGAACCCTCTGCTCGTGCCGCGAGGGGAAGAACAGAGAGGGGGGTGGCTCGGCCCGCTGGGTTATCCAGATATCGGGCCAGACGCCAGGTCCTGGCGTCGCCCCTTGCCACGCCAAGAGTCAACGGGCAGGCGGGCAGGGCGGGCCAGGGGCCAGGCGCCAGGATCCGTGGTGTCTGCTTCGCAACCCAGACGCCAGGGATGTTGGTGTCTCCTAAAAAGGTCAGAAATGAAACTTTTTTCCAAACGAGGTCAAATCGGGATTTTTTTAGCGACATAGGTTACAACAGTAATTTTGTCCCTGCTTGTACGCGAGCTCTTCGACTGTACGCGTGTTTTCCTGTCAGATCCGACCCAACTTGGGTGTCCGGCTCGGGTCTCCTACCTCTGAAAAAATCCACCAAACTTTAATGCTAGTCACCAGATCGGATTGAAGACAACAAAGGCCAGATCAAGAATTAGACATTCAGCACGCGACTTCGATGAGAAATAAAAAATCTCCGGAGTACAATCTTGAAATCGGAGTTGATGTAGATCTTCCGGCACTATCTCTTCTTCATCCGGAAAATTGTCAGTGCGCGAGCCCCACGATGGGCGCCAACTGTCGTGGAATTGTCACAACAGACGTCCTAGTGTGAGGACTTAGTCATGAGGCCAACGCATCTATGTGGTAGTTTCAGAGGGGTTGAGAGGAATCGAGAGACGCAACACGCAAAACAAAGAATTTAGACAGCTTCGGGCCCCGGGAAACATCATCAGGTAATAGCCCTACATGTTGTTTGTGGCTAGGTCTTACTATCCTTATGAGGGAGTCGCCGTAAACCGGCTCTCCTCTAGTCGTGTCTAGCCCTAAGATTGTTTCTTCTTGCCCGTCCCTCTTTGGGGAGCCCTGCCCCTCCTTATATATGTTGAAGGGGCGGTTTACATGACTAGTCCTAGTTGGATTAGGATTACTCTATTACAAGTGGAGTCCTAGTCTTGCTTCCTTTGTAGGAGAATATTCCTTGTGCTTTCCTCATAAACCGGCCCACCATAACATGATCCGGCCTTCCATAAATCGCCTTCTAGGCCACCGAGTCTTGTCGTTTCTCTGACCCACTCGCCGGGTCACCCATGAGTCGCCAGGCTCGGGCGGGTCACTTAGTGAGTTGTCCAATCGGGGCAGGTCCTTAGTGAGTCGCCAAGTCCAGCCGAGTTATACTTCCGGCCGGGTTACGCCACGGGGTATATCCCCGACAGACGCGCCCCCACCCCTATTCCAATTCGGTTTGGGCTTGGGAGGGCACACACCTCCACCTGGCCGCCGGCCACCGCTCTCCACGAGGACCCATGAAGGCCCAATAGTCCCCCGGGGGATTCCGGTAACCTCCTGGTACTCCGAAACTTATCCGATACTTCCCGAAACCATTTCGATGTCCGAATGTAACCTTCCAATATATTAAACTTTACCTCTCAACCATCTCGAGACTCCTCGTCATGTCCGTGATCTCATCCGGGACTCCGAACAAACTTAGATCACCAAAACACATAACTCATAATACGAATCGTCATCGAACGTTAATCGTCACTACTAGGAAAACCCTTAGCAGTAGCGCTGGTTTTTTTGCTATTAGTAGCGCATAGGCGCGCTACTGCTACGGCGCTACAGCTATTTTCTAGCAGTAGCACTTGTTTTGGCCCGCGCTACTGGTAAATGAGCGCTGCTGGTAATATTTTGGCCCACGCCACTGCTAAAGTTTATGTTTTTTCTTTTCATATTTTGGCGTTGTACATGTTTAAACAGATATATCTTTTATACAATAACAACTCATCATGAACTAGTCTGTTTAAATTGCATATTCATTACCACTAGTCATCACCACCAAACAATGTTCGTCAATGAGACATCATATATATAACAAGTTGGTCACTAGTCATAATCAGAACTCCTCATCCTTCTCATCAACTCTAACACATTGTAGCACATAATAACACATTCTATCTAGGACCTACACTACCCTCTCTTAGGTAAAATATCATAAAACAAGATAGGCATTGACTCTTCATTAAGGAAAATGGACTCTCCATAATGAAGAATAGAGATCATCCTGTCTCCAAGTCTTGGCCTACGCACAATGTTGCCTCCAAGTAGCTCTCTACGATGGTCGAAACATTTTTTCAAATCATTTATTATCATGGTTTCCTCGCTTTTAGAAATCCGGTATGGACAAGAGTGATGTGTATACTTCGGGTGACCTGGCCGTGGTGACCGTAAGCTCATAACATCAACGCGACCTCTTGGCAACATCAGATGAGGCACACAATCCATCGGGATTTTCTGTTCAAAAACATAGTAATAACTTTGTAGTTAACAATGTAGTTTAGTTTTAGAAGAATTTATGAAAAAGCTGCACGGATGTCGTAATAGTAGAAAATCCATATATGTTACCGTAGCACACCGCGTGCACTAGTGGCACATATTGACCATAATTTTGAGGAATTCGATAATAGCTACTGTAATTCTTAAGATCAGTAAAAAATGCGATAAGACCATCTTTCTCCTTATAATTTAACTGTACTTCATCATTGTAGTAGTAGGTTCTGTCTACCATCTTCCGTACATTTTTTGAAGAATGAAAATAAGCTGTCAATGGAAATAAGCTGTCAAATATTTTGAAATAAACAATATAAATTAATTAATAAATATGTTTGAGAAACTCACACAGCGGTAGAACTGGAAGCGTGTCAACAAGGACCCAAATGGTCATATTATTTTTGTCGATGTCATGATCACCAAGATCGAAGGTGAGATGCATACCCTCATGAAAATCATACGCCTTGCAAAGGGCTTCCCAATTCAGGCAACCAAAATTGGATGAGTTCACAGAAATGTATAGTTTTACAGCAAAATCATAACCATGATGGGTCCTTAGTTGAATTATCTTTGTCTCCATGCTTTCATGATCTTCAAAACCCATCTTCTCCAAGACATAGCGTCTTGCATGGCATGGGATATGCTAGTCGAATTGTAAAAGACGGAAATTACACGTTGAAGAAGCAGAGAAGTCATGCAAAAATAACAAAAAACACTTGTCATCGTTACGTACCGTATCAACATCGAAGGTCTCTTGGAGCTTGATGCTGAAGCGCCGACCTTCTACCAAGTGAGGCCTGTCGCACAAACCGCGCTCATCTTCGCAGTAATTGCACATAGCGAATTCTCTTTCGCCGTCAGACATTTCCTAATAGATAATTGATAATCCATCATCGAATACATATATAGTAGTTTGTAGCAAAGATCATCATATAACAACTAGAACACCTAAAATTTGTAGTTTGTAGTAGTTTGTAGCAAAGATCATCATCGAACCTAGTTTGTAGCAAAGATCATCATATAATCCATCATCGAATACATATATAGTAGTTTGTAGCACAAACGACACTCATCTTTTGCATTCAATAAGCAAATAACTAATAGGTAATTAATAATCCATCATCGAATACATATATAGTAGTTTGTATCAAAGATCATCATATAATATCACTAATACATCTCGAATAATAGCTCCTCTAGGTTCAGTGGGCCGCGGTGGACACCCAAAGAGAAGGAACCATCATAGGATCATAGCTCCGGTGAGATCCCTAAAGAATCTGCCAGATATTGGAGAACCAGCCGTTCGCCAATGAAACCAAGTAGCGGTGGACGTGTGCGTTCTCCTCCGTGACACGATGTGGTACCACCTGCGCGGGGGACTCAAGCCTCTGCACCGATGCAGGCCCACGTGACCGCCACCAAAGAAGCTCCGGGTCGACGACGGGATGGCTCCTCACTAAGCTGCGCTCACCAGAATGTAGCACAACCCAGTAACAGCCCGGCGGAGCCTAGTCCCGGACTTGGCCCCTCGGCTCAAGAAGGAGTCCTCCGCTGAGTCGACGGCGAGGATGCGCGATAGGCATTATCAACGTCGATAACGAAATGCTTAATTATGAAAACAAAATTAATAAACACTTAGCAAAATTCGGCATGACCTTTGCTAAAAGCAGGACATATCGAGCGCATAAAATTTGCCAGAACATAAACGAATCGACATTTCTGGGAGAACATATTCCACTAAGGTTAAACAACTAAGATTGTGACATCTTCAAAATATGACATATATCCGCTTCAAATTTGCATATAACAGGAATAATTGTTTTTACTAAAAAAATAACAACAAATGTGGTAGTTCAAAATATGATCCTAAGATTAACTAGCTAGGGTTCATACTACATTATCCTAAGATTCATACTACATTATCCTAAGATTAACAAGCTAGGGCTCATACTACATTATCCTAATATTAAACAACTAAGATTAAACACATAAGATTAAACACCTAAGATTAACTATCTACATTATCTTCTTCTTCTTCTTCTTCTTCTTCTTCTTCTTCTTCTTCTTCTTCTTCTTCTTCTTCTTCTTCTTCTTCTTCTTCTTCTTCTTCTTCTTCTTCTTCTTCTTTTTTCTTTCAAATACTCATTTTCTTTTTCAACTAAATTTAACATCTAGACAAGGGGTCGGTTGCAAATTCTGGTTCACATACGTCCTAGATTAAAATATATCTATGTCAACTTGGTAGCCATAATTGTCATCAATGCAAAATGCAACACATAGTTATAAAAGAGGATTTACCACATCCGAATCATAAAGCGGGCGAGGGGGCCGACGGGGACGGATATCAAGACCATGGCACTATGTATAACAAACAATCATACAAACCAAGAAAATTATACAAGTAACTATATAAATAATAAAATCATACAAGTAACTATATAAATCAAGTACAACATAAAAAATTCAATACCTAATAATAATCTGGATTGTCGGGTTCAATAAATGTTTCGAGATCAATAAATGCATCATCATCATCACTATCTGCAATGACGTGCTCATCATCATCATTAATAAAATGCATCATCATGTGGAAGGCCACCTCTACGTAATCGGTCAAGCATTGACAGGTTATCCGTAGCAGTAACCTCTTCTAGTTCAGGCTCTTCTTGTTCTGGCTGAGGGGTGAAGTCGGGTTCACTATAGCTGTCTAGTTCAATGTTCTAGGGTGAAGTAGAGCGGTTCTTGAAACATTTTTTTGGAAAGACGTGTTTCTTGGAAGAATTCTCCGTCATATGTTTTCTGGGTTAATGTGAGGTTCATAATCCTCTTCATTTGGGGGAGGTGGTCTAACACGTGGCGGCACTTCATAAACGACATCCCAACCATTGTGATTTCGATCACTTTGAGAGGCCCACGGTAAATAGAAAACTTGGGTTGCCTGTTGAGCCATAATATAGACATCGGGAACATCCAAATGGATGTTTTGTTTGATTTCCACTAGCCCTATATGTTCATGAGTCCTTCTAGTCTCCTTCGGCTGGAACCAATTTCATTTGAAGACTATGACATTTGGTGGGTTTGCACCATAGAATTGAAGTTCATAAATTGCTTCAACTCTTCCATAATACTCAGTATCTCCTTCACCGATAGCAGAGACACAACAATTTGTAGACTTTTGGTTGGCCATAGATAGCTCTTTACCATAGGTACGAAAGTGATACCCGTTGATGTCATATTTGTCAAATGAACGACTCTTAAAGTCAAAACCATTAGAAACTTGTCTCAATTTGGCGTCCATAAACTCTGAATTAGCCTACAAGTTTAATACGAAAGAGATTGTTGCATTAGCCACAAATTAGATGAAGAAATTAAATGGTCTAATGGAAATTACCGTTTGTTTGAACTAAGAGATGAAACCTGGATAGCCGCCTCCATACTTTGCCAGAAGCTCATACTCTTCGACAAAATCCTTTTGAATCACCGCTCCATAAGAGAATTCGGCAACGTATCGACTGTATCAAATTTATCCGGGAATAAGAGCAGTACAAAGGAATTAGAAGTTGCGAAACAATGTACTGAGAACTTACCCAATGTACAGCCGCACTTCTGTTAGGTTGTTGAATATATACAACGAAATGGTACGCCACTCTACGACATCCAACGTTAAGGAATTAGAAGCACCAGCTGGTGTGAGATCCCCTTTGAATAGGCTGAGTTTGGATCCATCCCTTTTAGGGTCGCCAGCATTGTACCGAGGCTTCGGATTATGCAAATGACGATTTTTGGCTTCGTAGTGTGCTGTCAGCTGTCACGAAGTTTGTCGCCTCCTCGGTAATGAATGCCTCAGCCATCGATGCTTCAATTCTACATTTATTTTACATTTTGCTCGAAGCGTCTTCTACATCCTCTCAGTTGCATAGCACCAACAATTTTGCACGGGCCCCCCAATCTTGCCTCGGTTGGGAGATGCAAAATCAAGTGCTGCATTGGATTAAAGAAGCCTAGCAGAAATATCTTCTCTAACTTGCAGATCAACTCCGGTGCCAACTCTTCCATTTCTTCTACCAGGTCAGGCGATAGTTCTTTCGCACAAGAACACATAAGAAATAGCTCAACTCTGCCAGTACTAGCCATTCTTCCTCACGGATGAAGCCACACAACATCACCAGCATTACCCGCTCAATCCATATGTGCCAATCATGACTCTTGAGACCAAATATCTTCAATTTTCAAGACTCACACCCCTCTTTAGATTCGCTGCATACCCATTGGGGAACATCAACTGCTTTTGCACCCACAAGATAATTCCCCTCATAGGTGGCCTTCCAAGATTGAACCATGGCTTTAGCTCTGTCCAGTTCTTCTTTCCTTTCGGTGGTTGCATGTTTTGTAACGGTCTATGACATAGCGCCTCCAGACTGACTCTTGCCTTAGGATTATCCTTTGACTTCCCATCTATGTCGAACAATGTACTAAAAAGTTCCTCGGTGATACGTCCATTTTGCATCATGCTTTTATATCGATATTTATCGCACTATGGGCTGTTATCACACGTTATGTCACAATACTTATGGCTATTCTCTGTTATTTTACAAGGTTTATCATGAAGAGGGAGAATGCCGGCAGCCAGGATTCTGGCTGGAAAAGGAGCAAATATTGGAAACCTATTCTGCACAGCTCCAAAAGTCCTGAAACTCCACGAAAGTCATTTTTGGAATTAATAAGAATTATTGAGCAAAGGAAGTACCAGAGGGGGCCCACACCCTAGCCATGAGGGTGGGGGGCGCACCCATCCCTACTGGGCGCGCCCCCTGTCTCGTGGGCCCCCTGGTGGCCCTCTGGTGCCTATCTTCTGCTATATGAAGGCTTTTACCCTGAAAAAAATCATAAGGAAGCTTACGGGACGAAACTCCACCGCCACGAGGCGGAACGTGGGCAGAACCAATCTAGGGCTCCGTCAAAGCTATTCTGCCGGGCAAACTTCCCTCCGGGAGGGGGAAATCATCACCATCATCATCACCAACGATCCACTCATCGGGAGGGGGTCAATCTCCATCAACATATTCACCAGCACCATCTCCTCTTAAAACCCTAGTTCATCTCTTGTATCCAATCTTGTATCAAAACCACAAATTGGTACCTGTGGATTGCTAGTAGTGTTGATTACTCCTTGTAGTTGATGCTAATTGGTTTACTTGGTTGAAGATCATATGTTCAGATCCTTAATGCATATCAATACTCCTCTGATCATGAACATGAATATGCTTTGTGAGTAGTTACGTTTGTTCCTGAGGACATGTGTGAAGTCTTGCTATTAGTAGTCATGTGAATTTGGTATTCGTTCGATATTTTGATGAGATGTATGTTCTCTCTCCTCTAGTGGTGTTATGTGAACGTCGACTACATGACACTTCACCATTATTTGGGCCTAGAGGAAGGCATTGGGAAGTAATAAGTAGATGATGGGTTGCTAGAGTGACAGAAGCTTAAACCCTAGTTTATGCGTTGCTTCGTAAGGGGCTAATTTGGATCCATATGTCTCATGTTGTGGTTAGGTTTACCTTAATACTTATTTTGTAGTTGCGGATGCTTGCAATAGGGGTTAATCATAAGTGGGATGCTTGTCCAAGAAAGGGCAGTACCCAAGTACCGAACACGAATCATATGAGCGTGATGAAACTAGCTTGACGATAATTCCCATGTGTCCTCGGGAACGCTTTTCTCATTATAAGAAATTTTCCAGGCTTGTCCTTTGCTACAAAAAGGATTGGGCCACCTTGCTGCACCTTATTTACTTTCATTGCTTGTTACCCGTTACAAATTATCTTATCACAAAACTATCTGTTACCTACAATTTGAGTGCTTGCAGAGAATACCTTACTGAAAACCGCTTGTCATTTCCTTCTGCTCCTCATTGGGTTCGACACCCTTACTTATCGAAAGGACTACGATAGATCCCCTATACTTGTGGGTCATCACTCGCGATATTCTTCTCAGTGTGCATCACGTCGATGTTGTGTGGGCAAAGGAGGT
This sequence comes from Aegilops longissima, assembly GCA_021605205.1. NCBI lineage: Eukaryota > Viridiplantae > Streptophyta > Magnoliopsida > Poales > Poaceae > Aegilops > Aegilops longissima. The sequence goes on from CM038682.1 coordinate 708,221,135, forward strand.
CTTTGAAGTAAGGCAGATCCCACAAGCATGTCTTGTGAGTCCAGGCGTGTTGCGAATTATACCCCTTGAAATACCCTGGACGCTTTGGATCTGGCTCGAGAGCGTTTAACTGATCTAGTTTCTCTTGGCTTGTCAACCGAGGTGGTGGAGAGTCTTTGACAACTCTACCTTTGATGAAGTTTTGCTTGTCTTTCCTGAACTTATGGCAAGGATGCAGGAACGGTCTTTACATTTCTAAGAAAGAAAACTTGTGACCGGCCTGAAGCCAACAAAACTGAAGAGCTCCCTTGCATGTGGGGCACGGGAAACTTCCATGCACACACCAGCTAACAAATAGCGCATACGCTGGCAAGTCATGCGTCGAGTACATATGTACCAGACACGCATTATGAAGTTCTTTTTGCTAAAGGCATCGTATGTCTTGAACCCATTATCCCAGGCTTCTTGCAATTCGTCCATCAGCGGCTGCATGTACACATTCATATTCTTCCCCGGATAGTTGGGCTCTGGAATTATCAACGTCAGGAAAATGTTCTTTCTTTGCATAATATGTCCGGGGGAGGGGGAGGTTGAGTGGAATGACAAATACGGGCCAACAACTATATTGGGTTGCCGTCAGACCAAACATACTAAACCCATCCATGCTGATGGCGACTCTAGGATACCTTGGATCTACCGCTTTGTTGTCATGTAATGCATCGAAGCGTTTCCACGCTTCACCGTCCGATGTGTGCACCATCATCAACTTCCCATCTGCATCTAGTTGGGTTCTTTTGCCCATTTTGTGCCATGTCATCTGTCTTGCCGTCTCTTCGACCATGAAAAGACGTTGAAGTCTTGGTACGATTGGTGAGGGAGTCCTGGATTAGGGGGTGTCCGGATAGCCGAACTATCACCGTTGGCCGGACTCCTGGACTATGAAGATACAAGATTGAAGACTTCGTCCCTTGTCCGGATAGGACTTTCCTTGGCGTGGAAGGCAAGCTTGGCGATATGGATATGTAGATTTCCTACCATTGTAACCGACTCTGTGTAACCCTAACCCTATTCGGTGTCTATATAAACCGAAGGGTTTTAGTCCATAGGACGAACAACAATCATACCATAGGCTAGCTTCTAGGGTTTAGCCTGTCTGATCTCGTGGTAGATCTACTCTTGTACTACCCATATCATCAATATTAATCAAGCAGGAGTAGGATATTACCTCCATCGAGAGGGCCCGAACCTGGGTAAAAATATCGTGTCCCTTGTCTCATGTTACCATCCGCCTAGACACACAGTTCGGGACCACCTACCCGAGATCCGCCGGTTTTGACACCGACATTGGTGCTTTCATTGAGAGTTCCTCTGTGTCATCACCTATAGGCCCGATGGCTCCTTCAATCATCAACAACGACGCAGTCCAGGGTGAGACTTTTCTCCCCGGAAAGATCTTCGTATTCGGCGGCTTTGCACTGCGGGCCAATTCGCTAGGCCATCTGGAGCAGATCGAAAGCTACGCCCCTGGCCATCAGGTCAGATTTTGAAGCTTGAACTATACGGCCGATGTCCGCGGAGACTTGATCTTCGACAGATTCAAGCCACAGCCGAGCGTGCCGCACTGTCTCGATGGGTACGATCTAGCTCTACCGCCGAACAGTGCCATGGAGGCCGCACCGGTGCCCACTCCGACCCTTAATCCGGAGCCGGTTTCGCCGATCGAGGAAGGTTGGTTGGACACCGCCTCGGGGGCTGAAATCTCTATGGCGATTGAGCCGAACACCATCCCTGTCCTTTGCAAAGCTCGTGACTCCTGTGTGCGGACTCCTTTCCGGACTCCGAACCACCCGCGCCCCTGCCAGTCGAATCCGACTAGGCGCCGGTTATGGAGTTCACCGCCGCGGACATCTTTCAGCACTCGCCCTTTGGCGATATCCTGAACTCATTAAAGTCTCTCTCTTTGTAAAGGTAGCCCTGGCCGAACTACGGTCAGGAAGGTTGGGATTCAGACGACGAAGAAATTCAACGCCCACCCACCACCCACTTTGTAGCCACTCTCGATGACTTAACAGACATGCTCGACTTCGACTCCGAGGACATCGACGACATGGACGACGACGCCGGAGACGACCAAGAACCAGCGCCCACAGGGCACTGGATGGCCACCTCAACTTACGATATATATATATGGTGGACACACCTAAGGGAAGCGATAACGAGGAACGACGAGACGCTGTGAAAGAAAATTCTCTCGGGAAGCAGTCAAAGCGGCGGCGTAAGCGCCGCTCAAAACCCCACCTCGACAAAGATAGCGCCCACACATACCCAGCCATAGAGCAGGGTGAGCCGGCCGACGAAGAACATGCCATTGAGCAACCATCCGAACAGGCCAACTTGGACAAACAACCCGTCCCCGGCAAGGACAACAGTCCAGACGATCACACGCCGGACACGTCATTGGATCATAAGAACCTCCACAAAGAGCTCCTCGCTACTGCGTAGCTTGAAAAGGCAGAAACAGAGGCTCAAAACAGCGGAAGACGCACTCTGAATGAGATGGAGTAAATTACTAACACTGCAGGCAAACATGGAGACAACCGCCAAGCAAAGAGCTACCCAAAGCGCAAACTACTGCCCGAATTCAATGAGGAGGCCGTAGAGCCCCCACGATCAAAAAACAAAGAGGCCGTCGGGTCGGATAGACGACCACATGGCAAACGTAGAGCGTCAAGGGGCGCCGCACACAAGCCGGCACGCGATCCGCATAAGGATTCACACCAAAAGGATGTCCCAGTTAGATCTATCTATGGGCCAAGGAAACAAGTTCTGGCGAGCAATACAACACGTCAAATATCCGAACATCACAGCACACCCAAATATAGGGCGCGCGCACCTCTATGTTTCACCGATGAGGTGCTGGATCATGAATTTCCAGCAGGATTCAAGCCCGTAAACATAGAGGCATACGACGGAACGACAGACCCTGGAGTCTGGATTGAGGATTATATCCTCCACATACACATGGCCAGAGGAGATGATCTCCACGCCATAAAATACCTACCCCTCAAGCTCAAAGGACCAGCGCCGGATTAAGGGGAACAGTCCAAAGAGCGCGGCAGTCAACGCCGGATTCAAAAGCTCACGGCAGAACAATAAAAAACTGCCCCTTAAGGACAATAGCGATGAGCTATCCAACTTAAACAAAATGTTGGACAAGATATGCCAAATCCACAGTACTCCCGGGAAGCCTGCAAACCATACCCACATAGATTGTTGGGTCTTCAAGCAGTCCGGCAGACTCAACGCCGAACACAAGGGGCTCGACACACCAAGTTAGGATGATGACGAGCACCACAAGCAGAGCCCCGGAAAACAAAAGAATTTCCCACAAGAGGTCAAAACAGTAAACTTACTCCAAGTAACAAAAGGGGAAAACAGGCGGCACCCATTGAATTACGCTACCGCACAATCTACCCAAATGAGTCCCAACACTGGTTGTCAAAACCAATTACCTTCGACCATCGGGACTACTCCAAAGTATCCGGAACGCAGGATGGACTACCTTGATACTAGAACCTATAATCGACGGTCTTCAATTTACGCAAGTCCTAATGGACAGCGGCAGTGATTTAAACCTGCTATGTCGGGACACAATCCATAACATGGGGATAAACCCAAAAGGATTAGCCATAGCAACACTTCCTTCAAGGAATAATGCGAGCACATATGCCCATTATGCGGGCTCCCTACTATTGGAAGTTATGTTGGCTCACCCGACAACTTCCGTCGGGAAAAGTTGGTCTTCCACGTCGCCCCATTTAAAAGTAGCCATCAAGCACTACTGGGACGCGAAGCTTTCGCCCGCTTTAACGGAATACCGCATTATGCATCTCTTAAACTTAAAATGCCCGGTCCATGAGGCATCATTTCATTAAAGGGAAGCTGCGCGTGTCCCTCAAGGAAAGAATGTGAGATTGCCTTAACAGCCTCACACAAATACGGCCGTGCTGGCGAAAAGCGTCTAAAGCAGGTCGTTCAGACCCTGAACACGGTTAGGCGAGTCCGCCATAAATAAACATGATGTTTACTAGCCGCGTACCCCCCTTACAATGGGCTCCACGCATGTACAACAAGAGACAATAAAGCTCAATTTTACTCATTTTTGAATCATACTCTATTTTATATCCAATTACATTTTAGCGCGATCTTTTTCAAACTAAGTTCCTCTCTTTACAGATGAACGCGTGCTATACCCGTCCAGATCACGGCAACGGAGACACAGGCGCAGACGTGCAGCAGGGACCCGTTGCAAGGATTCTTTTCAGATTAAGACCCTGCGTAAACCTTTTTCACTGTCTCTTGTTGTTACTCATCCCCCGATCTCTTATTATAACCGAGGAGGAGGCTGGCGTTTTAGCATCGGCGCGTCGAAGTTTGCACGCACTGACACGGGGCTTGTTACCAAGGGCATTGTTCGGCCCGCTTTATAAAAGACCAAATACCTTAGGGAGTGTTCGGCGTCTCGAGTTAGGCCTTATATGCATCAGCTCCGAATCATGTCTTTGGTCAAATGTTGGGTTTGCCCGGCTCTTGTGTTTTGCTGCCTTACGTTCCATTCTATCGGCTAACGCGGCACCAGGAGAACTACTGCGATTGTGCCCCGGTTCGGCCAGGCGAGCACCTCAGTAGAGAAAGCCGAAAACTGACTGTCATGGTATAGCGAGAGACTGGTCAACCACTCTATGACTCACCGGAATGTTTAGAATTCCTCCGCATTAACGAAGGACCGTTTTCGGTCAGCACATCGCACCCGAATTCGGGAGAGTGCGGTGCCCTGTGGGCTATATAGTAGCCCCACCATCGAACTCCTATGGCTAAGTGAAAGTGATAAAGCATTATAGTCCGGTTGCCTAGTTTGCTATGCTACCACCTCCTTTATAGGACCAAGACGCTGGATTAAGTGTGAAAGCGCGACTTCTTTGGAAACACCCCCGCACTATGTGCGTGGGGGCTGAAGTCAAGACTGCCCTCTTTCAAAGTTATATACATATATACATCAGCGGCCAGACAGAGGTAGTTTGCTACTTGAAGGCACAAGTATAAAAAGCTCTTACATTAAATTGAAATGTTGTTTCATAAAATTATAAATGTCATTCAAACATAACATCCTTCGAGCATTGCGTCTCTATTAAACAAGCGCCCGGAAGAACTTCCTCAAAATAGCTCTCGACTAGTACTCGGCTGCCGTCCGAATCTGGGGACGCAATATCGGTGGCCTTCATCTCAGCCCAGTATGCCTTGACACGGGCAAGAGCCATCCGCGCCCCCTCAATACACGCCGACCGCTTCATTGCGTCGATACGCAGTACCGCACCAAGGAACTGTTGCACTAAGCCAAAATAACTCTTCGGCTGGGGTCCGCCTGGCCACAAATGAGTCATGACATGCTTCATGGCAAGTCCGGATAATCGATCCAGCTCGGCCCATTCGGCCAACCGATCGGTCAACGGAAGAGGACGCTCCAGACTATGGAATTGCGACCAAAATAGCTCTTCCCTTCTTTGCCCCTTCTGGCCTCGGAAGTGCTCAATCGCGTCCGGAGCGCTTGCCGCCAAGTCCAGATAAGCATCCTCCGAACTCCACAGCTTGTCCAACTGAGCATACTTCGGATCCGTATATTTCCTCCGCAGCAGAAACGGTTTTCCAGCCGCAATATCCCTAGCCTGACTCAGCTCCTCCTTGGCAGCTCTCATAGCGGAACGGGCATCCTTGGATTCGGGGGTGGCCTTTTTCAGGTCCTCTTGTTCCGCTTGACGTTCTTTTTCAAGAACCTCGCAGCGATCGGTAGTATTCTTCAGTTTCAGGGCCAAATTGGCCATTTCCTCTTTGCTTCGGCAGTGAGCAGCCCGTTCGGCTTTCAGCTCTTCGGCCGCCTTTAAAGCGGGCGCATTACTCTTTCGGGCTTGCTCTTTAGCTCGGGCAAGTTCCACCCGCAGCCTCTCCACAGCAGCGGCACCGTCTGCATCAAAGCATACAAGTAGTAAGGCATGGGCGTCAAGCTCCCTTACCAGGTGTCCGCAGAGAAGTCGCATACCTTGTGACTCGTCAAACCGTTTATTGACCAACGCGATGTCCGCATCCGCCTCGTCAAGTTGCCGCTTTAGTTCGGCAAATTCATCAGTTCGGCTAGCCACCGGACGCCCCGCCATCTACATAGGAACGACGACATGTTAATACTGAGATTATGATCCTTGGCACGCTGTTAGTTGTGACAGCATACCGAGTCTCAGGGGCTACTATCTATACAGGGCGCATTCTATATGCATAACTGTCAGAAGGTACATCATTATTTTCGTACCTCAAACCCCGTCAGTAAACTTCTGGCGGCTTCATGCAATCCGCTCTCAGCGGATGCAATTCTTTCAATTACCGTGGCCATTAGCGCACGGTGATCTTCTGAGATATACGCTCGCCCAACTAGGTACTTCAGCTCCTCCGACCGCACGCCAGTTGGCGCCGGACCGTCCGGCCCCGCCTGACTCGGGGAAACTCTCCGTGACGACACTTCAGGGTCGCCCGCCTCGCACGAAGGCGCGATAGGTGGAGGTGTTTCTCTCTCTATCATCTCCGGACGAAGATCCCCCGAAGACGAGCTCTGCTGAGAAGGGTTGAGATCCGAACTACAAGGTACAATTTCGGTTATCTTCAGAAATAAATACAGGGATGTTCTTTATTCACAGGACCCCTTCTTTTTACTTACGGCTCGCTGGAGGGATGATCCCCTTGGGGAAATAGTGCGGCTGGGGTACTTCCCGGCGCCGGACTTTCTGACGAAGACTTCTTTCCCCGTTTTGAGGCCTTGGCTTCCGGGCCTTCGGAAGCGGTCCTCTTCTCCCCTTGGAGGGGAGGATCCCTGATCCCCTCTTCCTTGAAAGCCTCCTTCGCAGAGGCAGTTGCTTCCCTGCTCCCCCCTTCGCCTTCTTTAAAAGGCGCCGCCTTCAACATCTTGGTCAGCATGGGATCCGGCGTGGTCTCTGGGAGGGGAGCCGGACACCTTATCCACTTTGCCTTGGCTATCCACTCCTGTTCAAGAAACGGCTCCCTTAAAGGGCATATATATGATAAATGAATGAACAGCCTGACCGGTTACAAGGTTACTTACTTGAGTATCTGGGTGATTGCAGCTTAGACCTGCGTCCTCGGTCAAGTCCGAACACTTCTCTTGTGATCCGAAGAACAGTTTGTACATCTCCTTGGGCGTCGCGCCCATAAAATGTTGGAGAGCTCATGGTCCCTCCGGATTAAACTCCCACAGACGGAGGCGGCGTTTGCAGGCGAAGGCGCGAATCAGCATAACCTGCGCCGCCACGACCAGATTGATCTCTCTTTCTTGGAGGTCTCGAATACGGCCCTGCAACAGAGGAACGTCCTTGGACGGCCCCCAGTCGAGCCCCCGGTTGACCCATGATGCCAGCCGCTATGGTGGACCTGAGCGGAAGGCGGGTGGCGCCACCCATTTGGTGCCCCTGGGAGCGGTGATATAAAACCACTCCCGTTGCCACAAACCAAGCTCCTCTTGAAAAGAGCCCTCGGGCCACGGAGCATCAGCACACTTGCTTATGACCGCCCCTCCGCACTCTGCTTGTTGCCCCTCGATCATCTTCGGCTCCACCTTGAAGGTGTTGAGCCACAATCCAAAGTGAGGGGTAATATGGAGGAAGGCTTCACATACGACAATGAATGACGAGATATGGAGGATGGACTCCAGATTCAAGTCATGGAAATCCAGCCCATAATAAAACATGAGCCCCCGCACAAAGGGATCCGTCGGGAAGCCTAAACCCCGATGGAAGTGAGACACGAACACCATGCTCTCGCCGGGCTCGGGAGTGGGAATGACCTGCCCTGGAGCAGGCAGCCTATGCGAAATCTCGCCGGTTAGATACCTGGCGTCTCGCAGCTTTAGCACATGTTCTTCTGTGATGGAAGAAGACATCCATCGACCGAGCTGGTCGGAGCCGGACATCGTCGAAGGTCCGAAGCGCCTAAATCTGAAGCTTTGGGTGTTAGAACTCGAAGAGCGAGGCGAATTCGATGGAGGGTGGAAAAAAGAGGAGGGCCTTGGTCTCATTATAAAGAGGTTGAATACCAAGAGCCCTCCCCGTGGTCGATTGGGACTCGCCTTCGATAGAGGAGGCGTGCCAACGGGCACAGTTGGGTTACCCACGTCCGTACTGATGAGAATCCCGGAGTAAGGGGGCACGATCTACTCTTTGATAAGACATGCCAAGTGAACCGCCTCGCTAAACGCACTGAGATGGGCCAGTAAAAAAAATGATTCGAATAAAGGCTTGACCGTGGTGTGATGTCACGCCGCGGAATACGTCAGCAGATCTGTGCAAAAATTATTCTCTCTACGGTGGTATTTGGAACTTGTTTTGTAGAGCCGGACACTATCCTTGTGTTCAAAACCTTCTAAGTATTCGAGGAGGAACCCGCCTTGCAATGCGAAGACAATATCGCGCCGGACTCGTCGTCATTGAAGCCTGGTTCAGGGCTCTTGAGGAGTCTGGATTAGGGGTGTCCGGATAGCGAACTATCACCGTTGGCCGGACTCCTGGACTATGAAGATACAAGATTGAAGACTTCGTCCCTTGTCTGGATAGGACTTTCCTTGGCGTGGAAGGCAAGCTTGGCGATACAGATATGTAGATTTCCTACCATTGTAACCGACTCTGTGTAACCCTAACCCTATTCGGTGTCTATATAAACCGAAGGGTTTTAGTCCGTAGGACGAACAACAATCATACCATCGGCTAGCTTCTAGGGTTTAGCCTCTCTGATCTCGTGGTAGATCTACTCTTGTACTACCCATATCATCAATATTAATCAAGAAGGAGTAGCGTATTACCTCCATCAAGAGGGCCCGAACCTGGGTAAAAACATCGTGTCCCTTGTCTCCTGTTACCATCCGCCTAGACGCACAGTTCGGGACCCCCTACCCGAGATCCGCCAGTTTTGACACCGACAATTGGCATATACCAAAGAACATTAACGGGGATTTTGGTCTACGTCTTCTCACCAATACCGTTGTCTACCACAACATACCAGGATGACTTGCAAATGGGACAATAGTTCAAGTCCGCATATTGAAGCCTAAATAAGGTACATCCATTCTCACAAGCATGTATCTTCTCATAAGGCATCTTAAGAGCACGGTGGATTTTTTTTGACTGGTACAAGTTTGTAGGTAGTACATGGCCTTTGGGTAGAAAACGTCCAAATACTGTCATCATCGTGTGGTAGCATTCTCTGCCCAAATTGAATTGAGCCTTTAGAGCCATTATTTGTGAGATGGCGCCCAGCTGACAAAGCTCAGTGTGCTCGTGGAGAGAACGTTTTGAAGACTCCATCATTTCATTGAAGGCCTTTGTAGATTCCTCCATCTCATCGTCCGAGTCCCGAGGATCATCAATGTCTTGCACCATGTCTTCCATCCCGATACCATGCTCATCGGTGCAACGACGAAGCACCTCAGCTCTGCCACGTTTGGCAGACTCGCCACGAAATGTCCACACCGTATAATCTGGCATAAAACCCCTCTTCTGCAGGTGTTTGCCCGTTTCATCCTCTGTCCTCTTGTGCCAATTGCTGCACCCGGCACAGGGGCACCAGGTTGTCCTCTGGCCATTTGCAAACGTGGCTCTCAGAAACCCCTTGGTCTTTGTTAACCATTCAATGGCATGTCTTTCTAACTAGTGTGACCGGTGTACATCCACGCACGATCACTCATCTTGCCTAGCTCTGGACACATAAGAAATATATATATATATATATATATATATATATATATATATATATATATATATATATATATATTGGCATGTATATATTCATCGATTAATGGAGTTTGTCATTTTTTTACGTCCATGCAACCTAGACGCTAATAGGTAAAGATAGGTCCTAATCGCACCCAAGTATGTGTAGATTGGGTTCGTTTTTCCATGCTCTGCTCCGGATCCGATGCAAAATTTCAGCAGCACCTCCCTGCTGTTCTCCTGATACACGTCTCGGTAATAAGCAGAGAGGATGTTGCCACGTCTTGAGCTTGCGTTGGTTTTCCTTGAAAAGGAAAGGGTGATGTATCAAAGTAGCGTAAGTATTTCCCTTAGTTTTTGAGAACCAAGGTATCAATCCAGTAGGAGGCTCCTCAAAAGTCCCACGCACCTACACAAACAAACAAGAACCTCGCAACCAACACAATAAAGGGGTTGCCAATCCCTTCACGGCCACTTGCGAAAAGTGAGATCTTATAGAGATAATAAGATAAGATAAATATTTTTGGTATTTTTATGATATAGATTGGAAAGTAAAAGATGCAAATAAAAGTAGATGGAAAACTTACATGATAAAAGATAGGCCCGGGGCCATAGGTTTCAGTAGTGGCTTCTCTCAATATAGCATAACTATTATGGTGGGTGAACAAATTACTGTCGAGCAATTGATAGAAAAGCGAATAGTTATGAGATTATCTAGGCATGATCATGTATATAGGCATCACGTCTGTGACAAGTAGATCGACTCCTGCCTGCATCTACTACTATTACTCAACACATCAACCGACTCCTGCCCGCATCTAGATTATTAAGTTCATAAAGAACAGAGTAACACATTAAGAAAGATGACATGTTGTAGTGGGATAAACTCATGCAATATGATATAAACCCCATTTTTTTATCCTCGATGGAAACAATACAATACATGCCTTGCTGCCCCTGCTATCACTGGGAAAGGACACCGCAAGATTGAACCCAAAGCTAAGTGATTCTCCCATTGCTAGAAAGATCAATCTAGTAGGCCAAACCAAACAGTTAATTCTAAGAGACTTGCAAAGATAAATTAATAACACATAAAAGAATTCAGAGGAGATTCAAATATTTCTCATAGATAAACTTGATCATAAACCCACAATTCATCGGATCTCGACAAACACACCGCAAAAAGAGTTACATCGAATAGATCTCCAAGAAGATCAAGGAGAACTTGGTATTGAGATTCAAAGAGAGAGAAGAAGCCATCTAGCTAATAACTATGGACCCGAAGGTCTGTGCTAAACTACTCACAAATCAACGGAGAGGCCTTGGAGAAGATGTATAGGCCCTCCGTGGTCGATTCCCCCTCCGGCGGAGCGCCGGCGAAGGCTCCAAGAAGGGATCTCGCGGATACAGAAGGTTGCAGCGGTGGAATTAGGTTTTCGTGGTCCATTCTGATGTTTTCAGGGTACGAGAGTATATATAGGAGGAAGAAGTAAGTCGGTGGATGCTCGAGGGGCCCACGAGGGTGGGGGCGCGCCCACCCCCTAGGGGTGCGCCGGGCACCCTCGTGGCCGCCTTGGTTGTTGCTTAACGTCCACTCCAAGTCTCCAGGTTTGCATTTGTTCCGAAAAGATCGCTCCTGAAGGTTTCATCCCGTTTGGACTCCGTTTGATATTCCTTTTCTTTGAAACACTGAAGTAGGCAGAAAAAACAGCAATTCGGGCTGGGCCTCCGTTAGTAGGTTAGTCCCAAAAATGATATAAAAATGTAAAGTAAAGCCCATAAACATCCAAAACGGGTAATATAATAGCATGGAACAATAAAAAATTATAGATACGTTGGATACGTATCAAGCATCCCCAAGCTTAATTACTGCTCATCCTCGAGTAGGTAAATTATAAAAACAGAAATTTTGATGTGGAATGCTACGTAGCATAATTCTCAATGTAATTTTCTTTATTGTGGCATGAATGTTCAGATCCAAATGATTCAAAATAAAAGTTCATATTGACATAAGAAATAGTAATACTTCAAGCATACTAATAAAGTAATCATGTCTTCTCAAAATAGCATGGCTAAAGAAAGTTATCCCTACAAAATCATATAGTCTGGCTATGCTCTATGTTCATCACACAAAGTATTTAATCATGCACAACCCCGATGACAAGCCAAGCAATTGTTTCATACTTTAGTATTCTCAAACTTTTTCAACTTTCACGCAATACATGAGCATGAGCCATGGACATAGCACTATATGTGGAATAGAATGATGGTTGTGGAGAAGACAAAAAAGAGAAGATAGTCTCACATCAACTAGGCGTATCAACGAGCTATGGAGATGCCCATTAGTAGATATCAATGTGAGTGAGTAGGGATTGCCATGCAACGGATACACTAGTGCTATAAATGTAGGAAAGCTCAACAAAAGAAACTAAGTGGGTTGCTCACGAAGACCTAGGGCATTTTGAGGAAGCCCATCATTGGAATATACAAGCCAAGTTCTATATTGAAAAATTCTCACTAGTATATGAAAGTGACAACATAGGAGACTCTCTGTCATGAAGATCATGGTGCTACTTTGATGCGCAAGTGTGGTAAAAAGGATAGTAGCATTGTCCCTTCTCTCTTTTTCTCACATTTTTTTATTTGGTCTTTCTCTTTTTTTTTAAGTCCGAAGTCTCATCCCGACTTGTGGGGGAATCATAGTCTACATAATCCTTTCCTCACTTGGGACAATGCTCTAATAATGAAAATCATCACACTTTTATTTACTAACAACTCAAGATTACAACTCGATACTTAGAACAAGATATGACTCTATATGAATGCCTCCGGCTGTGTACCGGGATATGCAATGAATCAAGAGTAACATGTATGGAATTATGAATGTGGCTTTGCCACAAATACGATGTCAACTACATGATCATGCAAAAGCAATATGACAATGATGATGTATGTCATAATAAACGGAACGGTGGAATGTTGCATAGCAATATATCTCGGAATGGCTATGGAAATGCCAAAATAGGTAGGTAAGGTGGCTGTTTTGAGGAAGGTATATGATGGGTGTATGGTACTAGCGAAAGTTGCACGGCTCAAGAGAGGCTAGCATGGTGGAAGGATGAGAGTGCGTATAATCCATGGACTCAACATTAGTCATAAAGAACTCATATACTTATTGCAAATATCTACAAGTCATTGAAAACAGATTACTACGCGCATGCTCCTAGGGGGATAGATTGGTAGGAAAAGACCATCGCTCGTCCCCGACCGCCACTCATAAGGAAGACAATCAATAAATAAAATCGTTCTCCAACTTCATCACAAAGCGGTTCACCATACATGCATGCTATGGGAATCACAAACTTCAACACAAGTATTCTTTAAATTCATAATTACCCAACTATCATGACTCTAATATCACCATCCTCATATCTCAAAACAATTATGAAGCATCAAATTTATCGTAGCATCCAATTCACTTCCTATGATAGTTTTTATTATACCCAACTTGGATGCCCATCATTCTAGGACCAATTTTATAACCATAGAAAATACCATGCTGTTCTATAGGACTCTCAAAATAATATAAATGAAGCATGAGAGATCAAAAATTTCTTCAAAATTAAGCCACTGCCGTGCTCTAAAAGATATAAATGAAGCACACAGAGAAAAACTATCTAGCTCAAAAAATATAAGTGAAGCACGTAGAGTATTCTAATAAATTCTAAATCATGTCGGTTTCTCCCAAAAGGTGTGTACAAAAAGTATGATTGTGGTAATCTAGAAAGCAAAGACTAATATCATACATGACGCTCCAAGCAAAACACATATCATGTGGCGAATAAAAATATAGCTCCAAGTAAAGTTACCGATAGACGAAGATGAAAGAGGGGATGCCTTCCGGGGCATCCCCAAGCTTAGGCTTTTGGTTGTCCTTGGAAATCTTGGGGTTCCATGGGCATCCCCAAGCTTAGGCTCTTGCCACTCCTTATTCCATATTCCATCAAATCTTTACCCAAAACCTGAAAACTTCACAACACAAAACTCAACAGAAAATCTCATAAGCTCCGTTAGCGCAAGAAAGAAAAACCACCAGACAAGCTACTGTAATGAACTCATCCTTTATTTATATTGGTGTTAAACCTACTGTATTCCAACTTCTCTATGGTTCATACCCCCCGATACTAGCCATAGATGCCTCAAAATAAGCAAACAACACACGAGAAACAGAATCTGTCAAAAACAGAATAGTCTGTAGCAATCTGTAACTCTCGAATACTTCTGGAACTCTAAAACTCCTACCAAAATAGGGTCCTGGAAAATTTATCTATTGATCTACAGCAAAAAGAATCAACACAAAAGCACGGTTCTGTGAATTACTAAAATTATTTTAAATGCGCAATAAAGTTTACATTTTTCAATGAGAATCAAATTAACTATCACCGTAGGTTATCCTATAGGTTCTACTTGGCACAAACACTAATTAAAACATGAAAACACATCTAAACAGAAGATAGATGAAATATTTATTAATAAACAGAAGCAAAAAGCAACAAATAAAAATAAAATTGGGTTGCCTCCCAACAAGCACTATCGTTTAACGCCCCTAGCTAGGCATAAAAGCGAGGATAGATCTAAGTAGTGCCATAATAATAAGATAGATCACGAAAACTCATCTCATATTCTCTATGTTCAGCAGCAAGTTTTCTTTGAGGTAAGGAAACGTAATCAAAATGGCTAAATTTAATGGGACAAAAGTCCCCAAGATCAATCTCAGGAGGTATGGGTTCCTCCTTTGGCCCTTCATATTGCACAACCAATTCATCATTATAAACATTCTTTTGACAGAACCTTTTGAGTCTAAACTAAAGATAATATCCTAGCTCATTATTTCGAATAGCAAAATCATTATTGAGTTCATAAATTTTATCAACTAGAACAGTGGTAGGAACCTTTTTTCTAAGGTTTTCATTAAAAGCAATATAGTCCAAAGATTAGAAACGCATTATTTCCTCTTGATCGAGGAGGATCGCCTCTATGGGAGGACGGCCGGCGTCCACCCTATAGTGCGCGAAAATTTCTTTGGCTTCTTTTATTATAAATCTAAACTCATGTGCCAAAAAGATAGTAGCTGCGCGCTTAACAGAAGAATGCTCAATATAGAAAATTCTAGGAAAATCCTTTGTATGCAAGGATGCATGTGCATAAACTGTCTTTCATGTTCAACTATAAGCACGGTGATAGCATCCCCGAGAATACTAGTTCTATGCAAGATAGAACTACAAATAGAAGGTAAAGCACTGACACAAGTAAAGAAATCTTGAATAACCCCTTTTCCAATAATATTACCACTACAGATTCGAAACTTTTTAGTATGTAAGATAAGGGGTTCTTCAGCACGAGCATCAGAATTTTCCAGGTTATCATTATTGTCCATATCGATGATAATCTCCCCAGTTTCAGACATAACAGCGGAAAAAGCGAGGAGAAAGAGAAAGAGGGAGGCAAATAGAAAAGAGATGGCGAATAAAACGGCAAGGGTGAAGTGGGGGAGAGGAAAACGAGAGGCAAATGGCAAATAATGTAATACAAGGGAGATGAGTTTGTGATGGGTACTTGGTGCGAAGACCTCCCCGGCTACGGCGCCAGAAAATCCTTCTTGCTACGTCTTGAGCTTGCGTTGGTTTTCCTTGAAGAGGAAAAGGGTGATGCAGCAAAGTAGCGTAAGTATTTCCCTCAGTTTTTGAGAACCAAGGTATCAATCCAGTAGGAGGCTCCTCAAAAGTCCCACGCACCTACACAAACAAACAAGAACCTCGCAACCAACACAATAAAGGGGTTGTCAATCCCTTCACGGCCACTTGCAAAACGTGAGATCTGATAGAGATAATAAGATAAGATAAATATTTTTGGTATTTTTATGATATAGATTGGAAAGTAAAAGATGCAAATAAAAGTAGATGGAAAACTTATATGATAAAAGATAGGCCCGGGGGCCATAGGTTTCAGTAGTGGCTTTTCTCAAGATAGCATAAGTATTACGGTGGGTGAACAAATTACTGTCAAGCAATTGATACAAAAGCGAATAGTTATGAGATTATCTAGGCATGATCATGTATATAGGCATCACGTCCGTGACAAGTAGATCGACTCCTGCCTGCATCTACTACTAATACTCCACACATCGACCGACTCCTGCCTGCATCTAGAGTATTAAGTTCATAAAGAACAGAGTAATGCATTAGGAAAGATGACATGATGTAGAGGGATAAACTCATGCAATATGATATAAACCCCATCTTTTTATCCTCGATGGCAACAGTATGATACATGCCTTGCTGCCTCTACTGTCATTGGGAAAGGATACCGCAAGATTGAACCCAAAGCCAAGCACTTCTCCCATTGCAAGAAAGATCAATCTAGTAGGCCAAACCAAACTGATAATTCGAAGAGACTTGCAAAGATAACTTAATCACACATAAAATAATTCAGAGGAGATTCAAATGTTTCTCATAGATAAACTTGATCATAAACCCACAATTCATCGGATCTCAACAAACGCACCGCAAAAAGAGTTACATCGAATAGATCTCCAAGAAGATCGAGGACAACTTGGTATTGAGAATCAAAGAGAGAGAAGAAGCCATCTAGCTAATAACTATGGACCCGAAGGTCTGTGGTAAACTACTCACAACTCATCGGAGAGGCCTTGGAGATGATGTAGAGGCCCTCCATGGTCCATTCCCCCTCCGGCGGAGCGCCGACAAAGGCTCCAAGATGGGATCTCGCGGATACAGAAGGTTGCGGTGGTGGAATTAGGTTTTCGTGGTCTGTTCTGATGTTTTTAGGGTACGGGAGTATATATAGGAGGAAGAAGTAAGTCGGTGGACCCTCGAAGGGCCCAAGAGGGTGGGGGGTGCACCGGGCACCCTCATGGCCGCCTCGATTGTTGCTTGACGTCCACTTCAAGTCTCCAGGTTTGCATTTGTTCAGAAAAGATCGCTCCCGAAGGTTTCATCCCGTTTGGACTCCGTTTAATATTCCTTTTCTTCGAAACACTGAAATAGGATAAAAAACAGTAATTCGAGCTGGGCCTCCGATTAGTAGATTAGAATCAAAAATGATATAAAAGTGTAAAGTAAAGCCCATAAACATACAAAACGGGTAATATAATAGCATGGGACAATAAAAAATTATAGATACATTCGAGACGTATCAGATGTGTACACGGAGAACAACAGGGAGGCACTGACAAAATTCTGCATCGAATTCGGAGCAGAGCATATGGGAAAATAAACCCAATCTACACATACTCGGGCCGTCCATGGATAATGTTGGACAATTCGAAAGAATCACGGTTATAAATATGAAAATGCATGCATATTTATAGATGTAATACTCTCGAGCAGGAGACGCATAGTGCTCACGCATAGTGATGATTGAAGACACCTATTGTCTGTGTCAAAACCAGCAGATCTCGGGTAGGGGGTGCTACGTCTTAAACTTGCGTTGGTTTTCCTTGAAGAGGAAAGGGTGATGCAACAGAGTAGCGTAAGTATTTCCCTCAATTTTTGAGAACCAAGGTATCAATCTAGTAGGAGGCTCCTCAAAAGTCCCACGCACCTACACAAACAAACAAAGAACTCGCAACCAACGCAATAAAGGGGTTGTCAATCCCTTCACGGCCACTTGCGAAAGTGAGATTTGGTAGAGATAGTATGATAAGATAAATATATTTTTGGTATTTTATAATATATATGCAAAAAGTACAGATGCAAATAAAAGTATATTGAAAGCTTATATGATAAAAGATAGACCCGGGGGCCATAGGTTTCACTAGTGGCTTCTCTCAAGATAGCATAAGTATTACGGTGGGTGAACAAATTACTGTCGAGCAATTGATAGAAAAGCGAATAATTATGAGATTATCTAGGCATGATCATGTATATAGGCATCACGTCCGTGACAAGTAGACCGACTCCTGCCTGCATCTACTACTATTACTCCACACATCGACCGACTCATGCCTGCATCTAGAGTATTAAGTTCATAAAGAACAGAGTAACGCATTAAGAAAGATGACATGATGTAGAGGGATAACCTCATGCTATATGATATAAACCCCATCTTTTTACCTCGATGGCAACAATACAATACGTGCCTTGCAACCCTTTCTGTCACTGGGTAAGGATACCGCAAGATTGAACCCAAAGCTAAGCACTTCTCCCATGGCAAGAAAGATCAATCTAGTAGGCCAAACCAAACTGATAATTCGAAGAGACTGGGAAAGATAACTCAATCATACATAAAAGAATTCAGAGGAGATTCAAATATTT
The DNA here is from genome assembly GCA_021605205.1 of Aegilops longissima. Classification (NCBI taxonomy): domain Eukaryota; kingdom Viridiplantae; phylum Streptophyta; class Magnoliopsida; order Poales; family Poaceae; genus Aegilops; species Aegilops longissima. Next base: position 708,239,268 of record CM038682.1, read on the forward strand.
CTCATAGATAAACTTGATCATAAATCCATAATTCATCGGATCTCGACAAACACACCGCAAAAAGAGTTTTCATCAAATAGATCTCCACAAGAGAGGGGGAGAACATTGTATTGAGATCCAAAAAGAGAGAAGAAGCCATCTAGCTAATAACTACGGACCCGAAGGTCTGTGGTAAACTACTCACAACTCATCGGAGGGGCTATGGTGTTGATGTAGAAGCCCTCCGTGGTCGATTCCCCCTCAGGCGGAGCGCAGGTGAAGGCTCCAAGATGGGATCTCACGGATACAGAAGGTTACGGCGGTGGAAATTGTTTTTCGTTGGCTCCCTTGGATGTTTTCGAGTGCGTGGGTATATATAGGAGGAAAAAATCGTCGGTGGCATACGAGGGCCCAGGAGGCAGCGCCCTCCTATCTCCTGGCCGCCTCGTTTGCTTCTTGACTTGAACTCCAAGTTCTCCTGATCACGATCGTTCCAAAAATCACGCTCCCGAAATTCTTATTCCATTTGGACTCCATTTGATATTCCTTTTCTTTGAAATACTGAAATAGGCAAAAAAAAACAGCAATACGGGTTGGGCCTCCGGTTAGTAGGTTAGTCCCAAAAATGATATAGATGTGTAAAATAAAGCCCATAAACATCCAAAAGGGGTAATATAATAGCATGGAACAATCAAAAATTATAGATACGTTGGAGACGTATCAGGGGGTCCCAAGCTGTGTGTCATGGATCGATGGGTAACAGGACACAGGGGACACAATGTTTACCCAGGTTCGGGCCCTCTCTATCGAGGTAATACCCTACTTCCTGCTTGACTGATCTTGATGAATATAGGGTTACAAGAGTTGATCTACCTCGAGATCATATGTTGTGGTCTAAGCCCTAGAGGTATGATGAGTAATGTCATAATGATCTAGCTTATCTATCGACTAGCCTAGCCTCGGTTTATATAATGTACCCGAGGCCTAAGATAACAAGAGTCCTAGCCGAATACGCCGGTGGGGAGGAGTCCTTGTCTTGATCACCAAGTCTTGTGTAATCTTGGTTGTATGCGGCAGCTGTCCGAACTGCCCATGAGTATACGACTGAGGGAGTCCTGGATTAGGGGCTGTCCGGATAGCCGTACTATAACCTTCGGCCGGACTCCTGGACTATGAAGATACAAGATTGAAAACTTCGTCCCGTGTCCGGATGGGACTTTCCTTGGCGTGGAAGGCAAGCTTTGCGATACGGATATGTAGATCTCCTCCCATTGTAACCGACTCTGTGTAACCCTAGCCCTCTCCGGTGTCTATATAAACCGGAGGGTTTTAATCCGTAGGACGAACAACAATCATACCATAGGCTAGCTTCTAGGGTTTAGCCTCTCTGATCTCGTGGTAGATCTACTCTTGTACTACCCATATCATCAATATTAATCAAGCAGGAGTAGGGTTTTACCTCCATCGAGAGGGCCCGAACCTGGGTAAAACATCGTGCCCTTGTCTCATGTTACCATCCGCCTAGGCGCACAGTTGGGACCCCCTACCGAGATCCGCTGGTTTTGACACCGACATTGGTTCTTTCATTGAGAGTTCCTCTGTGTCGTCATCTTTAGGCCCGATGGCTCCTCCGATAATCAACAATGATGCAGTCCAGGTGAGACTTTTCTCCGGGACAGATCTTCAGATTCGGCGGCTTTGCCTCGGGCCAATTAAGCAGCTATCTGGAGCAGATCGAAGCTACGCCCGCCCATCAGGTCAGATTTGGAAGTTTGAACTACGGTGGCGTCTGCGGAGACTTGATCTTGACGGGTTCGAGCCATAGCCGAGTCGCCCGCCTTTATTACGATGGGCATGATCTAGCTCTGCCGAAGCGGTGCCACGAGGTCGCACCATGTCGCTCCGACCCTTAGCTCGGAGCCGACTGCGCCGATCGAGGACGGGTGGCTGGACACCTCCTCAAGGGCTCCAATCTCTACGGCGATCGAGCCGAACACCAGCCTTGTCCTCTGCGAAGCCCGTGACTCCAAGGTGCCGGACTCCTCTCCGGACTCCGAACCCTCCGCGCCCCTGCCAATCAAATCCGATTGGGCGCCGATCATGGAGTTCACCGCGGCGGACATTTTTCAGCACTCGCCCTTCTGTGACATTCTGAATTCACTAAAGTCTCTCTCTTTATCAGGAGAGCCCTGGCCGGACTATGGTCAGCAAGGTTGGGATGCGGACGACGAAGAAATTCAAAACCCACCCACCACCTACTTCAGAGCCACCGCCGATGATTTAACCAACATGATCGACTTCGACTCAAGACATCGGCGGTATGGGCGCCCGATGCAGGAGGCGACCAAGAACCATCGCCTATAGGGCACCGAAGGCCACCTCGTCATATGACATATACATGGTGGACACCCCAAAAGAAGGAACAGCGATGGAATAACGGAGGATGACCCCTCAAGAAGCAGCCTAAGCGCCAAGCGTCGGTGGCGCCGCTCTAAATCCCGCCAAAGCAAAAACGGCGATTCCGGCACGGGAGACAATAACACCCCGGACAGTGCCGAAGATAACCCCCTCCAGCAAAATTCAGCACAGGAGGACGGGGAAGCCATCCCTCGATCATGAGAGAGCGGCAGACAAAGAGGTAGAGGACGATAATTACATGCCTCCCTCCGAAGACGAGGCAAGCCTCGACGACGACGAATTTGTCGTGCCTGAGGATCCCGTCGAACAAGAGCGTTTCAAACGCAGGCTTATGGCTACGACGAGCAACCTCAAGAAAAAATAGCAACAACTTAGAGCTGAAAAAGACTTTCTAGCCGACAGATGGACTGAAGTCCTTGCGGCCGAAGAGTACGAACTCGAACGCCCCTCCAAGAGCTACCCAAAGCGCAGGCTGCTACCCCGGTTAGAGGGGGAAGCACCTAAACCTACATCACTAGCGCTCGACGAGGCCGACCGGCCACCTCGTGGCCGCAACAGAGAGGCCTCTCGGCCCTCCACTCAAGCCGCACCCCGGCGTCTCTCAAAAAATACCAAGGCATGGGGAAATGCGCCAGACCTGCGAGATATATTGGAGGACAAGGCAAGGCAAACAAGATCGATCTACAGATCGCGTGGGCGCCCCACGACACGTGACAATAACCGTCAAGCCGGATATGGCAAATCCGGCGGGCGAACACACGATGACAAAGCTCATTTGAGCTACGTCGTGATATAGCCCGATCTGAGGCGCCAAGACACCCACTATGCTTCACGGATGAAGTAATGGATCATCAAATCCCGAGGTTTCAAACCCGTAAACATCGAATCATACGATGGCAAAACAAATCCTCGATGGCTGCAACAGATCGATGGCGAGGAGGAGCCCCGCCGCTGAACAATAGGGGACGAAGGGCTTCCCCACATGTGCGGACGGTGAACATGATATCGCAACCCACATCCCCAAAGGGAGCGGAGCGTGCACTCGAGGGGCGTATATGCGTTGGAGCGATCGCCCCAAAGTTCAACCCGTGGTCCCCCGCCCGATCACTTTTGATAGAAGGACCACCCACTAGCATCCGCCTTGGCGGATTCGCGCATTGGTTCTAGACCCAATCATTGACGGTTTCACCTCACTAGAGTCCTTATGGACGGCGGCAACTTGAACCTGCTTTACCGGGATATAGTGCGAAAAATGGGCTTAGATCCTCAAAGTTAAACCCACAAAGGCGACCTTTAAAGGCGTCATACCAAGTGTAGAGGCCAAATGTACAGGCTCAGTTACACTTGATGTGGTCTTTGGATCCCGGATAATTTCGAGCGAGGAGTTAATCTTGACATAGTCCCGTTCATGATGGCTATCACGCCTTTGCTTTCGGACGAACCGCATTTGCAAAGTTCAATGCGGTGCCGCACTATGCATATCTCAAGCTCAAGATGCCAGGCCCTCGAGGAGGAGCATACGGCGGCCCTCGCAGCAGGAGTACAAAGTAGCCTCTCAAGGCAATTCTCCAGTCCGGCTATTAAACGTCCGGACACCGTCAAGCGCGCCCGGAGTAACCTACAACAAGACCGCCTGACATGTTCCGAGCAAGCGTAGCAATGCGGCTCCAACCCCAGCCCTCGCGAAATTGCGAAACCAGTACTACGCGTACATAATTACGCTCTGGAAATACCATGGGCATAGGGGGAGGGGCACGACCACGGCATGCCCAAAATGCGGCTCAACCGCACTAGGGGCTCCCCATTTTGTCATTCTTTTTTCTTACTTTCAGGACTCCACTCTCCGGAAGGTCTGTCCGGCAGTACAATCGCTGAACACATGATGCAACAGCCAGGGAGGCAGAAAGCTACGTCGAATGTCCAGGTGGTCTCTATAACGAGCTAAATACCTGTCTTACATACCATCCATAGCTTCGCCCTTGGAGGGACATGTCAAATAGTCCCATCTCTTGCTTATCGCACTATTTGTATCGTTCGCTTTTACGCAGCCTTTTGAATAAACAATACATAGCTTCATCTATTATTGCATTCCTTTTTTATGTAAATATGTTCAGTTATGACATTACACAACCATACACTTTAGTACGGCCAATACACGAGGGCTTAAGTACCCCGAATATGGTCTGAGAAGTCGAACACTCTCACGAGTCGGCACCCGAACTTATAGCATTATATGCATCGGCTCGAATCATGTCTTGGGTCAATAGTTGGGTTTGCCCGGCTCCCATGTTTTGGTACCTTACGTTCCGTTATATCGGCTAAGGTAGCGCTGGGAGAACTACTGCGATTGTGCCCCGGTTGAGCTGGGTTAAGCACCTCAGTAGAGAAAGCTAAAACTGACCGTCATGATAGGGCGAGAGTTGGTCGCTGTTCGAGAGGCTTCGAGTCCCTAAAGACTTATGCTGCTTAGAGCGAGGAGCCGGCTTTGTCCGGCCTAGGCGTGGATAGCGCCCCGAACTCGGTCTTCCTAATACTAGGGGCTTCGCCGAAATTTAAAATTATAGAATTCTATGGCTAAGTGAGAGTGATAAAGCATTATAGTCTGATTGCCTTGTTACATTGTCTTTGGCGCCTCCCTCGAAGGACCCAAGAATGGGAAAAAAGCGCTCAGGTTTATCCGAACACCCAGCACTCGTGGCATGGGGGCGAAGCCGACGACTCGCCATCCCTCAGATTTAATAAGCGGCCGCCTGAAGGTAATATTTTAAATTCAAAAGCGTTATAGCATATGAACAAGTTTTCCGCGCACAGGTCAACACGAGCGAGTTTACTCAAAAATTGCATCCTTGGAACATTCATCCGCCATACGGCGGGCACCCTTCCGGACGCCCTCATAATACATCTGGGGCTTGCGATGCTCCTTGCCCTCAGGTGGCCCATCTTGCACCAGCTTCACAGCATCCATCTTGCACCAGTTTACTTTAACACGGGCAAGGGCCCTACGGGCGCCTTCGATGCATACGGAGCGCTTGATGACTTCAAGCTGTGGACAGGCATCCGCCAGCCGCCTCACTATCCCAAAGTAGCTCCCAGGCATGACCTCCCCAGGCCATAGCCGGACTATAAGGCCCTTCATGGCCTGTTCGGCCACCTTATGGAACTCGACCAGCCGCTTCAGCTGGTCGCTCAAGGGCACCGGGTGTCTGGCCTCAACATACTGGGATCATAACACCTTCTCTGTCAAGCTCCCCTCCTCGGCTCAGTAGAATGCGGCAGCATCGGACACACTACGGGGAAGATCTGCGAATGCTCCTGGAGAGCTCCGGACTCGGGTAGGTAACAAGTAATTCACTTTCACGTGCTTGCTTTGCATAAAGAATGCCTTACCCGCCGCTATCTTCTTCATCACCTCAATTTCCTGTAGGGCTTTTTGGGCTTCAGCCTTGGCAGATTTGACGCTCTCAAGGGCTGAGGCGAGCTCGGACTCTCGAGTCTTTGAGTGAAGCTCCAAACTCTCGTGTTTTTCCACGAGAGCCTGGAGCTCTTGCTGCACCTCCGCCACCCGCGCCTCCTGCTTTTCTCGCTCGGTGCGCTCCACAGCCGCATTGTCTTCGGCCTTGGACAACGCTTTCTTCAGGGTCGCCACCTCGGTTGTGGCCCCTATAATACTCACGTTGGTCCTGTCATTTTTTGCAACCACATATTTTTTATATTTTTACATAAGGTATAACTTACCTTCCTTGTCCTCGAGCTGCTTCTTGGCAAGGCCGAGCTCGTTCTCGGACCGCTTGAGGCTCTGCTTCAATGCATCAACCTCCGCAGTCAGTGCGACAGATGTCAGCAGCGCAGCCTGCATTCCCATATTGACATACTTATGTTAGACTCCTGCATATATCTTTTAGATCCTCAATTCGTCTTTTCTTTCCGAACACCAAACTAAGCATCAGGGGCTACTGTCTATGCGGTAATATTTTTACATATCTTAAATACATACCTCAAAGCTTTGTTAGAAGGCTGGCACAAGCTTGATCAGCCCGCTCTTGGCGGATCTGAACCTTCAGGTCACCGCACTCATAATAGTGCGGTGCTCCTCGATGATGGGCGCCGTTAAGCACCCCAGCAAATTATCCGGTGCCTCGGTTGGGCGGAGGTCACCGGCGTCGTAAACTTGCCCTTCTTACTAGGGGCACGCTGCGGACTCGGAACGCTGAAGGTGCGGTGTCCGGCCCAGGGCCGAACTTGGAGCCCTTGGGGGTTTTGTCCCCTTTGCGCCAGGAGTCCGGGAGGTCACCTTGTGGCGCCTCCAGGACCACCTCCTCCTGGCTTGGACCCTTTTGGGACCCCACCTCGGCATCATCTGCAGGGCTAGGGGAGGAGTCGGCCGGAAGTGAAGTGCTATTCACATCCGACAAGCTTAAGGAGCCGCTCGACGACACGCCGACCTGTGCTCGGGGCGGACTGCATGATTATATTCGGCGTCAGAAGATACTGTGCGATAAAGGAATGCCATGATTTATTCTGGTATCCGGATACTTACGATTTGGCCAGGGGCTTGGCCCTGGTGGGCCACTCCTCTCCGCCGTCGTCGGCGTTGGTGGAGTAGTCCGGAGGAAGGGTCCTTCCCTTCTTGGACCCTCCGGCCCCCCCAGCTGGGGCGGCCTTCCTTTTCTTCTCTCCCCCCGCTGGGGGAGAGACCTCTCTTTCCTCCTCCTCGTTTTCGTGGGAGGAGTTCGCCTCGGAGTCATCGGACGATGAGTCTGACACCACCGGGCGCCGGGAACTCTTTCGAGTCCCCGTGGCTTTCTTCTTGGCCTTCTTCTCCGGCAGCACGTAAGGTGTCGGGACCAGTAGCTTCGCCAGGCGGGCATCTGCTGGGCCTTCGGGCAAAGGAGCTGGACAGTCGATCTGCCCAGTCTTCTTCTGCCAGCCCTGTCAAAGGAACGGGAGCTTAGATCCTGCATAGAGTCAAACTATGAAAAACAAGTATCCCGTAAAGGGTAGAACAAGCTTACTATGCTGGCTTGGCGCTTCGCGCAGAATCCGCGATCCTCGCTAATGGGAGGTAGAACCTCGACACCCTTGAATAGCACCTTCCAGGCATCCTCATGCGTTGTGTCGAAGAGCCTGGTCAGAGTTTGGTGATGGGCTTGGTCGAACTCCCACAAGTTAAAAGCCCGTCGTTGACACGGGAGGATCTGGCGGATGAGCATGACCTGGACTACGTTGACAAGTTTAACCTTCTTGTCCACCAGGTTTTGGACGCAGGTTTGGAGTCCGGCCAGCTCTTCCGAATTGCCCCACGACAGGCCCGTCTCTTTCCAGGAGGTGAGCCGTGTGGGGATGCCAGATTGGAATTTGGGGGCCGCTGCCCATTCAGGGTCACACGGTTCGGTGATGTAGAACCACCGCGATTGCCACCCTTTGATGGTTTCCACGAAGAAGCCCTCGAGCCATATAATGTTGGGCATCTTGCCCACCATGGCGCCTCCGCACTCCGCTTGCCAGCCGCCCACTACCTTCGGCTTGACATTGAAGGTCTTCAGCCATAAGCCAAAGTGGGGCTTGATGCGGAGGAAGGCCTCGCACACGACGATAAACGCCGAGATGTTGAGGATGAAGTTTGGGGCCAGATCATGGAAATCCAGGCCGTAGTAGAACATGAGCCCCCGGACAAATGGGTGGAGTGGGAAGCCCAGTCCGTGGAGGAAATGGGGGAGGAACACCACCCTCTCATGGGGCCTGGGGGTTGGGATGAGCTGCCCCTCGCCGGGAAGCCGGTGCGCAATGTCCTTGGACAAGTATCCCGCTTTCCTCAACTTTTTTATGTGCCCATCCGTGACGGAGGAGGCCATCCACCTGCCTCCCGCTCCGGACATGGCTGGAGAAGGTTGAGGTGGGAAGTGCGGACTTGGGTGCTAGAGCTCGAGTGCGCGGAAATGGATAAGGGAAGGAGGAAGAAGGCGTAGATGAAAAAGGTGGATCCTTATCCCGTTATATGGGCGGACGAAACTCTGTGCTCCAACCAGCCTGGTAAAACTCGCTTATCTCCCAAACGCCGTAATTAATGGCGCGGTTGGGTTACCCATGCCCGTATTGATGAGAATCCCGGAATAAGGGGACACGATCTCTACTTCAACAAGACGTGCCAAGGAAATTGCCTCGCTAAGTGCACTGAGGTGGGACAGTAAAAACGATTCAAATAAAGGCTTGGCCGTGGTGTGATGTCACGCTGCAGAATACGTCAGCAGATTGGATTTGTGTAAATATTATTCTCTCTATGGTGGTATGTGGAACTTATTTTGCAGAGCCGGACACTATCCTTGTGTTCAAAATCTTCTATGAAGTATTCGGAGGAGGAACCCGCCTTGCAATGTCGAAGACAATATGCGCGCCAGACTCATCGTCATTGAAGCCTGGTTCAGGGGCTACTGAGGGAGTCCTGGATTAGGGGGTGTCCGGATAGCCGGACTATAACCTTCAGCCGGACTCATGGACTATGAAGATACAAGATTGAGGACTTCGTCTCGCGTCCGGATGGGACTTTCCTTGGCGTGGAAGGCAAGCTTGGCGATACGGATATGTAGATCTCCTCCCATTGTAACCGACTCTGTGTAACTCTAGCCCTCTCCCGTGTCTATATAAACCGGAGGGTTTTAGTCCGTAGGACGAACAACAATCATACCATAGGATAGCTTCTAGGGTTTAACCTCTCAGATCTCGTGGTAGATCTACTCTTGTACTACCCATATCATCAATATTAATCAAGCAGGAGTAGGGTTTTACCTCCATCGAGAGGGCCCAACCTAGGTAAAACATCGTGCCTTGTCTCTGTTACCATCCGCCTAGGCGCATAGTTCAGGACCCCCTACCGAGATCCGCGGTTTGACACCGACAACGACCATGGGGTCCTCGGCTAATCTAACTGATCGGGGGATGGCGTGGTGAGTACCCATAGTCGGGACACTGTCGATGTACCACTGAACCGGTCTTCAAGTTGGGGCGCTCCTCGATTCTTCCGAACTGGTCTTCATCTTCGGTCGTCGGTCTTGAAAACTGGTTCAACAAATCTTCTCATCTTCGATCTTGAGGATCGCCAACGTGCATCCGAAGAGTTTATTTTTATGCCACACCTAGGGTTTGAAGTTGTTCCCGGGCGGCAGTGTCCTCTTGCGTCCAAGCTCCAATGCCGGACTGCATTCGATTTATCTTTTGCAGCCGAGCTCCAACGTCGGACTACTTCCGAGCTCCAACATCGGAATGTATCTGAGCTCCAACACCGGACTATATCCAAGGTGTCATAGATCACCTTGACTCAAAAAAGTTTGAAGGAGTTTAGCCGAGCTTAATGTTGGAAATGCCCGCTATGGAGCCAGCCACAGGCGCCCGAGCTCTATGCCGGACTACTTCCGAGGTGGTGCACCACCTTGGCCATGGGCTGATTTTTATGAATTTAATTCCAAATTGTGCAATGTAATCTGGGCCGAGATGTATAGCCTGTAGCCCTCAAGGTGCGTGTTGGCCTAATATCCGGGACGCACCTGAAGGAAAAAAAATCAAACCGCTGACCCTAGTAGCCCTGAGACCTTGGTCGATTCATAAAATCAGCCTGAGGATCAATTCCCAGCTCGGCAGCATACTTAGGAATAAAAACGCGGTGTGCAAAGTCCTCGAGACTCAAGTTGGGTGCAGCCGACCAACTATATTGCACTTTAAATTTTCTGCATTGGATTGTCAACGCAGTAGCCCCCGAGCCACTGGTCGGGTGGCAACACCAGATCAGGGGATCGATGTACCCCTTTAATATTTGTAAATGATAAGCACGAAGGCCAGTAGCCCCCGAGCATTAATGTGGGCACGGGTGTCCGAATTAAGGATCGATATCCGTAGTAAAATCACAAATTATGTGTAATGATTCTATGTATCACAGTACTTTACATCATTAATGCTCGGGTCCGCATTGTAAAAAACTTTGTTGACCGAACATCGGCTTCCACCTCCTTGGCCAGCAGCCGAGGAGTGTTTGTTCTACTTTATAAAGCCTTTATGAGGGCAAAGATTTACGGCAAACAAGGCAATCCGGCCAGACGGTTTTATAAACAAAGGTACGCGGAGAGATATGTTATATTACTTTTTAACGTAAGAAACATCTTCCAAAGAAAATAGTCCCACTATCGGTTCCTTTATTTGGGTTGTCATGCTAAGCATGATCACGAAACCTCGGCTCTGATCAATGTGGGAGGAAAATATTGAGGATTTAGTTCGAGGAAAGTTCCCGAACTCTATGGTATTAATGAACCAAAATTTTTACTTCCTTCGTTGCCGACCAATATGATCCTTTAAGATTGCTAGCTTTCGGCTTCACCCAGTATGAGGTACTAACTTGGATGGACCGGTAGTAACAATCACAGATGTGCTCCCTTTACCGCCTAGCCGAACAATCAGGAACGTAGGGGTAAGCACATGAACCAGGCAACCCAGCTTGGCCAAAATCTTAAGTCAAATTGATGCATATTTATGGATTTATATAACGATAATTACGGAAGGCAACACTTGTATAATGAATAAAATGTTGATGATATATACTTATTTTGACTCCATTGCGACCGTTTATCAGTTGAAAGTGGCCCATCATCGACTTCTACCCCTTTGTAGATACTATGCAGGGTGTTTTCGCAATAACAAGACAACCCTTAGCCTACGTCTCGGTGCCCGAAGGCGATTGTGTTAGCGGGAACGAGGCAATCAGATATTTGGCTTTATAACTTTTTGATAGCCTGGCTTATTAGGGATGATAGACTACTCATATCAATAAGGAATTCCTTCTTTTCCGGGAGCCCATTCGGACAGAACTCCAAAGTTAAGCGTGCTCAGCTTGGAGTAGTGTCGAGGATGGGTGACCGACCGAAGATTGCTCCGGAGTGCGCACGAGTGAGGACAAAGTCGCGAGAAAAGACTAATATTGATCTGTGGGGCCGATCTAGATCCCGCCAGAATGCTGACCACCGGCGGGTGTGTCAAGGCGTTACAAGTTGGTATCGAGCCGACCCTCGCGGTTACGGATGGATGCGGACAGGTGCGTGGTCATGTTGTTCATGGCGTTTGTGACCCGTCGTGGCACCCGACATGGCACATGTGCGGACTGGAAGCACGAGCGTTTGTGCCAGAGGAGCGTTCTGTGGCCCGACGAGGGCGTCGGTTCCTCGAGTGGGGGTGTATGTGATAGCCTGGCTTATTAGGGATGATAGACTACTCATATCAATAAGGAATTCCTTCTTTTCCGGGAGCCCATTCGGACGAGAACTCCAAAGTTAAGCGTGCTCAGCTTGGAGTAGTGTCGGGATGGGTGACCGGCCGAAGTTGCTCCAGTGCGCACGACAGTGAGGACAAAGTCTTGTGAAAAAGACTAGTATTGATCTGTGGGGCCAGTCTAGATCCCGCCAGGAGTAACGACCACCGGCGGGTGTGTCCGGGGCGTTACAAACTTTCACTTAGTCATAGGAGTTTTAAACTTGGGAAGCTAGCTACGAGCCCCCGGTTAGTGTTCGGTGACAGCTGAGGTCAAGCCGTAAACACTTCGGCCAATGTTATGAACGACCCGTCATTTAACATTGTCATCGGATTGCTGACCAGTTTACGCTTATTGTGACAGTCAGTTTACGGTTTTCTCCACTGAGGTGCTTAACCATGCGAGCTGGAAGCACAATCGCAGTGGTTCTCCCTTTTCACACCTAGCCAAACAAAGTGGAACATAGGAGGCAAGCACAGGAGCCGGGCAACCAACTATTGACCCAAGACACAATTTGGAACCGATGCATACATAGCAATATCTGAGAATGTTTTTGCCGAATCTCGAAAGGTGTCCGGCGCTGCACTGCGAGACTTATGCTGGAAACACACAAATAGTTTAAAAGTGTCATCGGTGTCAAAACCGGTGGATCTCGGGTAGGGGGTCCCGAACTGTGCGTCTAAGGTTAATGGTAACAGGAGGCGGGGGACATGATGTTTACCCAGGTTCGGGCCCTCTCGATGGAGGTAATACCCTACTTCCTGCTTGATTGATCTTGATGATATGAGTATTACAAGAGTTGATCTACCACAAGATCATAGAGGCTAAACCCTAGAAGCTAGCCTCTTATTATGATTGTTGTTCTACGGACTAAACCCTCCGGTTTATATAGACATCGGAGGGGGCTAGGGTTACACAGAGTCGGTTACAGAGAAGGATATCTACATATCCGAATTGCCAAGCTTGCCTTCCACGCAAAGGAGAGTCCCATCGGACACGGGACGAAGTCTTTAATCTTGTATCTTCATAGTCCAACAGTCCGGCCAAAGTATATAGTCCGGATGTCCAAGGACCCCTTAATCCAGGACTCCCTCAGCAGCCCTTGAACCAGGCTTCAATGACGATGAGTCCGGTGCGCAGATTGTCTTTGGCATTGCAAGGCGGGTTCCTTCTCCGAATACTCCATAGAAGATTTTGTACACAAGAATAGTGTCCGGCTCTGCAAAACAAATTCCACATACCACCGTAGAGAATACAATATTCCACAAATCTAATCTACTGACAACTTTTCATAGCGTGACATCACGCCACGGCCTGGTCTTTATTCAAACCGTTTTTCACAATCAGCCACTACACGTGCTGCGAGGCGGTTTTATTGGCACATCTTGTCGAAGCAGAGATCGTGTTCCCCTTATCACGGGATTCTCATCAATACAGGTGTGGGTAACCCAACCGTGTTTGTTTAATATGACTCCTTGATTTTAGGCAAGTCCCAAACGGCCACGCGGGGGATGCTTGATATTTGTCCTCTTTATAAGGGGGCCAAGGCATGTCCTTTTCTTCCCACGCTTGATCCTTCCCCTCCCACAGCTCGAGTTCCAACACCCAAGGATCAAGCTAAGCGCTTTGGAACTTCAACCATGTCCGGATCAACCCTTCAAGGCCGGTGGATGGCCTCCTCCGTCATAGAGGAGGACATCAAGAAGCTTAGCGAGGCCAGGTATCTCACCGCCGAGATTCCGCACAGGCTGCCTGCTCAAGGGCAGGTCATTCCTACTTCCGAACCCAACGAGATTGTCGTATTTATTTCCCACTTTCTCCGCGGGCTAGGTTTTAGTCTTGATCCCTTCGTGAGAGGGCTCATGTTCTACTACGGGCTAGATTTCCACGATCTAGCGCCGGATTCCATCCTTCACATCTCTTCGTTTATCGTCGTGTGTGAAGCCTTCCTCCGCATCACCCCCACTTGGCCTATGGCTCAAGACCTTCAATGTGAGGCGAAGGTGATCGTGGCGTCCGCGCTGGAGTGTGGGCGCTATAATAAGCAAAGGCGCTGATGCCCCATGGCCAAAGAGTTCCTTCACAGAAACTTCTGACTTATGGCAACGGGAGTGGTTTTATATCCCAGCTCCTCGAGGTACAAAGCGAGCGGCTACTCCAGCGTTCCGCTCGAGCCCTCCGCCGCAACTGGCGTCATGGGTCAACAAGGGGCTGGACTCGGGGCTAGTTAATGACGTGCTGACACTGCAAAGCCGCATCCGGGACCTTCTGAAGAAGGATGTTAGTCTTGTCAAGATAATGCAAGTAATGCTGGTTCGTCGGGTCCTTCCCTGACAACGTCGACCTCTCCGTATGTGGGAGTTCAACCCGGAAGGACCACGAACCATTCAACAATTCTTCAGCATGACGATAAAAGAGATGTATGGGTCGTTCTTCGGATCACGAATAAAGTGTCCGGAAACCACCGAGGACGTGGGTCTCAACTGCAACCGTCCGGATACCAAAGTAAGTTATTCTGCAACCGAACACACCATCCTTTATGTTTATTATAACACATTCTGAAAAATTGCTCTCCGCCAGGACTGGATAAGGAAGGCGGAGAGGATTAGGTGTTCGGCCCCTCTTCCTGAAGGCTCGCCGGATCCTTTGTTGATCAGGATGCTTGGCGTGCACCGTATCAGGTGCCATCAGGAGAAGATGAGGGGAGGAATAGAGAAGCCACCAGTGGTCCTCATACTTTACACATCCAACTTGGGGGAGTAAGTGCCTCCGCGAAAGAGGATAATCGGGGAGGTAAATCCAAAATCCCCTCTCCTCACGGTAAGAAAAGGGCCGCCTATGAAGACTTGGAAATGGAGGTTTCCAAACGAGGGAAGAAACCCTCGCTAGGGGGCCCTGCCCCAGAGGGCGTCCTTACCGTACAACGCCCGCAAGGGGGCCAGCCCTCAACCGAGCTGTTTGTGAAAAAGGTACTTTGGTAAATATACCATGTTTTGTCTCTGAGAATAATGACCGAGACATATTTGTTGCAGTATGGCTCGTAGCCCTTCTCCATAGAGTTCGTCTTCGGGGGATCTTCTTCCGGAGATGATGGAGAGCGAAACGCCTCCACTTGCCTCCCCGCCACATGGGGCGGACGACCCCGAGGTTTCATCATGGAGGATTTCTCCTGATCCGCCAAGGCCAGAAGTTGACACTTTGGCTGCCCAAAGTCCGGAATATTCGGCTCCCAAGGAGAGCTTCGGAAAGAGTCCGGGATTGACTGGCACACAGCCGGACACACTGATGGGTCTTTTGTAGCGAGCGGCCATCTCAGAGATACATCGTGCCTTAATGGGTACAGTGGTTGAGAGGATTTCATCCACCAAAAGCGGTTTGAATGAAGCTTTTACGAGTCTGCTGAGAGGCTTTGAGGTACACAAAAAATAATATATGTATATTTGACGGTACCGCACATTCTAGTAGCCCCTGAGACTCTAGTTGCCATCCAAAGGTGGCAAACAGAGGATCATAATCTCTGGTAATAATCGCGCTGCTTTATGTGCGGCGGTGAGGTCTGGCGGTGACGGACTGCTCATTTATGGCCAAATCAAGCGGCAACAGCGTGGCTGATGCCGACATCGCGCTTGTTAACAAGCGGCTTGATGAGGCCCAGGGTATGTATGTTCAACTTGTCAGCAAATATTTAAGAGGAGCATGATGCTAGTATCTATAATATGCTGTGACTGTAGATGGAGCTGCTGCCGTAGAGACCCTTCGGGCGGAGCTTGCCCGAGCCAAGGAGCAAGCCAGAATAAGTGATGCGGCCGCTCTGAAGGCGGTCGAAGAGTTAAGAGCCGAACAGGCTGCTCATCGCCAGAGCGAATAAAAGATAGCCCAGATGGCTGTTGAGCTGAAAGATGCCGCCGACCGCCATGAGCTCCTTGAAAAGGAAAACCAATTGAAAGCGGCTGACCTGAAGAAGGCCCTGGAGGAAGCCAAGGAAACCCGCTCTAAAATGAGAGGGATAAGGGAGGAGCTTCGTGAAGCCGGAGATATCACGACTGGGAGGCCCTATTTGTTGCGGATGAAGTTCGGAGATCCGAAGTATGCCCCTCTGGATCAGTTGTGAAGCGCTGCGGACGCGTATGCGGACCTGGCAAAGAGTGCTCCTGATGCAACCGAGTTTTACAAAGATCGGAAAGACCATAAGGTAGAAAGGTTATTCTGGTCGCAGTTCAGTGCCCTGACGCGTCCACTACCATTGAATGAAAGGATGGCCGCATGGGCCGAGCTCCATAGGTTGTCCGGGCTTGCTATGAGGTCTGTCGTGGATCATCTTTGGCCACGAGGACCAAGGCCGGACAGTTATTTTGGATTAGTGCAACAATTCCTTGGTGCTGTGTCGCATATGGATTCTGTGAAGATGTCGGCATGCATAGAGGGTGCGCGGATGGCTCTTGCCCGTGTTAAAACATACTGCACAGGGATGGAAACCACCGCTATTGCAACCCTGGGTACGGCGGGAGGCCAGGACACGGCCGAGCACTATTTTGAAGAAGTCTTAGAAGGCACCTGTTTTATAGAGGCTCAGTGCTCGAAGAGTGCCATGTTCGAGTGACATGTATCTCAATTGTAAAAACAATGCTATTTTGATTATAAAGGATGTGTTTATACTTTTGCTCGAAAGTATTATAGTGCCTCATGTGCGGCCGTTTATGTATGTATATAGCCTGAAAGTTTGCAGTCGTCGGCTTCAGTCCCCACGCATATAATGCGGGGGTGTTCGAGAAAACGCGTAGTCACACTTGATCCAACGTCTTGTTCTGTTAAGGAGGTGTTAGCGCAGCGAACCAGGCAATCAGATTATATAGCTTTAACACTTTCACTTAGCCATAGGAGTTTGACGATGGGGCTACTATATAGCCCCTGGTACTTCTGCGTTCATCTGAATGTGGTGCGCGTACGTACATGACTAGGAAATCGGTCCTTCGTTAACGCGGAGGAATCGCAAAGATTCTGCTGAGTCATTGAGTGGTTGACCAGCCTCACGCTGTATCATGACAGTCAGTTTTCGGCTTTCTCTACTGAGGTGCTCATCTAGATGAAACAGGGCACAATGGCAGTAGTTCTCCCGGTGCCGCCTTAGCCGATAGAGCGAAACATAAGGTAGCAAAACACGTGAACCGGGCAAACCCAACATTTGACCAAAGACATGATTCAGAGCTGATGCATATAAGGCCAAACTCGCGATGCCGAACACTCCCTAAGGAATTCGGACTTTACACCATATACTGGGCTGAATAACGCCCTCGATAATAAGCCATGTGTTTCCACGTACATGCATTAGTCTGGCGTGACGAATGGTCAAGAACGCCAGTATCCCTCCTGGTTGTGTTAAGTGTCCGGAGGGGAAGGAGCAACAAGAGACATTAAAAAATGTTTACGCAGGGTCTTAATCTAAAGAGAAACCTTTGAGCGGGGCCCTGCTGCACGTCTGCGCCTTTATCTCCGTTGTGCCGTATCCTGGAAGGGTGTAGCACGATGATCGTCTGTAATAAAGGAAGAATCCTGGTGAAATACTTCATGCGAAGAGTTGGTTAATCTAAATGAACCATGAAAATGCAATATGTTATTGTGTTAATGGGGTCCAACCGAACTATGGGCTTATTTTTGTTTGCGAGCAGCCCCTAGCACCACATATGGGGGTATCCCTAACTCAGGTTTATCTGGGCAGTTACATATGGTGGAGCGCTGGACTCGTCTAACCGTGTCCGAGGTCTTGACGACCGACCGCTTATTCTGGTTGGAGGGGCCACTCAGTGTTCGGCTGCAAGAGCCGCCACATATTCTTCCGCTCGTAAGGAACGCTCTGTATTTCCGCTCACTGTGATGACGCCACGTGGACAGGGCATCTTAAGTTTAAGACGAGCGAAGGCCGTTCTATCGAGTAGTGCGTGATAGCTGCTTTGGAATGGAGCGATGTCTAAGATTAGTTCTTTGCTTCTGAAGTTGTCGGGAGAACCGAATATAACCTCTAGTACTAGAGAGCCCGTGCAGCGGGCCTCGACGCCTGGTATCACTTATTTAAAGGTAGTGTTGCTTTGGCTGGTTCTTGACGGGTCTATCCCCATTATGCAGACAGTATCCTGATATATCAGGTTAAAACTACTGCCGCCGTCCATAAGGACTCGAGTGAGATGGTATGCATTAATTATTAGGTCAAGCACCAAGGCAGCCGATCCTCCGTGCTGGATACAAGTCGGATGATCCCTGCGATCAAAGGTGATCGGGCAGGCCGACCAGGGATTGAATTTGGGGGCGACGGGCTCCACAGCGTATACGTCTCGGAGTGCGCGTTTGCACCTTCTCTTTGGAATGTGAGTTGTGTAAATCATATTCACTGTTTTGACTTCTGGTGGAAATATTTTCTGTCCCCCAGTGTTTGGCTGGCGAGGCTCATCCTCATCTTCACTTGGCGTCTCCCTCCCCTTTTGTTCGGCATTTAGCTTGCCGGCTTGCTTGAAAACCCAGCACTCTCTGTGGGTGTGATTTGCAGGTTTTTCGGGGGTGCCATATATCTGACATAATTTTTCTAGAATCTTATTTAGGCTGGACGGTCCATCTCTGCTACCTTTAAATGGCTTCTTCCGTTGACCAGGTCGGGAGCCCCTGAATCCGGCGTTGACTATTGTGTTATCTGGGCTGTCTTCATTGTTTCGACGCTTGTTTTTATTGCGTCGCGGCTTCCCGTTGCCATCTCTGACTTCAGATGTGCCTGGGTCGCTGGTGCCACTACGGGCCAGCCAACTGTCCTCGCCCGCGCAAAAGCGGGTCATAAGGCTCGTTAAGGCTGCCATTGTCCTCGGCTTTTCCTGGCCGAGGTGTCTGGCAAGCCATTCGTCCCGGACACTGTGCTTGAACGCCGCTAAGGCTTCAGCATCCGGGCAATCACCGATTTGATTCTTCTTAGTAAGAAAGCTATTCCAAAGTTTTCGGGCTGACTCTTCGGGCTGTTGAATTATGTGACTTAAGTCGTCTGCGTCCGGAGGTCGGACATAGTTCCCTTGAAAATTGGCCCTAAAAGCATCCTCAAGTTCTTCCCAACTTCCAGTTGAGTTTTCAGGGAGGCTTTTCAACCAGTGCCGAGCTGGTCCTTTCAACTTGAGGGGTAGGTATTTAATGGCGTGGAGATCATCTCCACGAGCCCTGTGGATGTGAAGGATGAATTCCTCAATTCAGACCCCAGGGTTTGTCGTTCGCCGTATGCCTCTATATTCACGGGTTTAAATCCTTTCGAGAATTCATGGTCCAGCACCTCCTCGGTGAAGCACAGGGGATGTGCGGCACCCCTGTATTTGGACGTGTCATGGCATGTTGTCGATGGTTGTTGTGTTCGGTGCTGATTCCTGGCTGGTATTCGATCAATGTGATCGTTTTGGTAGCTCTGATCCTGTGCCATAGTGCGCTTTCTTGGTCCATAGATGAACCTGGCCATACCGGATTTTTTTTCCAGGAGCTCATGTATATCATGTGCTGACTTGTGTGCGGCATCATTAGCCATCCTGTCGCGGCCATGGGGCGGTCGGTCCGGCTGATTGGCCGTTTTCTGCTGAATGGGCTCTATGGCGTCGTCGTCGAATTCGGGCAGCAGCTTGCGCTTTCGATAGCTCTTTGTGTGGCGATCTCCATCGTATTTCTCTTCAGTGTCAAGCACCTTGTTCCATCTGCGATTGAGCGTATCCTGCGCGGCCTTAAGCCTTTGCTTCTGCTTCTTTAAGCTCCTCGCGGTGGCAATAATCCTTCTATGGAGGTGCTCTTGTTCCAAGTGTTTTTCTGGGATGATGAGTGCATCATCGTCCGGACTGTTCGCCTCTCTAGAGACAGGTTGATGAATTTTACCCTCGGGATCAGCGTCATCTGACGCCGGATCCGGATTATGTTCACCGTCCCCTGGCTCATCCTCCTCAATCGCTGGGTCCATGGGGTCGTCGTTTCCTTTGGAGTTGACCGGGGTATTATTCTTTCTTGCACTATTGTCGTTGTTTTTATTGTGGTGGGATTTAGAGCGGCGCCTACGGCGTCACTTTGGTGTCTTATCGAGGGGATTATCCTTCGTTGGATCATCACCATCGCCTTCTTTTGGCGTGTCCACCATATATATGTCATATGATGAGGTGGCAGTCCAGCGCCCCATGGGCGGTGGTTCCTGTACTTCTCCTGTGTCGTCGTAAATACCATCGAAATCTTCGGGGTTGAAATCGAGCGTGTCGGTTAAGTCATCGACAGTGGCTATGAAGTGGGTGGTGGGTGGGGAACGAATTTCTTCGTCATCCGCTTCCCACTCGAGCCGGACATAGTTCGACCAAGAATCTCCCGACAATGAAAGAGACCTTAATGAATTTAGCATATCACTCAAGGGCGAGTGCTGAAAAATATCCACGGGGGTGAACTCCGTGACCGGTGCCCAATCAGATTCGATAGGCACGGACGTACGCGGTTTGGATCCTATAGCCGGAGAAGAGTCCGAGGGTCAGATGACACCATCCTCATGGGAGCTGGGGTCAGTGTTCGGATCCTAGGCCGATGAGGATGCGGCCTCCGTGGCAGGGTCCATGCACGCGTCCTCGGATGGCGTGATCTGCTCCGTATTAATTCCCGGGGCCACCGCAGGCGCTATACCCCGAACACTGTCTGATGGCAGATCTAAGTCATGCTCGTCGTGACTATTTGGCGCACCTGAGTCGGGCTCGAATCTGTCGAAGATCAAGTCTCCGCGGATGCCGGCAGTATAGTTCAAGCTTCCAGACCTGACCTGATGGCCAGGGGTGTAGCTATCGATTTGCTCCAGGTGGCCAAGCGAGTTGGCCTGCAGTATGAAGCCGCCGAATACGAAGATCTGTCCGGGAAGGAAATCTTCCCCCTGGACCGCGTCGTTGAAGATGATTGAAGAAGCCATCAAGCCTTATCGCGATGGCACAGTGAAACTCTCAATGAAAGCACCAATGTCAGTGTCAAAACCGGCCAGGTAGGGGGTCCCGAACTGTGCGTCTAAGGCTAATAATGGTAACAGGAGGCGGGAGACATGATGTTTACCTAGGTTCGGGCCCTCTCGATGGAGATAATACGCTACATCCTGCTTGATTGATCTTGATGATATGAGTATTACAAGAGTTGATCTACCACGAGATCGTAGAGGCTAAACCCTAGAAGCTAGCCTATGATTATGATTGTTGTTCTACGGACTAAACCCTCCGGTCTATATAGACACGGAGGGCTAGGAATTACGGAGTCGGTTACAGAAGGAGATCTACATATCCGAATTGCCAAGCTTGCCTTCCACGCAAAGGAGAGTCCCATCCGGACACGAGACGAAGTCTTAAATCTTGTATCTTCATAGTCCAACAGTCCGGCCAAAGTATATAGTCCGGCTGTCCGAGGACCCCATAATATAGGACTCCCTCAGTGCCATAAGCTTGGAAGACCAAAAAAACGTCAGTGAAAACTTGACGTCCGGGCAAGATCAAGTGTTCGGTGCCAATCCGAAAATTGGAAAAAAATTGTGCTTATGTCGTGTTTTAACAACGACCAAGAAGATAACACATTTACAACTCATATATAAATTTTAAGAGCCCCAAGTGACTTGGGTAAAACAATTTTATGTATAATGATTGTATGTACCGAAGTACTTATATCATATATGTGTTCACCCGAACTTTAAACGCGTCTTAACCGACCATCGGCTTCTCCCGCTTCGGTCAAGGGCCAAAAAGTGTTATGTACTCTACTTGACGAGAATATCGACGGTGTTTCCGATAACCAGGCAATCAGGCCATAAGGCTGTAACAGACAAAGCGCGCTCAGGGAACTTATGTTATATTACTGACGAAGTGTAAGAAGCATCTTCGAAGAAAATAGTACCCCCACCGATACCTTTCTTCAGTTGCTCATTATTACTATGAGACTTGTGCAATAGATTTTTTGTACTCATGAGTTCCGTTGTGTGCCGACCATTATTGAAAACAGTAAGATCGCTAGCTTTCGGCTTCACCCAGTCTGAGGTCCGGCTCGGATGACCCGATCGTGACAATCGCAGAGGTGCTCCATTTACTCCCTAGCCGAACAATCGGGAACGTAGGGGTAAACACAGGAGCAAGGCAACCCATCTTGCGGAACACTTAGGTCAATATGGTGCATATTGTGGCATAATACATGAACAAGTAATGAAGCCTACAAGTATAATCATATGCAAGAGGAAAAACTTCATAAAGGAAGCCCCCAAGTAAAAGGGGTATTTGAATTTGTGTGTTACAGACAAAGTTTTGACAGGGAGCTTTGCCACAAACAACTTTTTTTGCCAAAAAGTATAATGCTTGGTCGAACCGAACAAAATTTAAAACTGGAAGTTTTTTAGCATGAAAGCGACTTAACTGGTTAATGTGCTCGGTGTTGATGACGCGATTCAGGCTTGTGGTGGACGAAGACGCCCATTGATCTGTGACAGATCCGACAAGGTTCGCAGTCCTCGGTATGGCCGAGGTCCCAGCCCCCAGGCCCGAGGTGTCCGAGTGAGGAGTTCGGTACTCCAGAGTTTTGACCGCGTAACGCAGTCAAAATCGATTACATGCACACATAAAATAGTGCGGTCCAGGAAATAATAATAATATATATAATCCTTGCATAATTGCTTTACGCAAAAATAATTTATTTAAAGAGATGTGGCATGGCGCCGAAGCCAATGTCGATGCAGGGCATCGGCGTGACGCAGTGAAGGCATGACAAAGCCTGAATTTGCAGAGCGGTCTGGGCTCTAGATGCGGCGTTCGCCGAACTATGGACGGGAAACAGACCGAACCATCACGCAACCATCGTTAATGCGGCCATCATTTGACAGACCTGTGTACAGATGATGGAACAAACCAGAGTAATAATTTTTCGGAAAAATAACCCAAGCAAGAAAAATTACTAGGATTAATAGCACCTGGTTTATCTGTTGTAGCAATCTGAAAAAGGTTACTCCCAAAATTAGGACTTGATCCGGACACCCATTGCCTGGTGAGCGATGGAGCGGTGGCATGGCGATGCTGGCAAAAGTTGGCTTGCCGAGGCAAAGCCCCCGGTCCAGCTAACGTGACGAAGTTGGTCGGTAGACGACGCCGAAGTCTACGGAGTAGTTCGATGAAGGGATGATGAAGTGAACGTGCGGCGACGCTGGTGTGCCCGCTACGTGGAATCCGTGGGGCGGCGATGTTGGTGACGATTCATCCTTCGCGATGTCGAACTATTGTTCGGCTTGCCGGGACGATGATCCGAAGAATTTGAGCTCGGCTCAACAACGCGACGACGTGTGTAGTGCAGGTCGGCAGCCTGGAGCAATATTGCCGGGCTGGTTTGACACCGGCGCGATGGTGAAGATCATATTGGAAAAACTTTAAAATTAGCAGGATGTTTTTGGAAACAAAACACAATACCCCATACAAAACTTCCTTCAAAAAGGATGTCCGAAATCCCGTTCATAAAAAAGATGAATTCGGGTCGCGCAGAAAACAGATCCGAAAAGTGATGCACTAATCGGAAGGTTCCCAGAGTTTGGACGGTCAGACCGAGCTGAAAGTTTGAGAGGTGGTAGATATGGGAATTCTGCAGCATATTAACGGTTGGATCTTCCAAAGTACCTACGAGCTGGGATCTGGAGACCACGCCCTAAACTCGTCCAGATTCCCGTCCAGATTTGACAGGGCTCCGGTATATCGTGGATTGCCAGAGATTCCTCCATCGGAACTCGACGAAATTTTCCAGGGTTGTTGTAGACTCAATGTTGCCCAATTCCACTGAAGCAATTGTTAAAACGACACTTGAGGAGGCGGTGGCGGCGGATAGAAGTTCGCTGTCCAGAAAAACAGCACGGTCGCCCGAGGGCAATGTTGACGTTGAGCCCCTGAGCTCCATGGATGATTCCTCCATGATCTTGATAAAGATCGGAGTTGATGTTGATGAATGCCCTCATCCGAACATGACGATCGGAGGTAGGGCTGTTGGAAATATGCCCTAGAGGCAATAATAAATTAGTTATTATTATATTTCCTTGTTCATGATAATCGTTTATTATTCATGCTATAATTGTATTGACCGGAAACCGCAATACATGTGTGGATACATAGACAACACCATGTCCCTAGTAAGCCTCTAGTTGACTAGCTCGTTGATCAATAGATGGTTACGGTTTCCTGACCATGGACATTGGATGTCATTGATAACGGGATCACATCATTAGGAGAATGATGTGATGGACAAGACAATCTAAGCCTAGCACAAAGATCGTAGTTTGTATGCTAAAGCTTTTCTAATGTCAAGTATCATTTCCTTAGACCATGAGATTGTGCAACTCCGGATACCGTAGGAATGCTTTGGGTGTACCAAAGCGTCACAACGTAATCGGGTGACTATAAAGGTGCACTACAGGTATCTCCGAAAGTGTCATTGGGTTGGCACGAATCGAGACGGGATTTGTCACTCCATGTAAGCGGAGAGGTATCTCGGGCCCACTCGGTAGGACATCATCATAATGTGCACAATGTGACCAAGGGGTTGATCACGGGATGATGTGTTACGGAACGAGTAAAGAGACTTGCGATAGCGAGATTGAACAAGGTATCGGTATACCGACGATCGAATCTCGAGCAAGTACAATACCGCTAGACAAAGGGAATTGTATACGGGATCAATTGAGTCCTTGACATCGTGGTTCATCCGATGAGATCATCGTGGAACATGTAGGAGCCAATATGGGTATCCAGATCCGCTATTGGTTATTGACGGAGAACGTCTCGGTCATGTCTACATGTCTCCCGAACCCGTAGGGTCTACACATAAGGTTCGATGGCGCTAGGGTTATAAAGGAAGTTTGTATGTGGTTACGAATGTTGTTGAGTCCCGATGAGATCCCGGACGTCACGAGGAGTTCGGAATGGTCGGAGGTAAAGATTTATATATGGAAAGTTGTTGTTCGGGTTCCGGAAAAGTTGGGTTTTTTCGGTATTGTGAAAGCTTCGGAAGGTTCGGAGGATTCGGAGGGGTCGGATGTCGGAAATAGTTCCACCACGTCCAATACAGTAGCATGGGCTGTAAGGGCGCCCTAGCCTTAATGGGCCAGGGGCACCAGCCCCCAAGGCCCATGCGCATGGGAAGGGAAAACCCTAAGGGGAGGCCTCCACTTGACTTGGGAGGCACTCCTCCCCTCTTAGCCGCCCCAAGTCCCATCTAGGGCTGGCCGCACCCCTTGGGGTGGGAAACCCTAAAGGGGGCGCAGCCCCCCTTCCCCCCTATATATACTTGAGGTTTTGGGCTGCCATACACATGAGAACCTCTCCCTCTTGGTGCAGCCCTGCCTCTCCTCCTCCTCCTCTCTTGCGGTGCTTGGCGAAGCCCTTCTGGATTGCCACGCTCCTCCATCACCACCATGCCGTTGTGCTGCTGCTGGATGGAGTCTTCCTCAACCTCTCCCTCTCTCCT
Organism: Aegilops longissima; assembly: GCA_021605205.1. NCBI lineage: Eukaryota > Viridiplantae > Streptophyta > Magnoliopsida > Poales > Poaceae > Aegilops > Aegilops longissima. Next base: position 708,264,442 of record CM038682.1, read on the forward strand.
TGCTGGATCAAGGCATGGGAGGCGTCACCGGGCTGTACGTGTGTTGAGCGCGAGGTGCCGTCCGTTCGGCACTAGGATCTCGGTGATTTGGATCACGGCAATCGACTCCTTCAACCCCGTTCTCTTGAGCGCTTCGCTTAGCGATCTACAAGGGTATGTAGATGCACTCTCCTTCCCCTCGTTGCTGGTTTCTCCATAGATAGATCTTGGTGACACGTAGGAAAATTTTGAATTTCTGCTACGTTCCCCAACAAGGGCGCAGTCCTCGGTCCAGCCAAGGTGACCAGTCGAGCCGGTGATGAAGAAGTCGACGTCGTAGTTGATATGTAGTCGAGCCATTGATCCTTTTGTCGATCACACATCGGAACTCTCAATGAAAGCACCAATGTCGGTGTCAAAACAGGCAGATCTCGGGTAGGGGGTCCCAAGCTGTGTGTCATGGATCGATTGGTAACAGGAGACAGGGGACACGATGTTTACCTAGGTTCAGGACCTCTCTATCGAGGTAATACCCTACTTCCTGCTTGATTGATCTTGATGAATATAGGGTTACAAGAGTTGATCTACCTCGAGATCAGATGTTGTGGTCTAAGCCCTAGAGGTATGATGAGTAATGTCATAATGACCTAGCTTATCTATCGACTAGCCTAGCCTCGGTTATATAATGTACCAGAGGCCTAAGATAACAAGAGTCCTAGCCGGATACGCCGGTGGGGAGGAGTCCTTGTCTTGATCACCAAGTCTTGTGGAGTCTTCGTTTTATGCGGTAGCTGTCTGAACTGGCCCATGAGTATATGACCATGGGGGTCCTCGGCCCAATCTAACTGATCGGGGACGACGTGGTGAGTACCCCCTAGTCCAGGACACCATCATCTATAGCTAGCAAGTTTCATCGGCACGAAGACCGGAACTGAGCAAATGAAGGGGGGAGGAGATGTCATTTGTGCTCACCCACGAACGCAGGGGCGGAGCTCGTTGAACACTAGACCCTCGCAACGACGACAAAACTGCACATTTAAATCGAAAGATGAGTAACATAGCAATATTGTTTTTTCCGTCGACCTAACTAAATATTTACAACAGGACGAGCGGGTTAGGGGGTTCCTCGGCGTTTATGGAACCCTAAATAGCAAGTATCATCGGTGCGAGATACATGTGGCGCTCGGCGTTGACCACTAGATCTACATCCCACAAGTGACGCCGGCGCCCGGCGTCCCGCAACAATTGTTTTGGTGCCCGATGACGGTCGAACACCTTGGCGAATTTGTCTGGCAGCCTTGGCGATGAGGATTAAAGCCAAGTTTGAGTCAGTTTGGGATTCTCGGCCTAGGTGACGGCGTCGGGACCAGCAAGACCCGCTGCCTCCACATATATCCCCTAGGCGACCGACCATCCTCAACCCTCTACCCCAACCCTCTGCCCCGACCCTCGACCCCTCGGCGACCGTTGAACCCCGACCCCTCGGCGACCAGTGATCCTCGAACCGGTTACATCGGTGACGCACCCTGATCCTCGACCCGGTTTCGTTGGTGATGCACCCCTAATCTTCTTCTTCCTCCTCCTCATCCTCTTCTTCTTCCTTCTCTTCTTCTTCTTCCTCTTCCTCTTCTTATTCTTCTTCTTATTTTTTTTCATCTTTCATATTTCTTCTTAACCTAAACTAAACTAAATCTAAACCTAAACCTAAAAAAAAGAAACAAAACCTAAACTAAACCAAGCCTAAATTAAACTAAACCTAATTAAACTAAATCTAAAAAACAGAAATAAAAGAAGAAGAGGGATGTCTCACCTTTAGGCGCAGCAGGGGCTGGCTGGGATGGAGAGGGGGCGCTAGAGCGGTGTGGCGGCATGAGGTGGAGGTGAGGCGCCGAGGTGGCTCAGGCGCCCGGGCAGGCGGCATGAGGTGGAGGAGAGGCGCCGGGCGGCTCGGGCGCTAGGGCAGCGAGGCGGGCGGTGGGAGGCGGGCGCTGGGCGGCGAGGCGGCTCGGGCAAAGGAGCGGCGGCGCTGGTAAGATGAGGGGAGGAAGAGAGAGGAGAGAGAGAGATAGGAGGGTGGGACTGGCCGCTTCTTAGTTTAGGTCACAACTCTTTGCCGGCTACTAGCAGACGGCAAAGAGCCTAGCTAACGGACGTTCTTTCTTTGCCGTCTGCTAGCAGATGGCAAAGAAAGTGTTCGTTAGGTGGCTCTCGCTAGTGGGCCATCCTCCGTCTTTGCCGCTTGCTAGCTAACGGCAAAACTTCTATGTCGTCCGCTAGCAGATGGCAAAGAGGTAGCTGACGGCAAACAATATGCTTGCCGTTAGCTCCTTCTTTGCCGTCAGTTTTCTGTAAGCTGATGGCAAAGACCTTCTTTGCCATCAGCTTGCAGACAGCAATGAGTCGGCTGATGACAAAGATCCTAATTCCAGTAGTGTGTTATTAGTTCTTAAAATGTCATGCTCTAGGTAATTAAAATGCCATGTGAGAATACCCGCTTAGGGAAGACCAAAAAAATTTCAAAACACATCTCCCACAGTGTCTTTCTAGAACAAGACACTTGTTGCAAAAAATTCCAACAACATCTCCGGCCACATCGCGGACGAACACAGTCTTCATTCGATGTCGCCGTCCCACAACAAAATTGTTGTTGCAGAAACTTGAAGTGGATGTGGGCGTATGACATGTCTGCTGCTAGTGTTGTTGGTGTCAGGACGACGTTGAGGTTGATGGTGATCCACGCGGGCGTGACGGGTCTCGCCGAATCCGTCGATCCAGACGTCGGGAGGCTTTTGGCGGCGGAGATCTGACATGGATGCACTCGCGACAACAACCTACCAGCTGCGGCGCTTGTTGACGACGACCTAAGGCGGCGGCTCCTACAGGCATGGGCGCTCGGCGACGACGACCTATAGCCTGGGGCGCTTGGCTTGGCTGCTGGTGCTCGGTATGCAACAGACCCTTTGTTTCAGCCAAGCGAACTGAAACAAGGGGCAAGTTGCAGGAATACTAGAAACAGGAGATTGCTTCTGAGTCGTTCGATACAAATCAAATCCGACGACCACGAAAGGTCGACACGCGCACGAACATCCGCCGGTTGAGCGATGTCGATTTCTCTAAAAGATTGCCTGGGATGATTCTGGCCAGGAACCTAGCTGGATATAAGCACGCATAGCACCATTTGAAGTCTAATACCTTTTGTCGATTGATCTATGGGCTGCCTTAATATTCATTTATTTTTTGTAATTCACTACATGGCATGCCCGTGTAGGCTTGCAGAGGAACATAATAAAGAAAAGTTTGAAAAGCTAGAATTGACTATATGATTGCAGATATGTTCAATTATCAAACAACTTAAAACTCTATATTGATGATATTTTCAAGCCAATAGTATGATATTATCAATAGGTAGGGCACTAGCACCTGTGGAATCTTATTAGAAGAGACACCAAGCACTACAGGGAGGCCTAGCTTTGAACCCAGGTGGGCTTAGCACAGAGGCTGCTAGCCAACTGAGCAACGCTCGGTTCTTGACATGTTCTTTAATTATCACCAACTTGACTGGTTTGATGTCAGACATTCATGCCTAAAAGGTTTTGTTTAATATTGGCCACAAGCCAAATGCTCATGACTAAAATTGCAAGTGTCTAGTCAATGGAGTAAGCTTTATGATTACTGCCAATTAATAGGTGATCATTGGATTACTAATATTTGTGCTTTAGGTGCAAGTAAATCTGACGTGCATGTGACCAAATGTTTCATATCTACATGAATGAGAAGAACTAACGTTTTCCTATGCCAGAGTTGAAACCAAACATAAAGTTTTGAATATGTCATAGTATGCTATCTTTGAAGTTGGATTGGAACCATTGATGGTTTTTTTTTCGAAAAGGGGGACTCCCCGGCCTCTGTATCAGAACGATGCATACGGCCTCATTTATAAATAAAATAGGTTCAACAAGGTCTTAAAGTCTGGAAATAAAAAGAAAGACTAGCTCACAGAGAGCCTCAACGCCAAAGACAAAAAGGCCATAGAACCACAACCGGCTGGCAAAACAAAGATAGGAAAACTAATATCCTATCCTATTACATGACCGCCATCCAAACCGGTTGAAAATATCCCGCGCTACCATCTCCTACCTGACAGATCCAGTAACCAAACGCTCCCTAGCCTCCGTCGGAGTGAATAAGGACCACATACGGATCAATGCCGTAGCTCGTAATAAAACCTGCAAACAATGAATAGTTGTTGTTCTGTTAAAAGCCAAATCATTTCTGCAGTTCCAAATTTCCCATAACAACGCACATACTCCTACACGAATGTGTCTAGCTGTATCGGACTCTATCCCAACAAGCCATGTTCCAAATAACGTACCGACCGGATTCGCAGGAGTAATGTTAAAGGCAATTTGCACGGTGCGCCACAAAACTCTCGCCAACGGGCACTCCAAGAAGAGGTGCTTAATGGTCTCGTCCCGATCACAGACACTACACCTAGTAGATCCTGTCCAATTGCGCTTAACCAAGTTGTCCTTTGTTAAAATGACTTGTTTATGTACAAACCACATAAACACTTTAATCTTCAAAGGAACTTTTACTTTCCAAACATGTTTGGAACTAGGAATGACACTAGAATTAATTACATCAATATACATCGACTTAACCATAAATTCTCCAGACCTAGTAAGTTTCCAACACAACTGATCGGGCTGATGAGCTAACTGAACCTCCATCAGTCTACTCACCAAATGAAGCCATGCTTCCCACCTATCACCAACAAGCACCCTCCGAAATTGGATATTAAGGGAAACGAACTGCATAATCGTTGCAACTAGCGCATCACGTCGTTGAACAATACGATACAGGGACGGGTACTGGAGCGCCAATGGCGTATCACCAAGCCAAGTATCCTCCCATAAACGGGTATTGTCGCCATTACCGACTATAAACTTTGTTCCATTAAAGAAGGCTGCCTTAACTCTCATAAGCCCCTTCCAAAACGGCCAATCAGCTGGTCTCACTGTCACCTGTGACAAAGTCTTGGACTGCAGATGCTTGTTATGGAGAATCTGCGCCCACGTTGCGTCAGTCTCAACTGATAACTTACACAGCCACTTACAAAGAAGGCATCTGTTCTTGACCTCAGGATTCTTAATACCCAGACCCCCTTGGTCCTTTGGTCTACAGATGATATCCCATTTAGCGAGTCGGTACTTTCTCTTTAGTTCATCACTCTGCTAAAAAAATCTTGATCGGTAGAAGTCCAGCCTTTTCCTAACCCAAACTGGAACTTCGAAGAAAGATAGTAGGAACATCGGCATACTCGTGAGCACCGAATTGATAAGAATCAACCGGCTCCATAAGACATGAGTTTTCCCTTCCAGCAACTAAGTTTCTTCTCAAACCGACCTTCGATGCATTTCCACTCTCTGTTTGTTAGCTTACGATGGTGAATGGGTATACCTAGGTAAGTAAAAGGTAAAGCCCCTAATTCAGATCCAAACAATTGCCTATAAGCCTCTTGTTCCTCCTTGGCTCTACCAAAGCAGAACAACTCGCTTTTATGAAATTAATATTTAATCCGGTCAATTGTTCAAATAAGCATAACGCCAGCTTCATATTTCTCGCTTTTGCCAAGTCATACTTCATAAAGATGATTGTATCATCAGCGTACTGCAGAATGTACACACCCCCATCAACTAGATGAGGCACCAAGCCACCCACCTGACCGGCCTCCTTTGACCTTCCTATGAGAATTGCCAACATGTCAACCACAATGTTGAACAAAATAGGAGACATTGGATCACCTTGCCTCAGGCCTTTGTGGGTTTTGGAAATAATGACCTATATCGCCATTCACTTTAATTCCAACACTCCCTTTTTGCGTGAAGGATTCAACCTGGCGTCGCCAAGCTTTGTCAAAACCCTTCATGCGTAAGGCCTATTGAAGGAAGGGCCATTTGACTTTGTCGTACGCTTTCTCGAAATCCACTTTGAAAACAACCCCATCTAGCTTTTTCGTGTGGATCTCATGGAGCATTTCATGAAGGACCACAACCCCTTCAAGGATGTTCCTGTCCGGCATGAAAGCAGTTTGGGCAGGCCACACCACAACATGCATGATCTGTGTGAGCCTATTAGTCCCGACCTTGCTAAAGATTTTGAAACTTACATTAAGAAGACAGATGGGCCTGAATTGCTCTATTCTCACAACCTCTATTTTCTTAGGAAGAAGGGTTATCGGTCCAAAATTCAGCTGAAAAAGCTGAAGCTGCCCAGAGTAGAGATCATTGAACAAAGGCAACAGACCCCCTTTAATAATATGCCAACACTTTTTATAAAACTCCGCTGGAAATCCATCGGGGCCTGACGCCTTGTTATTTTTCATTTGCGATATGGCCTCAAACACCTCTTTCTCAGAAAAAGGAGCCACTAGAATAACATTCTCCACCGCTGTGAGTTGAGGAACATCCTCAACCCTGGACTCATCTAGAGACACACAGTTATCCTCTGGAGGACCAAACAGCTGCTTGTAATACTCTGTAATGTACAGTTTTAGGTTTTCCTGACCTAAAATTGTTCCTTCATCTTGCTCAAGCTGAAAGATCATCTTCTTTCTATGTTTACCATTAGCGATCATGTGAAAGAATTAAGTGTTCGCATCCCCCTGGACTACTCGCCGGACCTTGGCCCGCAACACCCACTTCAATTCCTCTTCTCGAAGAAGTTCTTTCAGCCTCATCTCCGCGTTAAACTTGGCTTGAAGCTCCGCGGCTAGGAGCACCGTGGTTTCTGCTTTTACATCTAGGGACTGAATAAGGGAAAGGAGCCTTTCCTGTTCGACCTTATAAATCCCGCTAAGATGCTTAGCCCACCCACGCAGGAAACTTCTCAAATGCCTAATCTTATTCTGCCAGCACTGAAGTGCAATCTTCCCTACTGAATTCTTAGCCCACTCTTTGGCTACGAGATCAAAGAAACCTTCTCGTTCAAACCAAGCCAGCTCAAAGGAGAACGAGTTTTTGTTTCCCAGGTGGGTGGCCTCACTAGAGTCCACAAATAACGGCGTGTGATCAGAAATTCCACGGGACAAAGCGTGAACTGTTACTAACGGAAACTTATGTTCCCAATCGACACTAGCCAACACTCGATCCAACTTCACATACGTTGGATTTGGCAGCGCGTTAGCCAGGTGAATTTTCTACCCGAGAGCTCAATCTCTCTCAGGTCAAGCCTTTCAATGATAGTATTAAACATGAACGACCATCTGCCGTCAAATTTATCATTGTTCTTATCCTCACGCCGTCTAATGATATTGAAATCACCCCCACCAGGATAGGAAGCTGCTGGGAGCCGCAACTCCTAACGGGATCAACCAAGAACTCGGGCTTGAGTTCGGGCTGTGCAGCACCATATACCGCAACCAGAGCCCAAATAAACCCATCGTCCTTCGAACGTACCCGAAACTTGACTGCAAAGTCACCAATTACCATACTTCGAACCTCGAGCGCTTCGCATCGAACGCCGAGTAAGATCCCACCCGATCTCCCTCTCGGTGGCAGGCAATGCCAATCAAATTCAATACCTCCTGACAAAGTATTTAGAAATTGTGGCACAAAATTATCTTTACCAGTCTCCCATAGAGCGATAAAATCTAATCGATGCTCGACAGACGCCTCAGCAAGAAACCTTATTTTAGCCAAGTCCTTCAGACCTCTGCTATTCCAAAAGATTCCTTTCATAGTTCATCACGGGATTTTTTACCCGTACGAATCCTTGCACTCCTACGCACTACGGACACCGGGTACACCTTCCGTTTCCACTTGCGTTTAGAGACAATTTGACTCTGCAACCGGTCCTTACAACCAGTCTCAGAAGGTCTAGCCATAACCATCTCAGAAGTATCATCCTCCTCTTCCGCCTCAGGTATGGGAGGAATAAGATCTGCTCAAAAATTATCGAGCACCCTGACCCCCAAGGCATCAACCTTAGAATCACTCATGGGCTTAACCGCTGCTATATTACGAATCATCTCTAAGGCCCGCTCAACCTCTAGATCTAGAAGATCATTAACAGAATTAGAGTTTTCAGTAACATTACTACCTAGTGAAACTCCCAATTGATTTGCAATTTCAACAATCTCATCATTAGAAAAATGTAGAATGGAATCAGAAGTATTAACCGATATACCAGTAGTGACCTCAACGTCACGGAGCTTGGCCGCCCTCATAGCACACCGCTGCTGAATGTCGTCCACATCCGGCTGAGTCTGGAGACGGCCACTCACCCGTCGCCCCTGTAAGTGCATCTAGTGCCACCCCTGGTTGGTTTTGGAGTATTGACGACAAATTTGGTTGAGGGACTAATGTGTTTGTGAGAATTGCAGGATAAGACAGGTAGTGTCCCTCATTGATTCGTTTTACCTACCGGAGATGACCCCTAGAAATGAATGAAGACATTGACGACAATGGTGGTATGTGAAGATATTCATATTGAAGACTATGACATGAGAAGACATTGAGTGAAGACTATGGAGCGCGAAGACTGTGTCGTTTTGTTGTTTCCTTTTTCTTATTTGTTGAGTCATAGGAACCACCGTACTGTTAAGTGGGGTCCAAGTGAACAAAGTCAGAATGACTAAAGTGATGCTCAACCCAGATCTTATGTCTTCGAGCGAAGACAATGAGAGCAAATCTTATCCAGAGCTGGATGAGTTAGCTTTGCTTGTAGTGTGTTTGAAATCTGACCATTGGAACACGTGTCAGTTCCTTAGTGACCCAGGGTCATTTCGAACATATCAGGTCGGGTTACCTAGTGGCTATAAATAGCCCACCCCCTACACCATAAATTAGTGGCTGCTTAGAGTTAGTACACGACTTTTGTCGTTTGAGAGCAACCCACCTCGAAGCCTTTGAGAGAGAGAAATCCTTGCGAGGACAAAGCCCAAACACCCAGAGCCAAAGAGTGGTACGCATCACTGAAGTCTTTCTGTCTGCGTGACCTGAAGACTTATTACACTTCAGGACTGTGAATCCTCCAGCCGGTTAGGCTTCGCGTTCTGAGCATCCAAGAGTCATTGTGGATCGCCGGTGAACGAAGTCTGTGAAGGTGCGAAAGTCTACCTTGAAGACTTACCAGAGTGATTGGGCGAGGACTGTGTGTCCTTAGCTCAAGGGGAATAAGGTGAAGACGCGGTCTTCTAAGTTGAACCTCAGCCTCCCTAACCAGATATATAGTTGTCACATCAACTGGAACTGGTGCAACCAATCTTGTGTCTTCAACAAGTGACTGGTTCTATCCTCTCCCTCCCTTTACTTAGAGTTTGCCTTCGTGAAGTCATTGCCTATTTGTCGTACCTGTTTGACTTCATTGCTGGACTACTACCGTTGGTTGGCTTCATATTATCTTCCTTCTTGATCCTTACTACTAAGCTGCTATACTTGACTATAGTTTGCTTGTTGTAGTTTATCTTCTGCTGCATATCAATTAGGTCATTTCTATTGTTTGTCTTCGAAACTTCCACGTTTTGAAGACTTTCATAAAAATCGCCTATTCACCCCCCCCCTCTAGTCGATAACTAGCACTTTCAATTGGTATCAGAGCAAGGTACTCCCTTGTTCTGTGTGATTCGGTTTAACCACCTGGAGTTTTAGCTATGTTGACTGCAGGGATAATCAAAGTCTCCGTTGCTTGCCCTGTGTTCGATGGAACTGAATATCCCTACTGGAAGAATAAGATGCGCATGCATCTTGAAGCCATTGATGTCGACCTCTGGTATGTCGTCAAGAACGGCGTTCCCAAAACTGGTGAAGGTGTCACCCCTGCTGATGTCAAGAAGTCATTCAACTGGACTCTACTGCCAAAAACATCATCTGGGGTCATCTGACCAAATGACAGTATGGCCGTGTGAGTGCTCTAGAAACGTCGAAGCTAGTCTGGGACTGGCTATCCAAGGTCAACGAAGGCGTCTCAACCGAGAGAGATCAAAGGATCAGTGTTCTTTGCAACCTCTTCAACCGCTTCAAGAGAAACGACAATGAAAATGTCCAGCTCACGTTTGATCGCCTCACCGACATCACAAAGCTTCATGCTCTCGGCGCCACTGAGATTACCAAGCATGAAATCGTCAAGACACTACTGAGATCACTTGACAGCTCCTTTGACACCCTTGCCCTCATGATACAAGAACACCCTGACTTCAAGACACTCGATCCGTCTGATATACTTGAGAGGCTCAACACACATGAGTTCCAACTTTCTGAGAAAAGAGATATCTATGGTCCCAACTATGGCCGAACTTCGCTTTGAAGGCAAAAGTTGTTTCCTCATCGAAGAAGAATCATTGCCGCAGTTACGATGATCCTCAAGACATTGGAAAGGAACTTGCTATGCTTGTGAAGAAGTTCCGAAGTTCACTAAGAAGAAGGGCTTGAAAGTCTTCACGATCTAGCTCATGAAATGATGAAGCTTCCACTCATGACTACAAGAAGAGAACATGTCACAAGTGCAAGAAACCTGGACACTATATCTCTGAGTGTCCACAGTGGGACAATGAGAAGAAGAAGAAGAAGAGCAAGGAATATGATTCTGATGACAAGAAGAAGAAGAAATCTTCAAAGTCTTCTTCCAAGTCCTCATCAAAGTCTTCATCTCATAAGAGGAGCTCATCTGGCAAGGCTCGTGCTTTTGTTGGCAAGGAAATGGATTCAGTGGAGGAGTCTGCTTCTGAGGAGGCGGAGGTGGAGTCTGAAGAGGAGTCCGACCGTGGTGTTGCAAGTCTGGCTCTAGCCACAACCTATGTTGCCAAGTCCATCTTGAACACTGAAGACAATGACTTCCACACAAACGCTGAAGCTGATGACAAGGACGACCCTGCTCCCACCTACTGCTTCATGGCACGTGGTGCCAAGGTAAAATCACGTGATGCTTACTTTCAAACATCAAGTGAAGATGACTCTGATTGTGAATCCAAGCCAAGCTACAAAACACTTGCTAAAATTGCAACTGAACAACAAAAAGCTATGGAACATACTCAAAAACTGTTAGACAAACGCGATGACCTGTTGGACGCGGAAATGACACGTTCACATTCCTTAGTTGAAGACATAAAAAATCTTCATGGTAAGTACCAAGAACATGAAAGTCGTCATGAAATGCTCTCAAGCACTCATGAAAAGATCTCCTATGATTATCTTCAAAGGAAGAAAGAGCTTGAGAAATTGAGAGCGGCTCATGAAGATCTTCAAAAAGAGAATGAGTCACTTCGCACTCAACAGATCAGTCCCGCTCAGGATGGATTTGAACCACCATGTCTAAAATGACTTGAGCATGATAACGCTACCTCTGTTGCTGAATGCTCCACTGCTGCTACTGTTGCATTGTCTTCAACTACTGATGTGGTAACTAACCCCTCTGCGGAGGATACCACTACTATTGCTGATGAAAATGCTAGGTTGAAGACATTGCTTGAAACAGGGATGTATAAAAGTCTGAAAGGACATCAGACACTTTGCGATGTCCTCAAAAGCGGATTCTGAACCAAACCCTAGGAAAGAGGGTGTTGGGTTGAGAGGAAAATGAATGTTGATGGTTCCTCTCGGAAGCTTTGGCGGTATCCCAAAACCACATGGGTTGCTGCAAAGGGACCTTCATGGATCCATCCACCTTATCTGGCTTTACCTGTGCTAATCCTATTATCATTGATGAATCCTTGATGCAAACTAGAAGCTGTTCAAGAATCGAGAATGGTGAAGTGTTTGCCAGGTATATTGGTACTAACTGCAGGACTGGACCACCTATGAAGAAGATCTGGGTTCCCAAAAAGTTGTCTTGAGAATCTTCCAGTGAATGTGATCATGACACCACCTGGGATGAAGAAAAACCCCAGACCTAAGGCATCATATGGTCCAAAGGCTTCAAACAGACAGAGGACTCACCTGAGTCACCCTAACACCAATGTTTTGTAGGGAAACCGAACTCAAACTTGTGAATATGAGCGTGTGTCTTCAAACCGCTGTGTTCATAGAACTAAGAACTTTTCTGCTTATTCATATGAGTATCATTCATCTCCCGCAAGGCTATTTGCTAGGGATCCAAAGCCGAAGTTCTCAGATGCTGCACTTAGACTCATTGCTTCTAAGCCACCCCTGAATATGTGGGTGGTTAAGAAGAATTAACTTTCTTTTGCAGGGAAGGGTCTCGAGCCGAAAATCAAAGGCGTCGATGCTATTCTTTGGGACCTAAAACATCTTGTAGGCGCAAGATCAAATGCCCAAATGGTCTCACTATGTATTTTGTTCCTGAATTGTTTGCCATTCATCCTATCAGTCCTAATCTTGATCTGAGCTTCAATAATCCTCTTGCCCGTCAAATGTTTATGCTTCACAATACTCTTGGTGAAGCCTATCCCCCTAACTGTACTGTAGGGTATGACACCTCATGCTTCAGAATGGATTATGGACAGCGGATGCACTAATCATATGACTGGTGATCGAAGTCTTCTCATGGACTCAACCTTACGTCCATCAGACAAGAGTAACATCACATTTGCTAACACTGGTAAAAGCAAGGTATTGGGTCTAGGTAGAGTTGCAATCTCAAAGGATCAACACATGGATAAAGTGATGCTTGTTGAATCCCTTGGTTTCAACTTAATGTCTGTCTCGATGCTTTGTGACTTGAACATGATTGTGCTATTCGGAAAATATCGTTGCCTTGTACTAATGGAATCTGACAAGTCTCTAGTCTTTGAAGGGTATCGGAAAGATGATCTATACATGGTAGATTTCTCATCAGGTCCACAGCTTGCCGTATGTCTACTTGCAAGAGCTTCAGAATGCTGGCTCTGGCATCGGAGGTTGGGGCATGCTGGCATGAGGAACTTACACACACTCACCAAGAAGAAGCATGTCATAGGCATCGAGGGTGTCAAGTTCAAGAAGGATCATTTGTGTGGTGCCTGCGAAGCTGGAAAGATAACTAGGGCAAAGCACCCCTCGAAGACAATCATGACGACATCTCAACCCTTCGAGCTGTTACACATGGACTTATTTGGCCCTACTCACTACTCTACCCTCACAACAACTACTTGTCTTAACAACCAGCCCAGTATTACTAGGATGCACAATACCCGCCGGGATGTCTCCTCCTCTCCCACCCACCTCCCCCTCCTCTGAGCTCCATGGAGATTTCTAGGCTAGCTCCCTATGGAAGGGCTCCTGCATTGGGATTTTGCTCCAGGCCTTGCCCTTGCAGATCAGGTGAGAAGAAGGTTTGGATCCACAGTCCATTTTTCCCTCTCTCGAGACTCCAAGGAATTCTTTTTGGTGGTCTCCTTCTCTTCGGCCTCTTTTGTTCTTTCGGAGGAATCGGTTGGTATTGCGTTGCAATGTTGCATTGGGGGTATTAGTTCTGGTTTTCATGTGTCCAAGATCAATGACCGTTCTTTCAAGTTCTATGTGGCCAATAACAAGGTGGGGCATTTCATTCATCGCTTGAGGGACCGAATTTGGCCGGACTTTGTTTGCCACTTCCATCTTTTCAATGGCCGTTTTTCTCCCGCGCCAGTTGTGACTCCTTGTTGGCATGCCGATCAAGAGCTTCTGGATATTTCTGCTCGCAGTCCAATGGCCATTAAGCATTCTCTTAATTTTTTACACTCTGGTGCCCAGAGAGACTCTGGCTCCGATATGGTTTTGGGCAAGTTTGGCTTATCCCCATTGGATCATATGCAGTTCTCCAATGCTAATGCCAGGGAGGCATCTTCATCTTCGGCCCAAGGTTCTTTGAATCATCAATTTGCGAAGGACTCTTCTGACACAATTTCTTCACTACATGGATTTTCGGTTCATCATTCTGGACAACCTGTTCATCCGACCTCTGATGGCGTTGATCAAGCAACATTAATTACGCATTTTCTACGCTTGGCAAAATTAGAGGAGAATCAGCAGGTTAATTTCATTAAATTGGGGTCCTTTAATTGTCCTCTGACCAGCCCATATCCGCAGCTACCGCAATGCTTCCTGCGCTCAGCTTTCAAATATGCCCCCGCGCATACTTCTTGGCCCGCTATCCTCTCGGCCAATTTAGCCCAAGCACAATATTCAGCTGCTGATATTTCAGAATTATCAAATAATCGGGCATTTCTATGCCCGCGCTGTCTCCAATGGGGCCATCACAAGTATTCTTGCCAGGCATTGCTGATTTGCATTAACTGCTCATCGCCAGGACACAAAGCGGTCGCTTGCCTGTCAAGGCCTAATTCTCGGACCTACCCTGTCTTACACGATCAATCTGATATCGACCATCAGGGGCAATGTATCAATCAGCTCGGAAGCTTACCAAATACCATCGAGTTTCCTAATACTCGCCGCAAGAGAACCACCGTCAGATTCTCTGCTTGTGGCTTCTATGGACACGTGGAGCGATCCTGTCATAAGTTGCGGTATAACAAAAAATGGCAATGGAAGCCCAAGAATCTGCAGCTTTCCATTCCTACCCCTCACCGCTGCAGAGACCAGTCCTGTCACTCTTGCAGTCTCCACCGCCCACCTTCGCCTCCACTCCCATGGCGAACTACCCGCTTAATCCGGTGCCGTTCCTTCCTCCTGGCTTCGCCGTCGAGCCCGGTCCGGCGGATCGGTTGGTTCGCAGTGGGATGGTAGTCGGCCCCATTGCGCCGCTCAACCATGACTTCCTCGCCATTGCCGATGCCAGTCACTACGTTCCTCTGCATCGTCGTGCCGCCATCCGCAACATGATTGAAGGTCTGTTACATGAATCCCAGCTATTCACTACTGAGTCATTGGATCACCCTCTTGGCATTGGCATCTTCGGGTTTGTGGATGCTTTTATGCGCGACACTGCGGTTGCCACACCCATCGAGCTTGAGGAAGAAGATCTTCTCATCACTTTTGTGCCGCACGATGAAGCTCTGAACCGTCGCACAACTTCTTTTGGACTAGAGGTATGGCTGATGTTCTTTGGATTCCCATACGATTACCAGATAGACTACTATATCACAAAAGCATTGGGTGGATATGGTTCCCTGGTCCGTTGGTATAATCCCCGCCAAGATAGAAGATATATCCTGCTCAAAACTCGTGTTCTGCGCCTCCGTTTGATTCCAAAAAGCTTTGTCGTCTGGCAACTGGGTGGTGCTCGCGACTGCTGGACTGTGCAAGTTACAATCTTACGCAGCAATGACTGGAACGGTCTGCTCCATGAGGTCCTTGCTCCAGGTGAAGATCCACCACCACCGGACGGAAACCGGCATCCCCTCTTTGGTCCTAAGCTCACGGCTGAGTAGCTTTACCAGCAACAAGTGCATAATTGGTTAGTTCAGAACGGCGCCCCTGCTGCTGGAGGCGCCGACCAGGGAGTTGGACCTGCTCAGAACCATGCTGCTTGGGATGCCTGGCCTGCACCAGCGCCTCAACTGCCTCAGCTCCCTCCTCACTTGATGAATTATCAGGCTTGGATAGCATCAGAAGGTTTAACTGTCCAGCATGGTACTGTACCAGATGATAACCTGTCTGATAATGCTTTGGATGCCTGGCATGACACTTTCTCTGCTACTGATGATAGCTCTGAGGACTCTGCTCTAATTTTAGTCCCTCTGTCTGCACCTGTGTATCAGCAACGTTCTGCCCCTGCACCTGTTACTATCTCTGTTGCTCTGCACCACGGTGGTATTCGGTTTGGATTGTCAGCGGAAGGTTCTGAACTGATCAATTTACTGCTAGATGACCCAATCCCCCGCCAACAGCTCAATACTTACATGTTTCATGCTCTTCGCCCTATGATTGCGGCCTTTGGACCTTGGAGTGCTGGTTATGGTTTAAGGCCTAGTAACTTGGATCTACAGGTCACTATGTCCGCGGATACTTCTGGGCTCACCTTCTCCCATTGCCGTACTGCACGAACTATGCCTACCACCATGACTATTGAAGAAATCCTTGACGAGCCACCACAGAACACTTTGTCTGATCAGCAAAACCAGTTGGTGATGGTGCCTGCCGCTCCTGTCATGTCGCCTGCTAGCCCAGGGAATGCTTCAAGCCCGCTCACTGACAGAATCGCCTCAGATCCACCTGGACTAGCTGCAATCAATACTATCTCCCTGCCATCTGGGCCTGTGGTCACTCGTGGTCGTCGCACATGCCCCGCTGCTCCCATATCCACTACTGAGGTTCGTCGTAGCAGCCGCTCCAACAAATTCAACGGTTTCAAATCTCAGCAGGTAACTGACGCTCGCCCTGTGATCTCTCGGGTCAAACCACGAATGATCCCTTCAATTGGATCTTCGTCTTCTGCTGCGGATGTCCATGAAGCGATCTTACCTCCCACACCAGTTCCCGTGCTTCAAGATATTCGCATCAACAGGTGCGCGATCCCTCCAGCAGAACTGTCTGAAGAAATCCTCAATGCGGCACCTTCATCAGTCAGGATGGAGTCGCAAGAACAAGTCCCGCTTCGCGGAGCCGATGGATCGTCCGCTGCTCCCAGGGTTTATCTTCTTGCTGGCAGCATGCCTCCGCGGATCAACTGGAATGTACTTTGCTGGAACATCCGTGGCCTGAACTCGGATGATAAGCAACTTGCTCTGAATAATGCGGTCCGCTCTAGTGGTTGTTCGGTTATTTGCCTGCAAGAGACTAAAAAGACCACTTTTGATTTAGTGTTTCTTAAGTCTTGTTGTCCGAGACAATTTGATAAATTTGCTTTTGTTCCCTCCCAAGGAGCCTCAGGTGGCATAGTTACTATTTGGAAAAGTTCGGTCTTCTCTGGCAATGTTATCTTTTCTTCTGAATTTGCACTAGTTATTACCTTCACGAGCACCTTATCTGCTCACTCTTGGACCCTGGCTAACATTTACGGGCCGTGCTCTGGCGATGCTCGTCTGACCTTTACTAATTGGCTTTATGATCTTGTCATCCCTCCCACTCAAGACTGGCTTTTGCTCGGTGATTTCAATTACATCAGGGGGCCTGACAACCGTAACAAGCCTGGGGGATGCCCGATCGATATGTGCACTTTTAACGATATCATCCGCAAATTGAGCCTAATTGAACTGCCCATTAAAGGCCGAATGTTTACCTGGAGTAATATGCAGCAGGAACCACTACTCGAACAGTTAGACCGGTTCTTTACCTCGATCCTTTGGACTAATGAATTCCCGAACACCATGGTTAAACCCCTAGGTAAACCCGTTTCTGATCATGTGCCCTGTCTAGTCTCCATTCAAACAACCATACCTCGCAGCAAAGTTTTCAGATTCGAACCATACTAGATTTTGCACCCCGGATTCAATGACATAGTTCAAACGGTTTGGAACGTGCCAGTTAGATCCTCTAATGCTGTGACGGTTCTTTGTCGTAAGTTCAAGGCGCTATGATATGCACTCAAGAAATGGAGCAAAAACATCTCTCGTCTAACTGTTGCAATCACTAATTGTAATGAAGCTTTGGCGCATTTAGATGAGCTTGAAAACAACAGAGCCTTGACGATCCCTGAGATGAACTTCCGCAACATTCTCAAGAAGCACTTATTGTGACTCCTTCGTTACCAAAACATTTAATGGAAGAAACGATGTACCATCCGCTGGATCAAGTTTGGGGATGAAAATACAAAGTTATTCCAAGCTATTGCCACCGAAAGGTTTAGACGCAACAACATTACTAGTTTCAGAAATGATGCTGGAGAAACTGTTGATGACCACAATGAGAAGGAAGCTCTGCTTTTCCAAACCTATACTGATCGACTCGGCACCTCTCGACCAACTGAAATGAGGTTCAGTCTCCCTGACATCATACAACGTCACACTAACTTGGACCACATTACTGATAAATTCTCGCATGCGGAAATTGATGAAATAATTAAGGACATGCCTTCTGACCGGGCGCCTGGTCCGGATGGATTTAGTGGTGCCTTTCTGAAAGCCTGCTGGCCTTTGATCAAGCATGACTTCTATGCTCTTTGTGACCAATTTCATGAAGGTAGTCTGGACTTGACAAGCATAAATGATGGTTTCATTACTCTGATCCCAAAAACCAACTCACCGGAGACGGTTAATGACTATCGACCAATCACACTGCTAAACTGTTGTCTGAAGTTGCTTACCAAACTCCTTGCGAATCGGTTACAACGTGTCGTCCTGCAAATTGTTCATACTAACCAGTACGGGTTCATCAAAGGTCGCACGATCCAAGACTGCCTCGCCTGGGCCTTCCAGTATATCCACCAATGTCAAGCCTCTAAGCGAGAGATCATTCTTCTAAAGCTAGATTTTGCCAAAGCTTTCGACACGATTGAGCACGCTCCCATGCTTAATATCATGAAGCACATGGGTTTCAATGACAAATGGCTCTCTTGGATTGACTGTATCTTCTCCACTAGCAGATCTTCAGTGCTTCTTAACGGAGTTCCTGGCCGACAGTTTCATTGCCGCACGGGAGTGCGCCAGGGGGATCCGCTCTCACCACTAATCTTTGTCCTTGCCGCTGACCTCCTTCAGGCTGCCATCAATGAGGCCTTCCGACAAGGATGAATCCAGCTGCCTTTCCCTTGCGCAAGCCAAACGGAATATCCGGTGATTCAATACGCGGATGATACAATTCTTGTAATGCCAGCATGCCTGCAACAAGCTGCCACCATGAAAGGGATCCTCACTGACTATGCCTCTTCGATCGGCTTACGAATCAATTTCCAGAAGTCCACGCTCATACCAATCAACTTATCTGCCAAGGCTGCCACTACCTTTGCTAACCTATTTGGTTGCTCTGTTGGATCGATGCCATTCACTTACCTTGGTTTGCCTCTTGGCACCTCCAAACCAACGATCCTTGATCTTATGCCGATGGTTTGCAGTGCTGAACATCGTCTCACACCTACCATTGCTATGATGTCGTACGGGGGGAAGCTTTCTTGGCTCAATGCTACTGTTACCTCGCTCCTCATTTATGCCATGTGCACGCTGAAATTCTCACCGAAACTGCTTGAGATGCTCGACAAGATCAGAAGAAGATGCCTTTGGACCAAGAAAAGTGAGCAAGGGGAGAAATGCAACTCTCTTGCTGCCTGGGATTTGGTGTGTAAACCTAAGAAGCATGGAGGCCTCGGGGTCATCAACATCAAGCTGCTTAATGAAGCTTTGCTTTTGAAGTTCCTTCATAATTTTTACAACAAGATGGACATTCCATGGGTTCATCTACTGTGGAGTACCTACTATACTGATAAAATTCCACATGCCATGCCACCGGTCTGCTCCTTCTGGTGGCGAGACATTTTGAAACTCACTCCGATTTTCCGAGGGGTCTCTCATGTGCAAGTGGTGTCGGGCACGTCTGCGTTGTTCTGGAAGGATCTATGGGGACAAGATGTACTCCAAACCACAGACCCCCATGCTTTCTCTTTTGCCATACAGGAGGATGCTTCCATCAAGGGCTTCTTGGAGACTACGTCGTTCGCTGAGGCCTTTCATCTGCCGCTTTCGCCTCAAGCTCTGTCTGAGGTGCGCGACATCCAATTGCTCTCCCTGCACATGAGCCCGACCACGTCCGTTAATGATGTTTGGCACTATGTTTGGGGCAAGACGGAGTTCTGGCCTAGAGACTACTATCAGTATCTCTTCAGAGATGCCCAAGCCCACCCCATTTTCAAAAGGCTTTGGCGATCTCATTGCATCATGAGGATTAAGGTATTCGGATGGCTCCTTTTACACGACAGGCTAAACACACGTAACATGCTGAAACGACGCCATTATGACATCGGAGATGACCAGAGTTGCCTTCTATGTGGGGGTCCAAATGAAGAAATGGTGGATCACATGATCTTTACGTGTCCGTTTAGTCAAGCATGCTGGGATAAACTTGGAATCGTTTGGCCCACTTTTCAATGCCGTCTACACCTTCTCCAAAAAACCAGAGATACCTGGAACGGGCCCCTATTCCTTGATATCTTTCTTGTGGCATCCTGGAGTTTATGGAAGGAGAGAAATAACAAGAATTTCAGAAGGGTGGACCCATCCATCAACTCCTGGCTTAGAAGATTCAAGGAAGATTTTGGACTTCTGCAACACAGAACCAAGAGAGAGTACTTTTCTCTCATAGACTCCTTCCTAGCTGATCTTTGATACGATAGAATTTTCATCTAGTTCTTTGTTTGATTAGGGATCCCCACTCTCATTGTGGGTGGTCTGGATGGAGCTGTATGTACATATGATGTAATGATGTAACTATGTAAGCTTCTTCCTTATATATGAAAATACAGTAGGAGCCTCTCCTACTGTCCTTCCAATAAAAAAAACAACTACTTGTCTCTATGGCTTCATCATTTTTGGTGACTACTCAAGATATACATGGGTGCACATAATTCTCTACAAGACTGAAGTGCAAGATGTCTTCAGACGCTTCGCCAATCGAGCCATGAACAATTATGGCGTCAAGATCAAGCATATCAGAAGTGACAACGACACTGAGTTCAAGAACACCGGACTTGATCTTTATCTGGATACAATGGGAATCACTCATGAGTTCTCTGATCCATACACACCTCAGCAAAATGGCATCGTAGAGCGCAAGAACAGAACCCTCATTGAGATGGCTCGAACAATGCTCGACGAGTACAAGACACCAAGAAAGTTTTGGCCTGAAGCTATTGATACAGCATGTCACATCATCAACCGTGTTTACATCCATAAGCTTCTGAACAAAACATCCTATGAGCTCCTTACTGGCAAGAAGCCAAATGTCAGCTACTTCAGAGTATTTGGAGCTAGGTGCTGGATCAAGGATCCCCATCACAAGTCAAAATTTGCACCTAAAGCTCACGAAGGCTTCATGCTCGGTTACAGAAAGGACTCGCACTCTTACAGAGTCTTCAACCTCTATCTCTACAAAATCGTCGAAACAGTGGACGTGTGATTTGATGAAACCAATGGTTCACAAAGAGAGCTCCCGCCAAGTACACTAGACGAAGCTCCGCCGATAATCTATCAAGCTGATGGGAACTGGTGAACTCATGCCTTCGAAGCACAGCTCGAAGAGGAACTTATCATTTCTGCACCTAACCAACTGAAGACAATGCTCGGTCAAGACAATACTCCCAATGATGACAATGATCGGCAAGAGCAAGGTCTTCGTCCGGTTCATCCTCGAGTTGCAAATGAAGTACAAATTGAGAAGATAATTGATAGCATCAATGCACCTGGTCCACTTACTCGCTCAAGAGCAACACAGTTAGCATATTTCTGTGGGCACTTTTCTTTTGTGTCAATATCAGAACCCAAGAAAGTAGTTGAAGCCTTTATGGAACCTGAATGGATACAAGCTATGCAAGAAGAACTTCAACAGTTCAAGCTGAACAATGTTTGGGAACTTGTCAAGCGTCCTGACCCTCGCAAGCATAACATTATTGGCACAAAATGGACATATCGAAACAAGCAAGATGAGCATGGTCAAGTCGTCAGAAACAAAGCACGTCTTGTAGCTCGAGGATATACTCAAGTTGAAGGAATTGACTTCGATGAAACATTTGCTCCTGTGGCTAGGCTTGAAGCTATTCACATACCGCTAGCCTATAGTAACCACCCCAACATCTTGCTATATCAAATGGATGTGAAGAGTGCATTTCTCAATGGCAAGATTGAAGAAGAAGTATACGTCGCTCAACCTCCTGGCTTTGAAGATCCAAAACATCCAGATATCGTGTACAAGCTAAACAAAGCATTGTATGGCCTCAAACAAGCTCCTGGCGCTTGGTATGATACGATCAAAGACTTCCTGAAGAGCAAAGGCTTCAAACCTGGATCCCTCGATCCCACACTCTTCACGAAGACATATGATGGTGAACTGTTTGTGTGCCAAATATATGTGGATGACATTATCTTCGGCTGCTCCAACCAGAAGTATAGTGATGAGTTTGGATACATGATGCAAGAGCAATATCAGATGTCCATGGTGGGTGAGCTCAAGTTCTTCCTTGGTCTTCAAATTCGTCAGCAAAGGAATGGCATCTTCATATCTCAAGAAAAATACCTCAATGATTGTCTGAAGAAGTTTGGAATGCAAGATTGCAAAGGTTACACGACGCCAATGCCAGCCAAACACCATCTGGGTCCCGAGACAATGGTAAAGAATTTGATCAAAAGGTATACCGCTCCATGATTGGTTCCTTACTTTACCTATGTGTATCTAGGCCAGATATTATGCTTAGTGTTTGCATGTGTGCTCGATTCCAAGCGGCACCAAAGGAATCACATCACTTAGCTGTGAAGCGAATTCTTCGATATTCGAATCACACCCCAACACTCGGATCATGGTATCCAAAGGGCTCAGAATTTTATCTGGTTGGATTCTCGGATGCTGATTATCCTGGTGACAAGGTGGATGGAAAGTCTACATCAGGCACATGTCACTTTATGGCACAATCACTTGTCTGTTGGTCTTCAAAGAAGCAGAACTGTGTATCACTCTCAACTGCTGAATTTGAATACATTGCTGCTGGATCTTGCTGCGCTCAGCTTCTATGGATGAAGCAAACTCTCAAGGACTATGGCATCAATCTGAAACAAGTACCTCTCTTCTGCGACAACGAAAGTGCCATCAAGATTGCCAACAATCCAGTCCAACACTCGAAGCCAAAGCACATTGAAATTCATCATCACTTTCTCAGAGATCATGTCATGAAGAAAGATATTGACCTCATTCACGTCAACACTGAAGAGCAACTGGCAGATATCTTCACAAAGCCCTTGGATGAGAAAAGGTTTTGCAAGTTACAGTGTGAGCTAAATATCTTGGAATCCTCAAATGTCTTGTGGTCAGGCACACATCCTATCACTTATGCATGTTGATGACTTAGATGTGCAACACACGAAGTAAAGTATATCTTCAATCAATGAAGACTTACATTCTGAGTGTGAATACATTAACGTGGAATTTGACTTCAGAGCGCCACGATAATTGTGCGCCGTGTCTGGGTCTAATACTTCCTATACGTTGGGTAACGCCACCACCAAATTTCTCTGTTTGAAGTGTTTCACTCATGGCGTTATTTTTGCTATGTCTTCGCATTTGGTTTGTCTTCAAATTTCAACTTATCTTCATGATTTTCTTCACTATGTTGATTTGATTGATTTGTGATATATATACTAGTGTTCAGTCCTCTACATCATTCACTTATAGCTATGTCTTCCTAGTTGAATCTTTTGAACTAAGTGAATGTGATCGGACCCTAATCTCTCTATGCTTTCTATCTCAAACTCGATCTGCCCAAATCATATGCATTCTATTGAAATCGTCGAATGTCTTCTCTGCGTCCTTGTCGTGAAGACACGAGACAAACATTAAGTCTATTTTAAATGATTCATCCTTATTGTTTGAAATCCGGAGAAGCCGAAACGACCATCTGACAAACCTGGCGGGCGTGGGAACGTGGGACAACTCTGAGTATGTTGCGTGCTTTCCACGTGCCCCTCAGATGTGAACCGCCAGGGGCACCTGCATAATTGCGCTGTGTCGCACACTTCTTTATAAATACATGTCCCCTGCGGTAAAGAAAACCTTCTTCCACCTCTCCACCTCGTCAAAACCTTAGCGCCACCGCTAGCTCTCGACGACGCCGGCGACGAAGCACTTAGCTGCCGCGACTTCTCCGACGCTGTCCTCACGCCGGCCGCGGACATCGTCCTCTCCGCCGCCGCCGTAGGTGTCCTCCGTCGCCAAGTTAGGGCACGGTGGATTGAACTGCTCGGTCTCCTACTTATCCCATCTAGCAGTTCTTCGTGTGGTAAATACAACTCTATTTTTACCATCTTTTTGGTCCTCAAAGATTCATCCTATTTACCAAAATTGGTTTGTGCCTATACAATGTTAGATCTATTCTGTATGCATCTCATACTGCCTAGTATATTCACTTCAGCTTCATATATAGTTAGATTCCTCACTTGTACTAATTCACGGATTCGTACAAATCTGGAACCAACTCTCAACATATAAGTGAATGTCTTCGCATCATGAGGTCAATGTTTTCAAACTGATTTATCTTCAAAATCTTCTGAGAATGCATATGACCTCTTCCCCTTCCCTCGCATCTCTAATGCTGTCATAGGTACATGTCCGTGGGAGAATCCCTTGGTTCTCATAGTCTGCATTCGTTTGCAGAATTCTTACAGCATCACATTAACTCTCCCAAAGCCAGTTCCAGTTTATCCAGGAAGCAAAAGCCTTTGAAGCCTTTGAACGTGTTGAAGCCATTTAGTTTGAAGTTCATGGCTGCAGAGAAATCAGTAAGGAAGGGTGGCAGACAGCGTCA
The DNA here is from genome assembly GCA_021605205.1 of Aegilops longissima. Classification (NCBI taxonomy): domain Eukaryota; kingdom Viridiplantae; phylum Streptophyta; class Magnoliopsida; order Poales; family Poaceae; genus Aegilops; species Aegilops longissima. Next base: position 708,288,730 of record CM038682.1, read on the forward strand.
TGGGGGAACATCAAGAGATTTGCCTGATGATCTCTCAGAGCTTTACAAGATAGATCCTGAAGAGGATTATAATCAGCGCAAGACACGAATCCAATGGATTCGACGATATTGGGTTGAACAATGGTTCAAATACAAGTTCGTGACCCAGGAATATGCTGAGAAGAATGCTATCAAAAGTCCTTCGGGTGATATTCTCTTTCGAGGCCTTCCACCCAAGAACAGAGCTGAAGCTATTGCACAGGGTTTCTATCCTTGTATGGTCCGTGGACCTCAGCCTGAAAATGCCGACCCATCATCATTGCTCTGGTGTCGTGACGATAATCTCTTCAACCGCAACTTCCAGCACGCAAAGGCATCGGCCAAGGAAAACAAGAAGTCATTGGGATTAGACTTCAACCCTGGTCCCTCTGCTCCCCGTGCTGACGGCTCACGTGATGCAGAACCTAATGTCATCGGTCCTTTCTACAACCTTGATGGCCTCGTCACTCATATCTCAGTCCAAGCTGCAAAAGTGGATCATTCTGATGATAATACTGACACTGATGAAGCCCCAGCTCCTACTCCAAAGCCGCAGAAGCTAAAGAAGGCTAAGGCTTCAAGATCAGCTGCTCTTCCAAAAGCTTCACGTGCGAAGCCACTGGCCACTGCACCTCCTGAAGACAGTGTGCAGTCTAAAGATCTATCACGTATCTCCAAGAAGACGGAGAAGAAAAAGAAAATCGTCAAAAATACTGATCAGACATTGACTCCTGCTGCCATTCTGCGAGAAGAGCACATTGATCTATCCAGCGATGAAGATCTTGCAGATGATGCTCTTGAGCAACTGATCAAGAGCAAGGAAGAAGGAGAGATCTTCAATGACTTGCCTCTCTTTGATGTAGCAATCATCCATAACTTCATTGATGAGTGGTTTGACACCCCAAATCTCAGCTTTGAAGATCTGCAACTTCCCACTGGCCTCAGCGTCTCCTTTAATGGTGCCATTGCTTCTGAGCTAGCTCTTGCTCAGCGCATCGTTGAACTGAAGCACAAGATCGACTATGAAAGCTCGCCAAGAAGCATGTGGCGAGCTCAGCGTGCAAGATGTCAAAACTTCAAGATCATGCTGCACGAGCTCAAAGAAGCCTTTCTCAAGAAGCGCGACGAAGCTAAAGGCTCTTGTGTGCGCATGAAAAGTCTGGCTGACAAGTGTGTGCAAGCCTACAATGAGGCTGAGAAGCGCAAGGCTCTTGGTCGTCCTGGCATTGACCCCTGAATGGATGCAAAGAAGAAGAAGCCATCAATGACCAATCTGCACCTTCAAGGCAGGAAGAACCTCGCATAGTCTTCCCAAGCAGCATGGTGGCTCGAAGCCAAAGGTCAGTCAACCTCTTGAATCAAGAAGACGAGGACTGTCGAGGCTAAAGCCGGAAAAAAGAAAAATCCTGAAGCCTCGATGTTGCTCCCTCCAAGAAGAAGCACAAAACCAAGAAGGATCGGGCTGCTCCCACAGAGCCCTTAGTTGTTGAACCTATCTCAATGGTTCGCCCTGCATCTGAACACCAAGAACGACGGATGATAGTTCATGAGCACTGCTTCCACGAGGCTCATGAAGTCGAAGACATTCAGCAGATTGATCCCACAGCCTGAAGACATTGGTCACAATGACAATGTTTAAGATGATGTAGTTCTTCCTCAGATCGAACACAACTTGGTATCATCGCCTGTTCTCACTGAGGGAGTCCTGGACTAGGGGTGTCCGGATAGACGTACTATCATCACGGCCGGACTCTAAGACTATGAAGATACAAGATTGAAGACTTCGTCCCGTGTCCGGATGGGACTTTCCTTGGCGTGGAAGGCAAGCTTGGCGATACGGATATGTAGATCTCCTACTATTGTAACCGACTCTGTGTAACCCTAACCTATCCGGTGTCTATATAAACTAGAGGGTTTTAGTCCATAGGACGAACAACAATCATAACATAGGCTAGCTTCTAGGGTTTAGCCTCCTTGATCTCGTGGTAGATCTACTCTTGTACCACCCATATCATCAATATTAATCAAGCAGGAGTAGGGTATTACCTCCATCGATAGGGCCCGAACCTGGGTAAAAACATCGTGTCCCTTGTCTCCTGATACCATCCGCCTAGACGCACAGTTCGGGACCCCCTACCCGAGATCCGCCGGTTTTGACACCGACACTCACGAACAGCGCACTCATCAGCATTGGTCGTCCTCTGACGCCAATTGCTCAGGATCCATCATGGGCTGATCACCCACAACAACAAGACTCCCCGAATACTCCTCAACAGCAACAAGTCACACCACCTGTGCAAGAAGAAGAGGTTGACTTTGAGGCCCAGCCAAGTCCATCTCCAAAGGCGTCGCCAGCATTACGCAGGCTTCGCAAAGGACCAAGGCCTCAAGTCCCTCTTTCGAGCGTTCCAGAAGGAGAAGTGCACCACCAATCTGTTGCACGTCAAGTGTTTCCAGAAGCCACTCCGAATGTGAATGTCTCTGTGTCTGAAGCCAAAGCTGCTGAAGACAATCCGGCTGCATCGGCCGATGACAACCAAGAATAAGAACGTGTCCCTACTCCCCCCATTAATGAAGAAGCTGTTCCTGAAGTGAACGTGACAGTGCCCGACCCTCCAGCTCATCAAGTGGAGGTTGAAAATCTTGTGGCTGCCACCACCAACACAAATGAAGCCAACGACGTAGTCATGGCTGAAGAAAATGTGGAGCCTGCACCATCCAATGTGCGAAGCCAATGATGCAACTGCTCACGAAGCATCATTTGTGCAGCTGGACGCCTTTGTTGTTGCCATGCTCTGTTCCGCCACCAAGGCCCCATACAATTGAGCAACATACAACTATGGTCACCGATCACTTTGTCAAATGGCCGTTCTGGTCCCTCCGCCTAATGCCTCTGGTCCTCGCTTTGATTATCATGTTGAGCATAGGCCTCGGTCCGAAACCAAAGCCAAGACTGCCAAGGTTCCAGTGCATCGCCACCTCTGAGGTCCTTCAATGCAAATGGCTTCAAAGCCCACAACACCTTCTTTGACAGAGCAAAGAACCCCTACTCAAGGCCAAGAATATCATCAGATCATTTCTGGAGCTATCAGCAGCGAAGCTATTACTCCTGCGTTCTGTATGATCAAGGGCGCATTTTCCCTCATATGCGCCTCGACACTGAAGCCATTGCTGGACTGCCATGCTTAGAAGAAGCACTTGACTGCTTTCGTGATGCAGGTCTGCTCAGCTTTGTGACAGACAAAGAACATTGGAATGAGGAACTTTTGCTTCAATTCTATGCTACCCTCCACATTCGCGGCTACTACAGGGATACAAAGACATGGGTTCTCGAGTGGATGACAGGAAATGTTCATCATGAAGCCAAAGCTCTTGATGTCATTGAGCTTACAGGCCTACCCACTCCCGGAGAGCTGTTCGAACCTGATTGTCAACTCCACCGCAATGCACTGGAGAGCATCTTCCATAAGCCAGAGCCCAACATGAGCCAGATGTTGAGCATGATGAAGCCTCTGCCACCTGACGCTGAATACCCAAAGGAGTTCTTTGTTGATGACCTTGAGTATCTGCCTCGCACAATATATCACATCATCAGGCGAACTCTATGGCCTATCAAAGGGCATTCATCATCTGCAAAACTTGAAGGAGCCATGAAGACATTGGTCTTTTACATCCTCAATGGCATCAGCTTCAATACACAAGAATTCTTCATCCGGCAACTGGCTGCGTCTGGATCTGACCTTTTTGGCCTGAAATTCTATGCTCCATGGGTCATGCGCCTCATCAAGCTACACTCTGCTATCAACTATCATCCCTCTGCTCGCAATCATCTGATCTTTCTACCAGAGATTGATATGTCAGTTGAAGCCATATACCCTGAGCCTGCCAAGAAGCCTCTTTGTCTTCAAAATGCTGATCACCAAAGTTTCACTCAACCCATGGAAGGAGTCCAAGCAGTAACTCGTGTCTATCCAATGGCTAGGAACACTAAATCGCCTCACCGTGCAAACCTGAAGCTACTGAAAGCACAATTTCCCAAAGGCCTAAGAAGCGTTCTCGCGTCCTAAACGAACGAGAACTTCTTGTGGCACTGCATCAGAAACAAGACAAGCATCACTTCTGGCTCAAGCGACAGATGCAAAGCCTCTTGGTGGACATCAATCGTACTTGAAATCTTGCCACCAAGAATGCTTTTGTCACTCACGAGACCTGTCGGCGATCACGGAAGAGTTTGACGCTGCTCAGTGCTGAAGCAGACCTTCAAGACGATGGCTTCACTGAAACATTCAAGTTTGACTCCACTCCTCCACGGAATGTTGTCCTACGTCGAACTCCATCCCTTGAAGACTCTTACTATTCTTCCTCCGCGGCAACTGTGAATGCCAAAGTTCTGCACCAAGTTCATCTGCGCTGCCAAACAACAACGAGAACCCTGCTGCTTCACCTACTCCTCATGGGAACAAGTAGATGCTCTATGTCTTCAAACCTTTTTGGTCCTTACTGACAAAAGGGGGAGAAGCATATGAGTTTGATAGTCTTCAAGCGGGTTCATATGGGCGGTTTCTTTATATTTTGCCTAGTGTTTACAACTCTCGCTTTTGATACATTTGGTTCTTTGAGTTGTAACACTTAAACTCGATGGTCGTCTGCTACATATTTGCTTTTCTGTGATGCGATGATAAATTCCGCATGTGCGTTGATAACTTCCGCACTTAGATCATTCTGCAGACGTCCATTTTTCATTATGCATGTCATTCTCTTAGTTATATCATTTCATGCATGATGAATTATCTTCATAAGTTGAAGAGGATCTCCACAAGTACAACCTGCCATGTGCATTTGCATTCCAAAAGCAAATTACTTATATGCACATCTCCAGGGGGAGCCTTTGCCACTTATGAAGACAATACCCTATCCTTTACAATTTCACATACTTTATCCCCGTTCAAAAATTCAACTAGTTTGTCATCAATCACCAAAAAGGGGGAGATTGTAAGTGCATCTAGTGCCACCCCTAGTTGGTTTTGGAGTATTGACGACCAATTTGGTTGAGGGACTAATGTGTTTGTGAGAATTGCAGGATAACACAGGTAGTGTCCCTCATTGATTCGGTTTACCTACCGGAGATGACCCCTAAAAATGTATGAAGAGATTGACGACAATGGTGGTATGTGAAGATATTCATATTGAAGACTATGACATGAGAAGACATTGAGTGAAGACTATGGAGCGCGAAGACTGTGTCGTTTCGTTGTTTCCTTTTTCTTCTTTGTTGAGTCATAGGAACCACCGTACTGTTAAGTGGGGTCCAAGTGAACAAAGTCAGAATGACTGAAGTGAAGACAATGAGAGCAAATCTTATCCAGAGCTGGATGAGTCAGCTTTGCTTGTAGCCCAAGTAAAGTTGTCGTGTATGTTTGAAATCTGACCGTTGGAACACGTGTCAGTTCCTTAGTGACCCAGGGTCATTTCGGACATATCAGGTCGGGTTGCCTAGTGGCTATAAATAGCCCACCCCCTACACCATAACTTGGTGGCTGCTCAGAGTTAGTACACGACTTTTGTCGTTTGAGAGCAACCCACCTCGAAGCCTTTGAGAGAGAAATCCTTGCGAGGACAAAGCCCAAACACCCAGAGCCAAAGAGTGTTAGGCATCACTGAAGTCTTTCTGTCTGCGTGACCTGAAGACTTATTACACTTGAGGACTGTGAATCCTCCAGCCGGTTAGGCGTCGCATTCTGAGCATCCAAGAGTCATTGTGGATCGCCGGTGAACGAAGTCTGTGAAGGTTCGGAAGTCTACCTTGAAGACTTACCAGAGTGATTGGGCGAGGACTGTGTGTCCTTAGCTCAAGGGGAATAAGGTGAAGACGCGGTCTTCTGAGTTGAATCTCAGCCTCCCTAACCAGACGTATAGTTGTCACAGCAACTGGAACTGGTCCAACAAATCATGTGTCTTCAACAAGTGACTGGTTCTATCCTCTCCCTCCCTTTACTTAGAGTTTGTCTTCGTGAAGTCATTGCCTATTTGTCGTACCTGTTTGACTTCATTGCTTGACTACTATCGTTGGTTGGCTTCATACTATCTTCCATCATGATCCTTACTACTAAGCTGCTATTAGTCTTTGTACTTTCACATTACTGCATACTTGACTATGGTTTCCTTGTTGTAGTTTATCGTCCGCTGCATATCAATTAGCTCATTTCTATTGTTTGTCTTCGAAACTTCCACATTTTGAAGACTTTCATAAAAATCGCCTATTCACCCCCTCTAGTCGATAACTAGCACTTTCAGCCCCTCAAACATCGGATCCTGAATCCCTCCAAACGCTCTAACCTCCTCCCAATAGATCCTGGTCGAGGTAGGGCCTCCTGCCTCACCCCATCTGCTAAGTCGGTCTGCCTGCACGGAATTCCTAGCAGACTCGCTAGGAAGTGGAAAGGAACTCACCATGGCCTCAGACGTCTGGCGCGCCCCACATGGCGGAACCGGCGGCGAACGGGGGAAGGAAGTGCATGGGCCACCTGCCCGAACTCCCCACCCAGCACCGGAGAGGCCACCACCATAAGCGCCGCAGGAGAAGAGGGCTCCGAGGCCACCTGCCCCGAGCCCCCCCCCCCCCCCGATGGCACAGTCGCCACCAGCAGAGAGGTAGACACAACGGGAGAGGAGGTGTCCGAGGCCACCTGCCCCAGACCCCCTCTCAACGTACAGAAGGACATGGGTGCCACCTGCCCCGAATCTCCTACCTCGGTAGGAGAAGGGCAACCCGAGGCCGCCTGCCCCGGGACCCCTCCTGACAAACCGGCCACAAACACCGGCGCCACGTCCTGAGGAGGGACAGCGTGCTGAGCACGAGAGGGAGTGGCCACCTGCCGACTCACCTCCTCCTCTCCCCAGACCGAGACCGACGAAGCCCCAGGAACCCAAGGAATAGTACACACACTATCCTCAAAAACCAAAGCAGGCAACGCGAGCTCAAAAGCCTCCTCGGACTCCACCCAATCACTCCAAAGTCTCGGGGGTGCAGAAGCGGGTTCAAAGGACCCAAATCTCAGAGTCGTCGTAGGCACCGAGGAGGGTGGAGCCGCCCCATCCCCGGTCGTCGCGGACTCGGACCCCGGTCCCTTGGACAGCTGTCGTCCATAGTCATCGACCGGCGGCTCCTTTGCTCCCGCGCTGCCATCACCCTCGTGCATATCCATGTCAGACCCGTGAGCCACTGCAGCCGAAAGGCCCTCATCCTCAAACTCAATAACCAGATTATAAATCCTGCCTCGATAAGCCCACTTACCAACTTCCGGCACATACTCGATGTTCAGAATACTAACCACCCGAGCAATCCCGTGAGCTCTGGTGAATGCCATATCCACTCGCTCAGGCTTCCCCACCAAAATGTCCAAGCTGGCCACAACCCGAGCATCCTGCAACGGCTTGGAGGGGTCCCCGGAGAAACGCGACCACGCCTGAGTAAGCGGCTTACCCTGAGGCTCCACCTGCTTCCACTCATGAAACTAAAGGATGCAATCAGTTCCCGGCACTTTGCACATCCCAAAACTCAGCAACCTCTGCAGATCCTCCACCGAAGAAAACTCAACTCTGAACATCTTATCAGCGAGACTGACGAGGTCCCGCTGGAAGTCCCCAGGGGCCAGCTCCCGAAGTCTCTGCACGATCCGTGTCTCAGAGACCTCACCTTTGGTGACCTTGACAATCCCCGTAGTCATGCTCGGGGTCTCATCAGTTACCTCTCGCTCATTTGGAGACTCAAAAAACATGAGCTCAGCACAGTAAACTACATACATCATAAGCGACGGTGCCTGATCTCCAGAAACGGACAGTCCCAGAGTCGTGTGCCGTCTTACCACAGGTATCACATAACAGAGCCACACACTCCGCAATGAAATGGCCCTTGTCGCCACGACGATAACAAATCATTTTTTCCTTCTTGCGCGCCCATTTGGACGCCCTATCAGACTCGGCCCTATCCGTCATCTCCACAGACATATCAGCCATAGCCTCGTTCTCAGGAACCTGAATGGTAGCAAGAGCCGTCACCACCTCCATAGCGTGACCGGTCAACACTGGCTCCTCAGCAGCCCCGTTATCTGTCGTCTGCTCGACAACAACAGGTGGGGGCGGTTGTCGTGGACGGTACCGGCCCCCTCGACCGCCCCGACCACCACGATGGCCACGGAAACCTCCCCGCTGCCGATTACCCGGACCAGAAGGCCGCCTCAACGAAGCCACCTGAAGGACCCAAGAACAGCCTCTCTGCCGAACCGTCAAGATGTAGAGGCAGGACATGACACGGCAAGATGTGATCCGGTGTTCCTCCTTCCCTTTGTAGGAGAGGATACACAGTGGCAGAATGACGGTGACATGGTGAGCAGCAATGGGACAACGTCGCTAAAGATGCACAAGCGGCGAGATGGAGTTAGGTGAGAAGCCAATACTCGATGATGTGTTGTTGTCTAGTGAGGAGATAACACAGATTTCACTGCATGGAAACGGAGTTCCTTATGCATTTTGGCTTGGCACCCAAAAATTTGTAATTAGTAACTCCAAATTATTGATCATAAAAACCAAGGATGATTATCCATGGTGATGGATCAGCACCTACACATACGGCTATAAGCTGACGTCCTTTCAGACCATCCCTACGAAGATACCACTTGTTTTTTTAAATGTTTTTCTTTATTAGCGGAGAATCTACCTATGAAAAGACCACTTGTCAACGATTATCTGAAAAGTCAAAAATACAACCTAAAATTTGACAGTATAAGCAGCTATTTTAGTCTTTTCTGTCTTGCAAATTTTGTTGACTTCAGAGTTCAAAGTCTGCTCTGGGTAGCAGTTAGATTTGAGAACAGTTTCAACTTTGGCATTGTCCTTGCAGAAGCCTCTGGGTAGCCAAGGCATTCTTGAGTCTCGGCAAAACACTTTCATGCAAGAACTTCTCGTGCTTGGCCTTCTCCTCCTTATAAAAGGCTGCAAACTCAGCTTCCGAGACCGGTTCATCATCATCATCGGAACCGTCCTCCTCAGAGTCTGCTACTGCAAATTAACACACAATATAACACACATGCATTGGATAGTCAGTGCTAAACTTAACATATATACAAGGTCACAGCACAGCTTAATAACAATATCACAGCATCATGAAGATATATAGCGTGGTGAATCCATAACATAGTTGAGCGCTGGATTAGTTACATAGAAGATATAGATATAGATAGATAAATAGACCGATAGCATTGGTGGACAAATCAGGCCTACTAAATCCTCCATTTAGCTTGGGCAGGCAAAACCACCTCGCGCCAGAACTTCTTGTGCTGCTCGTTCAACTCATCATAAAAGGCGTTAAACTCGGCATCTGAGAGTGGTCTATCATCATCACTGGTACCTTCATCAGAGTCTGCTACTGCAACTTTGATGGCCTGCTCTTTGGTCACATCAATGGTTGAGTCGGCCACAACAGTATCTTCCTCGTCGTGCCCGTCGGTTGGCACCTTCCTTTTGGTGGAGCAGATCTTCAGCGGACACTCCTGCTCGACGGTGGTGCCCTCCATGCTTGGCTGCAACAAGGGATTTCGGCGTCCGGTCGGGCGTAATCGCTAGGGGTTTGTGGGTGGTTGCGTGAACGCGCAATTGGGGATTCTGGGGTAGACGGCGCCCGTGTCGTCGTCGTATATAAAGGTAGAGACGAGGGCAGCCCTAGCGTGCTTCCCGGGCTCAATTTTTTTTTGAAAGTCTTCCCGGGCTCAATTGCCCGCACGGAGTCCAGTCCGTCTCCGTCTAGTTTTCTTTTTCTTTTTCCTTCCTTCCCTCTCGCAGCTTGGGCCAGCAGGACTCTTCCACTTTCCCACTTTTGTGTTCCAACAAAGGAGCGGATATGGCCCGACTGCTGCTTCCACTCCCACGCGCTCGGTTTTATTTGATTTTGGTAGCCAAGGCCGGCGGCCAACCTCTCCGTTTTCAACTCCTTCTGGTGGCAGTCCAAAAAAGAAAAAACTCCTTTTGATGGTGTCTTTTTTTTGAGTCGCACTAACTGCCACACGTGTGGCAGGAAGGTAGACGCACCACACGTCTCTAATGTAAACAGATTATCACGTCATCGCATGCATGCATTTAGGAATATTTTTGGATTTTCAGTTTTTAAAATGTTTTATCTCTTAAACGAAAAATCCGATTGAAAATCCATTTTCACCATTAAATCCCTCGCGATGAGATCTTCGAAACTAGATCCCATATTGATATGTTTTGATGAATTTTTTTTGGATTAAAAGTTGCCATGTCTATTGCATATGAATTGCCATGATATTTACACTGAAGTTGCGATGATATGTTTCAGCTATTTTCTTCTACATTTAAAAATAAATTTTGACATTTATAAAACGGGGAATTAAGAAACTAGACTTGCCATGAACCATAAACTAAAATTGCCATGATATATGCACGTAAAATTGCCGTGGTTCATACAAAAAATAATTTTCATGGTCAAAGTACTGGAGTTGCCATCATCAAAATACTAAAATTGCCATGATCTACAAACTAAAATTGTCACATGGCAACTTTAGTTTAAGCCCTATGGCAACTGCAGTGTAAACATCATGGCAACTTCTGGCAAAAAAAAATTCATCGAAACATATCAACTTGGGGTCTAGTTTTGAAGATCTCGTCCAGACGGATTTAATGGTGAAAACGGATTTTTAGTTCGCTTTTTTATTTAGGAGATACAACATTTTTAAGCCGAAAACCAAAAAAAATTCTGCTGATGTCATCTATTCATACGTGGCAAAATGAGTGTTGGTGGAGGCGTGTGGGCGATGTGCAAACGCCCACACGTGTGGGCGTTAACATTTCCGGTTTTTTTTGCGGATGTCTTATCTTTACCTAATAATCTTTATCTTTATCTTTATCTTTACTCTTTACCTAATCTATATCTATCTATTCTATATCTATATCTATATCTATATCTATATCTATCTATATCTATATTTATATTTATATCTATATCTATATCTATATCTATATCTATATCTACTATCAAAAGGAACTAGCAAAAAGGCCCGTGCGTCGTAACAGGAGAAAAAAATCCTCTTACATTTTTAGCTGGGTCAGTTGGACAAACTGTGTGTGGCCGGTTCGCAGGTTATGAGATCGAACCCTTCCATCTGCAGTTTTATTTTTTGCGAGCTCTCTGGACCCGGGCCTCAGTGCGCCATCAGGTGGGCTTTCTCCATTGGACCAAAAACAGGTGGCAAATAACGAAACCAAATATTGTACGTGAAATTAACTAAAGCGGGACCAAATAAAGCGGGACGAAACTAAAAATATCACCTCCCTTTAATAATGTATATATATATATATATATATATATATATATATATATATATATATATATATATATATATATATATATATATATATGTATAGATAGGTATTCTTGGTTTGGTTTGGTCCATAGTAATATCTATACCTATTACCTACTATTAAAGGGAAATAGGTATTCTTGGTTTGGTTTGATTTGGTTCCGTCCGTCCTTTTATATAGGTTTTTTGGGTATGTCAAAGTGTATGGATGCCGAACTACGTGCGAACACAACATGTATGTGGTCTTTAGGTTGTAATTTTAGTGGGCTTAGAAGATTCTGACTGGTTGGTGATTTGGGGAGCCTGCATATCCACATATATGCATGCATCCCCTAAAAAAATCCACATATGCATGCATCGAGCTAGAAAACCATATGTTGGACAATTCAGTACGGACTACAAGTCCTTATGCATCGATGCACTTTAACTCAAACAACCCGTACATGTATCTAGCCCAAAACCCTAGACCGAAGTAAGTCTCGCCGCCACCCTACCTTCCGGACGCGGCAACGCCATTCATGGACAATGAGCTCCCTTGCAGCAACCGGTTCAGCTGCAATGCGTCCCTGCAGATGGGAGATGAGGGGATCGAGCAGCACTGCAGCAGCCTGCCCTAGGGTTGGTTGCGGGGGATTAGATCGATGGGCTGCTGCGAGTTTGGGCCGGCCCGCGCGGTCGAAGAGAAGGAAAATAAGGTGGAAATAATATGGAAGGCGCACAACCACTCGTATCAGCTTCTCTATAAGTAAAGAATACATGCCCTGCATGACGCAATGAAAGCTGGGATTTATAGACATATTTAAAGGAAGATGTGCCCCTGCTGCATGACCAAAGGAAAACTACGATTTGTGGGCTTTGCCATGCGACATTGTAAAACGTGCATGATTTGTTGCATCAGCCAGCTAATTCAGTAGCATGATTGCTGTTGGGGAATGTAGTAATTTCAAAAAAAATTCTACGCACACGCAAGATCATGGTGATGCATAACAACGAGAGGGGAGAGTGTTGTCCACGTACCCTCGTAGACTGAAAGCGGAAGCGTTAGCACAACGCGGTTGATGTAGTCGTACATCTTCACGATCCGACCGATCAAGTACCGAACATACGACACCTCCGAGTTCAGCACACGTTCAGCCCGATGACGTCCCTCGAACTCTGATCCAGCCGAGTGTTGAGGGAGAGTTTCGTCAGAATGACGGCGTGGTGACGATGTTGATGTTTTACCGACGCAGGGCTTCGCCTAATCACCGCTACAGTATTATCGAGGTGGACTATGGTGGAGGGGGGCACCGCACACGGTTGGGAGAGATCAACTGATCAACTTGTGTGTCTAGAGGTGCCCCCCCGCCCCCGTATATAAAGGAGCAGGGGGGTTGCGGCCGGGCAAGGGGAGGTTGTCGTGGTTCTAAGTCTGACAGTAGAAAGGGGGTAGGGTAAAGGAGCATGATCTATCGAGATGCATATGGGCGACACAGTGGTTTTAGCGAGTTCGGGTCTCTCGCGATGGAGATAACAACCCTATGTCTCGTGATCCGAAGAGGATTTGTTTTATCTTAATATGTATCCGGAGATTACAATGTGTGTGTGTGGGCGAGGAACGGATCCACATGCCTGAGCTAAGTCCCGAGACTAATGGTGAAAAGAGAGAGAGGTGGAAGAAGCCCCTAAGTCTAGTGGTGGGGGTGGCTTATATAGAGTGCGCCACCCCCTCACCTCCTATGTTACAAAGTGGGGCATGAATGCCATAATGTCAGCCCACTACCAAGCCTTCACCATGAGAATGATGCCGACTGCTTTGTTGCCTGCTGGTCTTCGTATATCTGAGTGAGTCGAGCGGTCGAGCGGTGGACTGTCATCCGAGTGGATGGTATACTGCTTGGTCGAGTGGATCGTATGCTGCTTGAAATTTATCTGGACCCACGTGTTGTGTGGACCCCATGGTTTATGATATTTCGACCCTTCGTGGGCCTACCTGTTATGTCTATCCCCAACATTAGCCCCCGAATCGATTGCGATTTTGTAGAACAAGTTTGTGAAAGACACAACTTGGCCCGAGTGATTACGGAAATACTCGGTAGCTGTCATGTACTTTCAGACAACCAAGGTTTGAACAAAATCTCAATGGATTCCGGCACTGCGCTTCCGACTGATCTGGGGTAAGTGCCCGCGAGGAGCAACTAGGTGACATTCGATCATCTCTCGGAAGAGGTTAACTCGTGATCAGAGTATGGATGTGTCATTAAGTCCAGGCTACAAGATCGACGCATGGACAACTCTCTCGGTGAGATGCCATTCTTATCCCGGAGGAACGTCAATACGAGTCGGCTCTAGATCCAAACTTATGAGTTTCACGCTTTGAGTCCTGGAAGAAGGCTCAAAACAGGTCCACGGAGGAGCCTTAAACTCATGTTATATCAATTTTTTTGGGAGTGATTTGGAGCTGGTCCTGCATCGAGTAACTGATTACTCGGAATTTCTTCACGCCTGGAACGTGTCTTTTTTGTTGTTTGCCACCTCGCACCGGGCGGACTGTTCAGTGGATACCATTCGGTCGGGGACGCTGAGTGCACCCACCGGTGTAGTCCCGAGGCTGTCGCCGATCGCAGCGATCGGCGGGAGTCTTAGAGCCTGTCTTTTTTGTTGTTTTTCATCATTCGGACTGGTCAGGCCGTACCAAGTGGAGATTACTCTAGTGGGGGCACGCTAAGTGCACCCACTGGGTGTAGTCCTCGAGACCGCCATCGACTGCGGGTAGTCGGCGGGGGTCTGAGAGAACTAAGAATCTTCTTAGCTGGTACTGATCGAACTTGTTCTTCTCTGGATCGGAGGTTGAGTAATTTATGGAGCTGGTTTTGCATCGAGCAAAATGTTTCTTTCTGAGTTTTCTTCCAGTGGGGGCACGCTGAGTGCACCCACTGGGTGTAGTCCCCGAGCCTCTGTCGGACTAGATGAGCCTGGCAGAGGGTTTAAGTCTCCTGGTAAACCTCCACGCAGTCGACACGATAAATATCTTTGTTTGAAATTGAATCAATCAGATGGATCTTCAAGCGCTTGTCATGGTAAACAAGCTCAGCTTGGAGCTGAGTCAGTCGGACTGATCTTCGTGCCCTTGGCACTGTAAATAAATTCAATCTGGAACTGGGTCAATCAAGTGATCTTTGTGCACTCGGCACGATGAATGAATTCGGCCTTGAAACTGCCGACTGTAGAGAAAAGCTCGACACTCCAGGGAGTAATTGTTCTAGTAGTACTTCTTATATTGACCATTAGCTTTTGCAGGAAAGGGGTATTTGTAAGGGTACATGTGCTTCCCATCTGATCGGGGTATGTTGACTGCAAGGAAAAACTTGCTGGCACTCGTATGTCTCCCGGAGGAGATAGACTAGTAGTCCTATGTGGACGTGCCATGAAAACCGAGTGGTGAGGCTAGTGTGTTAGGTGACTCTCCGGAGAGAGGTCACTCATTATCCCGGGGGAACACCAGCACATGCCATCTCCGGTCCAAGTTTGTGAAACTCACGCGGAGCCTAGAATAAGGTCCAAGTGTATCCGTAGAGGACCGTCGTTTTCATCCTTTTGCGGTCCTGAAGATGACTCCAGGTAATGATTTGGGCGATCGTCCGAGTGGACGGTGCTACACTTATAGATCTTCGGTGGACCGAGCATGTATGGTCAGAAGAATATTCCTGATGCGATCAATAGGTTGACCAACTGGGCGTAACCCCTGAGGGAGACATGGCCAACTGTCGTGCGTAGCCCCCGAGTGATGCTCGAAGGAGGTAAGCTTGCTACAGAGTGTGAGTAACTTAGTCGTTCCCGTGCTGGAGGTGTAGAGGTAAAGACATGTCCAACTGATGGTGACGCGCGAGGCGGCCGAGGGGCGATGATGTGTACAACCGAGTGATGATGCATAGGGCGGCCGAGTCATGATGTGCGAGGTGGTCGAATGATGAAGACATGCACAACTGAGTAGCAACCCGCGGGGCGGCCGAGTGATGAAGATGTGCATAACCGAGTGGCGACGCGCGGGGCGGCCGAGTGATGAAGATGTGCACAACCGAGTGGTGATGCGCGGGGCGGCCGAGTGGTGAAGACGTGCACAACCGAGTGGTGACGCGCGGGGCGGCCGTGTGGAAGATTGCGTGTCCAGCCAAGTGGCTGAAATGGTCTTCGAAGGAGTTAGCCAGATGCTTTCGAAGCTGATGTAGCGATGAGGTCGGTGTAGTGTGGTTGCGACGCAACAAGACCGGCGTGACAACTGAGTCTGAGTAGGAATTAAGATGGCGCGCAGAGCATCTGGATGATTATAAAACTTGTCAAAGTGGCGGATCGAATGCACTTGTTGAAGTGAAGGATTTGACTGGTGATGAAGTACTCGACCACTCAGGAAAGTGTCATTCCAAATGAGATGCAGCCCCCGAGTGCGGCATAGCCCCCGAGCGTACTAAAGGCTTCGACAACGGACATGTCGGAATAAAAGAAATATAGTTTTGAATGGATGATTTGCAATTCATCGAGTCGGACTCGGGTAAAGATGAGGAGAAGCTTCCGAGTGATGCTCGAAAGAGGCAAACTCGCAAAAGAGTGAAGTGTGAAGTTTAATTATGAAAGGGACTTATCAGTCTCATGCCCGACGAGGTCTATATCATTGATACGATGAAGAGAATTCCACAGAGGGGTTGGCCGGATGTGTTTGAAGTCAACAGAGTGACAAGGTCGGTGTTGTGGTGCGCTGGGACCGGTATGGTGACCGAGTCCGAGCAGCGATGAAGTTGGCGCAAAGGGCCGTCGAGTGACCGCGTAACTTGTGTAAAAAAGGGTACAAGCCAACGAAATAATTTCTCGAGGAAATTTGATGTGCGATAAATTATTTGTGTGAATAACACCCATAGACACCCGCTGGGAGTGCAAGGGGCTTCCTGGTTAACCAGCAAGAGCCTGAAAGAGCGAAGGATCCGTTCGAACTTGTCGAAGCGACGGATCTGACTGAACTCATTGGAATACTAGCTCAAATAAAACGGAAGTGTAGTGTTTTGACTGAGTTGCAGCCCTGGAGGACCGATGCAAACTCGAAATGAAGAACGACACCTGGTGTTCGTGAATGATGTTTGCGAAAAAATGGAAGTTGGACTTGGGAGTCACATAACTAGTACTAAGCAAGTATGTGAAAATAAGCAACCGAGCGTAGAGGTACACTCGGTGGTGTGGCCTCCGAGTGAACGTGATGTGTGACTTACGGAATACTCGGGAAGACGAAAATAACAGAATGTAAAATGACTTAGCTGTCTGAAGGCGCACGGGGCGGACGAGTGAAGTAGACGCATCCCGCGGCGTAGCGACGCGCGGGGCGGCCGCGTGGTGATGAGGTGACCAGCCGAGTAGCGACGCACGAGGCGGCCGAGTGGTGATGAGGTGACCAACCGATGGCGATGTGCGGGGCAGCCGAGTGGTGATGAGGTGACCAACCGATGGCAACGCGCGGGGTGGCCGAGTGGTTATGAGGTGACCAACCGAGTGGCGACGCGCGGGGCGGCCGAGTGGTTATGAGGTGACCAACCTATGGCGACGGGCGCGGGGCAGCTGAGTGGTTATGAGGTGACCAACCTGTGGCGACGTTCGGGCCGGCCGACTGGTTATGAGGTCACCAACCTGTGACGACGCGCGGGGCGGCCGAGTGGTTATGAGGTGACCAACCTGTGGCGACGCGCGGGGCGGCCGAGTGGTTATGTGGTGACCAACCTGTGGCGACGCGCGGGGCGGCCGAGTGGTTATGAGGTGACCAACCGATGGCAACGCGCGGGACGGCCGAGTGGTTATGAGGTGACCAACCGATGGCAACGCGGGGCAGCCGAGTGGTTATGAGGTGACCAACCGAGTGGCGGCAGCAGGGCGGCCGAGTGGTTATGAAGTGACCAACCGATGGCAACGCGCGGGGCGGCCGAGTGGTTATGAGGTGACCAACCGAGTGGCGACGCGCGGGGCGACTGAGTGGTGATGAGGTGACCAACCGAGTGGCGACGCGCGAGGTGGCCGAGTGGTTATGAGGTGACCAACCGATGGCCACGCGCGGGGTGGCCGAGTGGTTATGAGGTGACCAACCGAGTGGCGACGCGCGGGGCGGCCGAGAGGTTATGAGGTGACCAACCTATGGCGACGGGCGCGGGGCAGCCGAGTGGTTATGAGGTGACCAACCTGTGGCGGCAGCTGCTGGCCGGCCGATCGGGTTATGAGGTCACCAACTCTGTGACGACAGCAGGGCGGCCGAGTGGTTATGAGGTGACCAACCTGTGGCGACGCGCGGGGCGGCCGAGTGGTTATGAGGTGACCAACCTGTGGCGACGCGCGGGGCGGCCGAGTGGTTATGAGGTGACCAACCGATGGCAACGCTGGACGGACGGCCGAGTGGTTATGAGGTGACCAACCGATGGCAACGCGCGGGGCGGCCGAGTGGTTATGAGGTGACCAACTCAGTGGCGACGCGCGGGGCGGCCGAGTGGTTATGAGGTGACCAACCTATGGCGACGGGCGCGGGGCAGCCGAGTGGTTATGAGATGACCAACCTGTGGCGACGCGCGGGCCGGCCGACTGGTTATGAGGTAACCAACCTGTGACGACGCGCGGGGCGGCCGAGTGGTTATGAGGTGACCAACCTGTGGCGACGCGCGGGGCGGCCGAGTGGTTATGAGGTGACCAACCTGTGGCGACGCGCGGGGCGGCCGAGTGGTTATGAGGTGACCAACCGATGGCAACGCGCGGGACGGCCGAGTGGTTATGAGGTGACCAACCGATGGCAACGCGCGGGGCGGCCGAGTGGTTATGAGGTGACCAACCGAGTGGCGACGCGCGGGGCGGCCGAGTGGTTATGAAGTGACCAACCGATGGCAACGCGCGGGGCGGCCGAGTGGTTATGAGGTGACCAACCGAGTGGCGACGCGCGGGGCGACTGAGTGGTGATGAGGTGACCAACCGAGTGGCGACGCGCGGGGTGGCCGAGTGGTTATGAGGTGACCAACCGATGGCAACGCGCGGGGTGGCCGAGTGGTTAT